>CM037592.1:73923268-74559237 GCA_021018995.1 Chloranthus sessilifolius | reverse complement strand
GGGATGGTTTCTCCAATGATAACCAACGGTAGGCTGTTGTCCATAAGACTGAGCAACATTCACATGTTCCATCACAAGGTTTGGAAATTGGGCAGCCGAGGGGCATTCCTCAAGGGAGTGAGTAGGGGACTGGCATATCACACATGCCTCCTCTACTTTAGCAGCCATTGGAGATTGCATTGCTCCCATGAGCTTATCAAATTTTTGAGTTAAGCTGTCCACTTTCCTCTCCAAATCATTATATCCATTCACCTTATACATTTTCCCTCTTATGGTGTTTTCTCTCACCATTATCACAGGGGCCTCAAAGTCCCTTGACAAAGTCTCTCTTTGCATGGAGTTCTCACTAATGATGTCAAACAACTCCCAAGCCTCATCAGTTGTCTTGTGGAGGTAAGTGTTAAGACCTGAAAAGTACCACTTTTCATCCCTTAACTTAATCTCTGTTAGACCCTCAGTCATTTAATAAATGTGTGTTAAGCCCATTTTGTAGGTAATAAGCAGCAGCTGCAGATAAGGCCCTAACCATGCCAAGAAGCTTACTTTTGCCCCAGAAGTGCCTCAGGAGAAAGGAAGTTAGACCTAGACAGAGAACTGGCTACAGCATAGGCACTGCAAAGCAGCAGCAAGTTAAGAAGTGAGCCTCGCGTAGATGTCGCAGGGTTCAATTGAATCATAAAGAATGTTTCACGCAGTTGTCGTGGGTTTCTAAAGGCAGCACACCAACTAGTCACGCCGTTCTCATGCAAATTGATGACAGAAGGGAATAAAAAGCATACTTCATGTAGTTCTCACGAGGCTCAGTTATAAGCTCTCGCACAGTCTCGCACAGCTCAAGAGAGGAACAATTAATCTTCGTGCGATTCACAGAGGAGAGAGAGCTCCAGGCATTCCTGCGCGCAGCTGTTGCACAGTGGCCACGGGATGCAGATCTTTAGGGAACTGCTCACGCAATCTAGAGGCCTATGCATATTGCTTCGTCGTGAGGATCCCCGCGAGATTCACCAAGAAATCAACTGCGGGCGCGATTCCCGCACCACTCAAATGGAAAGAGCAATCCTGTGACAACCAGAGCATTCCCGTGATGACCAAAGTATCAATCCCGCGACTGTAAGAGCTTCAAGTCAATTCAATCCCACGACGACAACTCTATCAGGCGATAAGACCTAGAAACTCTTGCTACCTAGCGAGGCTCGGGATCTTAACTTCCCCCCACTTCTACATGGGCAATCTGAGAACTTCCAATAACTAGGACACGCACTCCAATGCTCCAATCTCTGTGCACATGCCCCGAGGCATCCAAGGAAGAGAAATGGGCCATGATTGCATCGATAAAATTAGGGTTTTCCTAACCCTAATGCTCCCACAGCTGACTGCTATATAAGCCTAAGCCTAGTTTAGGTTTAGGGGACTTCTGTCTCCTATCTTCTTGAATCAACTGTAGAATTTCAGTAGGCTAAGGTTAGGGTTTAGGCAGCTTCTTTTTTCTTTTTCTTCTCTCCATGGTCCAGCACTTGCTGGCTATGCCTTTGTATGTCTATTTGGAATAGTTTTAATGGAGTTTTATAATAGGATCTTATGCATGTATGGGATTGAAGTTTGAGGGTTGTTCTGTACAAGGCTGCTGCCTTGAGTTCCTCCATTGCTATGTTGTATTGTAAGCAATGGAGGATTGTTTTTAAAGATTTATTCATATTCAAGTGACTCGTGTGTCCAGGCTAGGCACATATGCAGGCCTATGCCCCACCACAGGATCCACTAAATCTGAATTCCCATGAGAGCCTGAGCTGGTAGCCTTGTGAACATGGTGGTCGCAGCAATTTTCTTATTCTGTCTCAGACCTCTGTGAGGAGGATAGCCTCTGTGGATAGTCTGTGGCCATTCAAGTGGACAGGTTATAGCCCTAGGGTGAGGCTAATCCACAGATCTAAGACAGATTCTTCTTCTCTATACTTGTGCTTGTAGCGCTGTGAGAGATTGTGCAGAGACAGACTCCTCTGTATTTGTATAGACCCACCATCAGATGGCAGATCTGATCTGGCTGTAGAGATTGTAGGCTTGTGACTGGATCACTGCTGTCTTTCTAAAGCAGTGAACAGCTAGGCCTAAAGCTAATACTCAAACTCTTGCTGGTCCTGTGTGTCCAGGCTAGTGCACATTGCAGGCCTAGCCCCACACACAGAACTTTAGAGGTGAGGCTCCTATGGATTCTTGAGCTGGTAGCCTGGATGAAGTAGTGCCTACAATGATAAACATGTTCTGACCCACCTATGGACTGTGGTTCCCCTATTGGATAGTCTGTGATCATTTGAGTGGACAAGTTATAGCCATAAGGGATTGGATCATGGCACAAGGGTGAGTTGGATCCTTTCTCCTCTTTGGTGATAATGTAGCCATTGTACAGAACTTCTGCAGTAGCAGATCTAAGTCTGAGTTATAAAACCCATAAGATCTGTACCTAATAGCTTACTTCTCACCCTTTTTTATATTTATTATCTCACACTCCATCATTCTTCTCAACCATTTCTGTAGTTTAGGCATTAGGTTACCATAGGATTTAAACAATAGTGACCTTAAATCCCCTTCCATTTAGGATTGCCAGATCTTTAGTCAGATCTGGAGGGTTAAGTAAAGATGGCTCCCTTGGAGCTTTAGATCATTTTTCCCTGTGGGACTAACTCTTACTTATTAAAACTTGCTATAACAGGCCCTGTATCTTGCAGGTCTGTGTATTTTTAGACTTACTGCTTTGTATTTTTTAATCCACCTTTGATTTATTTCCACTAACACATTCTTATCATTGTTCCCAATAAAGTTACCAGCAAGCACTTAAGATACCACAACAGTAAGTACCACCACAAGAGGCATCAATCATGTCCCTACTTTTAGGATCAATTCCTTGATAGAAACTCTGAATAAGTTGTCATTCAGGAATTTGATGATGGGGACATTGCTTCAGGAGCTCCTTGAATCTCTCCCATGCTTAGTGAAAGTCTTTAGTTGGGGCTTGAGCAAATGAAATAATGCTCTTTCTCAATTGACTTATTTTGGACATGGGGATAAACTTGGCCAAAAACTGACATTGAAGGTCATTCCAGGACTGAATACTATTAGTTGGGAGCATTGACAACCAAGTTCTGACTCATCCTTTAATGAGAAAAGAAAGAGTCAACTTGGTTGCTTCCTCCCTCAAACCTACAATATTGAATGTAGTGCACAGTCCTAAAAATTCATCAATGTGCTTATATGGATCTTCTTTACTCAGGCCATGGTATGAGGGTAGCATCTGTATGATGGAGGATTTGATCTTATAGTTCCCTTGGACAATAGGGAATTAAATGTAGAAAAGAAAATTGTATAGCCCTGGTGCATTGAATTCCTTCAATGTCCTAGGACGCTCACCCATTGCAGAACTATCACAATCAACTACAGGTGTTTGTATGGGATGCTTAGGTCTAAGAAGTCTCTCAACTTCTATATCTAAGGAAATAATCTTAGGATTAAGAGATTTCCTACCAAGCATACACACAGCAGAAACACAATACAACACAAACCAAATACAACACAGATTTAGCAAAACAAATTCAAAAACACACAACTACTACCACAGATCTTAAAAAAAAAACTACAGATCTAGAAATATAAACAGAGTTAGGAAATGCAAACTTAAGCAAAACTTGCTCCGTCAATTAGCACAATGCTCCTTTCAACACAACAAATCTAGATCTGTAATCACAAAATTGAACTATAAAACTACAGTAGCAATTAGTCAAACACATGATAGGCAATAAAAATTCTAAGTCTAAAATAAGAAAAACTTAGATCTACCACTCTTAAAAACACAGATCCCCGGCAACGACGCCAAAAACTTGTTGTGCTGCTCACCTTACAATTGTTAAATGATCAAAATAGCAGATTAACTGCCTAAATTGTAGACGTAGGGAATTAAGGTAAGCAGGCAGTCCTGCAAGAACTAGGGATGTTGCAATAAGTTTTAAAAGTTAAGTAAGGGTATGCCCTTAGGGAAATATGATGTAAGCTATTGTAAATCTCTAGATCTATGGTAGATCTGGCACTCTATCCTAATTTAAGCTAAACTAAAATAGGAAAGACGAGAGGTTCTAGGATTTGTCACTTTACTACAAACTTCAAAAATTAAATGCAGGTGATCCAAATCTGATTAAACACAGAGATGAGGGAAAATAGAGAAAAGGTTAAATTCAAAAGATGGAGAACAGCAGCTAGAGATTTTTTATCTTTTACTGAAAATCAAAGGAATGAAATATAGTGTAGAGGACAGATCTGCAACAATCCTCCATCTGGCTACAAGCTCAGATGCTAGGTATAAGAATCTACTCTCCACCAATGGATTGAAGCAATCCCAAGGTTATAATCTGTCCCTTCTACTGGACACAAATCATCCCAAGATTGTTCCAATCTATTGATCTTGATTGGAACAGGTAAATTATTACAGATGCTGTGAGTGTCAAGCTACAAGCTTCCCATTTCTGGTTGGCATCCATAGGAGTATCCAATTTAGGGAAATCAAATATGAAGGAGTGAAATATATATTAGAATCACCTTTAAAAATCATAATTACATTGTAATAATATAACTTATAATCCTATTGTGCCCAGATCTACAATCTATGCAGCATATAATCTCTTACAAAGCCTCTGAAACTCTCGATTTACAGCTCTAGATCTCACCCTAACTACTAAAAAGTGTTTAGCCAATCATGATTGGCTAAAGAGAGAATGGGGGAAGAAGGAAGAGAGGGAATTTTTGGAGGGAAAATGGATCTCGAATTCAGCTCTGGTTCTCCCCAATTTTGGATGCTCGCTCTCTAATTTCTTCAAGCTTTTATACCCTTCTTCTCTCATCTCAGATCTATTTTAGTCCATCAGAGCTCAAGAGAATAATTTTGTTCTTCTGAGCTGCTGATGTGGCTGATTTCTCTTTTAAAAGCTCTTCTCCCATTGGTTCACAACTGGTAAGTACATGTGAGGCAGTTAGAGTTCTCATTCATACTCAGTTGTGTACCAAAATTACCCCCAGGGGTTGCTGACATGCTTTGGAATGTGTGCACATAATTATGAAGTTGGCAGCTGCTGAAGAAGGGACTGAGAAATTCCTAGTTTGAGTGTCAAGAGGTTTAGGGATCCTCTCAACAGGTTTTGAATCTGCTGGGCTATGCATTTTGATAGTTTGATGTGGCCTTCAACAGGATTGGGTAGCTCTCGATATCTTTTAAAGACTTCTCAATAGGATTGGAGACATCTTGAGAGGTTGATTTGCACTCATCGATAGGATTGGAGCTCATTTTAACCTTCTGTCCAATTCTCCATTCATCCTCTCGATAGGTTATAATCAACCTGTCAGCTTGTTATACAATCTTTAGTGGAGTGCTCGACAGGTTGTCTTGTACTACTCGACAGGTTCAGTTGAACCTCTCAACAAGTATCTGAAACCTCTCGACTTCCCCTGCACCTTCAGGTAAGGTGTCGACAGGATCCTTTACTGCTCTTCCAACCTCTCGACAGGATTTGTCATCCTCTCGATCTCATCACTCTTTTACCTCAGAACCTCTCGACAGCTTCATGGAACCTCTCGATATGTTGGCTTTTAAGCATTAGAGCCTCTCGACAGCTAGAGCTAACCTCTCGACAAGTTTACTTTTGTGCTTCCACAGCTGGCACACATCTTTAGTGTGTTGTTCTTCATTTGCTCAACACTCAGCAGCCTCTTGGTAGGTTCAATCCTTAATCCTTACAGCTAAACTTGGTCCCAAGCATTCCCAATTGGGCCCATGACGTTCTCATGAACTTCTAAGGCTCTGTGGATTGTTTGATTGGCTAGCCTTTGGGCTGTAAGAGCACATGTTTGAGCAGCAAATTGCTTCTTTGGTCATTTTAGGTGGACGTCTGTACTAAGACTGCAATTTATTGCTTATCTACAAAATTCACTCAAAACACATTATTAGTCAACTCAAGGGTCCACCAAAGGTCAGGTTAGGAGGTGAAAAATGGTATTTTTCACTGCTTAACACCTTCCTCTGAATCTCATGGTTCACGGTAAAAAGTATGCAGGCCTAACAGCAAGGCTAATATGGGTGAGAAATGCAGGGAAACTATTGATAATTATACCTAGGTGTTGATTATTGGTATGTGTGTGGAAATAGAATTAAATAAAAAGAGTGAGATGAAGAAGATGGTTATGAAAATAGTAACCTAAAGTACACACAACCTGTAAGATACAAGGCTATTAAAGCAAGTTTTAAGTAAGAGTTTGTCCTATCGAGAAATTGATCTAGAACCCAAAATGGGCTATAATAGTAGGCCTCTTGATCTGGCTACAGATTTGACAATCCTAAAAAAAGGGAGTTAGGCATCATAACTATACTAAATTAACACTAAAAGAAGAGAAATAAAGTGCAGTTCTATCCTAAAGAAATGATTATGAAGAAGGTGGTGATGGTGTGTATTAAAATAAAGATAAAAGGATGGGAAGTAAGCAATTAAGCTAGGGTTACATCAGCTATTTATCTCAGACTCAGGACTATCTCTATAGCAATCCCTTAGATGGCTACAAGCACATCTGAAAGGAAGAAGTATCCAACTCAACCCTTATGGTTTGACCTGATCTCTGAAGGCTATACCTGTCCACTTCAATGGTAACAGTCTATCCAATAGAGAGGATCAAACCATATGGACTAAGTCAGAAAACCAATCTAATCCAAAGGAGTAGACTGATCTTAAGGATATAATCTGTCCACTTAAATGGTCACAGATTATCTAATAGATGTCCTCCACCCAATGGCTCAAATCAGATCATTAATATCAATGCAAACACCATGTTTTCCATCCTACAAGCTCAAGCATCCATGTGAGCAAATAGTTCTTGAAAAACTAGTGAAGACCACAATTGTTCAAGGGCTATTTGGGGACTTAAGTGCAGCTGGTCATTGCTACAAATGGCTTGCAATGACTCAGCTCAAAAGTTTGCAATCACTACAGAGAAATCAGATCCAATACCTGATATTAGTCAAGTAAAATAGAGGGGAGCTTGTTCCTGCAACAACCTCTCACAAGGCTACAGCCTCAAGTGCAGAGGAGAAGAATCCTTCTCATATTTGTGGCTTGGAATCACCCTAGGGCTATAGCCTATCCACTCAAATAGTCGCAGGCTATCCACAGAGGTTATCCACACCACAGAGGTCTGAGAAGGAACATGTAAATTGCTACTGCCACCATGGTCCCAGGGCTACAAGCTCAAGCTTCCATTGGCCTTTCAATTCAGCTCAAATCCTAAATGCATGCTTAGCCTGAACAAAACTATGGGCAAATAGGAGAATAACAGATTGAATGATCAACTAAAGTATAAATCTCATTGATCAAAGCATACTTATAATGAGATTTCTCAAGGCAACAGCCTTGTGCATAACAGCTCTTCACAAAATCCCAAAGGTTATAAGACCCATTACAAAAACTAAATAAAACTAAACCTAATTACTTACAGAGGGTATAGCCAGCAAGTGTTGGGCTAGGAGAAATAGAAAAATGGAAAAAGAGGTGATCAAACCCTAACCCTAGTTTGCTCGAGCTTACCACAGACAGAGGTTGAAGGAGGGATGATGATTCTAAATTACAACTGCAGCTTATATACTTAGTCCTAATGCCTTAGCCAATAAAAGATTAAACCCTAAATCTTATGGCAGATGTGGCCTGTTATAACCCTTAGATGCCTTGGGATATGTGTCACGAGATTAAGGCCTCAAGATGTGTGCCCTAGACCTTGGGAAATCCTTAAAAGGTCCCTGAGTTAAGACTGGGAAATGGAGAGCCTGAGCTTTGCAGGGCTGCCTTCTGCATATTAATTCATTCGCACGGTTTGTAGAGTCCTCGCGAGGTAAGAATTTGGCTTGGAAGGTTGTTCACTCGCACAGGTGGACTTTGGATTGTCGCACAACTGATTTGGCTTTGAATGCACTCGCACAGAAGAATTTATAGTGCTTGGATTGCTCACGTAGTAGAGCTTCAGAATTTTCTGTCGCGAGGTACTCACACAGTAGAGCTTTGTACTCGCTCGGCTTCTTGTCAAATGAATGACACATCTCGCTAGGCAAAGGGTATAGCTTTAAGCGTGCGAGAGCTGCGCGAGATAATTTTTGGTCTTCTCTCTATTCCAGAGCCACGCGAGAACTTCGTGAGTTTGATATTATTTCTTGTGCAAATGGGCCTCACAAGGCAGTGCATGCGGCTGCTTTAAAACTTGATCATCGCGAGAGCTTCATGAGCTGTATTTCTAAAGGCTTAGTGTGCGAGAGCCTCGTGAGTTCCTTAGGCATTAATTATATCTTAAGTGTGCGACTGCTATGCGAGTTTCCTTGTGCTGCATATCTTAGCTACGCGAGGAAGCTTTGCTGTAGCTTTTGCCACGCGAGGCAGCTCCTCAACTATGAGAGATAAGTCATTTGTTCTTCTACTGTTATACAGCTGTTGCTGTTGCAGCTCTCTCCACTCACATCTATGTTTCTTTCATCTACTAGACTTTTTTGATCCATTATAACATGAAAAATAGTCACCATGGTGTGTACCACCGTGGTGTTCCATCAGTCTTTGGCTCAGCTGTCAATCTCTTCCTTGGATTCTCTCTCTTCTTGGCACCAAAGGCATGGACTTTGTGTTAAGGTGCATAATTTATTCCTAACTATAAAACACACTAAGCAAAGGATTATTAGACAGCTACAAGGTGTAGCAAAGGCTAGGTTAAGAGGTAAAAAGTGATACTTTTTAGTGAATAACACACCCCCAAACCTAATCTTTGCTAGTCTTAGAGCAAAGCAAAATTTAAACAACTACTCTAAGAATATAAATGCCACTTTTATAGGGAACACATATGCATTTAACTCATGCATCAAGCTTTTAAACCCCTAGGTGATCCCTAGTGGAGTAGTGAAGTCTCTTGAGGGTTTTCAGTGAAGGTACACATAAACTTCTCAATGAAACACTTAATAAAAGTGCAACATTATCAAGTTAGCTGTCAATAAACCAAGCATCAATCCACCTTTGATTCAAAATGTGAGGAATTTAACCAAAGGATATGCACAGACATTTAATCATTAAAACTTTTGCATGTATGCACATCATTTCCAATTAGCTTACAACAAGAGAAACAACACATGTATGTCAGTACAGAGCTTATCATCAATTCAAAATTATGTTTTAGGCAATGCCCAATACATTCAATAACAGACCCAATGCTCACCAGGGCAATCTCTCATAAAGAACTTTGAGGGTTTTTATTTTCTCACAAGCTCAAGAGCAGTTACAGCCCCTAAATGGGTATGCAAGAATGAGCATAGGCAAAGCTACTAAATTCTGGCATCATTGGCTATTTCTCATCATATATTGGACAACTCATCTCCACATAATAGCTTATTCAACTTAGGATCACAAGGTCTTATGGCTGGGTTGTAATGTGGCTTATGGGTGTAGGTTATAAAGAATGGAAGGGTGAAAAGGATGTAAAATTGAGAAATCAGTAGGTGAAGGAGGTGATTCATGACTTCACCTTCTTTAGTTCAGCACATTTCATCTTCTTTGACATTTTTCATACTTGAAGTGGCCAACTTCTCCTCTTATTTTTACTTTTTTCAATGAAATCTCCTCTTGACTCCTCTCTCTTCCTTTTCATTATATTTTTCTGTTTTTCTTTTGGATAAATTTTTCTTTTTTTTATTTTTATTTTTCTGAAATACCACCCTCTCCCCAACTGCTACACTGCTATCCTCCTTTTGTGTTTCTTTTCATTCACCCAATGCCGACCCTAGCTTGTCTATCTTTAACTCCTCCTTTACCTTTTGAATTCTCAAAGTGGGGGTAGGTTTGAATCAGGACCACAGGTTTAGGTACAAATACTCAGGTGTATTTTGAAAAAAATTGGAAATCAAGGCTCAAAAGGTGTATGCACAAGGGCAGTTTACTAGGTTTGGTATGTTTAAGCTCAAACTGTCCAAGAGAAGGCCTTGATCCTTTCCTAAATATCATAAGTGTTGTCAACTGTTTCAACTTAGAGATGCCTAATTTCTAGTGAGGGCATTGACTCAGCCAATCCTTAGAGTAAAAAGAATTATCTCAGTCACTCCTCAATGAGAAAAAAATTTAAAAATTATAGGCCCAAATCTCACTAGGTATGGTCTTCCATTGAACTCCCAGGCATGTCCTTACATTTTTCTCTCTTTAATGGTTCACTAAGTATTGATACAAGTGAGTTTTCTTGGTATTCACCTCATGGAAATGTTAAAATTAAAAAGTTTCTAATGCCTAAAGATCTGTAAAATTTTTAAAATTTCTCATTTTTAATGTTTCTTAGGCGAACCTAGCTCTATTTCTATCTCACTCACTTGCTTCTGCTGCACTTGGGTTAACTATATCATTGGCAACTCTTGCCACACGTTGAAACCTATGAGGATCAGTGTCCTCACTGATTTAAAGATTAAAGGCATGTGCAGCAAGGAAAAAAAAACATAAAATAAAGGAAGTAACAGCATTAAACAAGGCACACACAAACAATTAAAATATACAAACAAACAAACATAAAGACATAAAGTAAATCACAAAAAATAAACTAAAGAGAAATTTCATTGATAACACAAAAATTTGTACAATGCAAGGAAAAGTGATCTACAAAAGGATTCTACAAAAAACATCCTAACTAATTATATGTGCATATCTAAACATCTTAATTTTTTGTTGGCTTAGTCTTGACTTGGACTCTTTTTCCTTTTTATTTTTCTTTCTCCAAAGTAACAGCAGTTGAACTGGCGGGATGGGCAGTCTCAGCTACTGTGCAAGCTCTCTGGAGTCATTTCAGCAACTCTCCTTTCAAAGATTTCTGCCTTCTTTTTAGCAAGCAAAACTCTACTTTCATAGAATTCTCTAGTGGCCTTTGTGACCTCTTTAGAGGCAGCTAACCTTTTCTCGAGTCCATCTGCTCTCAATTTCTCTATTACTGCAGTATTCTTTTAAGCCTTATATTGAATCAAAATTTTCCTCCAGTCCATTGATATTTTTAGCAACTCAACTCTGTGATCTAGCTCCATTTGAGTGATCTTCTCTTCATAGGGCATCTTGATTAAGGTTTTGATATTAGCCATGCCTCTAATGACATCCTTTTTAATGTAAGGGTTATTTTACATGGCATGTAGGAGGGTTGAGTATAGAGGTATTGTTGTTGATCTCAAGTGTGCTTCACTTATTGGTTGGTGTTGAAAGTTAATTAAAAATCAAAAACAGAATAAAACAGGGGATGAATCAGCACCACTCAAAAATCCTAGACCTGCAAGATACAGGGTCCTTTGTAGCATGTTTTGATAAGTAAGAGTTTGTCCCACAGGGAAAGGTGATCTAAGGCTCCAAGGGAGCCGTCTCTAGTAGTCCCTCCAGATCTGTCTACAGATCTGGCAGTCCTAAAAGGAGGGGAGTTGAAGGTCACTTATTCTAAGTATTCTAATAACTAAATTACAGAAAGGATTGAGAGGATGGATGGAGTGTGGAAAATAATTATAAAAAGGTGAGAAATATGTTATTGAGCCAAGGTCAGAGGAGTTTTTGTAACTCAGATTTAGATATGATGTTATAGATATCATGTCTAGAGGCTACATTATCACCTCTGAGGAGAAAGGATCCAACCCATCTCTACTGCCATGACTCCACCCTTAGGGCTATAACCAGTCCACTTGAATGGTCACAGACTATCCTATAAGGGAGCCACTATCCAGGGATGGGTCAGAACATAACAAATAAATCATTGCAGGCACTATTTCATCCAGGCTACCAGCTCAGGAATCCATAGGGAACCTCAACCTCTAAAGTTCCATATGTGGGGCTAAAATTTGGAAAACCATGATAGCCCAGACACATAGAACCAGCAAGCGATTGAGTACAACCTTCGATCCAGCTGTCCATTGCTTGAGAGAGGCTACAATGGTCCAGTCACCAGCCTACAATCTCTATAACCAGATCAAATCCGACATCTGATGGCAGATCTATACAAATATGGGGGAGTCTGCCTCTGTACAATCCCTCACCAGGCTTCTACAAGCTCAGGTGAAAAGAAGAAGGATCCATCTTGGATCGGTGGATCAAAATCACCCTAAGGCTATAATTTGTCCACTTAACTGGTCACAGACTATCCCAGAGGTTATCCTCCTCACGGAGCCCAAAACAAAACAAGATTATCGCTGCTACCACCATGTTCACCAGGCTACCAGCTCAAGCTCCCATGGGGATTTCAGATCTAGTAGGTCCTGTGGTGGAGCTAAGGCTAGAAGACCATGATAGCCCAAATACGCAGGTTACTTGAATCTGAGTGGCCCTTAAAATCAGTCCTCCATTGCTTTGAAACACAGCCAAGGCAATGGGGGATCACAAGGCAGCAGCCTTGCACAGAGCATCTCACATATAAACAACAATCCCACAAAGTATAAATCCTATTGCAAAACTTCCATTAATCTAACTCAAATACATATACAAAGTCATAGCCAGCAATTGCTGGACTATGGGGAGAAGAAAAGAAAAAGAAAAAGAAAAACTACTTACTGCTAAAAAAGAAAGAGAAAAGAAAAGTGATCTGCGATAGGTTCCCCGATACCTAAACCTAAGCTAGGCCTGGGTATATATAGCAGTGGGGTGGCGGCTCATTAGGGCTAAGAAACCCTAATTTTAACAATGCCACGTGGCCTTCTACTGATCCTTGGATGCCTCGGGGTGTGTGCACAGAGATTTGAGCATGGGAGTGCATGCCCTAATCACTGGAAATTTCCAGAATGCCCTCTACTGAAGAGATGGAAGTTTAGGTGAAGAGATTCACTAGGTAACTATAGTTTCCCAGACTTCTCGCGTGGTTGCTCATTGCTTTTCACTGGGATGATTTGACACTGAAGCTTCAGCCATCGCGAGGTTGCCTTGGTTTGCTCTTCAGGCAGCCGCGCAGTAGAGAGTTGAGCTCTCGCTGGGTTGGAGTTCGCGAGGTTGAATAGAAAATATAGTCTCAAGCTTCGCGAGGTTGCAATTCTGTTGTTGCTTCTAAGTGTGCTTGATTTATGTGTGTTTTGAAAACAGGTTTGCAACTGCTAAATTATAATGAATCTAGAATATTAAAAAGAGTAAAGAAATATCAGCACAGATAGAAGTGAATTAGCCTGCAAGATCAGGGCCAATTATAACAAGTTTTAGATGTAAGTGAGTAAAAGATCATCCACAGAGAATTTGTCTAAAATGCAAGATAAACCTCCAGATCTGAGCTACCAGATCTGGCCTCTTATCCTATCTAGAAAGCACATAAGATGGGGAGGTTGAATTTGTCGCATTAACTAAATGATAAAAGTAAAAGTTAAACTAAATGATCCAGATCCGAGTTGGGGGAACGTTTGAGGTAAACTTATAAAAGATGGAGAAGTAATATCTAACTTTGATTTGGTCCTTGAAATCTAATGAGAATGACTGCAGCTCAACTGAGAGATGATCCAATCTTCATCTGGCTACAAGCGCAGATGTAAGAGAAATAAATCCAATGCAAGGATTAGGCCTACGCTTATGGCTATGGTCTGTCCACTTTAATGGCCACAAACCATCCAATAGTCTTTAATCCAAATCCTTAATTTAGAACAAGAAACATCACTACAAATGTCGTGAGAGACTAGGTTACAAACACTAACTCTCACAGGATTAATGAATCAAGGGAAATTGCATGAAAAATAGTGAATCTAAAGGAGTCTAATGCAATAAGGAGATCAGAGGGAACCCTTAACATGAGTCCGATGGAGAATGCACGGTTTACAGTAACCTTTTCAAATTCACCATTACAATTATAGAGCACAGCTTAAATAGCTCTCAGATTTGTAGTCTTGAATACAACTCTCCTTTGAATTACATAAGTATCTCACAGCTCTCAATTGCAAGTGAAAAGTGAGGCTATTACAGGGATTTCAGACAAACTATCTGATTTGGAAATGGGGGAATAGGAATGAAACTCAAAATCTGGATGCCCAAATTGGGCAAATGGTTCGTCTATTTATAGTTTTCCCTAAGTCCAACTCAGATGTGTATCAACCAATCAGAAGTGCTCAGATCTGTATTGACCAATGGTAGTCGAGCACGAGGATCCAGACCGTTTCGCCAATCGTAATTCTCGATCCGTTCACCAATCGTGAAAAAGCATCAATTCTGTTATGCATTTTGAAAGTCTGTTAGAGTTTCTAGAAGTTCCCGCCAAGTTATTTCATCTCTGGGTGCTCACGTGGGGTGGAATATGCCTTCGCTTCATGCTTAGAATCCCTAGGTTTTTAAATGCATTGGGACGCGTGAAACAGATTACTGAATTGCCCTTGCAAAAGCTGGGAATCTCCAGAATACCTTTTCGCATAGCTTAGGGGACTTTTCGCAAGGTGTTGTAACTCCTGAAGCTCTTTTCGCAATGTTCTGGTTCTATTTGAATTGAGTTTTCTTCTTTTCGAAAAGGTCAATCATCTCTTTGAATAGTTCAGATGCTCTTCAAAAGCTAAGCCTGGAGTTTTAGTTCTTTTCGGAGAGTTCAGGTTCTTTGCGAAAAGTACTCTATAGTGCATTTTTCTGTTCGAATTGCTCCATACTTCTTTTCTGGGTTGAGACTAGGTCTTTGCCTCTTCAATTCAGACCTTTCAACAGCTAGTGAGGTTGTTTCTTCTCTTTCTTCCTTTGGATTGACATGGATTGTCATCTTTTTGGCACTTTTAAGCTGCTTTTATGGTTAAGCCTGTCTTTATTGTTAGCTGCAACACATGCACTTAAAACACTTATTTAGTTCTCTCAAAGGTCTATCAAGACTCAAGTTAAGGGGTGAAAAATGGTATTTTTTAGTTCTCAACAAATTCAAGCAGTCACGCGGTAGATTAGTCTTCGTTGGGCAGCAGCGCGAGAACTGTGCAAGCTCTTCTCTTTACTTGGACTTTGCGAGTTGCCTCGCGAGATTCTTTTGATTTCTGAACTGCGCGAGGTTCTTTGTCTCACTCAATCTTCGCGAGCTTGGCTTTGCCTTCACCAGGATGCTTTCTTTCTTGAATGGCGGGCAAATTGCGTGAGGCATTCTTCTTCTGAGAATTGTATCTCGTGGTGACTACACGACAGCTGCGCGAGACATCTTCTGAGGCTCTCTCTCCTCAGCTATCTTAAGCGACCTTTGCGAGATTGAGAGAGGTCTGCTTTGAACTACGCGACACTGAGCGTTGTGTTCTACTCTTGAGCTTCGCGAGAGCTGCGCGGAGTTGAGTTTCTGAAGCTCCTCAGCCATTCATCTGTGCGAGAGGTTGCTTGTAAAGCCTTGGGAAGCTCAACTGATCTGCACGAGGCTTCAAGGTTCATTCTTGCTGAGGGGCATCTGGTGCCAAAGCAGGCTCCATAATAGGATTCTTGGCCTTATTTCACTGCTGATTATTTCCTGAACAAAACACTTAAGACGAGTTTATTAGGTAGCTAAGGGTCTAATCAAAGGTTAAGTTAAGAGGTGAAAAGTGGTACTTTTCAGGTCTTAACACACCCCCAAACCTAATCTTTGCTAGTCCCTCAGCAAAGCTACATTAAATCTACTCTAAAAATTAAATGCCACTTTCGTAGGGAGCACGGATACATTTAGCATATGTACCAAGCCTTTTAAACCCCTAGGTGATCCCTAGTGGAGTAGTGAAGTCTCCTGAGGGTTTTTAGTGAAGACACCCACAAACTTCTCTAATGAAATAGTTAACTAAAGTGCACTGTCTTCCAATGAGCTGTTAAGGAATTAGATTTAGTCTACTCATGAATCAGCATAAAAGAAGTTTAATTCATTGGTTGCACAGGAACTTAGACAGCATAATTCGCATGTTTGCACAGCATTTCCAAATAATTTGTGATCACAGAAAACTGCACAAGTGAATGTCAGCACTGAGCTTATCCTTATGTCAGAAAATTAGGTTAAGGTCATACATAATGCATTCAAGTTCAGACCCAAAAGAAAGCTTTACAGGGCATACTCTCATCAAGCTTTGTTGAGGGGTTCAGTTTCTCACAGGCTCAGGAGTAGTTACATCCCCCAACTGGGTTTGTAAGCATGAGCATAGGCAGAGTTCTTAAGTGCTGGCATCATTGTCAGTTTCTCACCATAGATTGGATAATTCCTTATCTTCACATGATAGCTCACTCAATCTTTGGATCACAAGGGCTTTTAACTGGGTTGAAATGTGGCTTATGGAGTATGGTTAAAAAGAATGGAAGGTTTGAAAAGGGGTTCAAAAATTGAGAACTCAGTGGGTGCAGGAGGTGGTTCATGACTTCACCTTCTTGAATTCAGCTCCCTTCATCTTCTTTGAGATTTTTAGATTTGAAGTGATCAGTTTCTCTTCTTGATTTTGATTTTCCAATGAAGGTTCCTCTTGACTTCTCTCTTATTCCTCTTCATTATTATTTTTTTTTTCTTTTTGCTAGAGTTTTCTTCTTTTTTTTATTTTGTTTTTGCTTCTCAGAAATGCCACCATGTCCTCAGTTACCATTCTGCCAGAATAGATGCTTCTTCTCCATTCACCTAATGCTGACCATATCTAGTCCATCTTCAACTCTTTCTCCTTTATCTTCTAAATTCTCAGAGTGAGGGTAGGTTGAATCAGGTTCATAGGTTCAGGTTCAAGTACTCAGGTGTATTTTGAAGAAATTTAGGATTTAAAGCTCAAAGGGGGTATGGACAAGGGCAGTTGCTTTAGGATTGATCTTTTTAGGCTCAAATTGTCCAAGAGAAGGCCTTGATCCTTTCCTAGGTCTCATGAGTACTGTCAGTTGTTTCAACTTGGAGTTACCTAACTTCTAGTGAGCACAATGACTCAGCCAGTCCTTAGAACTAGAAGAAATGCCTTAGTTACTCCTCAAAAAAAAAAATTATTTGTAGGCCCAATTCTCACTGGTTATGGTCATCCTTTGAACTTTTAAGTATGTCCTCACCTTTTTCTCTCTCTAATGATTCACTAAGTGCAGATACAAGTGTGTTTCCTTAGTGAAATTATTATGGAAATGTGGAATATTAGAAGTCTATAATGTTCAATGTTTGCATAAATTTTAAACTTCTTAATTTCATGATTCTTAAGTGAACAGAGGTCCATTTCCATATTGCTCAGATGAGTCTGCTGCACTTATGTTAACTGTTCCATTGGCAGGGTCTGCCTGCCATACCCCCAAACCTATGAGGAGCAGTGTCCTCACTGGTTCAAGGTCAATGTGCAGCAGATTTATTGCAACATAACAGAAAAGGAAAACAAAACACACAGACAAAGCAAGACAGGACAGACAGTGGGAAAGTCTATGAAATATGAAAACTGTACAAAATACAAGAGAACATATGTAAAAGAAATAGAGGAAATCCTAGGTGCAATCTAATCAGAATTTGGATTAAAATTTATCCCAGCCCATCTTCCTTGCATGTTCTTGAAGGATAGCCTCTTCTTCTTTCTTCTTGCGTTCCCTCTCGGCCTTCCTCTGCTCTGTAGTTTTGGGTATGGTAGGATCCTGGACCCTCATTTTTCTCTTCTTTGGCTCAGGAGGGATCTCCGAAGATTTTACAGTGGGTGGCTCAGGGGGTTTGGTGGGGGATTTCCCTTTGGGGCCCGTACCTTTGGAGGTTTGCCCAGGCTGAGGCCGAGGTGGAATAGGAGATGATTGGGCTGGTGGAGGCGCAGGAGGGGCAATGGGAGATTTGGCTGGAGCTGCCATTTGAGACAGGAGAGGACATTTCCCTTTTTCTACTATAGGGGGAGCCACAGGAGATGGCGTAATTGTAGAGGCACGGCAGGCTCTTTCTTTTCATGGACTTGCTGGTGGTGGTGGTGCCTCTCCGGCAGATGGTTCTTTGCCAATTTTCAAAGAGCGAGGGGGAGTGGTCTTCTTAGCATAACTTTCCGTCTCACGAGAATAGGATTGGGGCGGGGCATCTGAAGGGCAACTGATGGGTTGGGCAGCCTTTGGGATCCGTAGGTGGTGCCTCCTCGGAGTTAGAATCAGAAGGAAAGAGCTCAGTAGGGTCCAATCCTAGGGCAGCAGTAACCTGTCTGCGTTCTTCTTTGGAGAGGAGGCGCCCATGGGGATCGTCCTGAGTGGAAGCTCGGGTGACCTTTGGAGGTGGGGATGGAGGGGCCGGCCGTTTGCCTTTTTGGGCTGCAGTGGCTCTCTTAGAAGTGGGCTTTTTTTGGGAAGGGGTGCATTTCCTTTTGATAGCAGGAGAGGAAAGAGGGGGGCACTGATGTAGGAGGAGGAGCTACAGTAGGGGTCGCAGCAGGAGCAACAAGTTTTATAGGTACTGCAGAAGGAACGGCAGCAGGCATTGGAGGAGGAACAGGAGGAGCTACCGGAGCGGGGGCTAGGGGAGTTGGGGGAATAGACTGTGTAGGGGTTGGTGTAGGGGTTGTGGAAGAAGATGGGCCGGGATGTGTGGAAGAAGATGGGGCCTCAGGGGGAGCGGTGGCGATGGGGGTGGCTTGGATAGGTTGGGACAGCAGGAAAGCAACTCGTTGTTCCAAGATGTCAATTTTCTTGTTAGCCCATAAGAAATTGGTATCCGCAAGCTCCTTACTGAGACAGGTGATCTCCTGAGCATTGTTCAATTTCTTCTCTAATAGCCGGTTATGCTTTTTCACCCTCTCAGCATTGGCCTTTTCCATCTCAGCAGTTACTTTGTAGTAAGTTACTGCAACCTTATTCGCATTTGATGTCACCAGAATTGCTTCCCATCCTTTTGAAATATCGCGCAGCTGGTCATTGTGAGCAAGCTTCAGATCACTAAGCTTCTGCAGCAAGGGGTATTCAATGGCTTGGTGGAGTTGAGCCATGCCATGGAGAACATCCCTCTTGATATAAGGATTGTCCCTCATGGCATGGAGGAGGGTGAAGTAGGGAGGGGTGTAGTAGGAGTGTCTGGGCAAGATTGGGAGAAATGAAGTGGATGGAAGAGAGGGTGATGGAGCCTGAGGGGGGGAAGTGGGGGTTGTAGAAATGGTTTGGGTGGTCTGGGTGGAATGGTCAATGAATTTAGGAGGGGGGGGGAGAAGAGGGGGAATGGAAGGTATGGGTGGAAACTGAAATGAAGGAAGGGCAGCTGATGTGGAAAGTTCAGGGGAAGGGAAGAAGGGTTTGGTGAAGGGTTGAAATGGAAGGGAGGGGGTGCAAATAGGGGGTGGAGTGGGAAAGGTGGATGGGAATGGAAGGGGTATATGCAGGTAGAAGTGTTGGTGAATTGAGGGGAGGTAGTATTAAAGGTGGAAGGATAGGGAGAGAGGGAAAGGAGAGGTCAGTTATGGTATCAGGGAGGGGGAAGGATCGAGGCGGGTCAATGGGGGTAGGGGCTGTTGGAACAGGGGAGGCAGAGGTGGAAGGGGGTTGTGGTGGGATTGGTGGGGTTGTCAATGTGTGAAGGGTGGATTGGAGGGTGGTTATGTCAGTTGGCATTTTGGCTTTCTCTGTGGTGTTGGATAGTTGGGTTTGGAGGTCATGGATAAGGGAAAGGATATGAGTAAGGGAATCTGAGGTTGGATGAGGGGGGGTAGGAGGGTAAGAAGGAATAGGTTGGAAAGGGGAAGTGGGGGCATGATGGAAAGTGGTAGGGGGGAGGGGGGGGTCGGATGAATGATGTGGTGAAGGGAGAGGAGACTCAGGGATAGGGATGTCGTGGGTGGGTAAGGTATCAAGAAAACTGGTCATGAAGGCTTGATACCCAGAGGTGGTGGCTAGGTTGAAGTCCAGGTCATGGAGAGGTGGGTCTAAGGGTTGGTCACTAAGGGGTGTGGCTGTGGGAAAGGCAAGGGTAATGTGAGAGGTTTTCTTTTTAAGGTAGGATATCAAGGGAGGGCTATCAGGGTGAGGATCAGGGGCTATGGGAGAGACTGGGGATGTTGATTGGGGTGGGGTGGGTGAAGGTGGAGTGGTGTCTTGGGGTTCAACACTTTCTACATAGGTTTGGATAATGGTTGGAGGGGGAATGGAGAAAGGAGAGGAAAGAGGAGAAGTGAAAGATGGAATGGGTGAAGAAGGGAGGGGAGAGGCCAGAGTAGTGGATGGAGGTGGCTCACCACCTTCTTTGGGGCAAGGGTTATTGCCTTCTTTTTGGGGGCAGGGGTGGCCGTTGCCACAGCAGCTTCCTCTCTTTGCTCGGAGACCTCCTGAGCTTCAGTCTTCTTCTTCTTCTGTGGATCCATTAAGCTTCTGCTGATCCCCCATTGTCTTTTAACAAATGTGGTGGGAGTGAGGTCAGCAAATAACTCCCCCACTGGTATCTTGTATCCTCCCCTCAGAAGTAGTCTAGTGATGAGTCTTCCATAGGGGAGAGTGTGACTCTTCTTTTGCAACCCTAGCTTCACCATTGTATCCTTCATGGCCTCGAAGATCAACCAGGCAGCATTGAATCCATGGCCCAGAGAGAAGGAATACAGAGCATCAGCAATTGGTGTCCTCCTTTCTTGCTGATGGCCGGAGCAATAGATGTTCTTCCTCAAAACTTGATCAATGAACAGTAGTTTGGGCTCCAAATCTCTTCTTCTGATGGAGTCCCCTGTGGCCTTCAAGCCTCTGGTAATGGCATGGGAAATTGGGTCAATGGGGGCACTCATAGGGGCACCATAACCGCAATTGGGATCAAATCTGGCAGGGATGCCTAAGACTTCAGCGATCAACTCCGGGCTAAGCAGTATCTCAAAGTTGTCAACTAATGCAAGGTGGCCTGGCTGTCCTTGTGTGTCGGGTCTAAGCCTAAGGTGCTGGTAGAAGAGTTGCACTAACCTAGGGTAGGCTAGGGCAGGAGTCATTTGCAGCAAGGGGAACAGACCAGCCTTGCGCAAGAACTGGATGGTAGGTGCTGACAATGGCTCAGATGCAAAGAAAGAGATATCAAAAATGACTTCAGGCTCTAAGGGAATGGAAAGGAGGAGCTCAGAGGGTGTATAATAATCCGATGTTGGTGCAGCCTGCTCCGGTACCACCCCCTTCCCTTTTTGCAGAGCCGTAGAGGACTTAGCTTTCTTAGGTGTAGGCTCCACAGGGGCCTTGTCCCTGGCTCTCTTCACAGGTGCGCTTTTAGGAGCCATCCCAATTTCCTTGGTGAGTGTGGAGTTACAAATTTGAAAGGAAATACCAGGAGCTGAGTCTAACCCTAAAAGTTAGGGTTCTATTTAATGGAACGCGCAAAGGATCTCCAGAGCTCTAAACAGGGGGCAACTATTAATGGGAGCTTGAAGAACAAGAATCCTGAAGTTCGAAGTGAACAATGATCTGGGGACAGGGTGTTAAAGGAGAGAGGTGGAGAGGAGTGGGAGCTAGGGTTTCGCTGGTAAGAGAGAAAAGAGAAAGCAGTAAGGAAAAGCAGCGCGGGGTGGGATTTAAATATCGCGAAGCTCGGCGCGCTTTAGAAACGTCCGCCCGCTGGTTGGGAATGAATGGGTCGCGAGATTAGATGTTCCTTGAAACTGCGCGATGCAGCCCACCCAGTTCTTTGAAACTCGCGACAGCACAACAAAGTAGTTCCTTATGAACTGCGCGAGATGGGACCAAACTCATTATTCAGAACCCCGCGATGGCTTAATCGAGGTAGAATTCACTCACCCCCCAGTCCGATGTTTGACCCGTACCAAAGGGGTGGATTCTCTCACAGACTCTCTTCCAGGGACACCCCTAGTCATTATAAAGCATTCACAATTCTTATACTCTCAAAAAAAGGAAGTCACACGTCACGCAAAGCATTCAAATCATCATTCAATCACTTAAAATTATCACACAGGGGAAGTTGGTATCAAAGTAGGCATTAAAGCACTAAACTCAAATTCCAACAAGATTGCAAACTATTCCTACAAACTGTAAAGTACATATTATACAACGATGCACAGTTCTTATCATCAATTCAATGAAAGATCCCCTTCAGGTTCTGAGGATCCTTGGCCAATCAAAAATTGGCCCTTAGGATTAACCACAGGTTGATTGGGCAACCTTCCCTCTTCTCTTTTGGCTAGGGTGTTGCTAGTTGTCCCATCTGCTCCTCCATCTTCTTGATGCTCTGACCATGAGAGTTCACAGTCTGAGCCAAGGAACCCAAGTTTTGCAATGAAGCCAAGACTTGGTCCTCGAAAGAAGTATTTCTTGGTTGAGAAGGGGGTAGAACCAACTGATTTTGCTGCTGATGGGGCTGCTGGTGGTGCTGGAAGGTAGACCTCGGGGCATGCCCTTGATTGAACTGCTGCTGTGGCCTTTGTGGTAAAGCCAACATCTGCTGGGGCTGCATGTAGTTATCTTGCTTCCACCTCAGATTTGGGTGGTCTCTCCATTGGTAACCAGCATTTTGGTGCTGGTATCCATATGGCTGCCTGTTGTAGCCCCCAGATTGTTGCTGGCCATAAGACTGAGCAGCAGCAGCATGTTCCAACATTAATTCAGGAAATTGCCCTGCAGATGGACATTCCTCCACTGTGTGCTGTGGGGACTGGCATATCAGACATGCCTCCGCCACATGAGCAGCCCTTCTGGGTTGCATCACAGTCAATAATTTATCAAACTTCATAGAGAGGTTTGCCATCTGCAGTCGTAAGTTATCGTTCCCAGACACATCATAATTTTTTCCTTTGGATCTAGCAGCAGGCCCCACCTTTGACTCAGATTCCTGATGAGTTCTTGCCAGGGATGGCTTTTGAAAAGCATTCTCACTAATCACCTCAAACAATTCCCATGCCTCCTCAGCAGTCTTGTGCATGTAGGATCCACCACAAGAGGCATCGACCATATCTCTGTTTTTCTCATCAATCCCATTGTAGAAGCTTTGTACAAGCTGCCACTCAGGGATCTTGTGATGGGGGCATTGTTTGAGCATCTCTTTAAACCTATCCCAGGACTGGTTAAAATCCTCAGTTGGTGATTGAGAAAACGCAAGAATCTCTTTCCTCAACTGCCTAGTTTTGGTCTAAGGGAAGAACTTGGTTAGGAATCTAGTCTGCAGGTCTTTTCATGAAGCAATGCTATTGTTGGGAAGAGTGGCCAACTAGGTACTGGCCCTATCCTTCAGAGAGAAGGGAAAGAGTCTGAGCCTAGTAGCCTCAGGTCCCAAACCAGTGATATTAAAAGTGGTGCACAAGGCCAAGAACTGGTCAATATGCTTGTAAGGGTCTTCTTTGCTAAGCCCATGGAAAGCTAGCAGCATCTGGATGATTGAAGTTTTTATCTCATAATTCCCCTGAACATCAGGGAATTAAATGCTATAAGGGGAGTTGTAGTCATCTGGAGCATTCAACTCCTTGAGGGTTCTGGGGTGTTCTTCACCCATAGTTCTTTATTCTTGATTTACAGGGGCTCTCCTGTGGTGTGCCTGTCTCTTCTAAGTCTCCTTCCCCTTTCTAACTCAGGGTTTAAAGGCTCTAAAGTAGGGCTGAGAGATCTCCTCCCTAGCACACAATCACACCCACAGCAAGGAAAGCTTCTTGCAGGCACATTGCAAAAGAATACTTATACACAAACAAATTTATCTAACTATTTTACAGCTATCCAAAGAATACATTTAAACTATCCTAGATACTGCTGGAAAAATTGTTAAAAAGAAAGATAGACAGAGCTTTAGAGTCGGAGAGTTTGCAAACAGAGGTAGCTATGCTCCAATTGCATTCCAACTATCCTTCACTGCTGCTGTCCAGATCTACAAGAAAGATTCACAACTATATCAGCAGTATCAATTATTCACATAAATAAAGAATACTAAGAATACAAAAACTAAGGGTCTACCATTAGATCATCTTTCCCCGGCAACGGCGCCAAAAACTTGTTGTTGATCTCAAGTGTGCTTCGCTTATTGGTTGGTATTGAAAGTTAATTAAAAATCAAAAACAGAATAAAACAGGGGATGAATCAGCTAACTCGAAATCCTAGACACCGCAAGAATCACGGGGTCCTCTGTAGCAAGTTTGATAATTAAGAGTTTGTCCCACGAAGGTGATCTAAGGCTCCAAGGGCCGTCTCTAGTAATCCCTCGGATCATCTCTGATCTGGCGGTCTAAAAGGAGGGGAGTTTAAGGTCACTTATTCTAAGTATTCTAATAACTAAATTACAGAAAGGATTGAGAGGATGGATGGAGTGGAAAATAATTATAAAAAGGTGAGAAATATGTTATTGAGCCAAGGTCAGAGGAGTTTTTATAACTCAGATTTAGATATGATGTTATAGAAATCCTGTCCAGAGGCTACATTATCACCTATGAGGAGAAAGGATCCAACCCATCTCTACTGCCATGACTCCACCCTTAGGGCTATAACCTGTCCACTTGAATGGTCACAGACTATCCCATAGAGCCACTATCCGAGGATGGGTGAGAACATAACAAATAAATCATTGTAGGCACTATTTCATCCAGGCTACCATTTCGAGAATCCATAGGAACCTCAACCTCTAAAGTTCCATATGTGGGGCTAAGCACAGAAAACCATGATAGCCTGACACATAGAACCCGATAGCGATTGAGTACAACCTTCGATCCAGCTGTCCATTGCTTGAGAGAGGCTACAATGGTCTAGTCACCAGCCTACAATCTCTATAACCAGATTAGATCTGACATCTGATGGCAGATCTATACAAATATGGGGGAGTCTGCCTCTGTACAATCCCTCACCAGGCTTCTACAAGCTCAGGTGAAAAGAAGAAGGATCCATCTTGGATCGGTGGATCAGAATCACCCTAAGGCTATAATCTGTCCACTTAAATGGTCACAGACTATCCCAGAGGTTATCCTCCTCACGGAGCCCAAAACAAAATAAGATTATCAGCGCTACCACCATGTTCACGCAGCTACCTCAAGCTCCCATGGGGATTTCAGATCTAGTAGGTCCTGTGGTGGGGCTAAGGCTGGAAGACCATGATAGCCCAGATACACAGGTTACTTGGATCTGAGTGGCCCTTAAAATCAATCCTCCATTGCTTTGAAACACAGCTAAGGCAATGGGGGATCACAAGGCAGCAGCCTTGCACAGAGCATCTCACATATAAACAGCAATCCGACAAAGTATAAATCCTATTGCAAAACTTTCATTAATCTAACTCAAATACGTATACAAAGTCATAGCCAGCAATTGTTGGACTATGGAGAGAAGAAAAGAAAAAGAAAAAGAAAAACTACTTACTGCTAAAAAAGAAAGAGAAAAGAAAAGTGATCTGAGATAGGTTCCCCAATACCTAAACCTAAGCTAGGCCTGGGTATATATAGCAGTGGGGTGGCGGCACATTAGGGTTAGGAAACCCTAATTTTATCGATGCCACGTGGCCTTCTACTGATCCTTAGATGCCTCGAGGCGTGTACACAGAGATTTAAGCATGGGAGTGCGTGCCCTAATCACTGGAAATTTCTAGAATGCCCTCTACTGAAGAGATGGAAGTTTAGGTTCAAAGCTTCGCTAGGTAGCTGTAGTTTCCCAGACTTCTCACGTGGTAGCTCATTGCTCTTCGCTAGGATGATTTGACACTGAAGCTTCAGCCATCGCGAGGTTGCCTTGGTTTGCTCTTCAGGCAGTCGCGCGGTAGAGAGTTGAGCTCTCGCTGGGTTGGAGTTCGTGAGGTTGAATAGAAAATACAGTCTCAAGCGTCGCGAGGTTGCAATTCAAGCAGTCGCTCGGTAGATTAGTCTTCGCTGGGCAGCAGCACGAGAACTGCGCAAGCTCTTCTCTTTACTTGGACTTCGCTAGTTACCTCACGAGATTCTTTTGAGTTCTGTACTGCATGAGGTTCTTTGTCTCACTCAATCTTCGCGAGCTTGGCTTTGCCTTCGCCAGGATGCTTTCTTTCTTGAATGGCGCGCGAATTGTGCGAGGCATTCTTCTTCTGAGAATTGTATCCCGCGATGACTGCGCGACACATCTTCTAAAGCTCTCTCTCCTCAGATGTCTTAAGTGACCTTTGCGAGATTGAGAGAGGTCTGCTTTGAACTACGCAACATTGAGCGCTGTGTTCTACTCTTGAGCTTCACAAGAGCTGCGCGGAGTTGAGTTTCTGAAGCTCCTCAGTCATTCATCTGCGCGAGAGGTTGCTTGTAAAGCCTTGGGAAGCTCAGCTGATCTGTGCGAGGCTTCAAGGTTCATTCTTGCTGAGGGGCATCTGGTGCCAAAGCAGGCTCCATAACAGGATTCTTGGCCTTATTTCACTGCTGATTATTTCCTGAACAAAACACTTAAGATGAATTTATTAGGTGGCTAAGGGTTTAATCAAAGGTTAAGTTAAGGGGTGAAAAGTGGTACTTTTCAGGTCTTAACAGGTATGGAAAAGGATGAGGCAGGTTGTATGGGCTGCTCAGTACTGGAGGAAAGGCCAGCTAGCATGGGAGAGAGGATGGATGATGACAAGGGTGGGGTGGAGGTAGAGGGTATGGGCTGGACGATTTCAAGGGCAGGTTCATTAAGTTCTAAAATCTCTAGGTCTATTTGAGTTGGAATTGAGGAGGTTGGGATTAGGCCCTCCACATCTATGGTAGCATCAGAGGTAGGTACAACAGGTGGGATATCAGGTTGGGATTGTGGGTAGGTGATTGGCAGAGGTTGGGGAATAATGGATAGTTGGATAGGGCTAGGTTGGGGTTTTGATTCAGGTTCAGGGTTTGTTTGAGTGGAGGCATTGGTAAAGGTAATAAGAGAGATTTTTGGGGTAGGTTCAATGGGTATAGCAGGTATGGTGACAGCTAAGGTTAAGGATTGAGGAGAAAGGGGTGGAGTAGGTAAATGGGTGGGTGTAGGGTTAGTTGGTTGTTGTGATGATTGGGTTAAAAGTGACAATATGGATTGGATGGCTTGTAAGCTGGTTTGGATTGAGGCCTGGTTTTGGAGGGTGGAGGTCATGGCTTGAAGGTTGGCCTCAATGGATGATTGGGTTTGAGAGTTGGTCAATACTTGGGATTGAAGGGAGAGAAATAGGTTGAGGATTTGGGATAGGGGGTCAGGGGTGATAGGTGTTGTGGTTTGGATGATTAGGATTGGTTAAAATGGAGAGGTGGGTGCATGGTGACAGTTTGTTGGCTGTGGGGAAGTAGGTGTAGGGGTAAAATGGGGAGGGTGAGGTGAGTCTGGGAGAGGGGTGAACTCATAGTTGATTTCTCCTATAATAGAAGTCATCATGGCTGAGTGTCCCTCTCCTGAAAAGGGGGGTGGTAATGGATAGGAGAGAAAGGAATGGATTGGCCCAAAGGGTCAAGTGTATCACGTGAAAAATGTGTTGAGTTGTCAATTGTGGTAGGAGATTTAGTGGGCTGAGGTGAGGGTGGTGGCTGGCAAATGGTTAGGTCTTGGATGGGTGTGGTTTCAGGAATTGGGATAGTTTGGGATATGTAGGTGGGTTGGGGCTCAATGAGGGTTTTAGATCATTTCCTTTTCTCTTTATAGGTAGTTTTCACAGGTAGACTAGGGTGAGCTGGGTAAGTAGGCAAGCGTATAGGTATGGGTAAGGGTACAGGTGATGTAGTGATGGTTGAGCTAATGGATATGGTTGTGGGTGATTGGGTTGTGGAGACTGTGATAGTTGGTAAAATTATCTGGGGTAAAGGTAATAGAACTGTGGAAGGTTATGAGGTTGGGATTAAGGTAGGAGCTGGCATGGGCATTGAAGGGATGGCTGGCCCAGTTAAGGTGGCTGCAGACCTAGCAGCAACAGAGGCAGCGGCAGCAGCAGGTGTTGCTACTTCTTAAATTGTGGGGGCTGCTTTAGCTAGCAGCTCCTCCTTTTTCTTCTTCTTTATCAAAGTTCCACTGATCTCCCATTGCTTTTTGCCATATTTTCTAGGGGCCAAGGCAGTTGTCTCCTCATCCATCATGAAAGGATACCCTCTTAGCACCAGCAAGGCTGTCATAAGCCTATAGTAGGGGAGTGAATGGGGTTTCTGCTCCTTTTTCACCTTCTCATTAATGTCCTTCATTCTATCAAAAATGAGCTTGGCAGCATCAATATAGTGATTCATGTGGAATGAGTAGAGTACATCCGCAATGAGAAACCTCCTCTCTTGCTCATGCCTAGAACAATACACATTTTTCCTCAGCACCCATCCATAAATCTTAGGTTGGAATGCATATCTCTCTTCCTAATGGACACTCCTAAGGTCGTGACCCCTCTAGTCAACTCCTTGGAAATTTTTAGGATGGTGGCTGTAAACGGGGGACCCAAGCCACACTATGAGTTGTACTTGGCTGGTATCCTAAGTATCTCAGCTATGGCTACCTGATTGAAGAGCATTTCAAACTTCTCTATCAATACCAGCATTGCTGGGTTCCCATCATCCCTAGTCTTCACTCTAATATTCTGATAAAATAATTGTACTAGTCTAGGGAAGACTGGCTGCAGTGGGGGCCTCAATAAGGGCAGCAGAGTTGCCTTGGTTGGGTACTCAATGGAGGCTACTATCTCAGATAGGTCCTCAAAGAAAAATTTGTCAAAAATGGTCTCTGCCTCAATTTTAATTACAGTCACAAATTCATAGGGGACCCTGAGGTACTCATTATCTTCTTCCTCTTCAGGGTCAACCTTAGGGACTCCATGGGCCACAGCCTTGCCCTTTTTCTGCTTTTTCATGGATTTTTCTGGACTTTTGGCAGGTGGGTTCTCTCTGGCCCTCGTCTTAAGAGCACACTTTTTCTTTTTAGTTGGGGCATCAGAGGCCACACCCTTGGCCTTCTTCACAGGTGCTGCCCTCTTCTCAGTTTGCTCCATTTGGGGCTCAACCACCTGAGTAGGCACCTCAGAGGTCTCCATTGTGGAGGCCTCTGCAATCCTCATTGATTTACGAGTTGCCCTAGGGCTGTCAGTATGTGGAGGGTTTAGCATGGCAGCCAATGCATCAATAAATTTTGAAGCCGTGGCCATGGCTACTCAACTTCTCCAAATTAGGGCTTTAAATTCTAAGTGGAGATACATCGCACTCCAATGGATGTAAACCAACAAATTCCTCGCTCTTCTTAACTCAAACAATATCTAATCAAAATTAATGAGAGAGTGAGAAACCTTACCAAATGAAAGCTAGGGTTCCACTCCAACTGTGGCACAATGGATTAAATTCCTCCAAACCAAGTTCAAAGTGACCAGGAGGTGATAGGGAACACAATTGTAGGAGCAAAATGGCTGATTTGGAGTGGTGTAGGCAATAGAGAAGAAAGAAGGGAAGAGATAGCTCAGGAGTGCTCAGTGGATTTGGGCAAAGAAGAAATGAAATGGCTATGTTTGAAAATTCGTAGGGTATATATGGTTGATCCTGTGCCTCGCACGGCTGTAGCCAGGTGCTCGCGACTTCACTTTTCTCACACACTAAAATTTTAATCTTGCGAGAAGTGCCGTTGCGAAGAAGAAAGGTGCCTCGCAAGGACAGATTTAAAATCTCTATGCATCTCGCGAGGTCACTCACGGGGCTCAAGTTGGGCCAAAGCACACGAAGCAGTTTTGCATCTCTCGCACAGCTTAGCTATTAAACTTTGCGAGGAACATTGATTTAGAGTATCAGGGACCTCGAGAGGCAATTAATGGTGTGGCTTTCAGAAATAAGATCGTAAATCTCTCGCACAGGTTAAAATGTGTGAATTCCATTCTTTGTGCAGCTCCATGTTACTGACAAGATAGAGCCTCGCAAGGCTCAATACTAGGCTTCAACAGGCACTTCTACTCGCAAGGAACAAAATGTCCATCAGAACTCTGCGAGAAAGCTTCAAGTGGCTCGCGAGTGTGAAAATGAGGCCATAGAGCCTCGCGGGAAAGCACAACTTAGCCTTTTCAGTGCTGGCACCTTGATATGTGCATCTATACTGGCATGCACCACATTTCTTCCCTAGTCACTCCCTTTCATCATGATAATCTTAGTGCCCATTATCAAGATATGTACATCGACAATTTAGAATGTTATAGATATTCAAGTATATGAGATTCATGATCTTTACAATGCTAGCACCTCAACCAATCAGCAGCAATGGACATGCACCTAACATTAGGTCTATGCTTAATAAATTCAAATGATAAACATGCACATAATATCAACAACACACAATTCAAAATAGAACCAAACAAATAGGTAATTCATTGCAATAAAAATACTACATGATAGATTTGAAGCAAAAGAAAACACACTAAAATTTTCAACAAATATGGTACACATTTTACAAAGCTGTAGATCACTAGTAGTGGGAGGTTCATGTAGGTGAATGGTCTGAGGAGGCTCCACTAAATTTTCTACACAAATTTTTATCCTTTGACCATTCACTTCATGATCTTCCTAGATATAGGATCTAAGATCTCCACAGCACCAGATGGGGAGGCATGAATGATAGTGTAAGGTCCATCTAATCTGAATTTTAACTTCCTTGGAAAGAACTTTAATTTGGAGTTGAAAAGCCAAACCTTAGTACCAGCACTGAAGTCCTTCCTCACTAGCTTCTTATCAAAGAATGCCTTTGATCTCTCCTTGTAAATTCTGATATTTGTATAGGCTTCCATTCTTAATTCATCAAGCTCTAACATTTGCAATTTCCTATGAGAACTCGTAGTAGTTAGATCAAAATTCAGTGTTTTGATAGCCCAATAGGCTCTGTGCTCTAACTCAACTGGTAGGTGGCAGGCCTTGCCATAAACCAGCCTAAATGGGGACATGCCAATAGGGGTCTTATAGGCACTCCTATAAACCCACAAAGCATCATTCAACTTTTGTGCCCAGTCCTTTCTATCTATCCTCACAGTCTTCTCCAAGATATGCTTGATCTCCTTATTAGAAATTTTAACTTGCCCACTAGTCTGTGGGTGCTAGGGAGTTGCAATTCTGTGTGTAACAGGATACCTTTTGAGCAGATTCTCAAAAGGCCTATTACAGAAATGACTCCATCCATCATTGATGATAGTTCTAGGGGTGCCAAATATGGAAAAGATATTGTCCTTTAAAATTTTAAGGACAACTGTGTGGTCATTGGTCCTTATGGCAATGGCTTCCACCCATTTGGACACATAGTCCACTGCCACAAGTATAAAATTGAAACACATAGAAGGAGAAAAGAGACCCATAAAATCAATGCTCGAGATGTCAAAAAGTTCTACCACAAGGATGGGCTGCAAGGGTATTGAATCTTTCTTGGAAATGCCTCCCAACCTTTGACATCTATCACAGGCTTTGCAATGTATGTATGCATCGTTGAACAAAGAGGGCCAATAAAGCTCACATTGCAAAACTTTTACAGCTGTCTTTTAGCCACTAAAGTGACCTCCACAGGCTTGCTCATGGCACATATAAAGAATGGTGTGCAACTCACTTTCAGGCACACATCTCCTAACAACCTGATCTGCACAATGCTTGTGAAGGTGTGGATCCTCCCACAGAAAATGTTTCACCTGAGAGAAAAATAGGTCCTTGTCCATCTTGGACCAGTGAGGGGGAATCCTTCCAACAACGAGAAATTTGATAATGTGTGCAAACCCACACTAGACTGCATAGCAAATAGCTACTCATCAGGGAACAATTCATTGATAGGTGCTACTGCACATTCTTCTAAAATAAATCTAGAGAGGTGGTCAGCCACCACATTCTCAACTCCGTTCTTATCTTTGATATGAAAATCAAACTCTTGCAATAGGAGGATCCATCTGATCAGTCTTGGTTTGGCATCCTTCTTGGCTAGCAGGTATTTCAAGGTTGAGTGATCAGTGAAAATAACAATTTTAGACCTAAGCAAGTAGGGTCTAAACCTATCCACAGCAAATATAACAGCTAGCAGCTCCTTCTCAGTAGTGGTGTAGTTGAGCTGAACTTCAACTAGTATTTTGCTGGCATAATAGATCACTACAGGCAACTTATCTCTCCTCTATCCTAAGATAGCACCTATGGCCAAGTCTGATACATCACACATCAGCTCAAAGGAGAGTGAGTAATCTAGGGCCTGGATTATAGGAGCATTATTAAGGCACTTTCTTAAGACCTCAAAAGCCTCAAGGCACTTGACAAAGAATTCAAATGGCACATCATGACACAGCAGGTGGCACAATGGCTTGGTAATTTTGCTGAAGTCCTTAATGAACCTCCTGTAAAATTCAGCATGTCCTAAGAAGGATCTGATTTGCTTGGCAATCCTGAGTGGGGGCGGGTGTGAAATCAAGTCCACTTTAGCCTTGTCAACACGATTCCTCTGTGAGAGACCACATGGCCTAATACAATTCCTTGTGTCACCATAAAGTGACTTTTTTCCCAGCTTAGGACCAATTTGGTCTCCTCACATCTTTGTAAAACTAGGTGAAGGAGACTCAAGCACTGGCTAAGTTGTCCCCATAAACTGAGACATCATCCATGAAGATTTCCAGGAACTTTTCAATCATATCAGAAAAAATAGCATACATGCACCTTTGAAATGTGGTTGGGGCATTGCGCAGTCCAAAAGGCATCCTCCTATAAGCAAAGGTGCCAAAGGGACATATGAAAGTGGTTTTTTCTTAATCTTGAGGATACACAGGGATTTGGTTATACCCTGAGTATCCATCAAGAAAGCAGTAAAATACCTTCCCAGCCAGCTTATCTAGAATTTGCTCTATGAAGGGGAGGGGAAAGTGGTCTTTCCTGGTCTTGGAGTTGAGTTTTCTATAATCAATGCAAACTCTCCAGCCAGTGGTCTCTCTGGCTGGCATCAACTCCCCAGAATTAGAAGTAACAACTCTTATGCTTAACTTTTTAGGTACCACATGGATGGGTGACACCCACTCTGAATCTGAAATGGGGTAAATCACCCTTGCATCCAACAATTTTACTCTCTCCTTCAAGACCACCTCTTGCATGTGAGGATTAAGCTTCCTCTATATCTCCCTAGAGGGTTTTGCACCCTCTTTTAAGTGAATTATGTGCATGCAAACTGAGGTATCAATGCCTCCAAGATTAGTTATTGTCCACCCTATTGTCTTTGTGTGCTTCTTGAGAACACTCAATAATTACCCCTCCTACTCACTAGTGAGGGAGGAGGAGATAATCACTAGAAGCTTATTATTTTACCCCAAGAAGGCATACTTTAATGTATCTGAGAGCTGTTTCAGCTTCAGCTCAGGGGGACTTTTAATGAAAGGTAGCAAAGGTGCCTTGGTGGTTTGAAGTAGGGGCAATAATATAGGCTTCTTGCTTGAATGTTGCACCAGGCTCACAGAAGACTCTATTTTGGTATTGTCTTCTTTCATGAGAACTTGGGCCTCCTCCTCAACCATAATCCAAATACTTTCCAGATTTTTAGCAACATTATCCCAATCTAGTAGATTGGGTAATTCTTCTTCCACAAGGCCATCTAGTACATCAATTGTACAGCGGTCCTCAATGTCTATTTGAGGTTGCCTAGCAGCATTGTACACATTGTACACATTTAATTAGGCCTTCATGTTCCCAAAGGTCACCTTCGTCACCCCTGATCTACATTGAATGAAAGCATTTTATATGGCCAAGAATGGTCTAGCAAGGATGATAGGAATTGGGGTTTTACTTTGCAAGGGTCCATGTCCAAAATAAAGAAATCAGTAGGATAGTAAAACTTGTCCACCCCCACCAAAACATCCTCCACCACACCCACAGGTCTCCTCTCAGGCCTATAAGCCAGTTGGAGCACAACTGATGTGGATTTCAGCTCCCCCAAACCTAGCTCCTCATACACAAAATATGGGAGCAGGTTCACACTGGCCCCTAAGTCCAAGAGGGCTCTTCCAATGGTATGATTTCCAATTATGCAGGGGATAGTAGGTACCCCTGGATCCTATAATTTCTCAAGTGTGAAAATGGACAGAACTGACTCAACATGCTCAACTATAAAAACATTTTTGAAAAACTGCACCCTTACTTTTCTAGTCTGTGTGCAGAGGTCCTTCAAAAATTTAGCTTAGGCAGGGACCTATTTTATAGCATCAAGCAAGAGCAAATTGATCTTGACCTGCTTGAAGGTTTCCATCATTTCCTCCATTTGAGCATTCCCTTTATCAAAAGGAGATGGGTCAGCAAGTGCTTGAGGAAATGACAGTTGTGGGACTACTGGTGCCACAACTGCATGCCTAACCACATCATGGTTAAATTTTTGTTTTTTTCTTTTTTCTTCATTTATTATTTGCTGTTGAGGCTCAACATTAGCCCTTTGATTTTTCCCTTACTTATCCACAGCAGGGGATAACTTCTTTGATTCTTTAACACTCACATTTTTTTCATTTTCACTCTCTATGACCTCTTCAGCTACTCTGCCCACTAAATTATCAACCACCCTGCCACTCCTCAGAGTAGTGATTACATTAGCCTCCTCATGGGTAGAGGATGTTTCTCCAATCATGTACTACGCTTTTGGATTGGCCAAGGGTTGACTAGGCAGTTTTCCCTCCTTTTTCACATTCAAAGTATTACAGATTTGCCCAACTAGTCCGCTATTTTTTTAATGCTTTGCGCATGAGAGTTCACTGTTTTGACTAAGTTTCCTAAATTCTGCATAGATGCTAGCATTTTCTCTTCAAAGGAAGAGGATCGGGGCTGTTGTGGGGGCAAGACCAACTGATTAGGCTGTGGGCCAGGCAACTAAAAATTCTGCCTTGGTGGATAACCTTAGTTAAATTAGTGCTGAGGTCTTTATGGAGTCGCCAACTACTGCTGCTAGGGCTGAGGGTATGTATCTTGTCTCCACCTCAAATTTGGGTGGTTTATGCATGTGTACCCAGCAGGTTACTGCCCATATACTTGGGTAGCATTGTCATGCTCTATAACTAAATTAAGGAATTGGTTAGCTGATGGACGATCTTAGAGTAAATGTGTGGGAGATTGGGCATATCAGACATGCCTCTTCCACTTGTGCAACCATCCTAGACTGCATCACATTCATCAATTTATCAAACTTTAAACTTAGATTGTCTACCTTCCTTTCCAAATCACTTTGCACCTTAACTTCATACATTCCACATCTCGGGGTGGACTCTTTTACCAACTTAGTTAGTGTCTGGCTGTCATTGCGAGACAGTGACTCCTGCTGCATGGAATTTTCTCCTATGATGTCAAACAACTCCCAAGCCACATCAGTTGTCTTGTGGAGGTAACTACCACCACATGAGGCATCCACCATATCCCTACTTTTGGGATTAATTCATTGGTAAAATACTTGCACAAGTTGCCATTTTGGAATTTGATGGTGGGGACATTATTTTAACATCTCTTGAAATCTCTCTCATGTCTCATAAAAATCTTCAGTTGAGGACTGAGTAAGTGACAATATGCTTATCCTCATTTGATTAGTTTTATTCATGGGAAAGAATTTAGCCAAGAATTGGCTTTGGAGGTGACTCCATGTCTATATGTTATTGGTTGAGAGCTTAGAGAGCTAGGTGCTGGCATTGTCCTTTAGGGAAAAAGGAAAAAGCCTCAGTTTGGTGGCTTCAGGTCCCAGGACAATAATATTGAAAGTGGTACAAAGTGCCAAAATTTGGTCAATGTGCTTGTAAGGATCTTCCTTACTGAGCCCATGAAAAGATGGCAACATGTTAATAGTGGAGGACTTGATTTCATAGTTTCCCTCAATTGAAGGGAATTGTATGTAAAAGGGAGATGTGTAATCCCTAGGTGTATTGTATTTCTTCAGAGTTCTTTGTCTCTCAATCATGACAGCTGACTCAGTTTCAATAGTAGGGCCTTGTGTGGTGTTTCTTGATCTAATGACCCTTTCATCGTCAAGATTTGGAGTTTCTAACTCAGGGTTAAGGGACCTTCTTCCAAGCATACACACAAAATCAGCAGGTAAAGAAAATGCTCACAGCACAGAAAAAAAATTCAAACAAAATTAACAACTAAACAGATTTATAACTAAACTAATGACAGGGAATTCAACAAAAGTGGACTAAGATTTAGGGTAAAAGAAGTGCAAACAGAGCTAGCTAAACCCCAGCTACAACTCTATCTTTTCCTTGCTACTGTAGTCCACTTCTGTAAAAATTCAACAAAAATCAGTAGTACTTTTTATTCTATTCAAGGCACAGCTACAAAGAATTTTCTAAGCTAAAATATAATACAACTCAGGTATACCAAAAAGATCAATTTTCCCCGGCAACGGCACCAAAAACTTGTTAATTATTGTACCTAGGGTGCTGATTATTGTTATGTGGGTGGAAATAGAATCAAATAAAAAGAGTGAGATGAAGAAGATGGTCATGAAAATAGCAACGTAAAGTACACATAGCCTGCAAGATACAGGGATATTGTAGCAACTTTTAAGTAAGAGTCTGTCCCATAGAAAAATTGATCTAGAATCCAAAATGGGCTATAATAGTAGGCCTTCAGATCTGGCTACATATCTGACAATCCTAAAGAAAGGGAGTTGGGTGTCACAACTATACTAAATTAATACTAAAAGAAGAGAAATAAAGTGCAGTCCTATCCTAAAAAAATAATTATAAAGAAGGTGGTGATGATGTGTATTAAAATTATGATAAAAGGATGGGAAGTAAGTAGTTAAGCTAGGCTTACATCAGCAATGTAACTCAGACTCAGGTCTGTCTCTGCAGCAATCCCTCAAATGGATACAAGCATATCTGCAAGGAAGAAGTATCCAACTTAACCCTTATGATTTGACCTGATCTCTTAAGGCTATAAGCTGTCCACTTCAATGGTCACAGACTATCAAATAGAGAGGATCAAACCACATAAACTAAGTCAGAAAACCAACCTGATCCAAAGGAGTAGACTGATCTTAAGATTATAACCTGTCCACTTAAATGGTCACAGACTATCCAATAGATGTTCTCCACCCAATGGCTCAAATCAGATCATTAATATCATTGCAGAAACCATGTTTGCCAAGCTACAAGCTCAAGCATCCATGGGAGCAAATAGTTCTTGAAAAACTAGTGAAGACCATAGTTGTTCAAGGGCTATTTAGAGACTTAAATGCAGCTGGTCACTGCTACAAAATGCCTACAATGACTTAGCTCACAAGTCTGCAATCACTATACAAGAATCAGATCCAACACCTGATATTGGACAAGTAAAATCGAGGGGAGCCAGTTCTTGCAACAACCTTTCACAAGGCTACAAGCTCAAGTGCAGAGGAGAAGAATCCTTCTCAGATCTGTGGCTTGGAATCACCCTAGGGTTATAGTCTGTCCACTCAAATGGTCACAGGCTATCCACAGAGGTTATCCACACCACAGAGGTCTTGGAAGGAATATGAAAATTGTTGCTGCCACTATGGTCCCAGGGCTACAAGCTCAAGCTTCCATTCGCCTTTCAATTCAGCTCAAATCCTAAATGCATGCTTAGCCTAAGCAAAACTATGGGCAAATAGAAGAATAACAGATTGAATGATGAATTAAAGTATAAATCTCATTGATCAAAACATACTTACAATGAGATTTCTCAAGGCAATAGCCTTGTGGATAACAGCTCTTTACAAAATCCCAAAGGTTACAAGACCCATTACAAAAACTAAATAAAACTAAACCTAATTGCTTACAGAGGGTATAGCCAGCAAGTGCGTAGCTAGGAGAGATGGAAAAGTGGAAAAAGAGGTGATCAAACCCTAACCCTAGTCTGCATGAGCTCACCATAGACAAATGTTGAAGGAGGGATGCTGATCCTAAGTTACAATTGCAGTTTATATACTCAGTCCTAATACCTTAGCCAATAAAAGATTAAACCCTAAATCTTAGGGTAGATGTGGCACTATTACAACCCTTGGATGCCTTGGTATGTGTGCCTCGAGATCAAGGCCTCAAGATGTGTGCCCTAGACCTTGGGAAATCCTCAAAAAGTTCCTGAGTTAAAATTGGGAAGTGGAAAGCCCAAGCTTCACGGGGCTGCCTTCTGCTTATTAATTCATTCGCACAATTTGCAAAGTCCTCATGAGGTAAGAATTTGGCTTGGAAGGTTGTTCACTCACGTAGGTGGACTTTGGATTGTCGTTCAGCTGATTTAGCTTTGAATGCACTCGCACAGAAGAATTTGTAGTGCTTGGCTTGCTCGCACAATAGAGCTTCAGTATTTCCTGTCGCGAGGTACTCGCGTAGTAGAGCTCTATACTTGCTTGGCTTCTTATCAAATGAATGACACATCTCACTAGGCAAAGGGTATAGCTTTAAGCGCGCGAGATAATTTCTGGGCATCTCTCTCTTCCAGAGCCATGTGAGAACTTCGCAAGTTTGCTGTTGCTCCTTGTGAAAATGGGCCTCGCGAGGTAGTGCACGCAGCTGCTTTAAAACTTGATCCTTGTGAGAGCTTCGCGAGCTATATTTTTGAAGGCTTAGTGCCTGAGAGCCTCGCGAGTTCCTTAGGCATTGATTACAGCTAAAGTGTGTGACTGTTGTGCGAGTTCCCTTATCCTACATATCTTAGTTGTGCGAGGAAGCTTTGCTACAGCTTTAGCCACATGAGGTAGCATCTCAACTATGTGAGATAAGTCATTTGTTCCTTTGCTGCTATGCAGTTGCTGTTGTTGCAGCTCTCTACTCACATCTATGCTTCTTTCATCTGTTGGACTTTCTTGTTCCATTATAACATACAAAATAGTCACCATGGTGTGTACCACCATGGTGTTCCTTCAGTCTTTGGCTCAGGTGCCAATCTCTTCCTTAGATTCTCTCTTCTTGGCACGAAAGGCATGGACTTTGTATTATGCTGCACAATTTATTACTAACTACAAAACACACTAAACAAAGGATTATTAGATACCTAGAAGGTGTAGCAAAGGCTAGGTTAAGAGGTGAAAAGTGGTACTTTTCAGTGAATAACAGATACTCACAGGGGCATTCCCATCCTTCATGATCGGGGCGGAGGTCACTATTGTCGTGGTCAAAATCTTCCTCTGTGTCTGATTGTGCTTGGAAGCCATGTTCCGCTAACTCCAGGGCAGGGAGATCTTTCCAATAGTCTTCGTCATCGCCTGGCGGCGATTTCCATTCCTCTTCTAGTGAGTTCTAAAATATCTGAAGTTGTGGTACATCCGGAGATTGGGGAGTTTCGAGCTCTAATTCTTCTTGGAATTCTATAAAGACAATATGATGATCTTTTACCCTTATTGTCTGTCATATCTTGCGCAAGATAGCTTCTTCGCATTACATCAAGACAGACGTGCACAGGTTGCAATAGGGTGATTCTAGGTAAGGGCAGTGGTGTGGACACCATCAATTATCTGGTAAGAATTGATGATCAAGTTCCTCACAAGGGTCTTTTTCTTTGCTTCAGGAGTTATTGGCCTCCTCGAGGAGCTTCAGTCGTTCTGCTCTTAAGTGATCTTCAAGTTCTATTTATGTGCAGGTAATCTAGTAGTCTTCTTCCTTACTTGACATTTTAGTCAATCTTCTTTTTTTTATTTATGAGGCTGGGGCACTGTTGGGGAATTCCAGTGTGCTGATTTATGGTGTAAACATCAAGAGAAAACAGAGATGGGTTCAGCACAGCTGGGAGCTCCTAGGCCTGCAAGATACAAGATCCTTTGTAGCAAGTTTTAAAAGTAAGGGGAAGTCCACAGAGAGGTGGTTTGGAATTAGGTAAATCTCCAGATCTGTAAGAGATCTGGCACCCTAACTAACGTTGGTCTAGCTAAAAGACAGGGGAGAGATTAGATTGGATTTTCACTTAATCTAAACTACAATTAAAATGCAGATTGTCTTAGATCGAAACTAGAGCCTCAGATCTTGCAGATGGAGGGTTTAAAACTCAGAAAATGGAGAAGAACAGCTTGGAGGTTGTTTTCACTGCAATCAGGTTGAGCTAAGCATATTACAGGGGTTCAAAAGCACACAAGTCCCTCAGCTGGCTACAAGCACAGCTATAGGGTATAAATTCCACTCCAAATCACAGGATCCACCTGGTCTTAAGGCTATGATCTGTCCACTTTAATGGTCATAGACCATCCTATAAACTTTATCGAATCCATGGATTGCAGCAGATGAATCCAATTGATGCCTGAGCTTAGATTTACCTTAAGGTTATGATTTATCCACTTTAATGGTCACAGACCATCTTAGTGATCTCCTACAAAGCCAGAGCCTCAATTAGAACAATTAAAACCACTACAGATGCTGCAATTTCTAGGTCATAGACGCAGGAAATTATAGGGATATCAGATCCAGGGAATTCAGATGATATCCAAGAGGTCTACCAGTTAAGTGGGTGAGCTGATCAAGCAACTCCTCTACACAAATCCGATCGAGCACCAAAAGGAATCAAAAGAGCTTTAGATCAAATTAAAACATTGAAAGAAACATTTACATTGCAATCAAACTCACTCTATAATGAAATGCTCTCAGATCTGTAGTCTGTGCAGTAATTAACCTCAGCAACACTCTTAATCTTACCCAATCACAGATCTAACTCACTCCTTACTGCTCTTAGGGAATTAGCCAACCATGGTTGGGCTAAAGGAAGGAGAATAGAATCTCACTGCAAGCTCTGATCTCAAGGAAATTGTTCAGAATTTCCATCCTCCACAATGGCAATTGGGGATCTCTATATATAGCTTTCTCCTCTATTTTTCTCGCCAAAACTCCCTTCTGAAAGGTCGTCAGAGTTTGTTAGAGTTCTGTTAAAGCACGTGGGTCGGTTAGGGCTTTCTAGGGCATCTTCTAGAATGTCACGTTGGTCACCAAAGTGTCTCGGTTTGCGTACAGCAAGTTACCAAGTCTCAGCGTGTGCATAGCATAGTTTCTGAGGATTTCAGCACATGATTTCGACAAGTTGGAGAAGCTTTTGACAGGTTAAAACTAAGCTTGTAGTCCCTTTCAATAGGTTCCCTGGTCTCTTCGATAAGTATCGATAGGATGAGTTTTCTCTTTGAAGCTTCAGGGTCCTCAGCCCATTATCTAGAGTATTCGATAGGTTGGCTGAGTAGTTCGATAGGTCAAGATGTCCTTTTTGACAGGTTCAGCTCTGCATGTCGTCATCTCTATAGGTTGGCTCTCATTCCTATCGAAAGGCTTAAGCATCCTTCGATAGGTTCAATTCTAGCATCTTCATTTTGATAGGTTCAGGAAGCCTTCGACAGGTTCTCTTTTTCTCCTCAAGCAAGCTTTCGATAGGATGAGCTTTCTCTTTCATTCATCTACTCGATAGGTTCAGGGATCCTATCGAATCCCTCACTTCAGCACATGTCTTCCTCTTTCTGCCTTCAGATCCTATCGAACCCTTCTCCAACTGCACGAATTCTTCTCTTTTATCCTTCAGCTCCTATCGAAGTCTTTCAGATGCCCTTTCGATAGGTTGTTTTAAGACCTGTCTTCACTTCCTTTCCTTTGTTCTGCTGCAGCCACGCATTCCAAGGGCTCAGTGATGTGCTGCCCTCTGGTGTGTTGTTGCTGGGTCTGCATAGGACTACAAGCAGGAGCATAGGCATTGCTTGAATTTTTGACTTTTCCAGCTCTTTACACCATAGATTAAGCAAATTCTCATATCCACATGACGGCTCAATCCACTTTCAGATCAGTAAGGGCTTTTTATTTGGGTTGTAATGTGGCTTAGGGATGAGGTTTGTGAAAGAGCACAAGGAGTAAACAGGGTTCAAAATTGAGAAATCAGTAAAGGTAAGGAGGTGATCTAGACTCCTTCTTTAATTCAGCACAATTCCATATACTTCTTGAATTTTCAGAGCCAAAGTGGCCAGCTTCTTCTCTTCCTTCTAATCTTTCAATGAAATGACTTCTCTTTCTCTTTCTTTTGCTCTTTTTTTTTTTCTTTTTTTTTAAGCGTAATACCACAAATACCACAAACTGTGTTGTTCTTTCTTTCAACCTGATTTAAGACCTTGCTCCTCTAACCTTTCTCCTCCTTCCTCTTCCTGATTTCTCAGATTGAGGGTGAACTGAAATAGGTCAAAAGGTTTTGGGTTTAGAATTTCTAGTTTTCATCAAAGAAAATCTGGGCTTTTACGGCTCAAGTGGTGTGCTTCAAGGGCAGTTCAAAGGTGAGAAAATTTTAGGCTCAAACTATCCAAGGGATGGCCTTACTTAATGTCTTTCGTGTTATGAATGCTGTCAAGCTTGTTTCAATTTGGATTTGCCTAACTTCTAGTGGTCAAGATTAAGTCCAGTCAGCTCTCAAAGCAGAAGAAATTGCCAAGACACTCTTCATAGAAATTTTCAGGCCCAATTCTCACTGACTATGGCCTTCCATCCAAATTTTTGGGGAGTATCCTCACAGTCTCTTCTCATTTCTGGTTTACTACACATTAAAAATTTCTTCAAAAATTCTTGACATTTGCTTCATGAAAAATGTTAAAACCTCAACTTGCTTCAGTTGCAAATGGTTTTTAAGTTTCCTTAACAACAAATATGAGGTGAATTCATTCTCTTTTCAATTATTCCTTTTCAACTTGGTTGTACTACAATTAACTAGTTTATTGGCATCCATGCCACACCCCCAAACCTAAACTAAATAGTGTCCCCACTGTGAGCAGCATGAAATTAAGTGGAGGTACAGGGGGGAAAAAGAGAGATATAGAAAATCTACATGAAGACAAAATATATTATAATGCCAAATATGTACATGAGAAAAGGAGAAGAAACTAAAACAACAAGATGCCATAGCTATTTGCAGGTGTCATCTGGCCAATCGTAGAGGTCAGCCATGTTTTTCAGCTCATCCTTGGATAAGGGAGCTTTGCCTTTAGATTTAGCCCTCGATTGCGATTTCTTTGGTGCCTCCTCAGACTAGGCAGCAGGCTATTTTCCTTTGGGATCGACAGCAACAGCAGAATCAGAATCGGAATCGAAAGGAAAAAGGGCAGTGGGATCCAAACCAAGAGCTGCAGCAGTCTTCCTTCGTCATGCCTTTGTCATTAAGATGTAAGGGGCAGCAGGTTGGGTAGGGGGCTGGGTGGAAGAGGTTGTTTTAGACTGGGCAACAGGCATCTTCCCTTTTTTGGCAGGGGCAGCAGAGGGGGCAGGTCATTTGGAGGTGACTTTCTTCTTGGGGGGAGCCCTTTTGGGTTTTTGAGGGGCAGTTTGAGTCGGGGGGGTTCCTGGGCTGGAGGAGGGTGCACATCCACAGGGGGGTGGGAGGAGGTTGAGTGAAAGGGGGCCAGGGATGCGAGCAGGAGGTGCTGGAGGAGGGGCAGTGGCAAGAGGGGTGGGTTGGAATGGCTGAGAGGTAAGGGAGGCAACCTTTTTCTCCAGTATGTCAATCTGTTTGGTAGCATAGAGCAGGTTGGCATCAGATAGTTCTTTGGTGGCCTTGAGGATCTCCTGAGCATTGGCTAACTTTTTCTTGAGAAGCTCCGAATTCTTCTTCTCATATTTGGCAATGAGACTCTCAGCCGCTGCCACTTGTTTTGCTGACTCATAACGAGTCAGGATTTCAGACCATCCTTGAGAGATATCGCGGAGTTGAATTCGGTGTTCCAATTCGATGTTGGCAATCCTCTCCTCATAAGGGGCTTCAATGGAGGCTCGAAGTGTAGCCATACCTCTCAAGACATCCCTGTGGATGTAAGGGTTGTCCCGCATTGCATACAGGAGGGTGAGGTAGGGAGGTATGTACATGGATTGGCGAAGTACAATAGGCAAGGACAAGGGTGTAGTGGATGAAGAGGAGGGGGTGGAAAGAACCAGATCCACCCATGGATCAATTTGGGTGGAGGCATCCTGGAAAATAGGTGGGGGGAGGCGAATGGTATAGGGGATTCAGCTGTAGGGGAAACCAGTAAATCTGGGGAAGAGGGTATAGTGGCCTGTGGTGAGGAAAGGATGGGGAGAGTAGGTGCGGCTAGTTCCTCAGGCTGAGCAGCTGCGTGGTGTGGAGTGGGTATTGGTGAAACAGGAGGGGATAGGCGAGGGGGTTGAGGAGCGAAAGCGGATGGGATAAGGGTGGATTGGATTGATTGGAGACATGAGCTCATGAGGGTCTGGGTGTCGGTGTTGATGGTTAATTGGGATTGAATGGATTGGAGGATGGAAAGGATTTTAGTGAGGGTGTCAGGCCTGGTGGGAGTAGAAGGGGCTGGTGCGTGGACATGTTGGAAGGGAGAGGATGGTGCATGGTGAAAATGAGGAAGAGTGGGGTGGGGGGAGTTAGGAAGTGGAGTGTACTCATGAGCGACATCCTCCACAATTGAGGTCATGAAGGCTATGAACCCAGAAGTGGTGAATAGGTTCACACCCTGTGGATGCAAAGGGGTTGGAGATGGGGGAGAAGTAGAAATGGGTTGGGTACTAGGTGGAGAAGGGATGGTAGGGGTGAGCTCGAATAATATGGAGGGTTCTAGGATGTCAGGGTGGAGGACCTGGGAGGTGGGTGGAGGTAAAACAGGTTCAGAGGTGGATGGGGGAATGTCTGGTTGAAGAGGGACTGATATAAATGGAAAAAGCAAAGTGGGTGGAGGTGTGGGTAGTGGGATAGGTATGGTGGGTGGGGGGTGGCTAAGTGTATCTCTGCAGGAGTCTCTGCTGCCACGAAAGTGGTTGTCTTCTCAGCCACCTCCCTTCCAACTGGTTGGCCTTTCTTAATCAATGTGAGGCTGGTTGACCATTCTCGCTTACCATACAATTTAAAGGTGAGCTTCTCCATTGGTTCAGATTGCTTAATCCTATATTTCCCAGTCCTGAGCAGATATGTGATGAGTCTGCAAAAAGGTAGGCCACCTCCTTTAGCAAAAGCTTGCCTCTTCCGCACCTTGTCATTGATATCCACCATTGTCTCAAAAATCAGCTTAGGTGCATTCACAAACCCTTTGAACAAAAGTATAGTGCATCCACTAAAGGGGTCCTTCTCTCTTGTAAATGGCCAGAGACATAGACATTTTTCCTCAGAATGGTGTCAATGAGTCGGAGGGTAGGATGGAGGTCTCTTCTCATCAAGGATTCACTAGAGCCCACGATTCCATTAGTGAGCTATTTAGCCATTTCCCAAAATGTGGCCCCTGTAGGTGCTCCCTCAGCTCTGGTGGAGTCACATTGATATGGGACTCCCAAAGCTATCCCAATATCTCTGCAATCGGTAGTCAGCTGCCAATCATCAATCAATATTTCCAGTGTATCCTCAGCTCTAGGTACCACCTTCTTCGTCAGTTTCTGGTACCACAATTTCACTAATCTGGGATAGACATTTTCTTTCAAGGGTGAAAGTAGGGATAGCAGACCTTTTTTCAAGTATTCCAATGTCCCCAGGCACTCCCCAATGGTGGCAAAATATGTCAGATCAAAATTCGTTTCAGGGACAAGACTCAATTTTTCTACAAACTCATTGGGGGTAGTTAACCCCGCAGGCAGTGTTACTGGAGGGGCAGCTCTTGCTGAAATTTCTTCTACTCTAGGTTCCTGAATCTCAACAGCTTTGGATTTCTTAGCTTTAGGAGTCTTTGTGGGTGAGATTTCAGGGAGCTTCCTCTTGACAGGTGGTTTGTCAGCTGGCTTCGACTTTTTGGAGGATTTGCGGGTGGAAGCAGTTGTTCTCTGGCGTATGTTCGCGAGGGTTTCCTCCGGCTCATCCATTTTACTCTTTAGAAATTAAGCTTTTACCAACTTGAGGCGGAATTTGAGGTTTAGAAATTAGAGGATCGACAGATTGATGGGGGGAAAGGCAACTGACCTCACAATACCTAGGGTTTCACTGAAATTGCACTGTCCAGCTCTAATTTTTCTAAAATTAGGGGCAAAATGCTCCTATGTACAAGCTAAATGTTCTGACAAAAGGGGAGACTGAATAGCTATAGGTTCTATGAGGGATTAGTGAAGGAAGAGGGAGGCGACTGCGAGAGGAACAAGAGCTAGGGTTTGCAGAAGGTGTGGAATGAGGCATAAATGACCTATCGACGGGTATATAAAAGGTGAAAACAATTCTGATAGGATGAACTGGATGGTTTTGATAGGTTCGTGCGTCCTATCGAAAACATAGTAGATAAGACTTTGACAGGGAATGATTTGATAGGATCATGATAGGTGGAACCATCCTTTCGATCAGTTTAAACCACAGCTGAATCTTCATTTTGATAGGATCCTGATTGGTGTCTAAAACCTATCGAAATCTCTATTGTTCCTATCGAAAAGTTAGTTTTACCTATCGAAAGGTGCAGCACCTATCGAAACCATCAAACATCCTGATGAGATTACCCTGTGACCTATCAAAAAGTGAACTCTACCTGTCGAAGACTTCTACAAATCAAATAAAGCTGCATTTTTGGGCATTCGTAGTCTCAGTTCTCTGTAGGCTCAGTTGACGTGGTACCCCATGATTAGATTCTCTTATGAACAGCTCTCATTACCTCAGGACAGCTGAGAATGACGGTCTAGTATTGAGCATGGTAGTTTTATTGTTTTCTTTTTTTTTTTTATTGTAAAGGAAAGGGATCAAATGACAACTAAGTAAAAACCTACAAACAAAAACAGAGTATGGTACATATGATACATACTGACTGCAATGGTTAATCTGGATGGTCTGGAGGGTCCATGGTTTCCTCAGGCTCATCAAACGTGGCATTTTTCATGGAACTTTTCCTCAGCCAGTGTCCATTTCCTGGGTGCAGTTTTCCATCTGTGAACCAAGCATTTTCCTGCACCAACCAATGTGGATTATTATGCATCACCTTCTTTTAGGCATTAATGGAAAAACAAGCCTCATCAGGAGAGGGTTGAGAGCCTGTGTTATACACATTCAGCTTAACCTTCATGTTTCCAAATGACACTTCCATGATCTCATACCTGCATTGTATGTGGGCATTGGCTGTGGACAAAGAGGGCCTGCCTAGAATCACAGGTATGGAAGAAGCACATTTGCTTGGTTCCATGTCTAATACCAAAAAGTCAGCAGGATAGAAGAATTTGTCAACTCTAATCAAAACATCCTCAAGTATCCCCACAGGTTTCCTTTCAGATCTGTCAGCCAGTTGTAGGACCACATGGGCGGGCTTTAGTTCTCCCAAGCCCAACTTCTCATATAGGGAATATGGAAGCAAATTTACACTGGCTCCTAGATCTAATAATGCTTTGTCAATGATGTGATCCCCAATTATGCAAGGGATTGTGGGGGTGCTAGGGTCTTGGAATTTGGTTGGGGTTGCAATCGATAAAATTTGTTTCACTTTCTCTATTGAAAAGACTTTCTTGGATATGTATATCCTGGATTATCTTTTATGGGTGCATAGTTCTTTTAAAAACTTGGCATAGGCTGGGACTTGTTTAATGGCATCAAGCAAAGGCAGATTGATCTTTACTTGTTTGAAAGTCTCCATCATTTCCTCAATTTTACCTTGCCCTTTGTCAAAAGGGGAAGTTCCTTGCAATGCCTTAGGAAATGGCAAATGTGGGGGTGCTCCCTCACTTGCATCCTTAGCCAATGGGACTTCTTTCTTTTTTATTTTTTCCTTTTCTTGAGGATCCTCATTATCCTCTATTCATAGCTTATTGTTCCTGCAAGTCCACCATTGGTGGTCTTTGTTGTGTTTTAGGAGAAATCACTCCATTCTCTTCCTCCAAGCTTCTCACAGGCTCACGGCCCACTTGATTGTCCACTAGCCTACCACTTCTCAAAGTTGTAACAGATTTGGCTTCCTCAAAAGTGGAGGAAACTTCACAAACTACAAATTTCCTTTGTCGATTGTCTTGTGGTTGGCTAGGAAACCTTCCTCCCTCTCTCCTAGTCAGAGCATCAGACAGCTGACCAAGTTGATCCTCTATCTTTTTGATGCTCTGATTGTGAGGGTGCACAGTTTGGGTCAAGGTGTTCAAGCTCTATAATGAAGATAGAACTTGTTCCTCAAAGGAAGGTGCTCTCACAGCTGGAGGGGGTGCAGCTTGCTGCATAGGAGGAGCTACAAGTTGGGCCATGGGTTGCTTATACTGAGGCCTTGGGGCATAACCTTCTCGATAGGGCTGAGCATTTCTGTAGGGCATGGGCTGCTGGGTAAGCTGCTACTGCTGGCTGGGGTATCCATCTTGTCTCCACCTTAGATTGGGGTGGTTCCTCCATTGATACCTAGCAGCAGGTTGCTGCCCATAAGACTGAGCTGCAGCCACATGCTCTGTTATAAAATCAGAAAATTGGTCAACAAATGGGCATTCTTCCATGGGATGAGCAGGGGACTGGCATATGACACATGCCTCCTCCACTCTAGCAGCCACAAGTGACTGCATTGCTCCCATCAGCCAATCAAATTTCAGAGTTAAGCTGTCCACTTTCCTTTCCAACTCACTTGGCACACTCACTTCATATATCTTTCCTCTTGAGGTGTTCTCTTTCATCAATTTAGGAGGCTCTAGATCTCTTGCTAAGGTTTTCCTTTGCATAGAGTTTTCACTGATGATGTCAAAGAGCTCCCATGCCTCCTCAGCAGTTTTATGGAGAGAGGTGCCACCACAGGAGGCATCTATCATATCTCTGCTTTTAGCATCAATTCCCTGATAAAAGCTTTGAACCAATTGCCATTCAGGGATTTGATGGTGGGGACATTTCTTGAGGAGTTCCTTAAATCCCTCCCAGGATTTATGAAAGTCTTCAGTTGGATCTTGGGCAAAAGAGATGATACCCTTCCTCAACTGACTGGTTTTTGACATGGAAAAGAATTTGGCCAGAAACTGACATTGGAGATCACTCCAGGACTGAATACTGTTAGGTGGAAGCATGGACAACTAGGTCCTGGCTCTGTCCTTTAATGAAAAAGGAAAGAGCCTCATCCTAGTTGCCTCCTCCCCCAAACCTGTGTTATTGAAGGTAGTGCACGGTCCTAAGAATTCGTCTATATGCTTATAAGGGTCCTCCTTGGTCAGGCCATGAAATGAGGGCAACATCTGAATGATGGAAGATTTGATTTCATAGTTTCCTTGAGCAGCAGGGAACTGAATGCGTATGAAGGGAATTGTAGATCCTCGTGCATTAAATTCCTTGAGAGTTCGAAATTGCTGCTCACCCATTTCAACAGATTCAATTTCAACAGCTGTGGATGTAGTTGGTCTGGATCTGAGAAGTCTTTCAACCTCTGGATTTAGTAGAATAATCTGAGGTTGAAGAGTTCTCCTACCAAACATACAACACTCACAAACTGAATGTAGAATAAATCCTCACACAACAGAAAGAAGCAACCAAAATTTCTAACTATTCTAACAGAAATTATCAACAGATCTAAAAAATAATAGGGGAGTAGAGGGATGCAAACTACAGAGCAGTCTCCAGCACAATTCTCCTCTCACTAGTAGCCTTAGATCTGATGAACTACACACAAAAAATACTGAAAAACAGTAAAACTTACAAATGCAGTTAGTAAAATCAAACACGCAGTTGTAGATTTATAAAACAAAACTAAATCTACCAAATTCACAAACACCTCCCCGGCAGCGGCGCCAAAAACTTGTTGGGGAATTCCAGTGTGCTGATTTATGGTGTAAACATCAAGAGAAAACAGAGATGGGTTCGGCACAGCTGGGAGATCCTAGGCTTGCAAGATACAGGATCCTTTGTAGCAAGTTTTAAAAGTAAGTAGGGGAAAGTCCACAGAGAGGTGGTTTGGAATTAGGTAAATCTCTAGATCTATAAGAGATCTGGCACCCTAACTAATGTTGGTCTAGCTAAAAGATAGGGGAGAGATTAGATTAGATTTTCACTTAATCTAAACTACAATTAAAATGCAGATTGTCTTAGATCGAAACTAGAGCCTCGGATCTTACAGATGGAGGGTTTAAAAACTCAAAAAATAGAGAAGGACAGCTTGGAGGTTGTTTTCACTGCAATCAGGTTGAGCTAAGGTTATTACAGGGGTTCAAAAGAACACAAGTCCCTCAGCTGGCCACAAGCACAGCTGCAGGGTATAAATTCCACTCTAAATGACAGGATCAACCTGGTCTTAAGGCTATGATCTGTCCACTTTAATGGTCACAGACCATCTAATAGACTTTATCGAATCCATGGATTGCAGCAGATGAATCTAATTGAGGCCTGAGCTTATATTTACCTTAAGGTTATGATCTGTCCACTTTAATGGTCACAGACCATCCTAGAGATCTCCTACAAAGCCAGAGCCTCAATTAGAACAATTAAAACCACTACAGATGCTGCAATTTCTAGGTCACAGACACAGGAAATTATAGGGATATCAGATCCAGGGAATCCAGATGATATCTAAGAGGTCTACCAGTTAAGTGGGTGAGCTGATCAAGCAACTCCTCTACACAAATCTGATCAAGCATCAAAAGGAATCAAAAGAGCTTTAGATCTAATTAAAACATTGAAAGCAATATTTACATTGCAATCAAACTCACTCTACAATGAAATGCTCTCCGATCTATAGTCTATGCAGCAATTAACCTCAACAACACTCTTAACCTTACCCAATCATAGATCTAACTCACTCCTTGCTGCTCCTAGGGAATTAGCCAACCATGGTTGGGCTAAAGGAAGGAGAATAGAATCCCGCTGCAAGCTCTGATCTCTAGGAAATTGTTCAGAATTTCCATCTTCCCCAATGGCAATTGGGTATCTCTATATATATCTTTCTCCTCTATTTTTCCCACCAAAAATAGTTTGTTAGAGTTCTGTTAAAGTATGTGGGTCGATTAGGGCTTTCTGAGGCATCTTCTAGAACCTCGTGCCAGTCACCAAAGTGCCTTGGTTTGTGTGCAGCAGGTTACCAAGTCTCAACGTGTGCATAGCATAGTTTCTGAGGAGTCCAGCACATGATTTCGACAAGTTGGAGAAGCTTTCGACAAGTTAAAAGTAAGCTTGTAGTCCCTTTCGATAGGTTCCCTGGTCTCTTCGATAGGTACCGATAGGATGAGTTTTCTCTTTGAAGCTTCAGGGTCCTCAGCCCATTATCTGGGGTATTCGATAGGTTGGCTGAGTAGTTCGATAGGTCCAGAGGTCCTTTTCGACAGGTTTCGCTCTGCATGCCGTCATCCCGATAGGTTGGCTCTCATTCCTATCAAAAGGCTTATGCATCCTTCGATAGGTTCAATTCCAGCATCTTCATTTCGATAGGTTCAGGAAGCCTTCGACAGGTTCTCTTTTTCTCCTCAGGCAAGCTTTCGATAGGATGAGCTTTCTCTTTCATTCATCTGTGTGATAGGTTCAGGGATCCTATCGAATCCCTCACTTCAGCACATGTCTTCCTCTTTCTGCCTTCAGATCCTATCGAACCCTTCTCCAACTGCACGAATTCTTCTCTTCTATCCTTCAGCTTCTATCAAACTCTTCTAGATGCACTTTTGATAGGTTGTTTTAAGACTTGTCTTCACTTCCTTTCCTTTGTTCTGCTGTAGCCACGCATTCCAAGGGCTCAGTGATGTGCTGCCCTCTAGTGTGCTGTTGCTGGGTCTGCATAGTGCTGAGAGATGGCTTCTTTGTGGGCATTGTTAAGTGGTTTTTTGCATTATTACTAGCTTTCCCTACTATCTACAAAAATCACTCAACAGAGGCTTATTAGTGTGCTCACAGGTCTGTCAATGGTCATGTTAAAGGGTGAAAAGGGGCATTTTTCCCCACTTAACAGGCACCCCTAACTCTGGTTCTTCCTCATTTGCTACTGTAGCGATGTGGAAGTCCTCCTCGTCGGTTGACTCCCAATCTTCTGTGCATGGCTCTGGCTCTTCAGAGGTTTTGAATAATGGTCTGACTCCTTCAAGTGGTTTATCCATGTCATCACTATCATGTCTTAGGTCCGTCAGGTCAGCAAAGGCTTTAGTCACTTGCTCGATCTTGGTTGTCTGAGACCCAGTGAAGGATGGCTCATGTTTTCTCTTTGGCACATTAGCCTTCTCAGTAGTTCCATAAATGAAATGGTCGTAGAGCGATCACTTTGGTGAAGTAGGTAAGATGTCAACTTGCTTACTGTCTGACTGGTAGCCTAATCCGATGTATTTACATAACTTATTTGGTACTACCGGTCTTATGCATCCTTGCTTGTCTTTGTCGAGTCCAGTGTGAGGGATGTATCCTAGCTAATACATCAGGTCCCATCCTTTTGCCACGGGCGGGTTTATGTCGTATAGTCAGGGGAGATCAGGCCAGGCTTCTCTTCTCACTACTTTTGGTTTGTGGGTTGGAGGGATCGAGGGTAGCTAGCTTTCACCATCGATGCATCGTCAAGCTCTTGCATCTTCTTTATATGCCTTTTGCTTAATATCGAGTCATCCGCTGCTGGAATGCTCGCCACATAGTCTGTGTCGATTTCTTTAATAAGTGTATCGGTGTATATCCTGATGATGGAATCTTCATGCGTGAATTTGACACACTGGTGATATGTCGATGCTACTGCCTTCATGGATTCCAGCTACTTCCTCCCTAATATCAGATTATAAGTGCTTGAGGAATCGAGACATTGAAAGTGACGTCCTTGGTGACTGGCCTGAGGCAAACTTGCAATTTGATCGTTTCCTTGACGAAAAGCCGAGAGCCATCATAAGCGATGAGGAATAAGGATGAAGGCCTTATATCTTGTTCGATATATTCAAGGATCTTTAATGTCATTATAGGACAGATGTTAAGTCCTGCTCCGGTGTCAACCAATGCGTGGGGTACTAAAAACCCTTTGATTATGATGGTCAGATATATAGGAGCCGAACTCCCACGTAACGTTTCTTTAGGCATGTCAACTTCAGTGAAGGTGAGTGCAGGAGGTTGAGTCATAACCGAGGCGATCTCATGCAGCTTATCTAAAGTGGTATCTTCGCTCACGTACGCCTCATCTAATGTCTTCATGAGTAGTTGGTGATGCTCTAGCTATTTCTTGATGAGTTCGAGGATCGATATCTATGTTGACACCTTTGCGAGGTATTAGAGAAGATCATATTCCTTACCTATTTCCAGGGTAGGTTCTTTGTCGGGTCGATGTTCTCTACACCCGTTTTGTTGAGCTGGTTGAGGCACTGGTACTGAAGGTGGAGGGATGACATGAGGGCACGTTCACTCCTCGTTCTTTGGTTATCTGATCAGATGGTTGTGAGTTGTTGCTCTATTTTTCCTAGGGAATGGTGGGGGCGGATAGTTGGTTCCAGATTTAAGGACTGGGCATGTCTGGTGCAATCCTTAGAGTGTCAAAGGATTCATTGTGGTACTTGTTGTGAATGGAGTGAAGTTCGACGAGGGAATGCGTACCGAGGCTATTCCATTCCAAGGTGGGAGATATTGAGTGTAGTCTTCCTCTTCGAGGAATGCAGAGATTAGTACTTCTTCCTTAGCGAGTTTTTTCTCCTATTATTTTCTCTCCACTGCTGATGGGTGTTCTTCTATTGGCTCCTTGTGTTGTTGACTAGTGGTATTCCAAGTGACCTTATCTACCCATGTCGCGACCTATTCTGGGGTTTGGAGGACCTGGTCTTCATATTCTGCCTCAGCGCTATCAGGAGCTTCGTCAAAGTTCAGGGGTGTAGAAGGCTCTAAGGGCTAAATGGTAGGCCTTCATGCTTAGAATGATTGAACTCGAACTCGAGTGAAGTTTGGGTAGGGCGGCAGAATTGGTGGTTTAACTCGGGTTATGAAGGTAGAAGGGTGAGGTGGAATGACGGTGGGCCTTGGAGGATTATGTGGACTGGTTGTGGCGTTAAGACGGCTAACTCAGGTGATGAGAGTAGATGGATGAAAAGGGGCTCGGTCTGGAAGGTCTACTGTGGTGACATGGGTGACCGGTCCCTAATTATGGTTTGGCAAAGGGTTATTGATGATTCTGAGGTTTTGTAAAGGTTGTTGGTTATTTTGGTTAGAATTTTGAAGGGATTCTCAGTCAATTTGGTTCCGATCGTTCATGTCATATATCATATCTCTTAATACCCAACAGTCTTCTAGGTTATATCCTGCATACCAGTGGAAAGCGCAGAACTTGGTGTAATTGAGGTTAGCAAGCCAGGGCTGTAGCCGCTCTGGTGGGAAACGAATGAGGTTCTAATCACTTAAGAGGCAGAAAATATTTGGGATGGTATTGGGTAATGGAGGATAATGATCTCGTCTAGGCTAATAGGGACCTCGGGTCTGTTGATTAAAGTTTTGGGGTGGTGGTACGTTATTAAAGCCCTAGGCATTGGCAGGACAGTTTCGGGCAGCATTTTGATTCTGGATAAGATACTAGTTTTGGTTAGGATATTGATTCTAATTTTGATTGGCATACCATTGCTCATTCTAGTATTGACACTGACCAGAATTCCTCTACTGATCATTCCCATTGCCTTGATTTTGATTAGCGACTATGTTAACTTGCTCAGAGCCTGAACCTTTCTTGTTATTTCGGGGTTTCAAATCGCCAAAAGTTGACGCCTTCGATGCCATGATCGAGAAGGCGAGGTCACCTCCCTTTATGTGTCATTGAATGCGACTGGCACACAGATGAAGAGTAGTGAAGTCTAAGCAATCACTTATGATCAGAGCACTTCAAAGGGGCCCTCGACGTTATCTATGATGATGTCAATTGCATCCTTTTCTCTCATTTGAATTTTTGTGCGAGCCACAAGTTTCCTCCAGCGTGACACGAAATCTACGAAGTCTTCTTTGGTTTCCTACTTTGTCGTCATCAAGTCGCTGAGACTGACTGCCTCCTATATCAGATGCTTGTATTGATCTAAGAACTGTCTGGCTAATTCTTCGAATGTATCGATTTTATGTAGCGGGAGCCCAGCAAACTAATTAAGGGCTTCCCCTTTAAGTGACCTCTGAAAGTAGTGTATCAGGAGTCAGTGATTATCGCGAATAGGCCAATAGTCATTGCAGAACAATGCCAGATGGTGGTTTGGATTCTCAGTGTCGTTATACTTGCTAAACTTCAGGGGTTTAAATCTCGCAGGTAGATTAAATTCGAGGTCTCAATAAAAATTATCGAACCAGAATGACAAACCAAGGCGATTTTTCTTAGTCATGTATTCATCGATCATCTTAGGGAAATCCTCTATCCTTACGATAGCGTCTTGCCTAGCGGTCTACGAACGGATTCTATCTTGATGTCCATTACTGAGGAGTGTGTGGAGAGTGTGCCTAGGTGGCGACACATCCAGTGATATCATTTTCGGAGTGGGGGGTGGCCTCTCCTGTCTTTGTCGCTCTTGTTCTTCTGCCTCCTGCCATTCTTTGATGGTCTTGTATGTTGTGGCTAAGTCGCGGAGTAGTTCGTCACCTTTGTCTCCTCCTCTTTGAAATTTCTGGATGCTGAGGTCAACAAATTGTTGAGCCATAAAGTTCAACCCAAAGTTGTTGTCTCTGTGTCCGTCATTGAGGTTGGTGTTCAGTGTGAAGGGAGTTTCCTCACCACCGGCCATGTTGACTACCGTGTTGTATTGTGTTGAATCCTCAAGGGGTTGCTCGTGGTATAACAGGTTATTATGGTACCACCATAACGGTGGGTCATTGATTATAATCCTTCGTATTCCTAGCATCTCGAGCCTCTGGTGTATGCTCATGTGCTCTCGGCAGTAGACTTAAATGCGAAAAGTAATAAAACTAAAACAAACTTAACTAGAAGAAAAGGAAAATTAACTAAATACAAGCAGCTTTGGCGACAAGAAGTCCCATCACGATCGCCAATCTGTTGGTATGCACTTTTTATGTCCTCTCGGTCCCCAAAAAGAGTGGCCTAATTCGATCCAAGTGGACTTTGGCAAAGGCGGTGTTATTTAGAGATAATCAAATATCGAAAAAAAGGATGGTAAATCTCATAAAAATACTTGGTTCACTGCGATCGCCAGCTGCAAATGTTTAACGACGCTGTAACACGTCATTGATCATGCCTTCTGGGGTGGAGATATGGGTTGTTTTCTTTACTAAATCATCGGCTGGCCAATGTCAGCAACACTGAGTCGCCTATAAGTTTAGTCAAGCTAGCTTTCCTAATCCTCTTCGAACTACTTTTTGCCTTTCCTACTCTTGCTATAGTTTTCAAGGATCTAATCAATTTTTAATCCTGTTAAAAAGCCTAATTAGTTAAGTCTCCAAATCTTGCTAAGAATTCAAATATGGAAGCTAATTAAGAATGTACTACTTCTATTGAAACTCTAATTAATTAAAAATATACTAATTCTATTAAAATTCTAATTAAAGTGAATATACTAATTTTACTAAAAAATTTATAGAAAGGGGTTTTGGGCCTGCTATGCTAAGGAGGATTGGCCCCATTCCCGGGTACCCTCCGTAAGCTCCCTTGGGCAAATCTGGTGGCTAGGGATTATTTTAGCGATAAAATGGGTTGAAAATTAAATTTTGACTTATAAATTATGGATTTACGGATCGAAAATCGATTTAAGAATTAGAACTAATATTAAAAAAATTCTAAGACTGAATTTAAGACTAAAATTAAGGACTGATTTCAGAAACTAGGAACTCAAATTTTAAAAAAAAATTAGAAATTCAAATTAAAACCTAATATCTAAAATCTAGAATCTAAGAACTAGAGGGCTAGAACCTAAATCTAGAACTAGATTTAAGAAAAGAAGAACTGGTTCTTGAACCTAAGAACTAGAACCATGATAAAAAAGGTAAAAATTAAGGATCAAAGAGATTTAAAATCTAAGATCTAGAGCTAAATGCTTAAGAACCTAAGGTCTAAAACTAATGATCTAGAACTAAGGACTAGAACAAAGAACTAGAACTATAAGCATTAAAAACTAGAAGGAAAGTATACCTGAGGCCAAAGCCACAGAGAGAAATCTCGAATCCTTAAGCTTGAAGGTCGGAACTCGAGAGAAATCCGTGTGATAATGAATTGATGTGTTTTTGAATCGTGGTGGTGGGTCCTATTTATAGGTATTTGGGAAATTGCGCGGCCTGTGGGGTGCGTACAATTGGTCGATGAATCTCAATTATACGCCCTGTTTAGTGCTCCCAATTGAATTATGTGCGCTGTATCAGGCGCACAATCACTTTGAGTCGGTGACTGACTTAGTGAGTGACCGGCTGACTGGCTCAGTCGGGTATCCTAGTTCTAGTCTAATTAGACTAATTGTGCGCTCTGTGTAGTGCGCACAATCAATTATACGCTGGATTAAGAACGCATAATAGGGAATTTTCACACGGTGTAGGTAATTAGAGATCTAGTTGGCTTAGGAATCAATTATGCACTACTGCTGAGGCACATAATCCGATTACACGCTCTACAGTGGGCGTACAATTGCATCATAGGCAATTTCTAGAAGGGTGCATCCAAAATGGACTAATTGCGCGCAGGTGGTGAAGCGTGCAATATGATTATGCGCGCCTAGCAAAGCGCATAATGAAGGTCTCGGCGATCCTCAGGAAGTGAAATCCTAGTCCAAGAGGGACCAATTGCACACCGCTTGTAAGGCGTGTAATCGAGTTATGCGCGCTGTATAGGGCGCATAATTCAAGACTTTTTTGAGTTCAAGCCGAGTCCGAGCCACAGAGCTATTATTTTAGCTTGGGTCCCGACCATGTACTATTGTTTCAATGCATGGTCCCCGTGTAGGGTTTTAAAGTCTTTGAAAAAGGTTAGTCCTTTCCCGGAGATCTTAGGCAAGGTCAAAGGTTGATCGAACAAGTTTATATATTCCAAGAGGGCAAAATGGGGGTGTCTACACTTATTTCCTATGGCGGCGATGTGAATATCTTCCTCGTTGGTTGACTCCCAGTCTTCTATGTGCGGCTCGAGTTCTAGTTATTCTCTTCTTTCGGTAGTGCAAAATTCCTCAATATCGAACAGCGGTAAGACACCCTCAAGTGGTTTGTCAATGTCGTCATCATTTCGGTTCAAGCTTGTCAGGTCTGTGAAGGCTTTAGCGATCTGCTCAATTTTTGTTGCCTACTATTCGGTGAGGGATGTTTCCTTTCTTCTCGGTGCATCGACATTTTTGGTGGTTCCCTAGATAAAATGGTCATAGAGTGACCATTTTGGTGATGTCGGCAAGAGGTCAGCATGCTTGCCGTCTAACTAGTAACCCAATCCTGTGTGCTTGTGAACTTTCTTTTGAATGACTAGCCCTATGCGTCCCTGTCTATTCTTATTGAGTCTCGTATGCGGGATGTATCCGAGCTGGTACATGAGGTCGCACCCCTTTATCACGATTGGAATTATATCATACAAGCGGGTGAGGTTAAGCCTTGTTGTTCTCTTTGTTAGTCTTTGTTGGCTAGTCGAGAGGAATGGGGGATGACTGATTACCGCTATTGAGGTGTCATCGAGACTTCCCATCCTCTTGATGTTGCTAGTGTTTAGTACGGACTCATGTGATGTTGGAATGTTTGCCACATAATCAGTGTCTACTTCTTTGAGAGGTGCATCGGTGTATATCCTGACAATAGAGTCCTCATGCAAGAACTTGACGCATTGGTGGTAAGTAGATGTGACAGCCTTCATGGATTCCAACCACTTTCTCCCTAATATTAGGTTATAGGTGCTTGTGGAATTGAAGACATGGAATATGAAGTCTTTAGTGACAGGCCCAAGGTGGACTTGCAACTTGATAGTTCCTTTAACGAAGCGTCGAGAACCATCATACACAATGAGGGACAAGGATGAATGCCTTATGTCCTGTTCGGTATATTGGAGCATCTTGTGTCCTGTTATGGGATAGATATTAAGCCCTGCTCATGTGATGACCAGTGCATGCCACACTGAGAAGCCTCTAATCATAACTGTTAGGTATACTGGGGCGGAGCTTTCGCGTACTGAATCCTTAGGCATATCAGCCTCAGTGAAAGTGAGTTTCGGGGGTTGTGCTATAACCAAAGAAATCTCATGTAGCTCATCCAGGGTGGTATCTTCATTCATATGTGTCTCATCCAGCGTCTCTATCAATAGTCGGTGGTGTTTCAGTGATTTCTTGATGAGCTCAAGGATTGATATTTACACTAGTACTTTCGCAAGGTGCCGGAGAACATCGTATTCCTGACCTATTTCTAGAGTTGGCTCTTTACCGAGGCGATGAGCTTTGCTTACGTTTGGCTGAGGTGGTGGAGGTATTGGTTTTGAAACTGGAGGCGAAGGGATCATATGAAGCGGTGGAGATAGGTTCACTACTCATTCCCTCTCTATCCTTTCCAATGATTGAGCACCGTCATTCTGCTTTTCTTGGGGGAATGGTGGTGGTTGGTAGTTGGTCCCTGATTTGAAGATCAGGCATGTAGGTCGTTGATACTAGGGCGTAGACGATCCCGTTGTAGTACTTGTCGTGAATAGGGTGAAATTTGAAGAGGGGATATGTAGCGGAGCTATGTCGTTCCATGGTGGGAGATACTGAGTGTAATCTTCCTCTTCTAAAAAGGTGGAGATCAGGGCTTCCTCCTTGTCGGATCCTTCGCTTGGTTGATTCATCTCGACATCGGGGTGGTGTTCCACTGTAGCCTCATGTTGTTGTTTCGAAGTATTCTAAGTGGCGTTGTCCACCCATGCCACAATTTTCTCCGCAGTTTGAAGGACAATGTCTTTGTTTTTAGGCTCGGAGTCATATAGGGGGAGCGGTGGTGGAGTGATCTCAGCACTTGGGGGTGTAGTAGGTCCCACAGGCTGGAAGCTTGATCTTTGAGTTTTGAAGGCTTGAACTCGAACCTGAGCAAAGGTGGGATGGGACGGAGGAACAATTCAGGTGATCAGGGACAAAGGATGTAGGCGAATGGCCGGGGCCTAGGGCGATCACCTGAATGGGTTGAAGCCTCTAAGAAACTAACATGAGTGATGAGGAGAGGGATGAAAAGGGAGTTGACTCAGAGGATCTAGTGTAGTGATCTGGGTGATGGGTCTTAGGATTGGGCATGGGATTATTGATAATCCCTAAGTTGGGAGGAGGTTGATTACTGTTCTGGTTAGAGTTTTGAAAGGATTCCCAATCAATCTGGTTTCGATCGTCTAGGTCATAAATCATGTCTCGCAGCACCTAGCAGCCTTCCAAATTATGTCTTACATATCGATGAAAAGCACAGAACTTGCTATGATCAAGATTGGCCGGCCAAGGCTGTGGCCATTCTGGCAGGAATCGAATGAGGTTTTGATGACAAAGAAGGTAGAATATGTTGGGGATGGTGTCAGGTAGTGGAGGATAGTGGTCACATTTGGCTTGGTAGGGCCTCTAAATTGTTGGTTGAATTTCTGAGGTGGAGCTACGCTATTATAGCCCTAGGGGTTGACTGGCCAATTTTGAGTTGTGTTCTAGTTCTGAGTGTTTTGGTTATGGTATTGGTTTCAATTTTGGTACTAGTTCTGATTCTGATTAGGATACCACTGCTGATTCTGATTTTGGTATGGACTCTGACCGAAATTCCTTCGCTGGTAATTTTCGTTCCCGATTCTCTGACCCTGGTTGGTGATGGTGTTGACTTGCTCCGAGCCAGAGGCTTTCTTATTATTCTTCTACTTTGAATCACTGGAGTAGCGACCTTTGATATTACTGTCGAAAAGGCAAGGTCTCGTCCCTTTATATGTCGCTGGATGCAACTAACGCGTGAGTGCAGAGTGGCAAAGTTTGGGCAATCGCTAATGACAAGAGTGCTTTGGAGAGGCTCCTTGATGTTGTTTATGATTATGCCAATTGCATCCTTTTCCTTCATCTGGCTTCCAGTGCCGGTTGCTAACTTCCTCCAACGTGCTACGAAATCCATGAAGTCCTCTGATTCTTTCTTGGTCGTCATCAGGTTACTAAGATTGACCGTCTCTTATATCAGATGCTTATACTAGTCCAAAAATTGTCCGATCAGATGATCGAATGTGTCAATGTTGTGATGTGGGAGTCCGACGAACAAATCAAGAGCTTCCCCTTCTAACGATCTCTGGAATTAATGTATCAGGAGCCCTTGATTATTGAGAATGGGTCGACAGTCGTTGCAGAAAAGCCCCAGATGGTGATTCAGGTTTCCCGTGCCATTGTATTTGTTAAACTTAGGCGGCTTGAACCCTACAGGTAAGGCGAACTCTAGGTCTTAACAGAACTTGTCAAACCCAAATGAGCAACAAGAGCATTCTCTCTTAGCCATGTATTTGTCGAGCATCTTGGGAAGGCCCTCTACTCTTACGGTGACATCTTTCTGGGTAGCCCGGGGGTGAGTTCGGTCTTGACAATTGTAATTGAAGAGGGCACGGACGGTTCGTCCTAATGGTGACACGTGGGCTGAGACTATGCTTGGTGTGGGTGGTAACTTTTCTTGCCTTAGTCATTCTTGCTCTTCTCTATCTTGCCACTCCTTGATGGTCTCGTCTGCGGCCACCAAGCCTCGAAGTAGTTCTTCGACGTCCCCACCTCCCTTTCTTAAATTTTGGACACTGAGTTCCACGAGTTGTCGAGTGGTGAAGTTCTGCCCGGTACTGTCATCTTTTCTACCGTGGTTGTTGCTAGTGCTTGGAGGGGTGAAGGGGTTTTCCTGATCACCGGTCATGTTAATCTCGTGGTGGTGCTGAGCGGACTTGTCCGACAGATCCTCATTGTATACAAGATTACCATGGTAGTTCCACAACAGAGAATCACCACTATCAGTGAGATTTATTCTTCGTATTCACGCCATCTCAAGCCTCTGATGGATGCTCATGTACTTTCAGGAAATGCTCGATAATAGAGTGGGTGCAGGAAAGAAGTAGAGCGGAAAAGAAAACTATATATGTATAACAAAAGAAAATTTAACTAAATAAAGGTGACTTTGGTGACAAGACGTCCCATCGCGATCGCCAGTCTGTTGGTATGCATTTTTTCTGGGTTCCTTTCGATCCCCGAAAAAAGTGGCCCAATTCGATCCAAGTGAACTTTGGCAAAGGAGATGAATAGTAAGTTAGAAATATTAAATTGTAGAAATAAATGGGTAAATTCTAAGAGGAAAATACATAGTTCGTTGTGATCGCCAATGGCAGATATTTATCGACGCTGTAACATGTCACTGATCATGCCTTTCGGAGTGTGAGTTCGACTTCTTTATTGAATCGTCGGCCTGCCAACGTCAACAGCACTGGGTCACCTAAGAGTTTAGTTTATATAGCTTTCTTAATCCTGCTCTAAGTCTGATTGCTTAAGTTTTCCTAATCCTACCGAGAGTCTAATTAATCTAATCTTCTAATCTTACTAGGAGTTTAATTCATCTAAAAGCACTAATCCTATTAGGAGTCTAACTAACTTAAGTATCCTAATCTTATTAGTAGTCTAGTTGGTATTAGTCTCATAATTCTACTTGGAATCTAATTAATCTGAATATCCTAATTCTATTAAAAGTCTAATTAGCTTAAGTATCCTACTTATATCAGAAGTCTAATCAACTCAAATGTCCTAGTTCTATTAGAAGTCTAATTATATGAAATTCTCTGCTTCTATTAGAAGTCTAATTATTTTAAGTTTCCTACTACTAGAAGTCTAAAAAAGAGGGGTTTGGCCCACTATACTATGGAGGATCAGCCCCATTCTCGGGTACCCTCCGTAAGCTCCCTTGGGCAAATCAGTTGGCTAAGGGCCATTTTAAAAGTGGTATAAATTGAGAAACTGATTTTGAATTGAAAAGTTAAGAGTTTTTTTGAAGATTGAAATTAAGAGGTTTTGAAGATTATGATTGGAACAGAAAAATTATGAATTAGAAGAGATTAAAACCTAGAAAATAAAGGCTACAATCTAGAATAATTAAAGACTAAGAACTGGTTCCAGAGATTAGGATCCATAACCATAAATTTAAAGACTGAAATTAAGAACTGGCTTTAGAAATTAAGACCTAGAACCATAGATAAAGAAAACTAAGAATTTGAATTTAAAAATTAAGAGTTGAAATCAAAGATCTAAAAAAGTAAAAGATTAAGAACTAAAAAAACTAGAAACTGTGAAGAGAATTAGAATTTAAAACTAAAAACTAGAATGAAATTTAAGGACTAAAACTAAGATCTTGGTCTAGAAGCTAAGAACCAGAGATCAAGAACTAAAATCAAAACCTAAGATCTAAGACTAGAAATTAAAGACTAAAACTAGAACTTAAGAACTAGGACCTAGAACTAGAAAAGGAAATTAAGAACTAGAACTAAGAAGTTACCTAAGCGCCGAAGATAATCCTGAAATCCCTAATCACGGCAGCGAGGAACTCGAAAACTCGATTGATGGATGTGTTGTGATGTGTGGGGTAGGGGGGTCTATTTATAGATATTCGAATAATTGAATGCCCTTTAGAAGGTGTGAAATTAGCCAATCAAATCCAATTACGCGCTCTGTGTGGTGCGCATAATCGGATTATACGCCCTATCCCGGGCGTTTAATATCTCTAAGTCGGTGACCGACTCAGTGAGTGACCGGCTAACTGGCTCAGTCGGATGTCCGAGTTCTAATCTAATTAGAACTAATTGTGCGCACTGTATAGCGCGCGCAATCGATTGCGTGTGCTGCTTTGGGCGCACAATCGGGTCTTAAGGCGGCCTCTAGAAGGTTAAGGATTGGCCTTTGTTGGACCAATTGCGAGCCAGTGGTGGGGCGCGCAATTGAATTGTGTGCACTTTATAGGGCGCATAATCCACTCCTAAGGCGACCAGTATGAAGAACAATCCTGGTTCATGCGGGACCATTGCGCACCAACTATGGGGCGTGCAATCTCGGGACTCTCCCTGGGTTAAGTTGGGTCTGAAGCACAAAGCTATCATTTCAACCTATGCTTCGACAATATACTATTGTTTCAATATACAGTCCCCATATTAGGGTTGTGGGGTCTGAGCCACAGAGCTATTGTTTTAGCCTGCGTTCAGCCATATACTATTATTTCAGAATATGGTCCCCGTGTTAGGGTCTTAACACTTTTAGAAAAGGTAAGCCCCTTCTGAAAATCATGGGCATGGTCAAAGGTTGACCGAACAAGTTTGTATACTCCGAGAGAGCAAATTTGGGGTGTCTACAGGAAGTGATCGATTGGGCGGGAGGTGCACAAATGAATTCCGTGCATATGGCTATGCGTGGAAAATAATTATGCGCGGGGAATTATGCACGAGATCGGGGAGTTTGGGCGGTCTTGGGAAGTAAAGTCCCAGTCCATGTCTAGACTGATTTCACGTGTGGTCTCATGTAAAATCGATTTCGCGTAGGAATGTATGCATGGAATCAGGAACTTCAGGCGGTGCACAGAAGTCTGTGCCTAGTCCAAGTGGGACTAATTACGTGCAATTAGTTGTGCGTGCAATTGAATTAAGCGCATAGTATCTTGCGCACAATTCAGGGACTTTTGGATTTTGGTGGGTCCGAGTCTCTAGGTTGATATTTCAACCCATATCTCAACTATATACTATGCATATGGCATATAGTCCCCATATTTAGGGTTCTAAGGTCTTCAGAGAAGGTCAGTCCTTTTTCGGAGATCATGGGGAAGGTCAAAGGTTGACCAATTTGGTTTGTATACTCTGAGAGGGCAAAATTGGGATGTCTACAGTCACGTATCAAGATTGGAGAGAAAAGTTACCTTTTGCACTATGGGCCTACCGAACATTGATCCGTACCGCTACAGGCAACACCATTCTCCCTTGTGTATGAAACCGACATTGTGCTACAAGTTGAGGTTGAAGTGCCTTCACTTCGTTTCGTCATTGAGTCCAATCTATAGAAAGCCGAGAGGGAGAGATTGGTGTCTTACCCCAGTCTGCTTTGGTTATTGTGTGGTAGAAACTAATTAAAAACAAAGTAAAATAAAAGAATAGATTTAGCACAACTAAAGTAATCCTAGACTTGCAAGATACAGGGCCTATTGTAGCAATTTTTGATAACTAAGAGTTTGTCCCACAGAGAAATTGATCTAGAACCCAAAATGGGCTATAATAGTAGGCCTCCAGATCTGGCTATAGATCTGACAATCCTAAAGAAAGGGAGTCGGGTGTCACGATTACACTAAATTAATCCTAATAAAAGAGAAATAAAATATATCTCTATCCTAAAGAAAGGGGCCAAGAAGAAGGTAGTGACGATGTGTACCAAAATAAAATATACAAATTGGTGAGAAACAGGTTAAGTTCAGAGTTAAAGCAGTAATGTAACTCAGATTTAGTCCGTCTTTGCAGTGCTCCTTGCTGAGACGCTATCAAAAGTCTTAATTAGGCAGAAATATCTAGTTTAACCCATGCCATTTGGGGCACTCTTAAGGCTATAGGCTATCCACTCAAACGGTCACAGCCTATCCTATAGAGTCTGTCAAATCCCATTAGTTAAACCAAAAATTGCCAAACTAGTCCAGAGGAGTGGACTGATCATTTCCCCATCCACTGGACCTGATCAAGCCATGAATACTATTGCAACACTATGTAATGCCAGTGCTACAAGCTCCCCAAATCTGTGCACAGATCTGGCTAACAGCCATAGGTATTCCAACCCATAAGATCCTAAGTGTTTTGCGAGGGCCAACGGCTCACTGGTGCCCACAAAAAGGACCATGCAACAGGTTGAATAGGGCTTTAGATTCAGCTGGTCATTGCTACAAACAGCTTGCAATGACTCAGCCTCAAGCTATAATTACTACAGAGAGATTAGATCTAACATCTGATGTCGGCTAGGTAAAACAGAGTGGAGCCAGTTCCTGTACAAACATCCTCAAAAGGCTCTAGAAGCTCATGTGCAGGGGAGAAGAATCCTTCTCAAACATGTGAATGGATACAACCTTAAGGCTATATTCTGTCCACTCGAATGGTCACAAGGTATCCCATTAGTCTGTCCATACCACAGAGGTCTAAGAAAGAACATGAAAACTGTTGCAATCACTATGGTCCACAGGCCTCCGAGCTCCCCAGATCTCACTACAAATCCAGCATTGCTTTCCATGGGACTATCAAACTAAGGGAAATTAGATGGTAAATAATAGTTCTATTAAAAACTGAATGGGCTAGTCCCAAATACATGGATCCTATAGACATCTAAAGAAGCCATAAGATCTTTAGATTCAATTAGGCATTAAAATAACAAACCATTTATAAACACAAAACATACAATGAATTGTCTCCAAGCTGCAGCCTATACACAACTGCTCATCCACAATCCCAATGTATACAAAACTTATAACAAACTGAAATAAACTAAACCTAACTGCTTACAGGGGGATTAGCCAGCAAGTGCTGGGCTAAGAGAGAAGAAAAAGGGAAAAAAGAGGTGATCAAACCCTAACTCTAGCCGGCTGGAGCTCTCAGCCAACAGAGGATGAAAAGAAGGGTTGATGATAAAACTAAATTCTAAGTGTAGCTTATATACTCTGTCCATACGGCCTTGGCTCTGAAGGAATTAACTCTAATTTTTCTAACAAACGTGGCACTATTACATCCCTTGAATGCCTTAAGACGTGTGCCTCAAAATCTGCACCTCGAGATGTGTGCCCTAGCCTTAGGAAATTCCTAAAAGGTCCTTGAGTTAAAACTAAGAAGTGGGGAGCCCGTGCTTCGCGGGGCTGGCATATGTATTCACTTATTCGCATAGTTACAGGGCCTTCACGGAGTAGCTTTTGGTTGGTGGGAAGTACTCACTCGCGCAGTGAATCTTCAGTTAATCGCGCAATTCCTTTGTCCTGTAATGCTATCCCGAAGATGATCTGGAGTGCCTAGACTTCTCGAGCAATAGAGCTTCAGAAGCTCTCTCTCGCTAGGTACTCGTGCAATTATGCTCCTCAACTCACGTAGTAATTGGTAAGACTTCAGAGTGCGCGAGATCTGTGTGAGGAGAATTCTGGGCATCTCTCTCTCTCTTCTAGGGTGACGCACGAACTCCGTGAGGTAAATTTTAGTTCAGTACACACATGGACTCGCTATATTCTTTGCACGACTGCTTTAAGGCTTGATCTCTGCGAGAGCTTCGCGACCACAAATTCTTAGGATTTTAATCCGCGAGATCTTCGGGTTATCTTTATAGCTCTCTTAACTGCGCGTCCTATCTCCGCGAGGGCATATTCCACTGCATCCTTAGCTTCGCGAAGGAGCTTCTCAACTCTGCGAGATCTATCTTTCTATGCTCCGACGCATTGCACTTGCTGCTTTTACAGTTTCTCCATTCTCAGCCAACTTCATTCATCTGCTAGGCTTTTGGTCAATGATGATCAACACATGAGTCATCATGGTGAGCGCTACCAGGGTATTCCATTAGGCCTTGGTTCAGCTATCATTTTTGCATGTCTTCTTCCTCTTCTTTGGGCCAATAAAGATGAATTTTGTGTTAAGCTGCACAGATTATTTCTAATTACAAAGCACACTTAATAAATGATTATTAGTATGCTTCAAGGTCTATCAAAGGCTAGGTTAAGAGGTAAAAAGTGGTACTTTTTAGTGAATAACACACCCCCAAACCTAATCTTTGCTAGTCCTTGAGCAAAGGAAAACTTAAAATAACTATTCTAAGAATTTAAATACCACTTTCGTAGGGAGCACGGATACATTTAGCATATGTACCAAGCCTTTTAAACCCCTAGGTGATCCCTAGTGGAGGAGTGAAGTCTCCTAAGGGTTTTCAATGAATGTACCCACAAACTTCACCATTAAAATAGTTAAAAATAGTGCAATCAATGAAAAAATAAATTTTAATGAATAAAGCCTCAGTCCACACCTATCCTTTGAAATCAGAGGAAATTACAGCAATAATGCAGCCATTTAAAACTCAAAATCAACATGCATGTGCATCACCACCAAATAGTTCACAACAAGAATACAATGTGCATATAATCTGTACAAAGCTTGCCTTAAATTCAAAAATCAGGTTGGATATAACTCCAAAGAATTTAAAATTCATACCCAATTCTCACCAGGGCTATCTCTCAATAATGAAAATCAAACGGGTGTTTACATTCTCATCAGCTCAAGAGCAGTTATAGACCCCAAATGAACCCGCAAGTATGAGCATAGGCAAAGCTTCTGATTTCTGACATCCTCATGATTTTTCACCATAGATTAGACAACTCCTCATCTCCACATGACAGCTCATTTCACTTTAGATCTACTAGGTCTTTTTTGAATGGGTTGTAATGTGGCTTATGGGTGAGGGATATAAAAAATGAAGGGGTAAAAAGAGATTCAAAACTAAAAAATTAGTAAGGTAAGGAGTGATTGATGACTTCACTACCTTCATTTCAGCACAACTTCATCTTACTTGATATATTTCAGAATCAAAGTGGTCAGCTTCTCCACTTATTTTCAATTTACAGATGATGTTCTTCTCTAGGCTTCTCTTTTTTTTTTTTTTTTTTTTTTTTTATGATGAACTGCCACACAAAAACCACTGATTCGCTGCTGCTCATATGTTGCTTTTCTTCTCCTTTCATCAAATATTGGACCACTCTCACTAACTTCAACTCCTCCTTTACCTTTTGAATTCTCAGAGTGACGGTACAGTTGAATCAGGTCAAGAGGTTAAGGTACAAGTACTTCAGTGTTTGTCAAAGAAAATTACAATTTTTAGGGCTCAACGAGTGTATGCAAAAGGGCAGTTTTAAAAGGTTGGATTTGCAGGCTCAAACTGTCCAAATGAAGGCCTTGGATCATTTTCTTAGTGTTATGAGTGCTGTCAGTTAGTTTTGATTTGGAGGGGCCTAACTTCTAGTGAAAAGGTCTTGACTCAATCAGTCCTTAGAGCAGAAATATTACCAAAAACACTCTTCAAAAGAAAATGATGGGCCCAAATCTCACTAAGTATGGTCCTCAAAATAACCCATGGAGTGTATTTTCACCTTTTTCTCTCCTCTTAGGTTCACTAAGTACTAATTGAAAAAAATTATGATGTTAGCTTTATGGTGGTGCAAAGATTTTAAAATTTTTAGTTTCAAAATGTCTGCAAAATTTTTTTATTTTTCACAATTTTTCTCATTCTAACAAGTTAGGTGGGAATTGATTTTATTCATCCCACTTAAACCAGCACTGCTACACTAAAGTTAACTATTCTATTGGCAAACCTAGCTTGCCACACCCCCAAACCTATGAGGAGCAGTGTCCTCACTGATTCAAGGGTGGATGTGAATGTACAGCAGGCTCAAGACCTAGAGATTAACATAACAGAAACTTCAAGAGGGAAAAATACATAACAAACAATATAAAAACAAACACACAGATATAAAGAAAGACAGATTGGAAACTAAACAAAACAAAATAAAGAGTAATGTTATTATAAAAGCTAAAGTATGTGGAAGTAAACTACACAAGAAATGACACAGTACTTCCTAACTAAATACATTTGCACAATTTAATCATCAGAGTCCTTGGCTAAATATTTGTTGGTTCATCTTTAATTTTTGGCTCCTTTTCCTTTCTCGGACTCCCCAACAGCAGGTGGAGGTTTTCTCCCAGTTGCTAGAGCTAATTGCCGTTCCAGGATTTCAGCTTTTTATCCTGCCAATTCAGCTCGAGATATAAGGAGCTGCCTGATCTCCTTTGAAGCAGTCAACCTCTTCTCTAATCCATCAACTCTCAGCTTTTCAGTTCCAGCAGCCATTTTTTCATATTCAGCATTCAGCTTCTCTTGGGCAGCTATACTCTCTTGGGCTTTATATAAATGCAACAATTGTCTCCACCCTTTGGCGATGTTCTTGAGCTGTATCTTGTTATCTAATTTTATGCGATGGATCCTCTCTTCATTGGGTATCCTGATGGATGTTCTGATAGTAGTCATCTCTCGAATGAAACCTTTTTTAGGTAAGGGTTGGATTTCATTACATAAAGGAGGGTGGAGTAGGGGGGAATTGAAAAAGAAGAGGCAGGAATCAAAGGCTGGTCCTCACTTGAAGAAGGGCCAGCCAGGAACGAAAAAGGAGTGGTTTGGGGAATTTCAGATTGAAGTTCAGGTTGGGATTCTAGATCTGGCTCTGTTTGGATTGACTTGGAAGAGGTGGGTATGAGGTCATCCACATTTGTTGCAGCATCGGAGGTGGCTACAATAGGGGGAGTATCTGGGTCAGTTATTGTGGAAGCTTCAGTGTAAGTAGGAGGGGGTGTGGTGGTTGCTAAGGATAAGGGTTGGGGTAAGGTAGCTAAAGTTGATTGGATGGCTTGGAGGCAGGTTTCTTGGTAGGCCTGGTTTTGGAGAGTGGAGGTTAGCGATTGAATGTATGTCTCAATGGAGGCTTGGTTTTGAGTGTTAACCAGCATTTGGGACTATAGGGAGAGTAAGAGGTGTAGGATTTAGGATAAGAGGTCTGGTATGATATTGGGTGTGGGTTGGATAGGTGAAACTGGTTGGAAGGGAGATGTGGGTCTATGAGTGAAGGTAGTGGCTTGTGGTGGTGTCTGATGTGGAGGGGTATAAAGTGTGGAGGATGAGGTGAGTCTGGGAGAGGTGTATACTCAAGGTTGATGTCTCCTAGGATAGTAGACATCATAGTGGAAAATTCCTTTTTTGAAAATGGCTCACGATCATGGGAGAAGGGAATGGATTGGTCTACAGGCTCACTAGTGATAGGTACAAAAGGTGGGGAAGTCTCAATGGAATAATTTGGGACTTCGAAGGTATGAGCTTCAGGTTCATAGGGTGTGAGTATGGGGTCTGGAATGGTTGTGGTTTCAGGGATTGGAATTATTTGGGTTATATAGGTGGGTTGGGGTGTAGTAGGGGTTTTGGAAGTTTTCCTTTTCTTCTGGTATGGGGTCTTGACAGGTGGGCTAGGGTGGGCTAGAAAAATAGGCAAGGGTGCAGAAACAAGTAAAGTGGTTGTGGCTATGGTGGTTAGTGATATAGGGTCAGGTAAAGGTAGTGAGCTTGTGATGGGCTGTGATGTCTGGGTGGAAGGTGTAGCTGGCATGGAGGTAGGGGTAATGGAAGAGGTGGTGAGGGTGGTGCTGGCTGGCACAAGTGAGGGAGAGGAAAGAAGAATGCCGCACGATCAAGATGGTGGGGGCTACATCTCTCAGTAACTCCTCCCTCCTCTTCTTCTTCCTTTCCATCATGGTGCCACTTATTCCCCATTGTTTCTTCCCACTCTGTTTGGGGTTCAGTGCCGCAGTCTCTTCCTCCCCTTGAAATGGGTACTTCCCCCACTTCAACAATGCAGTAATCAATCTGCAGTAGGGAAGGGCATGAGGTTTCTTTATTATTTTCACCTTCTCGCATAAATATATAATCCCCTCAAAAACTAACTTGGTTGCATCCAAGTAGTGGTTTCTGTGAAATGATAAGAGGTCATCAGCTATGGGGTACCTCCTCTCCTGCTCATGCCCAGAGCAATATATATTTTTCGTAACACAGCATCCATTAGCCTAAGGTTGGGGTGTAGATCCCTCTTTCCGATTGAGTCACCTGAGGCAGTAATCCCTCTAGTTAACTCCTTGGCTATCTCAGTAATGGTGGCAGTCAAAGGAGGACCCAAGCCCCACTCAGGGTTATACCTGGCTGGTATCCCTAGTATCCTTGCAATGTCTGCCTGGTTGAATAGCATCGCAAAATCATCAATTAAAACCAGCAATGCTGGGTTTCCATCATCACAAGTTTTGAACTTCATATTCTGATAAAATAATCTTACCAATCTTGGGAAAACCAGCTGCATTGGGGGTCGCAACAGGGGTAGCAGAGATGCCTTTGCAGATATTCAATGGAGGCAGAAGTCTCAGGTCGCTCCTCAAAATAGGTTTTATCAAAAATGGTTTCAGCCTCCAGCTGGATTGATTGTACAAAGTCAGAAGGGACCATGGGGCAATCAGTAGTTGCTTCCTCCTCAACCTCAGGGATCTCAGTGGCCACACCTTTTCCCTTTTTCTGCTTCTTCTTTGATTTTTCAGGGTTTGTAGCAGGTGGGTGTACTCTAGCCCTCTTCTTTGGAGTAGATTTCTTCTTTTCTTTTAGAATGGAGGGCTCAATGACAGGTGAGGGTGCCTCAGAGGTCTCCAATGTGGAGGCCTCTACAATCCTTACCAATTTCCTAGTGGCTATAGGGCTGCCACTGATGGACGGGTTCAGCATTGCAGTGAGGGTATCTACAAATTTTGAACCCATGGCCATAGGTGTTCAGATTATCAAAATTTCGGTTCACAACTTTGAGGAAATGCCAATCACTCTGAGTAAGCACAAAAAGCTTCAAATTCTCTCCTTCTCTTCTTTTAAATAAATCAAACACAGGGCAGAGAGAGAAATAGAGATCGTACCAGTTGAGAGCTAGGGTTCCACTTGAAATTATGCATAGTAGCTCAAATCCCCCCAAACCTTGCTCGAAGTTATTAGGAGGACCTGGGGAACAATATGATAAGAGGAAAATGCCTGAGGTGGTGTGCATTACAAAGTAGAGAAGAAAGAAGGAGAAAGGGACGTCGGTTCTTGTACTGAGAAACTAGGGCAGACAGAGGAAAAGAAGAAAATGAGGGGCTTCACTAAGTTTATAGAGCAAATCCCACGGTTCGCGGAGCTGGCAAGAGGAGCTCGCGAAGTAAAATTCTCGCACAATTGGCATTTAAGACCGCGAGACGTTCTGTCGTGTAGAAGAACAAACTGCCTCACATTGAAAACTCGCGGAGCTGAATCATTGCCCTTAGTGCGCGAGGCCTTATGTTGCCTTAGAAATTTATCTCGTGTGGTACTCGCATAGAACAACACTGAGGCCATGCTTCTCTTACAGCTTGAGCTCGCGGAGCAGAAAGGTAGCTCCGTGAGGCATTTTTATAGCCATTGCTTAGGCTTTTAGTGTGCGAGGAAGCCAAGTGATGGCTCGCACAGCAAATATAAGCCTTCTAGCTCTGCGAGACAGCATATCTTCTCAACCTTTACTCAGTTAGCTCAGTGCAGCACATTGGTTAGTACATTCATGCTGTTGTGCACCCAACTTCATGCAAATTATGATAAGGGCACCCCAACCATTCATCAACAACACACAGCAAATTCAGCGGACAAATATGCACATGTATTCAATAATGAAATGCAAACACAAACAAAGCAACACAATCAATTCAACAGCATACTAAAAACTTAACTGACAGAAGTCTAAAGAACACAAATTAACACAAAATTTTCATACATATGATACACTTATTACCAATATTTGGATCACTAAGCACTAGCTTCCTCCACTATAGAGGATGCATCACTAATTATATACTGACCTTTCAGATTTGTCAGGGGCTAACTAGGCAATTTTCTTTCTTTCCTCCTATTTAGAGCATTACAAATCTAGCCCAGCTGGTCCTCAATCTTCTTGATGCTCTGTCCATGAGAATTGATAGTTTTCACTAAGCTCTCCAAATTTTGCATTGAAGCTAGCATCTGCTCTTCAAATGAAGAGGATTTGGGCTGTTGTGGGAGCAGGGCCAACTGGTTAGACTGTGAGGCAGGAAACAGAAAATTTTTCCTTGGTGGGTAACCTTGATTAAACTGGTGTTGGGGTCTATAAGGAGCTACCATTTGCTGTTGCTGGGGTTGAGGATAAGAATCTTGTCTCCACCTCAGATTTGGGTGGTTCCTCTAAGAATATCCAGCAGGCTGTTGCCCAAGAGGTTGAGCAGCATTGGCTTGCTCCATAACAAAATCTGGAAACTTGGTGGTAGATGGACAATCATAAATAGAGTGTGTGAGAGATTAGCATATCAAACATGCTTCTTCCACCTGTGTAACCAACCGGGGCTGCATTACATTCATGAGTTTGTCAAATTTCAAGCTCAAGTTGTCCACCTTCCTCTCCAGATCACCTTGCACCTTCACTTCAACTATTCCACCTCTAGGGGTGGCCTCATTTACCATCTTAGCTGGAGTCTGGCTATCATTGCATAATAGAGACTCCTGCTGCATGGAATTTTCTCCTATTATGTTAAACTACTCACAAGCTTCCTCAGCTGTCTTGTGGAGGTAACTACCACCACAAAAAGTGTCCACCATATTCCTGCTCTTAGAATTAATTCCTTGATAAAACACTTGGACAAGTTGCCACATTGGGATTTGGTGGTGGGGGCATTGCTTTAACATCTCCTGAAATCTTTCCCAAGCTTCATAAAAATCCTCAGTTGAGGACTGAGTGAATGATAAAATATTTATCCTCTTCTGGCTGGTTTTGTTCATGAGAAAGAATTTGGCCAGGAATTTGGTTTGAAGGTCACTTCATAACTGTATGTTGTTGGCTGGGAGTTTTGATAGCCATGTGTTGGTTTTGTCCTTTAATGAGAAAAGAAAAAGCCTCAATTTGGTGGCCTTAAGTCCCAACCCAGTAATATTGAAGGTAGTGCAAAGTACTAAAAATTGGTCTATATGCTTGTAGGGATCTTCTTTACTAAGCCCATGAAACGAAGGCAGCATATTAATGGTGGAGGATTTAATCTCATAATTCCCTTCAATAGAGGAGAATTGAATGCACAAGGGAGAGGTGTACTCCCCGGGTGCATTGTACTCCTTTAATGTTCTCTGCCTCTCAGCCATGATAGCTGGTTCGGTTTCAACAGCAGGGCTTTGTGTGGTTGACTAGGTCTAAGGATCCTTTCCACCTCTGGATTTGGGGGTTCCGAGTCAAGGTTTAAGGACCTTCTACTGAGCATACACTCACCAACAGTAACGAAAATGCTTACAAGTACACGGAAAGAATTTCAAACAAAAAGTAATAACTACACAAATTTACACTAAACAAAATAGCAGGGGATTCAACATAAATGGAGTGAGATTGAGGAGAAAGAAAGTACAAACAGAGCTAGCTACACTCCAACTGCAGCTCTAGCTTTTCCCTTCTTCTGCTGTCCATTTCTATAAAATTCTAAAAAGAATCAGTAGTACTTTTATTCTAGTTTAGGTACACCTACAAAGAATTTGAACATCTACATTATAGTACAACTCAGGTCTACTAAAAAGATCAATATCCCAGGTAGCGGCACCAAAAACTTGTTGTCTTACCCCAGTGTGCTTTGGTTATTGTGTGGTGGAAACCAATTAAAAATAAGGTAAAATAAAAGAATGGATTCAGCACAACCAAAGCAATCCTAGACCTACAAGATACAGGGCCTATTATAGCAAGTTTTGAAAAGTAAGAGTTTGTCCCATAGAGAAATTGATCTAGAACCCAAAATGGGCTATAATAGTAGGCCTCCAGATCTGGCTACAGATTTGACAATCCTAAGGAAAGGGATTTGGGTGTCATGACTACACTAAATTAATCATAACAACTGAGAAATAAAATATAGTCCTATCCTAAAGAAAGGGGTCAAGAAGAAGGTGGTGATGGTGTGTACCAAAATAAAATATACAAATTGGTGATAAGTAAGCAGATTAAGTTCAGTGTTAGAGCAGTAATGTAACTCAAATTTAGTCTGTCTCCGCAGTGCTCCTTGCTGAGACACTATCAAAAGCTTCAACGAGGTAGATATATCGAGTTTAACCCATGAAATTTGGGGCGCTCTGAAGGCTATAGGCTGTCCACTCAAATGGTCACAACCTATCCTATAGAATCTGTCAAATCCCATTAGTTAAACCAGAAATTGTAAAACTAGTCCAGAGGAGTGGACTGATCATTTCCCCAGTCACTAGATCAGATCAAGCTATGAATACTATTGTAGCACTATGTAATGCCAGTGCTACAAGCTCCCCAGATCTGCGTGACATCCATAGGTATTCCAACCCCTAAGATCCTAAGTGCTTTACCAAGGCCAACGGCTCATTGGAGCCCACAAAAAGGACCTTGCAAGAGGTTGAATAGGGCTTTAGATTCAGCTGGTCATTACTACAAACGGCTTGCAATGACTCAGCCTCAAGCTATAATTACTACAGAGAGATCAGATCTAACATCTGATGTCGGCTAGGTAAAATAGAGGGGAGCCAGTTCTTGTATAAACCTCCTCACAAGGCTCTAGAAGCTCAAGTGCAGGGGAGAAGAATCCTTCTCAAACATGTGAATGGACACAACCTTAGGGCTATACTCTATCCACTTGAATGATCACAGGGTATCCCATTGGTCTGTCCATACCACAAAGGTATGAGAAAGAACATAAAAACTGTTGTAACCATCATGGTCCACAGGCCTCCGAGCTCCCCAAATCTCACTACAGATCCAGCATTACTTTCCATGGGGCTATCAAGCCAAGGGAAATCAGATGGTAAACAATAGATCTACTAGAAACTGAATGGGCTAGTCCCAAATACATGGTTCCTATAGACATTTAAAGAAACTATAAGATCTTTAGATTCAATTAGGCATTAAAACAGTAATCCATTGATAAACATAAAACTTACAATGAATTATCTCTAGGCTGTAGCCTGTACACAATTGCTCATCCATAATCCCAATATATATAAAATCTATTACAAACTAAAATAAACTAAGCCTAACTGCTTACAGGGGGATTAGCCAGCAAGTGTTGGGCTAAGAGAGAAGAAAAAGGGAAAAAAGAGGTGATCAATCCCTAACCCTAGCCTGCTGGAGCTCTCAACCGACAGAGGATGAAAAGAAGGGTTGATGATAAAACTAAACTCTAAGTGTAGCTTATAGTTTAGTTTGCCCATATGGCCTTGGCTTTGAAGGTATTAACCCTAATTTTTTTAGCAAATGTGGCACTGTTACATCCCTTGAATGTCTTAAGACGTGCACCTCAAAATCCATATCTCAGGATGTGTGCCCTAGCCTTGGGAAATTCCCAAATGGTCCTTGAGTTAAAACTGAGAAGTGGGGAGTCCGTGCTTCACAGGGCTGGCATATGCATTCACTTATTCATGCAGTTGTAGGGCCTTCGCGGAGTATCTTTTGGTTGGTGGGAAGTTCTCACTCAGGCAGTGAATCTTTAGTTAATTGTGCAGTTCCTTTACACTGCAATGATGTCGTGGAGATGATCTGGAGTGCCTAGACTTCTCGCATAGTAGAGCTTCAGAAGCTCTCTCTCTCGCTAGGTACTCGCGCAATTATGCTCCTGTGCTCGCATAGTAATTGGTAAGGCTTCAGAGTGTGCGAGATCTGTGCGAGGAGAATTCTAGGCGTTTCTCTCTCTTTCAGGGCCATGCACGAACTCCGCAAGGTAAATTTTAGTTCAGTACACACATGAGCTCGCTATGTTCTTCGCTCGGCTGCTTTAAAGCTTAATCTCCACGAGAGCTTTGCAACCACAAATTCTGAGGATTTTAATCTATGAGATCTTCATGATGTCTTTACAGCTCTCCTCCTAACTGCACGTCCTATCTGTGCGAGGGCATCTTCCACTGCATCCTTAGCTTCGCGAAAGAGCTTCTCAACTCTGCGAGATCTATCTTTGTATACTTCGATGCATTGCACTTGCTACTTTTGCAGTTTCTCCATTCTCAGCGAACTTCATTCATCTACTAGGCTTTTGGTCAATGATGATTGGCACATGAGTCACCATGGTGAGCACTACCAGAGTATTCTATTAGGCTTTTGTTCAGCTGTCATCTTTGCATATCTTCTTCCTCTTCTTTGGGCCAATAAGGATGGATTTTGTGTTAAGCTACATAGATTATTGTTAACTATAAAGCACACTTAACAAATGATTATTAGTCTACTTCAAGGTCTATCAAAGGCTAAGTTAAGAGGTGAAAGGTGGTACTTTTCAGTGAATAACAAAGATCCCATTTCAAACAGCTGAATCTGATCGATAAAAAAAGGCTCCTAGCCTTGTGTCATACCCAACTCTATCAAGAGAAAATCGCACGCGCTTACGACAAGCGCGTTCGCATTCAAGATTTAAATGTGGGTGACATGGTACTCAAGAAAATCTTCTCGTCTCTCCACACCGATCTGAGAGGGAAATTCAAACCCAACTAGGAAAGACCTTTTGTCATCCGAGAAATACTCACTAGATACGTGCTCCGCCTCGCCACCATGGACAAAGAATATTTTTCCTAGCCCATCAACGCTGGATACCTGCGACGATTCTACTCCTACTCTCCCGTGGTAAGGTAAGTATTGATAAAAATAGATACGTGATTACTTAAGGACCCATAAAAGAGGCCATCATTTTAAAAGTAAGTAGCCAAAAAGAGTCCCTGAATGCTCATACCCTTCGCTACACTCGTTGAGCCATTAGCCTTTCTTTCATAAATCCCTCCCTAGAAAAAGAAGAAAGAAAAAGTGTATATACTAAATAAAAAAAATAAAAAGGGTTACCATCAAAATCTAAAAGAATCAGAAAAGTAAAATCTCTAAAAGAGGATGTCCGAAAAAAGTAAAAAGAGCAAAAAAATAAAAAAGAAAAGAGATAGAAAAATTATGGGGCATGTACAGTAAAAATCTCCCAAGGAAGAAGTGTATTACGGCAGCTGAAACCCAATCAAGAAAAACCTTTAACCCCAAGAATACCTTCAAACTTCTTAACCCATCCCTTCTAACCCATGGCCATGATGAATCCCTGAAGAAAGCCCTCTTTAAGGTCTACAAGCAGTCACAGTATTTGTTGAGTTAGCACAAGCTGAGCTGAGAGACAACAGAAGAACTCCATCCAGCCGGCTATGACAGAATCAATGTCTATGTCGTGGCCTTTGAAATGATCTTAAAATGAAAGGAATATATATATATATATATATAGACGAACTCAAAGCAAAATGAACGTGGGGAAAACTCGAAAGGGCACTACGGGAAAAAAGAGCGAGCTTGTGCGGACCAGGTGAAAACTAGAAAAGGCATCTCGGGTAAATGTGCAATACTCATGGATATAGTGAAAACTTGAAAGGGCACTATAGGGAAAAAAGAGACTAAGTAAAAAGGATAAAAAGAGAGAAGAAGAAGAAAGGAAAATCATCAGTTACTCCTTTGATTATATTTTTTGGTTTTCTGGTTGTCTCTAGGCCGCTCATGCTTGCTCAAATCAGGTCATAATCAGGTAGATCTTTAAACCACACCCTCAAATGCATCTGAGGTAAGGATAAAGGGCTAATTTAACCTAAAGGGATGGATGTTCCGACCTTGGTAAAAAATCTAAACCCCACTCAGGTCCAACCGCATAAACGCGTTCGACTATGCTTAAAATGGGACCCATTACTTCGTCTCATTGTTAAGGCATCAAACAAAAAAGAGAAGAAAAGGAGAAAGAAAAAAAAATTTAAAATTAAAAATATATACTCCTTTTTATGTCCATGTACATATTTGCAACATCGTACTTTCATCTCAAAGAAGAGAGAGAAAAAGGAAAAACCAAAAAAAAATCTTAAAATATAAGTTTTGAAGAAAGAAAAAATAAAAAAATATAGGTAAAAGTTTACTTCTTCTGTTAATTAGAAAACACATTGCTTATCTGTATAAACAAAAAAGGGACTGACATTTTCCTGAGAATGTGCAAGAACATCAAATGGCCCAAAGCCTCGAGGAAGGCGACCTCTCGGCCATGGGCAGAGCAGAGGAAGCATCTCACAACTCATGGCGGTCTATTCAAGAAAAAAAATGAAAAAATGATCATTTGAAAAAGAAAAAAAAGAGAAATCTGTGTTTTCTTTGTACTTTTTGTCACACACAACTACGCACATGCATACTTCAATGCGATAAAATATCAATATTTTTTTGGCAATACAGTTGTGCTAAATTAATGATCTAAATCTAAGGCTTGCCTTAGATCTTTGGATCCTACTTCAAAGTAGGAGCGACAGTGTCAATCTCGATCAAACAGTCAATATTTTGATCGGTTTGATTCCACTGCTAAATGAGATTACATATCGAACAACTATGTTCAAACTTGGATGAAGAAGGGATCTTTTCCCATACTTTTTCTTGGTTGTCGGCTTAAAAACCTGCACGATATCCCTATAAAGTATACGCCATGCATATGGGTATCTATTGGATGGTCATTTGTTCCCATCAATTGTACCCAGACGGGGTCTAAGTTGGGGCTTCCATCGCCTTATTATGTATTGCCCCTAATGAGTCCATGTTTTTGCATAGTTGATCTGTTTGTAAGATCATCTCTAAAAAGTTGCACACACTCCCAAAAAGCGTTGTAGCATCAATATTCGCTCCGCTCGAGTAGTTGTGCTAAAATAACTTCTGAGTTGATGGGTACGCCTAATGACTTCAAACCCTACCTCGGGTAGGGGCACCCGTGGCCAATCAAAGTGGGGCAATCAATGCCTCACAAGATAGGGTACAAACCATTGGATGGTCAATCACCCTCTCGCTCGCGGGGTTATTTTGTTCAAAATGAATCTCAAACATCATGCATCATCAGTCACACCATCACGGTTATGCCCAGTAATATCGCTAAGCACTTGGGAACCGATAATCTCGAGGAACGGATATTTTCTCAACATAATGGGCTTCCACAACTCTCCATGAACGGACGTTTTCTCAACATAATGGGCTTCCGCTTCTCTCAATATTTATTTTACCTTTTGATGTTTAAGGTTCGCTTTGGATACGACGGAACCAAGAGTGTTTGCCTTGGACCTCTTCGAATGTCTCTTTCTTTGGCATACGATCATTAATGATCAGATACCAAAGATGGACATCTGTAGACACCCAAATTTGGCTCAAGGCTCGATTAACTCATACTTTGATAAAGGCATACTTCCCAGCTTCTAAATGCACTTTCCATAACCTTTAGAACCCTTCCCAGACCCTTAGAACCTTTACCGGACCCCTAGAACCCTTACTAGACCCTAGAACCCATACCGGAGCTTCCCCCATAGAACTCCTTTAGAACCATAGATATCCTGAGGAAAACTTAGAAAAACCTTAGAGAATGATCCTCGATTCCCGAATGATCCCAAAGTAAGCCTATGAAGGCTCGAGACCCCAAAAGATTGCATTTCACGGATTCATGATGTTGCGTGGCTCTCGAACTTCCGATGGCCATAACTTTTGATAGAAATGTCCAATTAACTATTATTATATATCATTTTAGGGTAGCTCAAGATGTTACATCCAATGGGTACAAAATATTTTGCATAAAATTATTTAATCATGCGTACATAGTATGTACGCTTAGGCAATTTTTTACAAAAATTGGCTATGCGTGCATAGTATATATGCATAGCGAATTTGGTTTTTTTCCAGCATGGGCCAGAACTTCTCATGGTCGTAAATGTTTTTTCTTTTTTTAGGGCTTGGACTTGTGGACCATTTCGGACTTCGGGGTTTGTTTCTTTAGGACCCTAGTACCCTTAGTAGCATAAATTTTCACCCTTTTGCCATTCAAGCCATCACCCCATCATCCACCATTAGAACCTAACTTCCTCTTCTCTATGCCCTTAAAAACCTCAAAAACTTAGATGGACCATTATCTAATTTCTAAACCAATTAGTGAGTCAACCACTCACTAATTACCCTCTCCTCTATAAATAGAGAGCCATGCCCCCTTGTTTAGCCATCTTTTGAAATTTCTTGGAGAAGAAACTCTACAAATTTGCTCCCTCATTTGCCTAGACTAAAGTTTTTTTTTTTTAAAAGCTCAAAGCCTTATCCCATCTCATACCACCCTTTCCATCATCATTCCCAAGCTCATACCTCCTTAGCCATAGCAAGTTAGAACCCCTTACTAACCCAACGAGCTATCGGAAGATCACTGGTATTGCTCTCACCTGTAGATCCAACCAACGGTGCTATAAGGGCCCGAGAGCTTCGGCTCTCCCCTCTATTCCTCTACCTTCTTTGCTTTTCCTCTATCCTAGAATTGAGTCGTTACACCGCCAAAATTTTGGTGAGTGCTAAGGGCTCAATAGGATCGACGTGCCTTCGGGCAAGGGGAAGTGCCTCTCACTTTCTCACTTTATATATATATATATATATATATATATATATATATATATATATATATATATCTAAACATAGACTTGGCCATAGTAGTGACCACTTACGAGCGGGTCGATAGGGTGCCTAACACATTTTCGATTAATAACCGAAGTCCTTACCTAAGAGCCTTTGGCGTTGACCGGTGATTCGGAGTCATATTTTGCACTTTAGTGCCTATAATATTGATTTTGGGTATCCCGGGATACCAAAAGCTCCGGGTGGCGACTCCATGTTTTTTTAAGAGAGCGCAACTTAGCAACGAACTCGTGAGAGCCCACAGTTGCACAGAGAATATGACCTCACTGAAGAACGTTTGGACTGAGCATGTGAGAATGCATATATGGATCTACTTGTTTAAAGATGCACATGTCACGCACCTGATTTTTTTAGCATCAGATCATTACCCTTTATGCCTCAACACGTGTAGTGATAACCGAATTGAGAAGAAGGGTCCCAAACCGTTTCCTTTTGAAGCTATGTGGCTTTGATCTGATGATTGCCAGCAGTTGGTCGAGGATAATTGGAACATGCAACAATCGATTGATCTGATGGGGGAGATCTGTGCTAAATTACAATTTACATTCGACAAATTGAAAGTGTGGGATGCGACAGTTATTGTAACAACCCGGATTTTTAGATTTTATTTTAACGGTGTTAGATGATGCACCACACAATGTACTGTGCTAACGCTCCACATCAGAATCGAAACCCACCTTTTAAAATAGAAAATTTCTAATTTTCCCATATCAAAATTAGACTCATTGCGAAGTGCTCGTCGATACGATTCCAACGATATATAATTTGATGACTTCTAACAAGAATATAAAAAGTTATGCCCATTTTAAGTGATCAAGCAAGTCAAAGGATATAATTATAATTTCGGGAGAGAAACACCAATTGCTTTGGTGCTTATGCAAAACGCTGGAACAAAACTTTTTCTCAAGCTATCCAAGTTACGTATGAATTCTTATTCCGTGTAAAAATCTCCTATTCTATTAAATCTCCTACGAAAAGTGTTAATTAGAGTTGACCTAAAATTTTATACCATTATAAATAAAACTTTAAAAGTTCTCTCCTCTCTATAATAAGAAATTATTCTCTCTCAAGACTTAGACGAGCCGATGACTTGGGAATCGACCTTTTCAACCAGAATCACCGTTGATCTTCCGTTCACGCTTCAAGAGGTGGGTACCCATCAATCCATCTTGTTTTTCTCAGATCCCGTCGCGTAGGATGCGTTCGATCGCGCATCGACGGGTTTAAAAATTTTATTTAAACCCAAATATCTCATAAATTAATAGATCTATATATTTAATATATGCTTTCCCTTGAATGTTGTATATTTTGTAAATTGGGTTTATATGTTATTTCCCTTTTCTTTTCAAAAATCCCTTTTGTTTGAGCCATTAATATTTTATCTTATATTAGGTCTGTATATTTAATATATTTACTTCCTCTTTTATATCTGTAAAATTAATTAAATTTTAATACTTATAAATTTGATAGATTGACTTAATTGACATAATATCATATTGATATTATTTATTTACAAATCAATATAATTATAAATTTATCATTCTACTAAGACTATAATAATATATATTATTGTTGCAAGTTATATTATTATTTATTTAAAATTAATTAAGCCCAAAAATTAAACTATATTTTTATTTTAATTAAAAGAATAATAAATTGTACCATCTTGAAGTTTCAGGTTCGAACTCATGACTGCGAACTCAAATTCGCGTCCATGAACCCAACCTCGCGACCATTAATGCACCTGTCCTGGTATTTTGGTCATAACTTTTTACTCCGACCTCGGATTAATGCGATTCATACAGCATTAGAAAGAAGACAGCGAGCTTTACAACTTTGTATGAAATAGCCATTTCACGAATCTGACGTTTTAGAGGTCAAAATAAAGCAACAAGTCGGGTTCAATTTTGAATGACTCAAGGCTATTCGAATTTAATATTATTTTCTAATTCTCATGACCAAAGTTCCTCTGTATATTATATTGTAAGGTCTTTCGATCGATGGTCATGATAAATCATAACTTAATAAGTATAAATACTATTTAATTTAATTATCTAATTATTATATATATATATATCTCAATTTTATCACTTCAACGCGACCTCTTCGATAATACAAAGTGTTAGAACTTCGATGCCTTTATAAAATCGAACTCTGACTTTTACGATTATCGAAATTATACTTATAACTCTATTCTATAATTATATTGGTGTGGTATGTAAATAAATATAAATATAAGCATAATCAAAATCTAAGTATAAACCGTTCTGTATGTGTGATACTTTTGTATTTACAACTTAATCAATTTATACGAGTTAAGAATATGTTAGATCATGAGTACGAGAGTGTATGAGATCATGCCTACGCTTGGGCGGGGTGATTCGCCTAGATGGTATCGAAGCGAGGAATACACCGTATTCACATGCCTTACAACTCATGGTGGAATGGGACCCATGACGAGTCGGGTGAGTGCGAATTCAGTGTAACTTCGTACACGGTGGCATATACAGTGATCCTATCACCCCGAGTTTTAATACGAGAGGATAAGATATGAGATATGATACAAGAATCGGGCGTTGGGCCTTTAGCTGCGGTGAGGCTTCTTTTACGATCACGTGAAACTCAGAATATTGGCGTCCATGTACAGATGCAACACCTCTATGATAGTATAAACTAGCACACAAAGTACATCCAAGTTACTACAGAACCTTTTTCTTGGGAAGCGTGAATTAGGAAGGTTGCCTCACTATAGTTTGTCATAGAATTAAGTATAAGGGTATGATAAGATATGAGTATGAGATAAGATAAGTTATGATACGAGTACGATAATAAGACATCGCTGTATAGGCCAGCAAAAAATAAAGAACTTAAGTCTCTGTACGTGCCGTTCCTTGCGTAGCTACCGTAAGGGCAACAACGTCTTTCAGCCAAGACGGATCTCTGGGAGAGATTATGAGTATGAGTGCGTTATGAGTGAGTTTGGCCATTATGTCTCCCCATTGGCTGGGTGGTGGAGTATGAGTATGACACGAGGGCGTTATAATATGGTGGTATGATACTATATTGACCCTCCCATAGTAGCTCGAGCAGCGACTCTGGCACAGGTCGTTTAAGATTTTACTAGTATGTTAGTTACGCTCATGCGATGTACAGACGTATCTACGAGAATGATAATAAGATATGATATAATATATTATGAGATATGGTAAGGCATGTTAGGATATGAGTGTCTAGATCATGGTCTTGCATTTATGATATGATATGATATGAGTTTTACGATATGCATATAATTTTGTCTTTCTTTTACTATCTACTTTGAGATACTATGTTTATCACTCACAAGATGCACCCACAATGCGCCTGAGTAGTATAGGGTGGATTGGTGGTGTATTCCACTGAGTTTACGTGACTGAGTAAACTCATCCCACGATAATCTAACAGTTACAGGTGATTACGCTGGTGGAGTAAACGCCGGCCATTTAGATCTTGCCGACGCTGATTTCATTGATTCCGCGGACGTTGATTATCAGGGGCCTTTGGAGGGTGACGCTGCCGGTTATCAGGAGGACTACGGTGTTGATCTTGATTCGAGTGCCGGTTACTGATCATTGTGGACTTGGTATTGAGTTTTATTGATACTAGTATTGCGGATTTTATAGTTTATTTTATCGGATTTGTCTCCGACTGGATTTACATTTTATTGGTGGATTGTGATTTTATCACACTTATTCAGTATTTATGATTACATTTATATTCCACCCTAATTGTTGGATTTCACGGATTTCGTGGAACCATTATTGCACGAGAACTCTGATTAGGTGTATGTCCGCTTAGCATATCCGGGATATGTGCGGGTCATAACTCAGAATTCTAGGCCCTCGGGATGGGGTAGAATTTCGGGTCGTGACAGAGTGGTATCAGAGCTCAGACTTTACTTCCTCGAGGACTGTATGGGTTATGTAAGTACAATATATTGATTGAGGTTATAATGATTCAGATAGACCCGAGACTTTTGATCTTTTGAGGACTTATTGGTTTCAAGAAAGTTCAATCGTTGATGATAGAAGACTCTAAGGTTCGATTTAGTATTTAAAGATTTATTTAGCAATGACTTATACAGTTAGGAACTTGTGAGAAACATTAGAAATGATCTATACGGATTGGAAAATAATGGATGAAGCTTTTCTAAATTGAGGGGCAATTAGATAAATAAATCCTTGAAGATTTGACTGTTTAAAATTCTAGGTGATCTGAGATGTCAACTATAGGAATAGCAAATTCTAGGTTATATTAGAAATGGCCAACCCTTAGATCCCGAAATTTCGAAGATTAAGGGACAATTAGCCGAGGGCCCTAAACCAGATTTCTCTATACGATTTGATGGGACCCTCCTTTTTCGAAATAGATTGTATGTCCCCGATGTTGAAATATTGCGGAACAAAATTCTCGAGGAGGCACACAAATCTGGATATTCGGTACACCCAGGAAGCACAAAAATGTACCGAAATATTCGAAACTATTATTGGTGGCCAAATATGAAGAGAGATTGCCTAATACGTCTCCAGGTGTTTAGAATGCCAACAGGTGAAAGTTGAGCATCAGAAGCAAGCCGGTCTTTTGCAATCCTTACCGATTCCCGAGTGGAAGTGGGAAAACATCTCTATGGATTTCATAGTCGGACTCCCTAGAACTTCAAGGAAGCACAACGCCATCTAGGTTATTGTGGACCGATTGACTAAGTCGGCGCACTTCCTACCTTTTAAGATTACAGATAGTGGGGACAAACTGGCTGAGACGTATCTGAAGGAAATAGTCAAGCTTCACGGAATTCCTGTGAGCATTGTGTCGGACAGAGACACGAAATTCACTTCTGATCATTGGAAGAAATTTCAGGAAGCAATGGGCACGAGACTCGACTTCAGTACAGCCTTCCATCCAGAGACCAACAGTCAAACTGAAAGAGTTAATCAGATCGTAGAAGACATGCTTCAAGCCTGCATGTTAGACTTCCGAGGTAATTGGGATGACCACCTCCCTTTGATTGAGTTTTCTTATAACAATAGCTTTCAGGCAAGCATCGGGATGTCGCCTTTTGAAGCTCTTTATGGCCGGAGTTGTAGGACGCCTCTTTGTTGGGACGAGGTTGGTGAAAGAAAGATGCTTGGGCCGGAACTCCTAGAAACCACGACCGAGAAGGTTAGAGTTATCTGTCAAAGATTGAAAGAAGCTCAAGACCGTCAGAAAGCCTACGCCGACAGTAGAAGACGCTTGATAGAATTTGAGGTTGGTGATTGGGTTTTCATCTGGGTGTCACCAACTAAGGGAATCATGCGTTTTGGAATGCGGGGAAAAACTAAGCCCGAGATAAGTGGGACCTTTCATTATCACAGATCGCATCGGTGAGGTAGCATACCGAATGTCACTTCCGAGACACTTTGCCAGTATCCACAATGTGTTCCATGTGTCTATGTTGCACAAATACTTGCCCGATCCATCTCACATCCTTGATATCGAGCCAATTGAAGTCAGAGATGATCTGACCATCATAGAGAAGCCGGTTCGTATCGAAGATCGGAAGGAGCAGCCCATCAAGGGTAAATCTGTTCGCTTCGTTAAAGTACAGTGGCAACATCATTCACTGAATGAAGCCACTTGGGAATGACAAGATGAGACTTTGGAGAAGTACCCCGACCTCATCGCTTCATGTACGTAATTTTCGAGGACGAAAATATTATAAGGGGGAGAGAATGTAACAACCCGGACTTTTAGATTTTATTTTAACGGTGTTAGATGATGCACCACACTATGTACTGTGCTAACGCTCTACATCAGAATCGAAACCCACCTTTTAAAATAGAAAATTTCTAATTTTTCCCATATCAAAATTAGACTCATTGCGAAGTGCTCGTCGATACGATTCCAACGATATATAATTTGACAACTTCTGACAAGAATATAAAAAGTTATGCCCATTTTAAGTGATCAAGCAAGTCAAAGGGTATAATTATAATTTCGGGAGAGAAACATCAATTGCTTTGGTGCTTATGCTGGAACGAAACCTTTTCTCAAGCTATCTAAGTTACATATGAATTCTTATTCCGTATAAAAATCTCTTATTCTATTAAATCTCCTACGAAAAGTGTTAATTAGAGTTGACCTAAAATTTTATACCATTATAAATAAAACTTTAAAAGCTCTCTCATCTCTATAATAAGAAATTATTTTCTCTCAAGATTTAGACGAGCCGATGACTTGGGAATCGACCTTTTCAACCCGAATCGTCGTTGATCTTTCGTTTACGCTTCAATAGGTGGGTACCCATCAATCCATCTTGTTCTTCTCAGATTCCGTCGCGTAGGATGCGTTTGATCGCGCATCGACGGGTTTAAAAATCTTATTTAAACCCAAATATCTCATAAATTAATAGATCTATATATTTAATATATGCTTTCCCTTGAAAGTTGTATATTTTGTAAATTGGGTTTATATGTTATTTCTCTTTTCTTTTCAAAAATCCCTTTTGTTTGAGCCATTAATTTTTTACCTTATATTAGGTCTGTATATTTAATATATTTACTTCCTCTTTTATATCTGTAAAATTAATTAAATTTTAATACTTATAAATTTAATAGATTGACTTAATTGGCATAATATCATATTGATATTATTTATTTCCAAATCAATATAATTATAAATTTATCATTCTACTAAGACTATAATAATATATATTATTGTTGTAAGTTATATTATTATTTATTTAAAATTAATTAAGCCCAAAAATTAAACTATATTTTTATTTTAATTAAAAGAATAATAAATTGTACCATCTTGAAGTTTCGGGTTCGAACTCATGACTGCGAACTCAAATTCGCGTCCACGAACCCGACCTCGCGACCATTAATGCACCTGTCCTGGTATTTTGATCATAACTTTTTACTCCGACCTCGGATTAATGCGATTCATATGGCATTGGAAAGAAGACAGCGAGCTTTACAACTTTGTGTGAAATAGCCATTTCACGAATCTGACGTTTTAGAGGTCAAAATAGAGCAACAAGTCGGGTTCAATTTTGAATGACTCAAGGCTATTCGAATTTAATATTATTTTCTAATTCTCATGACCAAAGTTCCTCTGTATATTATATTGTAAGGTCTTTCGATCGATGGTCATGATAAATCATAACTTAATAAGTATAAATACTATTTAATTTAATTATCTAATTATTATATATATATATCTCAATTTTATCGCTTCAACGCGACCTCTTCGATAATACAAAGTGTTAGAACTTCGATGTCTTTATAAAATCGAACTCTGACTTTTACGATTATCGAAATCATACTTATAACTCTATTCTATAATTATATTGGTGTGGTATGTAAATAAATATAAATATAAGCATAATCAAAATATAAGTATAAACCGTTCTGTATGTGTGATACTTTTGTATTTACAACTTAATCAATTTATACGAGTTAAGAATATGTTAGATAATGAGAATGAGAGTGTATGAGATCATGCCTACGCTTGGGCGTGGTGATTCGTCGAGATGGTATCGAAGTGAGGAATACACCGTATTTACATGCCTTACAACTCATGGTGGAATGGGACCCATGACGAGTCGGGTGAGTGCGAATTCAGTGTAACTTCGTACACGGTGGCATATACAGTGATCCTATCACCCCGAGTTTTAATACGAGAGGATAAGATATGAGATATGATACGAGAATCGGGCGTTGGGCCTTTAGCTGTGGTGAGGCTTCTTTTACGGTCACGTGAAACTCGAAATATTGGCGTCCATGTACGGATGCAACACCTCTATGGTAGTATAAACTATCACACGAAGTATATCCAAGTTACTACAGAACTTTTTTCTTGAGAAGCCTGAATTAGGAAGGTTGCCTCACTATAGTTTGTCATAGGATTAAGTATAAGAGTATGATAAGATATGAGTATGAGATAAGATAAGTTATGATACAAGTACGATAATAAGACATCGCTGTGTAGGCCAGCAAAAGATAAAGAACTTAAGTCTCAGACGTGCTGCCTTGCGTAGCCAGTAGAGGCAATAACTTTTCACCAAGACGGATCTCTGGGAGAGATTATGAGTATGAGTGCGTTATGAGTGAGTTTGGCCATTATGTCTCCCCATTGGCTGGGTGGTGGAGTATGAGTATGACACGAGGTCGTTATAATATGGTGGTATATACTATATTGACCCTCCCATAGTAGCTCGAGCAGCGACTCTGGCACAGGTCATTTAGGATTTCACTAGTATGCTAGTTACGCTCATGCGATGTACAGACGTATGTGCGAGAATGATAATAAGACATGATATAATATATTATGAGATATGGTAAGGCACGTTAGGATATGAGTGTCTAGATCATGGTCTTGCATTTATGATATGATATGAGTTTTACGATATACATGTAATTTTATCTTTCTTTTACTATCTACTTTGAGATACTATGTTTATCACTCACAAGATGCACCCACAATGCACCTGAGTAGTATGGGGTGGATTGGTGGTGTATTTCACTGAGTTTACGTGGCTGAGTAAACTCATCCCACGATAATCTAACAGTTGCAGGTGATTACGCTGGTGGAGTAGACGCCGGCCATTTAGATCTTGCCGACGCTAATTTCTTTGATTCCGCGGACGTTGATTATCAGGGGCCTTTGGAGGGTGACGCTGCCGGTTATCAGGAGGACTACGGTGCTGATCTTGATTCGAATGCCGGTTACTGATCATCGTGGACTTGGTATTGAGTTTTATTGATACTAGTATTGCAAATTTTATAGTTTATTTTATCGAATTTGTCTCCGACTGGATTTACATTTTATTGGTGGATTGTGATTTTATCACACTTATTCAGTATTTATGATTATATTTATATTCCACCCTAATTGTTGGATTTCACAGATTTCGTGGAACCATTATTGCACGAGAACTCTGATTAGGTGTATGTCCGCTTAGCATATCCGGGATATGTGTGGGTCATAACTCAAAATTCTAGGCCCTCGGGATGGGGTAGAATTTCGGGTCGTGACAGTTATTGGCAACGTCACTAAAAAATTAAATTATCTATAGAAGGAACTCATTCTATTGGGTCAGAATGGGAGTGATGTAGCAACATATAAACACAAAAAGAAGGAGGTTAATGATCTAATGGAGAAACAAGAGATTTTATGGAGGCAAAGATCGAAGGATATTTGGTTGAAGGAGGGAGATAGAAATACAAAATTCTTTCGTTCATGAGCCTCTACCCGACATAAGAGAAATTCCATCAAACGACTTCTGGATGGAAATGGTGTATGGCATGATAAGCAAGAGGACCTGGGTAACATGATTTGTTCCTATTATGGGGAGCTTTTCACTTCAACTAACTCTATCTATAGTGATGAAGTGTTGGACTATGTCGATGCAAAGATCACTCAAGAACAAAACATTGGTCTTAGGAAGCCCTACATGCGGCACTTTTTCAAATGCATCCTTTAAAGGCCCCTAAGCCCAACTGTATGTCTGCATTATTTTTTCAAAAGTGTTGGAAGATTGTTGGCTCCTCTCTTACAAAAACTGGTCTGAACTACCTTAATGGTAATTCCACTTTAGATATGATTAACAATACTAATATGGTTCTCAGTCCTAAAACCCATAGCCTGAAATCTCTCTATGATTTCGGACCTATTATTCTATGCAATGTGGTGTATAAAGTCATATCCAAAACAATTGCTAATAGACTCAAGTGTATTCTTCATCATATTGTGTCAGAAAATCAAAGTGTCTTTGTTTCGGGATGCTTAATAACATCCTAATTGCATTTGAGGTGGCCGCCCAATATCTAAAAGATAAAAGGAGCGGAAAGTTAGAAAGTTGTGCTTTGAAACTCGACATGAGTAAGGCTTACGATAGAGTCGAGCAGTCTTTCCTAGAAAAAACCCTTAAAAAGCTTGGTTTTGTCGATAGATCGGTCGATTTGGTGATGGGTTGTGTTGTATCAGTCACATATTCATCCCTTTTAAATGGTTTTGATTTATGGGAAAGTTGTACCGTCTAGGGGAATTAGGCAAGGGGACCCATTGTCCCCCTATCTTTTTATATTATGCTCTAATGTCCTCTCTTCTATGTTGCGAAAAGCGATATGTGACGAAGGTATGCAGCATGGCTACTTGAGCCATCCGTAGTGCCACTCGGGCCGCTTGTACTCCGCGTAGAGGCAGTGGCGACTTGGTTCTTGGGGCACACGATGTGGTGCTAAGAGGACACACGACATCTTAGTGCCGAGACGGCACGACATGTGATGCTAGGAGGGCACGCGACATGGGGCCACGGGGTGCAAGTGTCTCTTAGGCCTGAAAGGGTGGGCCTAGGACGTCGACATAGCAATGCCGTGTGGCACCCGATGTGAGGTTGAATTATGACCTGAGCTACGCATCGCGGTACATATGGCTAGGCAACTTCACGAGAGCTGTGTGGGACTTAGTTAAGCACGACAATATGTGGGCTAGGTATGGACGTGTGCTAGTAATTTGGAACGCACACAAAGGTAGGCTGCGTGGGACTTAGTTGAGCACAGTAGCACGAGGCACATTAGTTCAATCGAGCGTGTCATAAGGGGCACGATACATCGGATGGTAGCCCGCGAAATAGAGGTAACCATGAGGGAGAGTTCCCGTCCTCTAGGCGGGTGGTATCAGAACTGATGAAGAGATTGATTGGCTTCGTTGCATGCGGTAGCAAGGCACCACGCGGGTTGATGGCGTGTCGAAGGACGCCCCCGTAACAATTGGTATCAGAGTTAGACTGACTTAGCGCATCGGGCGTTAAGTGTCGCATGGGCTGACATTGCTGGAAGAGTGACCCCGTGACAGGTTGCTTGTGGTAAAATTTTAGGGTCCAAATATGTCGTGGTGCGCTAACTATTTCATATTTGTTCTTCGCCGATGACATCCTCTTTTATTAGGGTCCAATTACTAATAAATTATGAGAATACTTCTAGCCAGTAGGTAACTATGGACAAGTCGGCAGCTTTAGTAAGAATGTACTGAAGGTAATGCGGCTTCATATTCACAAACTTTGCAAGTGCGTCGAATCGATGGTCAAGAAAAGTATTTGGGATTATCAATGGTGGTTAGATGGAACAAGAATGCTATCTTTAACTCTATCAAAGATAAAGTGTAGCGAATATTGCAGGGACAGAAAGAAAAGCTTCTCTCTAAGACCAGGAAGGAGGCCCTTATCAAAGCAGCCGCACAAGCCATTCTCACATATACAATGAGTTGCTTTGCTCTTCCGGAGAATCTACTTCACAATGTGGCTATGATGATGGAAAATTTTTGGTGGGGTACTAACAAAAAGGAAAAAAGTATCCACTGGTTAAATTGGGAATCTATGTGCACTTCAAAATTTCATGGGGGAATGGGCTTCAAAAATGTGAAGGCCTTCAATTTGGCTATGTTAGCCAAGCAATGTTGGTGGCTGGAAATGTACCAAAACTCCTTTATTCACAAATTACTCAAAGCAAAGTATTTTCCACAAAAGACTTTCATGGAGACGGTACAAGGAAAACATGCTTCATATACCTTGTAGAGCTTGGTTCAAGCAAAGAAATTTTTTGAGAAGAGGCTGATGTGGAGAGTAGGCAATGGTAAGCCAATTAAAATTTGGGCTGCTCGGTGGATTCCAAGGATGAGTACTTTCAAGGTGGTTACCCCAATTCATGACATTGGAGTTAACAGTATGTCAAATCTTGTTAATTCAGTGACCAGAAAATGGAAGGTAGATCTAATTCGAAGTAGTTTCTTCCCAGAGGACACTGATGCCATTATAAATATTCCAATACCTTCCATGAAACGGAATTATACAAGGGCATAGGCTTACATTAATACAGGTAAATTCAGTGTCAAAAGTGCATATCACCTGCTTTTAAATAAAAAAAGCACAGCAAGTACGAGCGATATGCCTATGAAAAAATTGTGATGTGCGATCTGGACCTGCCATATCCCAAACAAAATTAAAAGTTTTTGTTGGCATGCATGTAGAGATATTATTCCGGTTCGAGAAAATCTGAGGAAGAGGATTGGTTACATTGATCCTAGCTGTCTCTTCTGTGGGGAGGATGGTGAAACTACAATGCACATTTTGCGGGACTGTCATACTGCATCCCAAATCTGGTTTCTTTGTCTCCTTGATATTCGAACCTTTTTCAGTACAAAAACCTTCTTTTGGGGAATGGGCACTTGCAACTTTGATAGGAGGTGGAGAAGAAGCATTGGAAGTTTTTTCCATTATTGCATGGTGTATTTGGAATAATAGGAATGAGGTTCTTCATGGTGAGCGATCCAAAAGCCCACGGGAACTGCCTTCTTGGGCTATTTCATATCTACAAGAATTCCAAAATGCAAGTAATGATTTAAATCATGAGGTAAATACAAGGGTGGAGGATTAGTGGCAACCAAATGAAAGTCCGACATTCGCTGTCAACTGATGGGGCTTGGATCCAACAGTCAAATATGGGAGGCATTGGGATTATCATCAAAAACAAAAGGGGAGAGGTTATGGGCTCTCTTATCAAATGATTCCTAAATATCACTTCGGCTACAATGTCTAAAGCCTTAGCCCTTAGAGGTGTGCTATTTTCTCATAATCTAGGATTAAGATCTATTACTTTCCAAAGCGACTCGATCAATATTATAAATGCGGTTAAAAATGTGGCGACCGATCACTCGATAACTAGGGCTTTTATTGAAGATATAAAAAGACTACAACATTTCGAGATTTGGGAGTGCAAATATACCAGAAGATGTGCAAACAAAGCACATATGCTCTCTCAAAATGTGGTCTTCAGTGTAAATCTAAATATGTATGGGTTGAGGATTATCCTTCTTTATTCATAATATTGTAACAACTGAGTTAATTCAATGAAATTTATTTTTTCATCTCAAAAAAAAAAAGAGTCAACACCTTTTAAAAATAATAGTGTTAAAGAGTTGGGTAGGACCTCTATTCGTGCCCACTTGTTAATTGAAAGCACCCACTCATGATTTTCGGCTGTGCGGTGGGTGGTGGATGCTATCGAGTTATTTTATTAAGGGTACCTCTAGCAGCACCCATGCAATTTCTTAAGCGTCACGTGTGCAACCCCTTCAAAATCATTAATTTCTTCAAATCAATGATGGAAATCATGTTTCGCCCCGATTTTCCACACAATAAGTGTTGAGACCATCTCACACCTATCAGACGGTCAAATTTTAATTCCATGTGTCACAGACCCCCCAGAAAATGGTCATAATATCACGTTTGAGCGTGATGTGTGCCAAAGAATTTAAGGAGAATTTTTTGGGGATCTGTGACATGTGGAATCAAAAATTGACTGTCTGATAGGTGCAACATGATATCAAGATCCATTGTGTGAAAGATCGGGATGAAATACAATTTTTATCATCTTATCTGAAGCAATCAATGGTTTTGAAGGTCTGACATGGGCGCTTTTAGAGAATGCGTGGCACTAAAAGAGGTATCCTTTCATTAAATGAGCACTTTCAGTAAATTGGTGGGCGCAAAGAGAGGTTCCTTAAAGAGTTTTAAAGATGCTATGTGTTTTAATCCCCACTACTGCTCCCCCCCTTTCGGGTCTCGTCCTAGTGTGTTGCGCCAAATGAATCCTCTATAAGTGCGAGTTTACACTGGCACCACATTTGGGCTGTCTATGCCGTGTTTATTGCCACAGTCTTTTATACGATAGATCTTTACACGAGACACACCTGATGGAATCACGAGTCCCAAAAATGGACCTGTGAATAGGACTGTCTATAAGCCGGGCTCGAGCCAAGCTTGTAATAGATCCAATTAATTTTTACCCTGAAAAAATAGTCCCCCCGAACACAATCTGAATAAAATTGGAACCAAGTTTGGTTGAAGTGCTTTCAGAGTCGTGCTTTTTACCCGAGGCTAGGTTAGGCTCAGCCCAATCTATCCCTTAATATAATCGGGCCTAGTTGGGTCGGGCTCATTCTTTTGTCATCCTGAGATTTATTAGGGCTACTACTAACCCCTACCAAATACTAAATATCCCCATTAAAAACTCCTGAAAATTGTTGACTGCTTTGAATCGGATGAAGAGCATTTTCGTTCCAATCTTCCATGGAACTTATCTTCAAGTCATGAGCATATCATCAGGCGGTTGATTTTTTTATTCCATGTGGCACATGAAATTAAAAAATCGACTGTTTGATGGTAACCTATGAGCATTATGTGTGCCACATGATCTCGGGTCACAGTTTCAGAGGCGAAGCCACATTATGACTTGGGTGGTCAATTGACCACGCAAACTTTCCCAAAATTATCTAAAATCAAGGGCTCTACTATGTTGTAGAGCTACATACTCACATATATGGTGTATAGACTCTAGTATAATTAATTAAAAAAATTAAAAAATTTACTACACATTACAAGGTTTGTACCTAGTACCTAACCTTCACAAAGCACTTAGTCTACCAGTAGAACAATTCACTAAGATATGTAAAGAGGAAAAAAAAACTTAATACATATATAATTTTACAAAGGCATCAAAATTATTAAATAAAAAAACGTCGGGTCTTCCCGTTCATCATCGGGATATATTCAACAGCTTTGATGGTCTCCTGGGCTCCCTGTAATATACTGTCACATCATCCTACTCCTACTCTTTAGAGGATGACGACGAGGATGATACTACCTCGTAGTCGTTCTTTGAGGAAATTTTGAATTATGTTAATTTTGTTGGAACGGCCTAATCGATATGTATATGATTTTCTTTTATTTAATATCTAGTTTCGTTTGTAAATATATTTTTTTTAGTGTTTGCTTAGAAAAAAAAATTATATAATTTTTTAACATTAATTAACTAGATGACCACCTATGAAAAAATTATGGCTCTGCCCCTGCACAATTTTGGGATGTGTACACACATGAAATAAAAAATCGACCGTTCGATAATATACCCATAATCTTAAGATCAAACATATTAAAAACAACTTTCATCATCCGCTTCAAATCAATCAACGGTTTTCAATTGTACTTAATGGGGAATGTCGTATTTGGTGGGAGTGTAGCAGCAGCCCCTCTATTTTTTACCCTAAAAAGTAGGCCTGAACCCATCCTGGATACAAAATCGTGCGGGGTGTAGCCTGAGTGCTTCCGGGCTTGACATTATTATGTAAACCAAACCCGACCCAAACCAGGCTAAACTTTACCGGGCTGCAGATGAAGCCCGACCCGTTTATAGCCCTACCCTTGAGTCAAGTCACCTAGCTCTACCCGTTTATAGCCCTACCAACTCATTTAGACAACATTAGCAAAAAGCAGTGGTCTTTCGATAGTTTACATCAAAAGTATGGTTACTTTGGAAGACGAAATGAAAAATAACCGTTGCTTCGGGTTCTCAACTATCCCCTAACTTTCAACGCATACGAACCAAAAAAGGAGCGACTGAAGGGTGGATTTCCCGAGGAGAAGAAAAATAAAGTGGAAAAAATTAGTTGAAAACTCCCCATCTTCTTCCATGATGCATCTCTATAATACAAATTCAGGCTCATCAGATCTAATCATATTTCTGTTTCACAGGCGATCCTAATCACCGCTAGTTTCGTTAGGTCTCCTCTCTGCTTCAATCTAAAACTATTTATCTTGCTTAATTTCAAAATAGTTCCATTTATGTATTGTTTATACCTGTTAATTATGTGTTTGTTGCAGCCTTTAATCCTCTGTTTAATGGTGAAATTTTGAGACTAACGGTCGAGATTGATTGATTTGGAGGAGTTTTCTGCGTTTAATCCTCAAGCAGAGTAAAGTAAGGTTTTTTTTTTGTCTTTTTCGTTTACTAATTTTTTAAGTATTTTTGAAAGAATTAAGTTTATTTACGTAATTAATAAATAAAAAAACAAAATGATGGGTTTAGAACTTATAGTTTTACTTGGTAATGAGAATTTTGTTATTTGGGCTTGACATTGATTTTTTTATGAGTTTTCTGTGTTCAAGGCAGTAAAGTTTTATTTTGGGAAAATTAGAAAAACAACCTTAAAAAAATTTCAGAATTTAAACGCTTTAAAAAAAAACTGCTTTCTCGGTTTTTTGAAGTTTAGAGATCCATGAGATCTCAAATCCTCATTAAAAACAATCCTTTCACGGATCACAAAACTTCAAAAAACTGTGAAAACATTGTTTTTTTAAAGCGTTTAAGTTCTGTAATTTTCTGCTAAAACATTTGTTTTTTAAGGTTGTTTTTCTAAAGTGCCCTATTATTTTCTCTTTTAAGTTTGGTACGTAGATTAATTTTCTTAATTAGTTTAATTTCTTTAAAATAATTTGATGGGTTTCTAACTTATAATTTACTTGGTAAAGAGAATTTCATTATTTGTGATTTAGATTGATTTTTGGTGAGTTATGAACTTTGTTTTTTTTTTTGTTTTTGCCATGTTATGAACTTTGTTAGTAGTGAAGTCCGAGACTAATTTTTTTTAAGTTAGTTTAAAAAATTAAGTTATATCTTTATTTTTTTTTAATTAGCTTAACAAGAATTCAGTTATGTTATAAAAAAATAAAAATAAAAAGAATTCAGTTATTTTTTTTAATTAGTTTGAAAACGAGTTTTTTTGTTAGGCTTAGAACTTACAAGTAATTTGAATTTTGCTATTTGTGCTTGAGATTGTTTTTGATGAGTTATGATCAGCTATGGGGCCAAGGATTTAAAACCTATTAGGCTGCGGTTGGGAACGTGGATTTGAATTTCGGGATTTGGATTTGGATCTCCTAAATTCAAATCCACCGTTTGGTTTCACATTTTTGGGTTTGGATTTGGATTTGGTAAATTCACTAGAATTTAGAAATCCATGTATGTATGTAAAAAAGTGGATTTGTAAATAACACTTCTTAGGCGTCATTTGAAAATCCAAATCTTACACCATCATATAATTGGCTATGATTTGTGAATAAAAAGTTGTTATCCAGTACATCATAGGTATGGTTTGACCTGATACTCGATCTGCCTGAGCCGAATATTTTTAACCTTGACCAATCTGGTTGGATTGAGCATGAGGCATCCCACCCATGGGTCAAAGGTTGACTTTAAGGTCAAACTTTGATTTTTAATTAAAATTTTACTTTTTATTAAACTGACCTTTATAATTTGATAATGAAAAAATGATACGTCCATGTTGATCTATAATGTGGTACTAGAATCTCAATTTTATTAGTCAATAGTTTGACCTTTAGTGAAACTTTGACTTTTGGTCCAATTTTGACCTTTACACAATTTATTTTTAGTTAAACTCAAGACATGCTTATAAAAAGAGTCTACTACATAAATTTATACCGTATCAGTGCTATTTTTTCTTGGTCAAAGTTTGACTTTTTGTCAAAGTTCGATTTTTTTATAAAAAGTTATAAATTTTAATTAGTGGATTATTATAATTAAAAATATCTATCGCTATTTAATTTGTAACTTTAAAATACATTGCCTCATTTTTAGTGGTCAAACTTTGACTTTTATGCAAAATTTATTTATAGTCTAACTCGAAATATCCTTATAGATAGAGTCTACTACTGCATAAATTTATATCATATCAGTGAAATTTTTCCTTGGTCAAAGTTTGACTTTTATCAAAGTTTGATTTTCTATAAAAATCTATAAATTGTAATTAGTGGAATGCTATAATTAAAAATATCTATCATTGTTTAATTTGTAACTTAAAAATATATTGTATCATTTTTATTGGTCAAAGTTTTACTTTTAGTCAAAATTTGATTTTTATTCAAATTTGGACTGCAATCAAAATTTGATAAGTGTATCTTGACAGTAGATAATGCTTATTATTGTGTTATTTGTATTTTGGTATTGTAAATTTTTATCTATGATCAAAGTTTGATATTTGATAAAACTTTCACTTTATGACACAATTTTTATTCCACCTATGTAATTATACTTTCATGTTATCAAACAAGAGAAATCAATTTCCAATAAAAAGAAAATTGATCATAAGTTGAAAAACTGAAAAAAATAAAACAAAAAAAAATATTCAAAAAAACTTGAAAATAGATCAGTTCTGTTTCGGTTCAGGGGTTGGGGAGTTCGGTTAACCGAACTCAAAACATTTCAGTTCTGGTTTGATTTTCGGTGAAACGACACCGAAGCCGAAATTTTTAGTTTCGATTTCGGTTCGCCTTACCGGACTTCCACCCCAACCTAGAATGAAGGAAACCAATAAAATATAAATTATTTTTATAAAAAAATTAACCAATAAAGTATCTATAAATCCTTGGGCCAAATCCTAATGCAATGCTAAAACATCCAAATAAGAGATTTGCAAATCCAAATATTTCAAATTCTGAATTTAAAATGCTTAGATTTAAAATGCTTGGATTTGAAATTCTCAAATGCAAATGCTTGTTCCCAAACGCAGCCTTATTGAAATTGGTAATGTATTTGTTGTGATTCTTGTAAACCATTTTTACTGTTTTTACGAGCCGGTACAAACAAACCCTAAAATGGTTAATGTCGGGCCATATTAACCCTTTGTGCTTTGAACCGCCCCAATCTCATACACAAATAAACTGGGTGGTACAATCCGGCATTAAGTTCTGGAAGCAGCATGAGTGGTGTAGGATAGGTTGGGAGCGGGAGCAGGGAGAGTTATCAAAAGCTTAAGATTACACTATTTTATGTTTAGAAGCGGGAGCGAGATTCTTCAAAATAGGAACGAGCGCGCTAAGCAGAAGAATCCTGCTACTAGGATCCTATACCAACTAGTATTTAAAATCTTGTGGAATGCATAAATTAATAAATATATCTATAATGTTTTTAACCACGAAATTTTACTACTTAAAAACTTGGAGAATGAGTTCTGAGTGGCCCAAGAAAATATTTAGTAAAAATTTTAAAATAATCCTTGAACTTTCACCCCATCATCCATAACGCATATAAACTATTGATAATAACAAATAGACACCCAAAGTATACTTAAGTTCATCAACTAAACTAAACCCCTACCGTTACCTTTCGTTAATAACTGAACGAAAAATGCTGAGTTGGCATACAGCTCAACAAAATCACCCACGTGGCACTCACGTGATGAGGGCTTAACTGCCACGTGGGTGCCACGTTAGCATACAATTCAGGAAAATAGCATGCGTGACATCCAACGTGGTGTCACGTGAGTGCCACATGCTATTTTGTTGAGTTATATGCCAATTCAGTGTTTTTCATTTAGTCATTGACGGAAGGTGACGGAAGGGAATTAGTTGATGAACTTAAGCGTACTTTGGGTGCCTATTTGATATTATCAATAGTTTAGGTGTGTTAATGATGACGGCGTGAACGTTCAGGGGTTATTTTGAAATTTTCCTAAATATTTATGATTTACAAGTAGTCCTGTTTGAAGTGGTGATCAGGCTTTGTTTAGATTATATGTTGAAGAGATTTATTTTGGATATTTATGCTTGAATTTGTTTTTATTCTTAATGATAATTAATAATCTGTTTAGTCAATGACAGCTTTGATGTTCAACTAATTTTCCCATAAAACCAAAGAATCAGTGTCAGTTAATGGTATTCATGCTTGTCTGTCTCTGCGATCTGAGACTCGGTCGATTGTAAAACTTCATGTGTCTTCTGAGTTGACTTGGTTCACCCTATGCAATAACAAGCCTAATTACCAAATCTTGATTGTTGACCACTTTGGAGGCATTTTCGGTTGATAAAATATCTCTACTTTTTGTTATTATACCATGATCTTAAAATTTGATTCCCCTTCGCTTTTTTTTTTTTTTTTTTTTGTTGTTGTTGGTTCTAGTGATAAGGCTTGGCGGTGCGAAAGATGGGTTTTACCTCCTTTGATCATATGTTGAAGTAGGAACTGTACAGCTATTCGATCATTCTCTTTCGGGTATTTGCTTTTCCTCATTTCGCTATTATGTTCAACTTAATTTTTCACTCTATAATCAATTGTTCTTATGCCGAAGCAGTTACATTTTGAGATGTTTCACCACTCTGCTAGCCGGAACGAGAGGCCAAAAGGGTTCAATATTAAGCAGTTACTTCAGGTAGCATTGCTTTTGGGTGTGTGCATCTGGTTGCTCTACCAGATCAAACAATCTCATTCTATGTGGGATAGTGAGACCAGCCAAATTAATATAATTGAGCAAGATGGAATCGTGATATTTGGGCGTAAGGAGAAAGCGGGTTCCACCAATGCGATCGAGATGGAGCCAGAGGATGTCAATTCGGAAAAAGGTGAAAGCAAGGAAGATGGTGGAGTTGGAGATGATGAGTTAGATAGGGAGACCGTAGAGAATAACGAAGAAGTGGCTTTAGATAAGGAACATGAAGAATCACAAGAAAAAGAAGAAAGAGAAGAAACAGAAGATGGCAAAGAAGATCAATCTCAGACTCCAAATGAGGAACCGGACGAAGATAGTATCGAAAACACTACTGTGGATGGGGAAACCAAACTTGGAAACGTAGCTCATGACTTCACCGATGTGAAAGGGATTCGGAGTGATGGCAACAAGACAAAGAGCGATGATGCGGAAACAGGTTTTGGTCAAAAGAACATTTTGGATTTGGATAGCCCAGAAGGCCCAGAGCTGGAGAATGGGAACTTAACCAATTCATCTATGCGTGAGAAAGAAAATGACACAGAGAAAGCAAGAACTATTGAAACGGATAAAGTTGAATCTCAAGAAGGAAACACTTCTGAAGATGAAACGGGTAATAGTGAAAAGAACCGCGAAGATGCAGAGTCTGACCGAAGTGCCGATGGAGAAACTGATTCCATATCAAGTGATGACGTTGTCACAAAGGAAATCAATGAGGGTGCAGAAACAGACTGAAAAATGAGTTAAAGAGGATCTTGAAACACTTCCGTAGGGTGAAAAATGAAGCTGAGAGAAAGGGTGACTTTTTAAGGCATTGACCGAATATGAAAATGAATCTAACATTATCATTATGTTCCTTTTTTTTCTCGAGTTTATACTTATTTTCATATATTTTGTAATCTGAAATCGTTCAAATCTTCTTTCTTGTCCTCCCAAATTCCATTATGCTGCGTTTGGGAACATGGATTTGGATTTGGGGATTTCAAATTCAAAATTTGAAATATTTGAATTTGCAATTCTCTTGTTTGGATGTTTAAGCATTGCCTTAAGATTTGGCCTAAAGATTTATAGATACTTCACTTGGCGATTTCTTTTTATAAAAAGAATTTATATTTCATTGGTATCCTTCATATCCTTCATATATTCTATGTAAGTAGGGATGCAAGTTCAGTGTACCGAACTGAACCGAATCCCATTTTTTCGGTTTTCGGTTCTCGGTTTAGTACACTATAAATTGAAATCGAATCGAAATATATCGGTTTCGGTACACCGAATTCCTCCAACACATAAACTGTTCTTGGACCGAAACCGAATTTTTCAGTGTTCGGTTCGGTTTGCTTCAGTTTGGGTTCAAGGAGGGAAAAATCGAAAATGGGGGCAACCAAGGATTTCATGGTTGCACCCATTTTGAGTACCGAACGAAACTGAACTGGATTTTTTCTGTCCGATACACCCCAAACCGAAACAGAACAGAAACCCTTTCAGATCTGTTCGGTTCAAAATTTTTTTTTCCCTAAAACTAAAACCAATTAAGTTCGGTTAAGTTTAGGTAAACTACCTATTTTAAGGTATTTTTTAAGTTTTTTTTTTTTTTTTTTGTTTTTTTCGATTTTTTAATGGTTTTTTTCGTTTTTTCAATTGATTCAACCAACTCCCTCGGTTTTTGGTTTCAAGCCATCCAAACCGAAACCGAACCGAATTGGGGTTCGGTTCAGTTTATGTCTGGTTTCGGTGCGGTTTGGTCCGGTTCGTTTCCCTCGATTTTCGGTTCGGTGTCGGCGTTCGGTTCAAGACTTGCATCCCCAACCCAAACCGAACCGAACCAAGCACTGAAATTTATCGGTTTCGGTACACCGAATTCCTCCCACACAAACACCGTTCCCGAGCCGAAACCGATTTTTTCGGTGTTCTGTTCAGTTCGGTTTGTTTCAGTTTGGGTTCAGGAAAAAAAAATATTAAAAAATGAAAAAATGAAAAAATGAAAAAAAAAAAATCGAAAATAGGTGGAACCAACAATTTGCTGTTTGCACTCGCACCTAAGGTGCATTGTACAAAGGTGGGATGCAATGGCCCAAAACTACCCGTTGCATCCCAACGGCGACTGCAACGGCTATTTTTCTAGCCGTTGTAGTAACTACTTAAGTTTGGGTTAGGTCAGTTCAGGTCGGGTCTGATTTGGTCTGGTACCGGTTCAATCCAATCCATTTACAACTGGTTCAGCCCGATTCCGTTCGGTTTAATTCGAGTTGCCTCATGCCCAACCCAACCAAATCGATCAAGCTTAAAAATACTCGGCTCAAGCGGGTAGAATATCATGTCGCATCGTACCCATGATAGCACTGAGTAACAACTTTTTATTCACTAAACATAGCCAATTATATGCTGGTGTAAGATTTGGATTTTCAAATAATGCCTAAGAGGTGATATTTACAAATCCACTTTTTTGCAATACAAATATTAATTTCTAAATTTGGGTGGATTTACCAAATCCAAATCTAAACACAAACAAGTGAAGCCAAACGGTGGATTTAAATTTAGGAGATCTAAATCCAAATCCCCAAATCCAAATCGACGTTCCCAAAACGAGCTCCTAATTGTTTTTGGAATTGATTTTATTCTCTTTTTCTTTGCAAATTCGAAAAATTACGTCCCCGCCTACTAAATGCTCCATTATCTATATTATTTCTCTATTATAAATTAATTACTGTACATTTCTCTCTTTGTCTACTCAATAACATGGATACTTTCAACAAAAAAAAAAAGAAAAAGGATAAGGCAATTTAAAACAATATATATCTCACCGAAATGAATTGGTATCAGGATCATTTCATTGGAAGGAGAATATGTATAATTGATATTGAAGCTGAAATAAAGGCCAATTTAAAGTAGTCGCAAGAACTTTCGAAGTGTGAACATTTAGTCCTAGTAAATGTTCCCAATAACAGGGTTGGCGCCATGACTAGGACCACGTCCCAATAGCGGAGGTTCTCACTTCAAATCCCTCCTCTTGTTGGCCACTCATAGAAATTTATCTCTATTGATTGGTACATGTGATGTGTGAGTGTTGCAGGTATCCAGAGTTTGTTGGGCGCTCTAAGAGGCCGAATACCCCATTTTTTTAAAAATAAAATAAAATAAAATACTTACATCTAACCAAGAAATTATCCCATCCTTGTTAAAATTACCATTGAGGGCTGGATGATTTCATTTTTTATGTTAATTATTAATAAAAGTAGATGGTGATTTGGAGAACCATAAAAATTTCTATCTTTGGGGGAGTGCTGTTTTTTTGTAATTTAATCTATGCCCCTCAATAGAATTATCTGGTTGATAGCAAGGAAACTCCATAGAGGAAATGAAATCAATTTCCTAGTTGATTTCCTAAGAAATGATTCCCCCTAGAAATTGATTTTTCACTGTTTGATTAGTGTGTTTGAGAAATGACTGTCATTGAAAATTGATTTCTCTTGTTTGATTAGTATATTTGAAAAAAATTTAAAAATAAGTTTCTATGTTTGGATCATATATTTTCGACTTTTATGAAAGTAAAAGTTAGTTTGAACAAATATATAGTGAGAAAAGAAGAAAAATGCATAACTTATCACTTTGTGTTGCACTAGTCATAGATGGACTCTTTTTTTATATTACCAAAATACAAATAACAACAATAACAATCACTATCTATTGTCAAGTTACACTTTTCAAATTTTGACATAAAAGTCAAACTTTGACTAAATGTCAAATTTTTTTAAGTTACAAATTAAAATAATGATAGATATTTTTAATTATAATATTTCATTAATTAAAATTTATAACTTTTTATAGAAAATTAAACTTTGACAAAAAACAAAAGGGAAAATTTTAAAATAACCCTTGAACTTATACTCCGTTATCAATAACGCACCTAAACTATTGATAATATCAAATAGGCACTCAAAGTACACTTAAGTTCATCAACTAAACCCCTACCATCACCTTCCGTTAATGGCTACTGAGTTGGCAGAGAGCTCGGCAAATAGCGTGTGTGACACCCAACATTTAGATGCGTTTTGGGTGCTTATTTGGTATTATCAATAGTTTAGGTGCGTTATTGATGACGAGGTGTAAGTTCAGGAGTTAGTTTGAAATTTTCCCAAAATAAAACTTTGACCAGAGAAAAATTGCACTGATACGGTATAAATTTATATAGTAATAGACTTTATCTATAAGCAGGTTTCAAGTTTGATTAAAAATAAATTTTGTATAAAAATCAAAGTTTAACCAAAAGTCAAAGCTTGACTAAAGGTCAAACTATTGACTAACGAAATTGAGAATCAGGTATCACATTATAGATCAACACGGTAGAATCCTTTTTTTGCTATCAAATTATAAGAGTCAAAGTTTAATAAAAAGTAAAATTTTAATTAAAAGTCAAGTTTGACCTCAAAGTCACCCTTTGACCCCTAAATTTTTTTAATATTTTACTAATTTACAACTTATTATCATTTTTCAATAGTTAAAGTTTGATTAAAAGTCAAAACTTTAAATAGCTTATAAATCCTGTTAAAGTTTGATTAAAATTTAAACTTTGACCAAAGTCAATTATTAGCTAAAAAGAGTATAATATAGATAATGTGATGGTCATAGCGATCGTGTTGGTATGATGGCCAAAGAACTAAAAGTTACTTTTTAAAAGTTAAAAGATAATCTTTTTGCTTTTAGATTTTTTACAAGTAACTTTAGATTTGAAATGACAAAAAATTATTATTTTGTTAGTGGGAAACTCAATTTTAGCCACTTAAAAGGTTGAAATGGTTTCCTCCTAAAATGACGTAGTGTATGGAAATTCAATTTTCATGTGAGGTCCACTTAATTTCATTTCCATTTCCTTATATAACTATCAAACAACAACAATTGAAAACTAAATTTCAAAAAGTTGAAAACTAAATTTCATTTCCACCTATGTAATTACATTTCACTCAAACAAGGCCTTACGTGTTATGAAAAACCATGGCTTAACAATTTGATGCTTTTGTTCTATTAGCTTGCAAACTTTGAACTTTATGATTCTTGTGGTGTTTTAGAACCAATTTTAAGACCATGCTTCGTACTATTTGTTTCCTAGTGCATGAGGTTAATTTATTTACTGCAAAAGAGGATAGAATGCAAGATTAGCAAAAAGAAAGCATCAGCAAGTGAAGATAGTAACCAAATTTGTCTATTTTTTAAAGAGTAACTTTAAATCCATACATAGAATCTTTGAGTTCACCCATGCTGAAACACATTGACTGTGTTGAATCAAATGATGAATATCTTTTATCCTCGTAATCCTTCACACTATGATCTTGAGATCATGGGCATACCATCATCCGGTCAATGTTTTATTTCACATGGCACACATCTCAGAAAAGTGACAGACTGTAACATCACTTGCGCGCTCAAAATTGATTTTAAGGTCACTTTTTTGGGTGTGTACCACATGAAATAAAATACCGACCGTCTGACGGTGCACCTATAATCTCAAGATCCATCGTGTGAAAGATTGGTGTTGTGATTTTTTTCAATGTTTTAAAACTCATAAGCGTACGAATCGAATTGTAGTTAATGGGTGTGGAGTACGAGATTATTCCCACAAGGATTGGTCAGAAAATTATCAAGAGGGAATAGCAATTAACCACAAGAACTACCATAGATCTAGCACAATATTTAACTAGTTTATGATTATGAGAGTTTGATTGGGGAATAAAACCGTTGAGTAATAATCTATTGAGAATAAAAACAAGATAGAGAAAATGAGGAGTGGGATGATAAATCCTCCCATCATTGGCTTATCATCTACGAAATACAAATCTAACGATTGGGATATGATACTATCACAAGATGCAATGCATACAAATATTGAACTCAATAAAAAATTTATGAAAAATATAACAATTAATCCATGAAAATAATTCTAATGTATGCTCTTCCTACTGCCGCAAAACAAATGAGGTAAAACATTCACCGTAAAAGGGACTTATAATGACGATAAATTAATATCGTAAAATAGGGTAAAATATCGACCGTAAAAGAGAGACTCCTAATGAGAATGAATTAATGCTCCAAATATTATCGACAAAGAATCCATAGTAGATTCCTTATTGTAGATCCGAGATCATGGGAGGAGCATGACTAGCACCCATATCTTAGATGGCAATCGAAATTTACTAATTCGGCAAGAGCAATAAAGCATTAAAGATCAATGCATCTATAATAAAATAATATCCCAACCACAGATCTATATTATTGTAAATTAAAATCTCGGATGTGATTCATTAGATCCCGATCCTTAAAAAGATTTAGCTACTCATGCTTGAAATGAACAGAATAATTAAAAAATAAATCAAACTTAACATTAAAATACCGTAAAGATGCGTTAACAATTCCACTGCAACAACTTTAATCCAAGTACCCTTCTTCTTCAAGCCGTAAAATGAAACTAAGCTAAAATCTAAACCTAGAAAATGAAAGAATAATGCTTGCAAAAGGAACGAGAAAAACTAAATGAAAACTAAAAATGCTAAGGGAAAAAGAGACTCCCCAAAGGGAGAGACCTCTAAACCTAATTCCCAAGTTTGCTTAAATAGGTCCTCAGCTCCAGATTTGAAATTTAAAAATCAAATTTAAATTTTAAATTTCACAGATCTCTGATTTATAAAATATCGATCGATCGACATACGTAGTCAATCGATCGAATCACGAATTTCAGGGGCCATCAACTCCTTTGCTCCAATGTTCCTGCGTTTGCTGTTCTTATGCTCTTTTATGCTTCAAAATGCATCCAATGACTAAATCTTCCTAAAATAATTAGAATTTCACAAATATGTCAGATTGCCCTCATTGAATGGCTAAATGTAAGCTTAAAGGGATAAAATATGATCATATTTCATCACTCATCACACCCCCAAACCTACACTTTACTAGTCCTCGAGCAAAGGAGAAATAGACAAACTGAAAATAAGCTAACATCCTAAAATAATTAATAAATATTACTGTCGTAGGAATCACGATTGCATTTAGCGCATGCAACAAGCCTTTAAACAACTCTCTAGCCAGTTATCTCCCTGGCTGACATCAACTCCCCAGAATCAGAAGTAATAACTGTTATGTTTGACTTTTTAGGTATCACCTGAATGGGTGACACTCACTCTGAATCTGAAATGGGGTAAATCACCCCTGCATCCAACAGTTTTACTATCTCTTTCAAGACCACCTCCTGCATGTGAGGATTAAACTTCCTCTACATCTCCCTAGAGGGTTTGGCATCATCTTCCAAGTGGATTTTATGCATGCAAACTGAGGCATCAATGCCCCCTAGATCAGTCCTTGTCCACCCCATTGCCTTTGTGTGCTTCTTGAGAACACTCAATAATTCATCCTCCTGCTCATTAGTGAGAGAGGAAGAGATAATCACTGGAAGTTTTTTGTTTTGCCCCAGGAAGACATACTTTAATGTGTCTAAGAGCTGTTTCAGCTCCAGCTCAGGGGGACTTTTAATGGAAGGCAGCAAAGGTGCCTTGGTGGTTTGAGGAAGGGGCAACAATAGAGGTTTCCAGCTGGAATACAGTACTAGGCCCACAGAAGACTCTATTTTGGTGATGTCTTCTGTCATGAGAACTTGGGCCTCCTCTTCAACCATACTCCAAATACTTTCTAAATTTTTAGCAACATTATCCCAATCTAGCAGATTGGGTAATTCTTCTTCCACAAGGTCATCTAGTACATCTATTATACATCAGTCCTCAATGTCCATCTGAGGTTGCCTAACAACATTGTACATATTTAATTAGGCCTTCATGTTCCCAAAGATCACCTCTATCACCCCTGACCTGCATTGTATGCAAGCATTTACAGTGGCCAAGAATGGCCTTCCAAGGATGACAGGAATTGGAGTTTTACTTTTGTAAGGGTCCATGTCCAAAATAAGAAAATCAGCAGGATAGTAGAACTTGTCCACCCCCACCAAAACATCCTCTACCACACCCATAGGTTTCCTCTCAGACCTATCAGCCAGTTGGAGTACAACTGATGGGGCTTTTAGCTCCCTCAAAACTAGCTCCTCATACACATAATATGAGACTAGGTTCACACTGGCCCCTAAGTCCAAGAGGGTTCTATCAATGGTATGGTTTCCAATTATGCAGGGGATAGTAGGTACCCCTGGATCCTGTAATTTCTCTGGTGTGGCAATGGACATAACTGACTCAACATGTTCAACAGTAAAAACCTTTTTGGATAACTACACCCTTGTCTTTCTTTTCTGTATTCAGAGGTCCTTCAAAAATTTAGTATAGGCAGGGACCTATTTTATAGCATTAAGCAAGGGCAAATTGATTTTGACCTGCTTGCAGGTCTCCATCATTTTCTCCATCTGAGCATTCCCCTTATAAAAAAGAGATGGGCTAGCAAGTGCATGAGGAAATGGCAGCTGTGGCACTGCTGGTGCAACAGCTACATGCCTAACCACATCATGGCCAATTTTTTTTTTTTTTTTTTTTCTTCATTTATTGTTTGTAGTTGGAGCTCAACATCAGCCCCTTTATTTTGACCTTACTGCTCTGTAGCAGGGGATGAATTCCTTAGTTCATTAATACTCACATTTCTTTCATTTTCACTCTCTATGACCTCCTCAGCTGCTCTTCCTACTAAATTATCAACCACCTTACCACTCCTTAGGGTAGTGATTGCATTAGCCTCCTCATGAGTAGAGGATGTTTCCCCAAGACCAACTGATTGGGCTGTGGGGCAGGCAACTGAAAATTTTGCCTTGGTGGATAACCTTGGTTAAAATGGTGCTTATGTCTGTATGGAGCTGTCAACTGCTGCTACTAGGGCTGAGGGTATGTATCTTGTCTCCACCTGAAATTTGGGTGGTTTCTTTATGTGTACCCAGTAGGTTGCTGCCCATATGCTTGGGCAGTATTGACATGCTCCATAACTAAATCAGGGAATTGATTGGCTGATGGACAATCTCAAAGTGAATGTGTGAGAGATTGGCATATTAGACATGTCTCTTCCACTTGTGCAGCCATCCTAGGCTGCATCACATTCATCAATTTATCAAAATTTAAACTTAGATTGTCCACCTTTCTTTTCAATTTTCTTTGCACCTTAACCTTATACATTCCACCTCTAAGGGTGGACTCTTTCGCCAATTTAGCTGGGGTCTGGCTGTAATTGCGAGACAGTGACTCCTGCTGCATGGAATTTTTTCCTATGATGTCAAACAACTCCCAAGCCTCATCAGCTGTCTTGTAGAGGTAACTATCACTACATGAGGCATCCACCATATCCCTACTTTTGAGATTAATTCCTTGATAAAAGACTTATATAAGTTGCCACTGTGGAATTTGGTGGTAGGGACATTATTTTAACATTTCTTGAAACCTCTCTCATGTCTCATGAAAATCTTCAGTTGAGGACTGAGTAAATGACAATATGTTAATCCTCATCTGACTAGTTTTGTTCATGGGAAAGAATTTAGTCAAAAATTGGCTTTGGAGGACACTCTATGTCTGAATGCTATTGACTGGGAGCTTAGAGAGCCAGGTGCTGGCTTTGTCCTTTAGGGAAAAAAGAAAAAGTCTAAGTTTAGTGGCTTTAGGTCCTAGGCCAGCATTGTTGAATATAGTGTAAAGTTCCAAGAATTAGTCAATGTTCTTGTAAGGATCTTCCTTACTGAGCCCATGAAAAGATGGCAGCATGTTAATGGTGGAGGACTTGATTTCATAATTTCCCTCAACTGAAGGGAATTGTATGCAAAAGGGAGATGTGTAATCCCAAGGTGCATTGTATTCCTTTAGAGTTCTTTGCCTCTCAGCCATGATAGCTGGCTTAGTTTCAATAGTAGGGGCTGTTGTGGTGTTTCTTAGTCTAAGAACCCTTTCAACCTTAGGATTTGGAGGTTCCAACTTAGGGTTTAAAGACTTTCTGCCAAGCATACACACACAAAATCAATAGGTAAAGAAGATGCTCACAGCAGACACAAAGAATTTGCAAACAGAAATCATAACTATATAGATATACAACTAAACTATTGATAGAGAATTTCAACACAAATGGACTGAGATTTAGGGTAAAAGAAGTGTAAATAGAACTAGCAAAACTCCAGTTGCAGCTCTAGCTTTTTCCTACTGCTGTTGTCCATTTCTGTAAAAATTCCACAAAAAGTAATATTTCTTTTTATTCTATTCAAAGTACAACTACAAAGAATTTTCTAAACTAAAATATAATACAACTCAGGTCTACTAAAAAGATCAATTTCCCCGATAGTGGTGCTAAAAACTTGTTGGGTGTGCCAAAGTGCTGTCTTGTTATTGGTGTGAAAACAGTGGAAGAAATATAAATAAAAAAAGAAAAGAATAAAAATTGATTAAAACAGCAAATCTGAAATGTACACAACCTACAAGATACATGGCTATTGTAGTAAGTTTTAAGTAAGAGTTTGTCCCATAGTGAAATTGATCTAGAACCTAAAATGGACTATAATAGTAGGCATCCATATCTGGCTACAGATCTAACAATCATAGAGAAAGGGAGTTAAGTGTCACAACTACACTAAATTATTACTAAAAGAAGGAAAATAAAGTGAAATCCTATCCTAAAGAAATGATTATGAAGAAGGTGGTGATGGTGTGTATTAAAATAAAGATAAAAGGGTGGGAAGTAAGCAATCAAGTTAAGTTTAATCCTGCTATGTAGCTCAGATTTAGGTCTGTCTCTGCAACAATCCCTCAGATGGCTACAAGCACATGTAAGGAAGAAGTATCCAACTCAACCCTTATGGTTTGACTTGATCTCTTAAGGCTATAACCTATCTACTTTAATGGTCACAGGCTATCCAATAGAGAAGATCAAACCACATGGACTAAGTCAGAAAACCAATCTGATCTAAAGGAGTAGACTGATCTTAAGGCTGTAACATGTCCACTGAAATGGTCACAGACTATCCAATAGATGTCCTCCACCCAATGACCCAAATTAGATCATTAATATCAATACAGACACCATGTTTGCCAGGCTACAAGCTCAATCATCCATGAGAGCAAATAGTTCTTGAGAAACTAGTGAAGACCACAGTTATTCAAGGGCTATTTGGGGACTTAAATGCCGCTGATCTTTGCTTCAAAGGATTGCCATGACTCAGCTCACAAGTTTGCAATTACTATAAAGAAATCAGATCTAACATCTGATATTGGTCAAGTAAAATAGAGGGGAGCTTGTACCTGCAACAACCTCTCACAAGGCTATAAGCTCAAGTGCAGAGGAGAAGAATCCTTCTCAGATCTGTGGCTTGGAATCACCCTAGGGCTATAGTCTGTCCACTTAAATGGTCATAGGCTATCCATAGAGGTTATCCACACCACAAAGGTCTGAGAAGGAGCATGTAAATTGCTGCTGCCACCATTGTCCCAGGGCTACAAGCTCAAGCTTCCATGGGCCTTTTAATTCAGCTCAAATCCTAAATATATGCATAGATTAAACAAAACTATGGGCAAATAGAAAAATAACAGATTGAATGAACAATTAAAGTACAAATTTCATTGATAAAAAATACTCACAATGCAATTTCTCAAGGCAGAAACCTTATGCACAACAGCTCTTCACAAAATTCCAAAGGTTACAAGACCTATTACAAAACTAATAAAACTAGACCTAACTGTTTACAAAGGATTTAGCTAGCAAGTTTCAAGCTAAGAGAGAAGAAAAAGTAGAAAAAGAGGTGATCAAACCCTAACCCTAGTCTGCTTGAGCTCACCACAGACAGAGGTTGAAGGAGAGATGATAAATTCTAAGTTATAATGTACAACTTAAATACTCAGTCCTAATACCTTAGCCAACAGACGATTAACCATAATTTCCTAGGGCAGATGTGGCATTGCTATAACCCTTGGATGCCTTAGGATGTGAGCCTCGAGATTAGGGCCTTAGGATGTGTGCCCTAGACCTTGGGAAATTCCCAAAAGGTCCTTGAGTTAAGACTGTGAAGTGGAGAGCCCGAGCTTCGTGGGGCTGCCTTTTACTTTTTTGTTCATTCGCGCAGCTGCTTCGTGCTTCGTGAGGTGAAATTTCTCTTGGAAGGTTGTTCACTTGAACAGGTGGACTTTGTATTATGATGCAACTGCTTTGGTTTTGAATGCACTCGCGCGGCAGTGCTTCCAAATTTTCTCTCACAAGAGTGTTGCGTGGATGCCTTTAAATCTCACTTGACTTCTTGTTGAAGGAATAACAAAGCTTGATCGGTAGAGGGTTGAGCTATTAAATGTGCGAGAATTGTGCGAGGACATTTCTAGAGCTCTCTCTCCTCTTGAACCACACGAGGACTTTGCGAGTTTCCTGTTGTTCTTCGTGCAATTTGGCCTCGCAAGATAGTGCGTGTAGCTGATATAAGACTTATTCCTCGTGAGACCTTCGCAAGTTGGATTTCTGAAGGCTTAGTGTGCGAGAGCTTCACTAGTTCACTGACTGTTGGTTACAACTGAAGTGTGCGACTGCTACATGAGAGAATACTCTGAGGCACTTCCTTCACTAAGCTGCACGAATTCCTCGTGAGTTCCCTTGTGCTACATGTAAAATCTGCACGAGCTAACTTTGTTGGAGGCTTAGCCATGTGAGGTAGCACCTCTACTATTCTAGATAGCACATTTGCTCCTCTGCTGCTATGCATCTGCTACTGTTGCAGTCCTCTCCACTCACATCTATGCTTCTTTCATCCACTAGACTTTCTTGGTTCATTATGACAAGCAAAATAATCACCATGGTGTGTACCACCATGATGTTCCATCAGTCTTTGGCTCAGCTGTCATCTCTTGCTTAGATTCTCTCTCTTCTTGGCACCAAAGGTATGGACTTTGTGTTAAGCTGCATAAGTTGTTACCAACTACAAAATAAGCTAAACAAGAGTTATTAGTCAACAAAGGATAGGTTAAGAGGTGAAAAGTGGTACTTTTCAGTGAATAACAGTTATCCACCCGATATACCTCAAGTGCAAGTACTTTTCTCAGGTAATAGGTGGGCTGAGACTTCTGTATCATCACCACTAGGGGCTGTCGCCGTACTAAGACCCGGGAGTTTGTATGTGTGCCTAAATAATCCAACCCTTGAAAATCTATCCCACCAAAATTAATTTAAATCCCCTTTGTTGGTTTAATTTTATTTTTCACTTTTAATAAAGTTTTCTTAAGTTCAAAGACCGGGGGTGAGGATCCCGTGCCACCTCTACGGGTTGGCGTTCACTAGTGGAATATGATTGCCAAATTAAAAGCACAAGTAAGCCCACCAAATGGCTAAGGCACTTGAAATGATCGACTAAGGTGCATGAAATGACAGAAACGTAAAGGAATTGAATGTGATGCGCAAGTAGGCCTTCCAATCGGCTAAGGCTCGTAAATGACGTAAAAGTAGGGGTAAGTAAAATGACGTAATCGGAGGGGTAAGTAAGCAAGAAATGAATAAAAAGTTAGTAAAAATAAAAAACACATTCAATGAAAAAGAGCCAAAACTTTAAGGAGAAGCTCTACAAGCAATCCCCAGCAGAGTCTTCATCTGTGCAACCATGGATTTTCGTCAAACCTGTCGCGACGATGCGCTCTCTATAAATATTTAGAGTCACCATTCAGAGCTTGTGGTGTCCCGAAAAACTTAGATCAATTTTATAAGTATTAAAGTGTCACAAATATGACTCTGAATCCAATCTTTGCCAAAGGCTCTTGGGTAGGGGCTTCGGTTATCGATTGGGAAGGTGTTAGGCACCCAATCAACCCGCTTAATGTGGTCTCTACTCATGACCACAACAAAAATAATATAAAAGAAATGAAAAAGCCTTCCTCTTGGCCAAAGGGTCTTAAAATCTTATTTGTGCCCTTCAGTTCCTACTAAAAATTTGACAGCATAATGACACAAATGAGCGGATGGAAGAAGGACCAAAATGGTAGAGAAATAGAGGAGAGAGCCAAAGCTCTCGGGCCCTTGTTGCACCGCTATGGAGCCTTGTGTTATCTTGCTTCAGTGAGCTTTTGAAGGCTTGTATGGTGAGAAATAAGGTTCTACCTCCTAGGGCTTGATAGCTAAGAGGTAGAGAGGGAAGATTATGGGATAACACACACCTAACCTAGAGCTTTTGGGTGAAATGATAAGGTCTAAAGGAAGTTTTAAAGTTCTGAAATTTGTATGGCAATGGTGTACTAGAGGAGAGAGAGAAGGGATTCCTTAATCTCTTAATTGCAAATTTTTTCAAGCCTTTGTAAAGGGAGGGGTGCCTCTCTATTTATAGGAAAAAGAGAGGTTAGGAGGGTGTTTAATTTCTAATTAGGATTAGCAATTAGGTAATGGGCAATCTAAGGTTCCCTAGGGTTTTTGGAGCCTTGAAAAGTGTGAAGAGTTGCTCCAATGGTGGATGATAGGGTGGGGCTTTAAACCACTTAAGGGGTTTCACATAGATAGTAAATGGGTGCAACAAAATTAGCAAAATACACTTCAAAGATCAAGATGGTCAATAAGTCAAACCTTAATCTTGAAATTAGAGGCAAAACCTAGGGTTCTTGTTCATAAGCCTGGCATAACTAATAGTTGCGCCAGGCTTAGGAATAGTAAAAACAGTGTTCCACCAGTGGCCTGAAAGTTGGCTCCCCGTGATGGGGCCCACCTTATATGTGGCACAACTATTAGTTGTGCTAAGCCATTTTTGGGGAGAAATGCCTTGGTACAAGTAATACTTGTGCAAAATCTTTAGGGGGGTTCACAGTATATTTACCATTTTGCCCTTACTCTTTGGAACGCGATATCTTCTCGCACACAGCTCCTATTGGGGTGATTCTTGGCTCGTTGGAAAGCTGAGGACTTCTACATTTCAATGATATGAGATTCAATCATAGTAGAAGGTCACAGATAGTCTTGATTCACCACTCTTCATCCATTGCTCAGGAAAGCTAGGTTTAGGTTTGGAATGGGTTCTAAGGGTCGCGATGGGTTTCTAAGAGTTCGGGAAGGTTCCTAAGGGATCTACGGTGATTCTTAAGGGTTTGGAATGACTCCTAAGGTTTCAAAAACGTTCCTAAAGGTTCCATACATGCCATCAAAAGCTCGAAGATGCGCCTCTCTCGAAATGTGTCTCGATCGGGCCTTGGGCCAAATTTGGGTGTCTACATACGCGCCCTGTGGGAGGTGCGTAATTGGCCTATCAGATCCATTGCACACCCTATCCAGAACATTTAATTAGATTACATGCCTTGTCCTAGGTGCTTAATACACTTTGAGTCGGTCACAGACTCAGTGAGTGACCGGCTGACTGGCTCAGTCGGGTTTCCTAATTCCAACTCACTTGGAACTAATTGCGTGCCTTGTGTAGCATGCGCAATCCAATTAAGCGCCTACTTATATGCTCTTGATTGGAGAGTTCGGGCAGTCATAGGGCGCGTAATCCAATTAAGCACATCAGACAGGGCACGTAATTGGATTTGATCGGCTACTATGCACCTCCCATAGGGCGCGTGATTACCCAAATACCTATAAATAGATCTCCCTACCCCACACAACAACACATCTCCAACAATTGAATTTTCAAGTTCCTCTTTTTCAAGCTTAGGGATTTCAAGATTCTCTCTTCGGCGCCCGACTTCAGGTAATCTCTTAGGTTCTAGTTTCTAATTCTTAATTTCTAGTTTCTAGTCCTCAATTCAAATTTCTAGTTCTTAACTTCTAGGTTCTAGTTCTTAATTTTGACCCCAATGCTTAATTTTCATTCCAGTTTCTAATTCTAGCTCTTAATTCTTAAGTTATAGATATCAGTTTTTAGTTCCTGATCCTTAATCCTTAAAATCTCGAATTCTGAGTTTTTAATCCTTAGGCCTTTAATCATCAATCTAAACTCAGTCCTTTCAAAATTATCCTTAGCCATAAAAATAATTTACTATTCTATTCTTCTTTCCCTCAAGCTTCTCCCTTTAGGAAAATTCGAGGTTCTCTCAGGGGCTTCCCAAAAGGGATCGAGATGCCTTCTAGACTTTTAGAATCATAGATTCTTTTCTGGGAGCCCAAGTCAAGCTAGCAGCACTAGCCTGTTAGTCTTCACTCTCGAAGTAGTATTAAAGGTGGAAGCACCTAGCTTAGAGCCAAATAGGTCTCCCCAACCTCTCCCAATTGCCAATCCCGTCACTTTTATGTTTGACCTATTTTAAAATAACAAATGAAGTCAGATTGATGTAAAATTAGTCACACTTGAAAGCTTATCGAAGTAGCTTTCCAACGAGCTAAAAAATACACAATTCAACAAGTATTGAGAAGTTATGGTCAATTTTCGGAAGCTGCACAAAAAGTGAAAAATTTCAAGACTGCTAATCGAATTAGGATTTGTATTTTTTACTATTTTATTAGATTTATTTCCTTTATTAGAAATAGGATTAGTTTCCTTATTGCTTGAGGACTTTATTTTATTATTTTAGAAGAATTAGGAAGTACTGTTATACTAGGATTTCTAGTAAAAGCCTATAAGTAGACCCCTACCCCCTAGCCACTCTACACAATTCCCTCTTCTGAGCTTCTTCCTTTTAGAAAATTCTAGTTCTTAATTCTAGTTCTTAATTTTAGTTCTAGTTCTAAATTTTAGTTATAGTGTTCTTAATTCTTAGGTTCTAGTCCTAGTTCTAGTTCTTAATTTCCAGTTTCTAGTTCTTAGTTCTTAGGTTCTAGTTCTAGTTCATAATTTTCTTTCTAGTTCTTAATTTTCTTTCTAATTTTTAATTCTCCTTCTAGTTCTTAATGCTAGTTCGAATTATTCATTCTAGTTCTAAATTCTTAATTCTCTATCTCGATTTTTGATTCCTAAGTCTCGATTCTAAGTTTAAATTCAGTTTTTAAATCTTCAATATTTACAAAATAATCCTTACCCGCTCATTTGCCAAGAGAGCTTACAGAGGGTACTGGGGAACGAGGCTGATCATCTTTAGCATAACGGGCCGCAACTCCCTTTTTGAATTAGACTCCTAGTAGGATTAGGAGAGTAGGTTAATTAGACTCCTAGTAGGATCAGGAGACCAGGTCAATTAGACTTCTAATAGGACTTGGAGATTAGATTCGTTAGAGTCCTAGAAGAAGTAAGAAGGCCAAACTAGTTAGATTAATGGTAACCCATAGCTACTGATGTTGGCCGCCCGACGATTCAGTAAAGGAGTTCAACCTACAACCCCCCGCTCCCCTTAAAGCGTCATCTGTGATGTGCTATAGCGTCAATAAACATCTACAACTGGCGATCGCATATTCCAGTTATTCTTCATTTAAGATTTGCCTTTTCATTTAAGCAATTTAATATTTTCAAATTTATTACTCCATCGCCCATAGCCAGAGTCTACTTGGACCGAATTGGGCCACTCTTTCCAGGGACCGAAAGGAACCTATAAAAAAAGCATACTAACAGACTGGCGATTGTGATGGGACTCTTTTCCCTAGGGTTGTCTCAATTTAATTAGTTTTTTTATTATTACTATTTTCTACCTTTTTTCATTTTTTCTTTGCACACACTCACACTACATACTCAACTTAAAAAAAAATAACTTTTTAAAATGTCGAGCATTAAAAAATTAAATTTTAATGATATCGACCCACCCTCATAGGACCTTCCTAGCGATCCCGAGTATAATGTTAGGCCGTCTCCTAGGACAGCCCAGTGTCGTGCTCAGATTAATATGGTCAGTGAAAACAAAAAATACCCCTTCACTCCACGAAACACAAATCACAACAACAACAACAGAGAAAGTGACGACGGACAAAACTCAAAGGCTAGCCAAATTGTGGACCACACCGCCAACAAGTTGATGAAGGGAGGAAAATAAGCCGATGCCCTGCTATAGTCCTTAGCCAGTTTATACAAAGTTGTAGCGGTCCAGAAGTTGAGGGATGAACGATGAGTTACCCTGAGAAGTCAACAAGAGGAAAGGACGTCGACTTCTCCATAAGATCCCTTTTCACTTCATCGCTCTTCAAGAGCCTCCTTTGTTGGCCATCAGCATCGCATTGTAGACAACCCAATTTTGCCCTCTCAGAGTATACAAACTTGTTCGGTCAACCTTTGACCTTGCCCATGACTTTCGAAAAGGGCTCACTCTTTTCGAAGGCTTTAAAACCCTAAACATGGGACCATATACTGAAAAAATAGTATATAGTCGAAACACAGGCTGAAAGAATAGCTCCGTAGTTCAGACTTGATTCAACCCCAGGAAGATCATGAATTACGAGCCCTGTCCAGAGCGCACAATTCAATTGCATGTCCCATTAGTGGTGTGCAATTGGTCCAACTTGGACCACGCCCGTTCTCCTTGTGGGTCTCTTAGGACTTGATTACGCGCCCTATCAAGCGCGCATGATCAGATTGCATGCTGCATCACTGGCATGCAATTTGTCTAACTTGAACTAGTCGATATCCTTCTAGAGTCTGCCTTGAGACTAGATTGCACACCCAAACTAGCACGCGCAGTTGATTGTGCTCTCCACCACCAGCGCACAATTAGTGTCAATTATGTTGGTACTAAGATACTTGGCTAAGTCAGTCAGTCGGTCACTCACTGAGTCCGTCATCGACTCAGAGTGATTAAGCACTCGGGATATGGCGCGTAATCCAATTAATCGCACCAGATAGGAAGCGTAATTGGATTTGACCGGCTACTATGCACCTCCCACAGGGCGCGTAATTGCCTGAATACTTATAAATAGATCTCCCTACCCCACACAACAACATATATCCAACAATCAAATTTTTGAGCTCCTCTCTTTCAAGCTTAGGGATTTCGAGATTCTCTCTTTGGCGCCCAACTTTAGGTAATCTCTTAGGTTCCAGTTTCTAGTTCTTAATTTCTAGTTTCTAGTCCTCAATTCAAATTTCTAGTTCTTAACTTCTAGGTTCTAGTTCTTAATTTTGACCCCAATGCTTAATTTTCATTCTAGTTTCTAATTCTAGTTCTTAATTCTTAAGTTATAGATCTCAGTTCTTAGTTCTTGATCCCAAATCCTTAAGATCTTGAATTCTAAATTTTTAATTATCCTTAGCCATAAAGTAATTTACTATTCTATTCTTCTTTCCCTCAAGCTTCTCCCTTTGAGAAAATTCGAGGATCTCTTCGGGGCTCTCCAAAAGGGTTCGAGCTGCCTTCTAGACTTTTAGAATCGTAGACTCTTCTCTGAGAGCCCCAGGTAGTCAAGCTAGCGGCACTAGCCCATTAGTCTTGACTCTCGAAGTAGTATTAAAGGTGAAAGCGCCTAGCTTAGAGCCAAATAGGTCTCCCCAACCATTTCCAATTGTCAATCCCGTCACTTTCATATTTAGCCTATTTAAAAATACAAAATGAAGTCAGATTGATGTGAAATTGGTCACATTTGAAAGCTTATCGAAGTAGCTTTCCAGCGAGATCGAAAATGTGCAATTCCGAAAAATATTGGAGAAGTTATGGTCAATTTTCGGAAGCTACACAAAAAGTGATGAATTTCAAGACTCCGAATCGAATTAGGATTTGTCTCTTTTTCTATTTTATTGGATTTTTTTCCTTTATTAGAAATAGTATTAGTTTCCTTATTACTTGAGGACTTTATTTTATTAGTTAAGAAGAATTAGGAATTAGAGTTACACTAGGACTTCTAGTAAAAGCCTATAAATAGACCCCTTGCCACTCTACACAATTCTCTCTTCTGAGCTTCTTCCTTTTAGAAAATTCTAGTTCTTAATTCTAGTTCTATATTTTAGTTATAGTTTCTAGTTCTAGTTAAAAATTCTAGTTCTCTTTCTAGTTTTAGTTCTTAATTCTTAGGTTCTAGTCCTAGTTCTAGTTCTTAATTTCTAATTCCTAGGTTCTAGTTCTAGTTCTTAATTTTCTTTCTAATTCTTAATTCTCCTTCTAGTTCTTAATGCTAGTTCGAATTCTTCGTTCTAGTTTTAAATTCTTAATTCTCTATCTCGATTTTTGATTCCTAATTCTCGATTCTAAGTTTAAATTCAGTTTTAAAATCTTTAATATTTCCAAAATAATCCTTACCCACCCATTTGCCAAGGGAGCTTACGGAGGGTACTCGAGAATGGGGCCGATCATCTTTAGCATAATGGGCGACAACTCCCTTTTTGAATTAGACTCCTAGTAGGATTAGGAGACTAGGTAAATTAGACTCCTAGTAGGATTAAGAGACTAGATCAATTAGACTTCTAGTAGTATCAAGAGACCAGGTCAATTAGACTTCTAATAGGACTAGGAGATTAGATTCGTTAGAGTCCTAGAAGAAGTAAGAAGGCCAAACTAGTTAGATTAAAGGCAACCCATAGCTGCTGACGTTGGCTGGTCGGCGATTCATTAAAGGAGTTCAACCTACAAGCCCCCACTCCCCTTAAAGCATGATCTGTGATGTGTTACAGCGTTGATAAACATCTATAGCTGACGATCGCAACATCTGGTTATTCTTCATTTAAGATTTGCCTTTTCCTTTTAGTAATTTAATATTTTTTAATTTATTACTCCATTGCCCTTAGCTAGAGTCCACTTGGACCGAATTGGGCCACTCTTTCCGGGGACCGAAAGGAACTCATAAAGAGAGCATACTAACAAACTGGCGATTGTGATGGGACTCTTTTCCTAAGGGTTGCGTCAATTTAATTAGTTTTATTATTATTATTATTTTCTACCTTTTTTCATTTTTTCTTTGCACACACTCACACTACATACTCAACTTTAAAAAAAAACTATTTAAAATGTTGGGCATCAGAAAATTAAATTTTAATGATATCGAACTACCCTCATTGGACCTTCCTAGCGATCCCGAGTATAATGTTAGGCCGTCTCTCAGGACAGCCCAACGTCGTGCCCGGATAAATACGATCAGTGAAAACAAAAAATACCCCTTCACGAAACACAAATCACAACAACAGCAATAGAGAAAGTGATGACGGACAAAACTTAGGCTAGCCAAATTGTGGACCACACCGCCAACAAGTTGATGAAGGGAGGAAAAAAAGCCGATGCCCTGCTATAGTCATTCGCCAGTTTATTCAAAGTTGTAGTGGACCAGAGGTTGAGGGATGAACGACGAGTTACCCTAAGAAGTCAATAAGAGGAAAGGACGTCGACTTCTCCATCTGCTCCGACTCCTCCGACACATAACACACATACCCCTCATGTCCCCTATAATGACTATCACCAAAGACAACCCTCCCCTGAGACCTCAAAAGGCGATACCACCATAAACATAGACGACCTCCCTCAACTTCTAGATAATTACATGGCTAACAGAGAGCGCCCTAGCCGTAGCCACACTTTTGGATTTGTCTACCTCGACATCACTGTACCCGTCGAGTTCAAATCACCCAAATTCAACAAATATAATGGTACAGGCAATCTGAAACACCACTTGGCCCTATTTTGTAACGACTATAGACCCATATGCAATAACCAGGGCCTTCTCATTCACTACTTTCAGAGGTCTCTGGAAGGAGAACCCCTTGACTGGTTCGTTACCTTACCTCTAGCCGAAATCGAGACATTCGAAGACTTAGCTAGTAGATTCTTAGACCAATACCAACACCTCACTCATGAAGAAATTAGTCTCCTTGACTTGATGCACACAAGACAAGAGGACGCCGAAGACTTCGAGACATTCGCTAACTGTTGGAGGAGGCTCGCTGCCTGAATAGGGAATCAAATAAAAGAACGCGATATGATAGAAATGGTGATCATCAACACCTTCGAACCCCTCTGGAGTGCTCTCATCCTAAGTTACTACCCCGACTTCATTGTCCTTTATCAACGTGCATACAACATTAAATAAAGGACGGGAGCTTTAACCTCTCTGCTCTGACATCTGAAGGACCCTCCTCCGACAACCCTAGAGTGAAAATTCCAAATAAGACTTTAAGGCCCGAACAAATCAGCACAAACCAAGGACAAAATCAAACAAACCCTCAACCATACCACCCATATGACCAAGCTCAAGATCTATACACAAACCTATACCCTAACCAAAACCAATTACCACACAAAAGTGAGATCAACACCCTTACCAACTTTTATGCAACAACCAATACAAAAACCCACACTATGATCAAAACTAACTCCCCAACACTGTGCAAACTAACATCACCTGCTACAACCCGTTGCTTGAACAAACTCCATCAAGCCCTCAACCCACATACGATACCGTACACACATTCACTCCTGCCCCATTGCACCCGGCTAGCTTGATCCGAAGGATTGAACCCCCTTCAGACCATGTCCATATCATCCATTCACAACCAACTAACCATGTCCCATACACAAATAAATGTGAAATCGCCTTTCGCACTGAACTAGTCACCAAGATCACTAAGATCCAACCTATCTTCGACTCCACCCCCAAACTAACCCAGTCAATCACCAAACTCATCACCAAGCTCAACGCACTGATCTAACCTACTGCCAAAATCACCAAACATGTTCCTGAAATGTTCTGACCTATCACTAAAATCATCAAACCCGATTCCAAATCAATCCAGTTGACCGTTAAGGTCAACAACTTAACCATCGAACCAACTCAGCCTACCGTTGAATCCGACAACTTACCAACAAATGAATCAACCCCTACACCTCTTGAATAGATGTCCAAAGTAATGACACAAACAACCCCCAAATAGGCTCACGTGCTGATTTTAGAAGTAATTTTTGAATCAATCAATCGGTATTATATGACGCCATTCATACTTAAGCCGATCACAAAACTAAACTCTGAACATGAACTCATAATCCAATCAAAACCCCTAATCAAACCAATTCTGAAGTTAACCCCCAAACCTAAACACATTGTCAAACACATTATCCCGTCAATCTAAAAACTAGTCCCTGAATCAGTTCCTACAACTGCTATAAAACTTGAACTTAACAACAAATAATTTACCCCACCAACCTCAGAACCAGCTCTCGAACCGAAACCCATGTCAAAACCTAAACTCACTACCGAACTCGTCACCTCACCAACTTCAAAACGAAACCCCGAATCTGGCTCTGTCGCCAAACAGACCTCCTAACCACCCACTCCAGAATCACTCGTTGGGCTAATTTCGAAACCAACTCATGAATCAACCCCTATAGAACTCTCCACCAAACTTATCATCCCCTCAATGCTGGAACTAGGACCCATTATCAAACTTACCATTCCACCAAATACGAAATTGAGCCTCAAAACTAAAGCTACCATCAAACCTAAACTGCTCATCGAACCTAAACTTGTCACCAAACCTAAACCTATCATCAAACCTAAACTTGTCACCGAACCTAAACCTATCATTGGATCTGAACCTATCATCAAACTTGAACCTATCGTCAAACCTAAACTGATCATCGAATACAAACCTAACATCAAGCCTCAAACTACCGGCGAATCTAAACCTATCCTCAAACATGAACTTATCATCGTACCTAAATCGATGATCAAACTTGAACCTGTCATCAGACACAAAACCAAACCTATCATTGAACTTAAACCAATCGTTGAACCTAGACCTGAACCTATCATCAACCTTGCACCCATCTACAAGCTCGAACCCAACATCAAAGGTGACCCCCCATCAAAACCAAACCCATTGTCAAACTTGAACCTGTCGTCAAACTCGAGCCTGCTATCGAACACGAACCTGTCACTAAAATCAGACCTATCCCTACAACGCCAACTCCACTCACCTTTGAGCCAGCCACCAAACCTATTGAGGAGCCGATCATCACTCCCACTCTCGAAATAAAACCAAACTTAAATCTTGCTACCCCAATTAACATCCAAATAGACATATTACTAAAATCTCGAATTTCACCACAACACAAAAACTAAGACCAATTCTAACCATCAGATCCAGATTTTCATAGACCTCACAATCAAAACTTTCACAGAACACCAACCGACGATAATACCGCAACATTAAACTCTCGATACTAAACCTCCTCCCAAAATTACAAACAAAACATTAAAACAAACTCACAATAAACCCAAAATACACATCAAACAAAACAAGGGAAGGCAAAACCGCCCCACACGGAGGAAAGGTCCACCTTGGCCTACGCCCTCGCCTCTTCTCCTCCTACTCTACCTCTGCCTTATCCTATCATTACCTTTACAACACTACCATCCCTCTCAACAGTTTTGACTCAAACTTCACCCATAAAAAACTTTCTAACAACCCGTAAATCACCTCAAAAAATACTCTAACAACTCTATGCTCTATTTCTACGAGATGCCTCACCCTATCGAAAAATTAAAGAAGATCCCTCCTGACAAGGAGGCCCCGACCATTAAAGATTTATCAAAAAAAGAAGTTAAAAGATATCACACCTATTTCAACAAATCTCACATCATCCACAACACAAACATAAACATAACTTCTCTTTAGCAATCAGATCGAGAGGGATCGAGGACCCCAAACAATATCATCTAATCGAACGGTCACTCTGACCATTCAACATGTCCCACCAAGCGAACTTCCTAATTCGGTCCCTTACTTCAAGAACTGATGTTGTATCTTAAAAAAAATGTGACAACTCGACGTTTCCCCTTATCATATATAGGAAAGGTCGCGTCGTCGGATCACCTAACATGATCCTATCAGACAAGTGCATCGAGTCGTGTATAAAGTATTGCATATGTGGAAGCAATTGAATAACTCTAACATGAAATAATATGACAAATATGATATTTACTCATCTATTAAAAATAGCAAATAACAAGGCTATAAACAAGAATAACTGGATGTAATGTATAGCTTTCCACCGATGGCGGCTACCCGTCATCTAAACAATGGAAATAAAACCTATACATGTAGTATAAAATGTCAAAAAAAAAACATAATACGTGGTTTATACAAGTGTTTAAAAGACATCTCTCTCTCTCTCAAACCTATTTCAGAAAGAATTTCTCAGCGAATTCTACCTCCTCGTCCTCCTCTTCCTCATCCGGCTGGTATGTGGGATCGCCCTCGTGCTCCAGATTAATATCTACAGCTAAGACATTGAAGTCGTCGGATGAGCTATCATCAGAGCTCAGCAGAGAAATTTACAGTACTAATTCATATGTTAGATTACCAAATTCACTTCTAGAGGCATAAAATATAAATCAAAGCATATTATATCTTATATCTAGTATAGCATACACGTTTCATTATCATGCGAATAATTTATCATGCTAACATGGTGAATAATCATGCTGAATAAATACAAGGAACTCATGGTGCTACAGATACGAGGAATCATATTGAACAAGGAATCATGCTGACATATTTTAGCTTAAACAAGCTATGTAAACCGTACATGTAAAAGAAATAAGAAAATCAAGCTCCAGAGTTAGCGGGATCACTTGTCAAGCTCCCGAGTTAACGGGATCACATGGACCGAGATAAATCAAGCTCCCGAGTTAGCGGGATCACTTGTCAAGCTCCGGAGTTAGCGGGATCACTTGAACCAAGATAAATCAAGCTCCCGAGTTAGCGGGATCACTTGGACCAAGATTTACACAATCAAGCTCCCGAGTTAGTGGGAACACTTGGCTCAAAAACGAAGCAAAATTGGTACTTGACCTCAAGGATAATAAGACATGAACAATGCATGGTATTATGTATGCGAGAATATCATGAGCAGATAACATCTAAGAAGATATCGAAACTGAATTTAGCATTATTCTTCATATAAGAATTTTCTGTCTATCTATTACCATACATGATTATGCATGAGCAATACAAGATCATCATCATTTCTGAGCAATACATGATCATACATTTAAACTGAATAGCATAATCCTTATATTGCAACTGATTTCATTGTGAGCATACACATCCATTCATCAAACTTGACATAGTCATGCAAAAACAGTCATTGAAACTGCCTTAATTATCAAAACTCGTCAATATGCATTATTCATCAATATGCATCAAAACTGATTAGCATCGTTATCAATCTCTAATCAAAACTAGCATCATTAGTCATCATTATCCATCAAAACTGTCTGGCATCATGTATACATATTGAAACTAGTTCATCTTATATAACCAAACTGACATAAGTATCACTCTACCTACCCATACATGATCATAAATTAGTCATCATCAATAATTTGCTATCTAAACGAGAATGAAGAAACAACATATAATATAATAGGGTAAACTCCCTACCATATTCTCGAGCTTGCGTGTTACTTGTTACACCTGCATTCTTGCATCCATGCAAATAGCCATCGGTACAAACTCGTCATGTGCACCAAAGGCCTAGGATGTACATTCATGGTTTTAGTAGTTTTATTAGTTTACTGGGCCACTTAGACTTCAGGATGTAGCACAAGACATAGCTTATACTAAAAGACACAACACCTATAAACGACACCATAAGCACACACATAAGGGCCCAGACACAGGCTTGCCTCAGCAAGCCACAGGGTTGCCGCAGCAGGCACTCCAATTGAGCACCTTGCCGCGACAACCTTATGAGGTTGCGGCGGCAAGCCTGAGGCTATGCTTGACGGGGTACTTCCTTGGTCCCTTCTTGACCTTTGGTTCATTTAGTTGGCTGAGCCTTCTATACTATATAACTACTTTAGTTTCTTTTCTAGTTTACACCGAGAACCTCACTTAATGCAGTCGTTTGTATGAGAGTTCCGGAGTGCGATAATCATAGTTGTTGACTCTGAAACCCTCACATAGGCTGCCTATTCAATTTCATGGGATCGACACCACAGACCTATAATTTTGCGTAAAACTGATCAAAGGAAACTAATTTGTGTTTCGTTTGATGACGTACCTTTTTGGAGAACTCGTGGTTACGCTGACGTCGAACGTGTGTCGGTGTTGCGTTCGTCGAGCTCGTGAACTACTTGTCGAAGCTAGGGTCGTAAGGACTCTCCGAGATCAATGGCCCATCGGCCAAAACTCTCATGACTGAATCGGAGGGTTGTGACTCACGATTTTGAATCGCAGGTGTGAAGAAAGGGAATAGAGTAATGGGTTGAAAATCTAGCAGAGATTTACTTTAATGGCTGTGGTTTAATGTATATGTAGGGTTTCATTTTTTGTGTTTCCTTAATCGTGTGCTCTAATAGTTTGTAGTAGGAAGAAAAAAAAAATAGAAGCTTTGTCGAGTTTGGTAGTAGTTGAGCCGCACTTTGTGTGCATGGGAGTCAAAGATGAGTCATGCATTCGTGTAGTTTTGCTGGCGAAAGAAGCAGCTTCTAAGCTAATGAAGGGTATGTTAAGACTTGAAAAGTACCACTTTTCACCCCTTAACTTAATCTCTGTTGGACCCTTAATCATTTAATAAAAGTGTTTTAAGCCTGTTTTGTAGGTACTATACAACAGCTGCAATAAGGCCTTAATCCTGCTAAGGGGACCCCAGAAGTCTCTTAAAAGAAGGGAAGCTAGATCCAGACTAGAACTTGACTACATAAAGGCAAAGCACAGCAGCAACAGAGCAAGAAATGAGCCTCGCACAGTTGCCGCAAGGCTTAAAGGATCCAGGAAGTAAGCCTCACGCAGTCCTCGAGAGTTTCCCAAGACTTCATACCAAGTGTCCGCATTGTTCTCGCGCAGTTTAGTGACAGAAGGGCTTCAGAATCATGAGTCGCACAGCTCTCACGAAGCTTAAGGACTTAAGTGCTCGCTCAGTCTCGCGCAGTTCAAGAAAGCATCACTCAAAACCTCACACAGTTCACTTAAATAAGCTGAGGAGAGAGAGCTCTAGGTATTTCTGTGCGCAGCTATTGCGCAGTGGCCGCGGGATACAAAACTGCAGAAAAACTTATCGCGCAATTCAGAGACCAATGCACATCACGCCCTCACGAGGATCCTCATGGAGATCCATTGAGGAACAAACTGCCTGCACGATTCCCGTGCCATTCAGAAGGAAAGTGCAATTTCGCGAAGACCAGAGCAATCTAGCGAGGATTCAATGCTCTATCATGCGACTGCTTAAGCTGTAAACTAAGACAACCCCGCGACGGCTATAATTTCAAGTTAATCCAATCTCGCAAAGACCGTGATACCATGCGACAGTCTTGGAAACTAGTGCTACCTGGCGAGGCTCTGAACTCTAACTCTCCCTCATTTCTGTAGAGGACATTCTGGAAACTTCCAGCAATTAGGGCACGCACTCCAATGCTCCAATTTCCATGCAAGCGCCCCGAGGCATCCAAGGAACAATATTAGGCACCATGGCATCATTAAAATTAGGGTTTCCTAACCCAATGCACCGCCAAACTGACTGCGATATAAACCTAAGCCTGGTTTAGGTTTAGGGGCCTCTCTTAGAATAGAATTTTTGTCTATCTTCTTCTTGCAGTAGCTGTAGACCTCTAGTAAGGTTTAGGTAGATTTCTTTTTACTTGTTCTTCTCTCCATAGCCCAACACTTGCTGGCTATGCCTCTGTATGCTTATTTGGTTTAGAATGAATGGAATTCCATGATTGGGAGTTTTACATGTGTGGGATTGAACTTTGAGATTGAGTTGTTCTGTATAAGGCTGCTGCCTTGAGATCCTCCATTGATAGGTTGTATTATGAGCAATGGAGGACTGTTTTTAGAGACCTATTTAGATCCAAGGGACCTGTGTGTCTGGGCTAACATGCTCCCATACAAGCCTAGCCCCACCACATGATCCACTAGATATGAAATCTCCATTGGAGCTTGTGCTTGTAGCCTTGTGAACATGGTGGTGACAGCAGTGTTCTTGTTTTGTTTTGGTCCTCTGTGAGGAGGATAGCCTTTGGGATAGTCTGTGACCATTTAAGTGGACAGGTTATAGCCTTAGGGTGAGGCCAATCTACAGATCCAAAACAGATTCTTCTTCTCTGCACTTATGCTTGTAGCCCTGTGAGAGATTGTGCAAAGCCAAACTTCCCTGTATTTGTATAGACCCGCCATCAGATGGTAGATCTGGTTTGGTTCTAGAGATTGTAGGCTTGTGACTGGATCACTGCAGTCTTTCTACAGCAATGGACAGCTAGACCTAAGGCTGTACTCAAACTCTTATTGGTTATATGTGTTTGGGCTAACATGCTCCCATACAGGCCTAGCCCCACACATAGCACTTTAGAGGTTGAGGTTCCCTATGGATTCTTGTGCTTGTAGCCTAGATGAAGTAGTGCTTACAATGACAGACTTGTTCTGACCCATCTTTGGACTGTGGTTCCCCAATTGGATAGTCAGTGACCATTTAAGTGGACAGGTTATAGCCATAAAGGGATTGGATCATGGCACAGAGTTGAGTTGGATTCTTTCTCCTCAGTGGTGATAATGTAGCCATTGGACAGGACTTCTATAGCAGCAGATCTGAATTTGAGTCATGAAACCCATCAGATCTGAACCTAATAGGATATTTCTCACCCCTTTTATATTTATTTGTCTACTTCATCCATTTTCTCAACCCTTTCTATGGTTTAGATATTAAGTTACCTTCGGATTTAGAATTTAGTGACCTTAAATCCCCTTCCATTTAGGATTGTCAGATCTGTAGCCAGATCTGGAGAGCCTACTAATGATGGCTCCCTCGGAGCTTTAGATCAACTTTCCCTGTGGGACAAACTCTTACTTATCAAAACTTGCTGCTCTGTCATTTTTAATCCACCTTTCATTCATTTTCATTCACCCCATTCTTATCACTGCCTCCAATAAAGTCAGTAGCAAGCACAAAAATAGCCCAACAGGGTAGCATCCCCTGATGTGCCTACACTATGTTGCCTTCAATTTCCATAAACAACAAATAAGGTTTCACTTACATATAAGTCTCATACACTGTGTAAGTGTATAAGCTATTGGGGGCCTGGCTTTCCTACAAGGATGATACACTATGTCTTTGATATATATAAGCTTGGGTATAGTGTAAAGCTACTACACTTCTACTATATATATGGCTAGGATTCAGCTCAAGTGTAAGTCCATTACACAAGCTTAAAGTATAACGTCAAGTATATTTATTTTATAAACCACTTTCACTTACATACCAGGCCACTATGGGTCCCTAAAACTCAGTAACTTTGAACATCAAAGTAGCATAAGTCCATTTGTGTCCAGTGTTATGCACACACCTGATCTGACCCGTGTCCATACCAAATAGTGTATTTTTTTTTCAAATATTCAAATATGGCAACTGTTACAAATAATAATAATAATAATATATACAAAACAAAAAAATATATACTCAAAAATCAAAGAAATACATAAACTTTTCAAAAAAATAATAACATATATATATATATATATATATATATAAGCTTAAAAGCATAAAAAATATTCTTATACCCAGCAACATCCATGACCCCAGATTTTGTCTCCAAACCTAAAATTTACTTTGACTGAAAATTCTAAGTTGAGAAGCTAGTGCTAAGAAACAATGCCTATACAATCGCCTCACCTGAAGGAAATCAAAGCCCACGTTGGAAATACTTATATTATCTCAGCAACATGCCCAAAAAATAGCTACAAGGGAAAGACTTCTTCACCCTTGGACTCACAACTCAAAGATCATCATGTCTCGCAGCCTAAACAGGCATGCTCATACATCTATCATCCTCATAGTCATCGCAAGGCATGCGCCAGTCGTAGGTTATAATTCTTTTGACCTATTTTGAAAATCATCTGACTCATTGACCACCCTCTTATTTGGCCAAGTTGATTGAAAGGACCAGTGAATCATAAAACCATTTTGAAATGTAGAAAAATCTAGATTCTCATACACCCTCTTCAGTCATTGGAGTCAATGTTAGAGAAGAAAAAATGGAAGTGCAAGGTTCCATCAAACCTCATAATTCCTGTGTTAGCAGGTTGTTAAAAAAAAATATACAGAAAAAAGGCACAACCGAGCGAGAGTAATATGACTAATGAGCAGTCAATAAATTCATGGAAGCATAAGCAAATTGTGAGGGCATTCCTGGTAGTTTTAATAGGAAAGTATAAGCAAGCTGCGAGGGCATCCTTGACATCTTTACACTACTAGATATTGTCACGGTGGCGGGAGGACGATAAAACTCCTGCTAACCATAGAATTTGATGATTTGATGGTGCTGAACTATGACAGAGAGATCAATTATTGCACCACATTACTCTCCCGAGAAGAAAGTAGTTGACTACTATTTCAAATTCGGTTAAATAAGAAGCTACCCTCAGATCAATAAGCCTTATCACTTCTTCACCCTTTATTTTCTCTTTGGACAATGAGTCAAACGACTTTCAAAATCTCTTTCAGAGTAAAATCGAAAACTTTTGAATGATAAGCGATGCAATCACCTGTTACCTACCATTCACCTCAATCCTGTTAAAAGCTATGATACATGATGATCATTCAACACTTACAAAATCGAGCCTGGCACGCAGCCGAAATAATCAAACTACTTCCTAACATGGGAACATTACAAATACACTGCAGGACATCTGTGAGGCCGATAAAAGTCCCACCGTCACTTGACACTGGGGCATTTTTTTAAGAGCACTAGCACCTTGGTAGAGATACTTAGGTCACGAGACCGACACCCAAAACTGGGGCATTTTTTTTAATTTTCAGGTTGTTCCTTACTTTTCTGCCATGGGACCAAAAACATTCAAAACAAGACAAATAAGAAACATACAATAATAAACATGAATAAACGTATATAAAACGAACACAATAAATAAAATACCATTTTATTTATGACAAATTTTATAGGTATCACTGGAGACATACCTCCTGAATATACAACCCAAAATGAAGACCTAGGACCTGAACATATAACTTAAAATAAATACGAAACCCAAAATAGACAAAACCCAAAACACGATGCGCGGAACGTCCAATCAGAAGCAACATAAAAGTGACGAGAGGATTGGTTGGGTAACACCTTTTCCATCCATTTGGAGGACATCCCTCCCGCCATCTTCACCTCCTAACAATAAAGAAGGATGTATATCGCACCTCAATCCCAATACCCACCAAGCCACAGTGACAACTCTGATTACCCCACCATTCGAGACCACTTCAGGACATAGAACACGCGAAATGTCGTAGAATGGAAGATCCAAAAATATTGCCAAGACCTCAAAATCAAGACGCTCTAGGAAGGAATGAAGAAAAATGAAGGAAGCTCGGATATATATAGGCGCTTGCTTAATTTAGCACCAGAAACACAACACGTAATCCAATTAAGCGCTGGCACAACCGCGCCCATTCCAGATTAAGCGTCACATATAACGCGCGCAACTCATTTTCTGCCAGCACAAACAAGCGACAAACTGAAAATGCATCGAGGACCCCTCACGCAATATGCATCACGCGCTCACATCACTGCACAAGATCTCAAGAGTCACCCAGACACCTTCGCCTTACGAGCCCGTCGATGCTTCGATAGCGGGCACTTCACCCCGCACGTTATTGGATTATATGCCACTGTATACGCGCGCATTCGACAGGCCAATCCTTCAAACATGCGCACCCTCCCGAGCTCGTAATTGATTTAAGCACCCAGACCAGAGCACGTAATTCGCCAGCCATAACACACTCCTCAAACACGACACGTACTTTGGTTGAAACAAACATGCGCCCTCAATGAAAACCTTAAACAAAACAAACTTGTATAAAATTGAAATATCCTATTCCCACCACAATGAAACACGAGAAACTATAACACAATCCACCACGCGATTACTTTCGCCCCGAGGATTATACTTGAAGGAAAAAATCACCCCCTTATAGTCCCATCACGACAATACCCCACAATGTCCTCTCGCACACACCCACCATGCACCCATAGGCGCACCATCAGCAAAATTTAGACGCACCGTAATGCTGAAAAGCAAGTCCATTGTGACGCAATTACAGCCCGATCTCATCATCTGCCAAAGAAAAAAATAAACATAGCCATCCCATCTCATAACCACCAATTCTCACCACATGACCTCACATATCGAACAGGAAGGAAGGCTCCACCAATGTCCCATCGCCAAAAGCAAAGAGCCGAACCTCTCAAATGTCCCATCACGACAATCGGTGTCATCCCATCACTCGATGGTCATCAAACTCTACCGCAACAGAAACATACACTCACCGACAGAAGAAAGGAATTTCTCTGACGTCCCATCTCACCCATCAACTATCAAGTCCCATCGTAGACATCTCATCAAGCGATCCAAACATCCCATCACACCGGTGACCATCAGGTCCCGCTACAACAGAAATAAAGGAGAGAAAACTCTCTCATGTCCCATCGCGACACCACCACAGCAACCGACCAGTCCCATCACGAGCTATACCAAGACCTCCCGCCGACAAAAAATTAGGTAAGTAAAACACCCCTTTCTACTCGATATTCTCTGTAAAATATAGTTAGATAATATTAAGTCAAATATTTTCAAAACCTATCTCTCCTAACTCGTGAATTGCTGTAGTCCTCCCATAAGAGACAATCATTAGTATTCACAAGAAGATTAGATGGAGTATCTGGCATACCAAGTGTCATCTTGACAACCATGCAAACAGTCAAGTTCACAAATCTCGCTCCGGTGGATCTGCCCAGCGACGTCTCGGAAGCCACGTTTTCTATAGTTTTGCCACCCAATTAATCTTAAGTTAAAAATCTCAAACTTAAAAAAAATATATATACAAAAAAATAAATAAATAAATAAACCCACTATCTATCAAAATTCACTTCTCATCACTCTAATCCATTCTTTCCCTTGGGAAATCAAACAGTGAGCATACTCAACTCTGAGAAATTACAAATGTCCACTGGAAAAGGATGCCTAACCTGCCATTGGTGTGAGCAATGATACGCCCTGTTTGACATGACTTGTGAAAGCCTTCACCATTACATGACATTATATCTTATTATCTAGTCACTTGACCTTGTCTCAAGACATTCGTATGATGCCCACCGCTACCACGTTAGCACCATTTTCCTCTCGTTTAACTACCACCTGCAGCAGGTCGTGACATGCGACGGGATGACACTTACACCCGGGGACCAGGATATGACCACTCTCCCCTTTGTCTGACTGCCACTTGTAGCAGGTCACGACATGCAACAGGATGCCACTTGCACCCGTAGATAAGGATATATCTCTAGATTGCATCAATTTCCCCCGTTTGACTGCCACTTGTAGCAAGTTGCGACATGCGACAAGATACCATTTGCACCCGCGATTGGGGATACACCTATTGACGATTACCAATGGGCCCCCGAATGCCCCTCCTTAGCTTGCACTGATAGATAAGATGGTCAAGTATTTCATGTCAGCTCCCTAGTTCACACTTGTGATTTTTTAGAGAAACGAGAAGGCACCTCGAAAGAGGGGTGCCTACTTCTTCTATGCATTCTTATTCTACAAGAACGCGCCGAAGAGGGGCATCTGTAGACACTCCAATTTTTCCCTCTCGGAGTATACAAACTTGTTCGGTCAACCTTTGACCATGCCAATGACTTTCGAAAGGGGGCTCACTCTTACGTTATTAGTCCTTATATAGTTATCATCAGTGGTTCTAATTTATCGTTATTAGTCCTTACATAGTTATAAGTTGTAGTCTTACATTGTCCCTTTTCACTTCATCGCTCCTCAGGAGCCTCCTTTGCTGGCCATCAGCATCGCATTGTAGACATCTCAATTTTGCCCTCTCAGAGTATACAAACTTGTTCAATCAACCTTTGACCTTGCCCATGACTTTCGAAAAGGGCTCACTCTTTTTGAAGGCTTTAAAACCCTAAACATGGGACCATATACTAAAACAATAGTATATGATCGAAGCACAGGCTGAAAGAATAGCTCTGTGATTCAGACTTGATTCAACCCCAGGAAGATCATGAATTACGCACCCTGTCTAGAGTGCATAATTCAATTGCACGTCCCATTAGTGGTGCACAATTGGTCCAACTTGGACCAGGCCCGTTCTCCTTGTAGGTCTCTTAGGACTTGATTACGCGCCCTATCAAGAACGCGCGATCAGATTGCATGCTGCACCACTGGCGCGTAATTTTTCCAACTTGAACTAGTCGATACCCTTCTAGAGGTCACCTTGAGACTAGATTGCAAGCCCAAACTAGCACGCACAATTGATTGTGCTCTCCACCACCAGCGCGCAATTAGTTCCAATTATGTTGGTACTAGGATACCAGGCTAAGTCAGTCAGTCGGTCACTCACTGAGTCAGTCACCGACTCAGAGTGATTAAGCGCCCAGGATATGGTGGGTAATCCAATTAAGCGCACCAGATAGGGCACATAATTGGATTTAACCGACTACTATGCACCTCCCACAGGGCGCGTAATTACCTGAATACTTATAAATAGATCTCCCTACCCCACAAAACAACACACATTCAATAATCAAAATTTTGAGTTCCTCTCTTTCAAGCTTAGGGATTTCGAGATTCTCTCTTCGGCGCCCGACTTCAGGTAATCTCTTAGGTTCCAGTTTCTAGTTCTTAATTTCTAGTTTCTAGTCCTCAATTCAAATTTCTAGTTCTTAACTTCTAGGTTCTAGTTCTTAATTTTGACCCCAATGCTTAATTTTCATTCTAGTTTCTAATTCTAGTTCTTAATTCTTAAGTTATAGATCTCAGTTCTTAGTTCTTGATCCCTAATCCTTACAACCTCGAATTCTCAATTTTTAATTATCCTTAGCCGTAAAAGTAATTTACTATTCTATTCTTCTTTCCCTCAAGCTTCTCCCTTTGAGAAAATTCGAGGATCGCTTCGGGGCTCTCCAAAAGGGATCGAGCTGCCTTCTAGACTTTTAGAATCACAGACTCTTCTCTGAGAGCCCCAGGTAGTCAAGCTAGTGGCAGTAGCCCATTAGTCTTGACTCTCGAAGTAGTATTAAAGGTGGAAGCGCCTAGCTTAGAGCCAAATAGGTCTCCCCAACCTTTCCCAATTTTCAATCCCGTCACTTTTATATTTACCCTATTTTAAAATATAAAATGAAGTCGGATTGATATGAAATTGGTCACATTTGAAAGCTTATTGAAGTAGCTTTCCAACGAGCCCGAAAATGTGCAATTCCGACAAATATTAAAGAAGTTATGGTCAATTTTAGAAAGCTGCAGAAAAAGTGACAAATTTCAAGACTCTTAATCGAATTAGGATTTGTCTCTTTTTCTATTTTATTGGATTTTTTTCCTTTATTAGAAATAGGATTAGTTTCCTTATTGCTTGAGGACTTTATTTTATTAGTTTAGAAGAATTAGGAATTAGAGTTACACTAGAATTTCTAGTAAAAGCCTATAAATAGACCCCTACCCCCTAGCCACTCTACACAATCCTCTCTTCTGAGCTTCTTCCTTTTAGAAAATTCTAGTTCTTAATTCTAGTTCTAAATTTTAGTTCTAGTTCTTGATTCTAGTTCTAAATTTTAGTTATAGTTTCTAGTTCTAGTTCTAAATTCTAGTTCTCTTTCTAGTTTTAGTTCTTAATTCTTAGGTTCTAGTCCAAGTTCTAGTTCTTAATTTCTAGTTCCTAGTTCTTAGTTCCTAGGTTCTAGTTCTAGTTTTTGATTTTCTTTCTAGTTCTTAATGCTAGTTCAAATTCTTCGTTCTAGTTCTAAATTCTTAATTCTCTATCTCGGTTTTTGATTCCTAGTTCTCGAATCTAAGTTTAAATTCAGTTTTTAAATATTTAATATTTACAAAATAATCTTTACCCACCCATTTGCCAAGGGAGCTTACGGAGGGTACTCGGGAACGGGGCCGATCATCTTTAGCATAACGGGCCACAACTCACTTTTTGAATTAGACTCCTAGTAGGATTAGGAGACTAGGTAAATTAGACTCCTAGTAGGATTAGGAGACTAGATCAATTAGACTCCTAGTAGGATTAGGAGACCAGGTCAATTAGAATTCCAATAGGACTAGGAGATTAGATTCGTTAGAGTCCTAGAAGAAGTAAGAAGGCTAAACTAGTTAGATTAAAGGCAACCATAGTTGCTGACGTTGGCCGGCCGACGATTCAGTAAAGGAGTTCAACCTACAAGCCCCAGCTCCCCTTAAAGCCTGATCTGTGATGTGTTACAGCGTCGATAAACATCTACAGCTGGCGATCGCTTCATCCAGTTATTCTTCATTTAAGATTTGCCTTTTCCTTTTAACAATTTAATATTTTCTAATTTATTACTCCATCGCCCTTAGCCAGAATCCACTTGGACCAAATTGGGCCACTCTTTTCTGGGATTGAAAGGAACCCATAAAAAGGGCATACTAACAGACTGGCGATCGTAAGGGGAATCTTTTCTCAAGGATTGCCTCAATTTAATTAGTTTTATTATTATTATTATTATTTTCTACCTTTTTTCATTTTTTTTTCGCACACACTCACACTACATACTCAACTTTAAAAAAAAAAAAACTTTTTAAAATGTCGGGCGTCAAAAAATTGAATTTTAATGATAACGACCCACCCTCATAGGACCTTCCTAGCGATCCCAAGTATAATGTTAGGCCGTCTCTCAGGACAGCCCAGCGTCGTGCCCGGATTTAATACAGTCAGTGAAAACAAAAAATACCCCTTCACTCCATGAAACACAAATCACAACAACAACAACAGAGAAACTGACGACGGACAAAACTCAAAGGCTAGCCAAATTGTGGACCACACCGCCAACAAGTTGATGAAGGGAGGAAAAGAAGCCGATGCCCTGTTATAGTCATTCGCCAGTTTATACAAAGTTGTAGCAAAGTAGAGGTTGAGGGATGAACAACGAGTTACCTTGAGAAGTCAACAAGAGGAAAGGATGTCAACTTCTCCATATGCTCCGACTCCTCCGATACATAACACATGTACCCTTCACGTCCCCTATAACGACTATCACCGAAGATAACCCTCCCCTGAGACCTCGAAAGGCGATACCACCATTAACATAGACGACCTCCCTCAACTTCTAGGCAATTACATGGCTAACAGAGAATGCTCTAACCCTAGCCACACCTTTGGATTCGACAAATTCTGTAGAGACCTCGACTTCACTGTACCTGTCGAGTTCAAACCACCCAAATTCAACAAATACAATGGTACAGGCAATCTGAAACACCACTTGGCCCTATTTCGTAATGACTGTAGACCCCTATGCAATAACCTGGGCCTTCTCATTCACTACTTGCAGAGGTCTCTGGGAGGAGAAGCCCTTGACTGGTTCGCTGCCTTACCTCTACCCGAAATCGAGACATTCAAAGACTTAGCCAGTAGATTCTTAGACCAATACCAACACCTCACTCATGAAGAAATTAGTCTCCTTGACTTGATGCACACAAGACAAGAAGACACCGAAGACTTCGCGACATTCACTAACTGCTGGAGGAGGCTCGCTGCCTGAACAGGGAATCAAATAAAAGAATGCGATACGATAGGAATCGTGATCATCAACACCCTCGAACCCCTCTGGAGTGCTCTCATCCTAAGTTACTACCCCAACTCCATTGTCCTTTATCAACGCACATACAACATTAAATAAAGGACGAGAGCCTTAACCTCTCTGCTCTGACATCTGAAGGACCCTCCTCCGACAACCCCTAGAGTGAAAATTCCAAACGAGACTTTAAGGACCGAACAAATCAGCACAAACTAAGGACAAAATCAAACAAACTCTCAACCATACCACCCATATGACCAAGCTCAAGATCTATACACAAACCTATACCCTGACCAAAACCAATTACCACACAAAAACTGAGATCAACACCCTTACCAACTTTTATACAACAACCAATACACAAACCCACACTATGATCAAAACCAACTCCTCGACACTACACAAACTAACATCACCTGCTACAACCCTTTGCTTGAACAAACTCCACCAAGCCCTCAACCCACATACGTTACCGTACACACACTCACTCCTGCCCCATTTCACCCAGCTAGCCTGATCCGAAGGATTGAACCCCCTTCAGACCATGTCCATATCATCCATTCACGACCAACTAATCTTGTCCCATACACAAATAAACACAAAATCGCCTTTCGCACTGAACTAGTCACCAAGATCACCAAGATAACCTATCACCGACTCCACCCCCATACTAACCCAGTCTATCACCAAACTCATCACCAAGCTCAACGCACTTATCTAACCTACTGCCAAAATCACCAAACATGATTCCGAAGCAATCCAGTCGACCGTTATGGTCAACAAATTAACCCTCAAACCAACTCAACCTACCCTTGAATACGACAACCTACTAACAAACGAATCAACCCCTACACCTCTTGAATAGATGCCTAAACTAATGACACAAGCTACCCTTAAATAGGCTCACGTGCTGATTCTAGAAGTAATTTTTGAATCAATCAACCCTTAAGCCAATCACAAACTAAACTCTAAACATTAACTCGTAATCCAATCAAAACCCCTAATCAAACCAATTCTGAAGCTAACCCCCAAACTCAAACACATAATCAAACACATTGCCCTATCAATCTAAAAACTAGTCCCTGAATCAGTTCCTACACCTGCTATAAAACTTGAACTCAACAATAAACAATTTACCCCACCAACCTCAGAACCAGCTCTCGAACCAAAACCCATTTCAAAACCTAAACTCACTACCGAACTTGTCACCTCTCCAACTTCAAAATGAAACCCCGAATCTGGCTCTGTCGCCAAACAGACCTCCTAGCCACCTACTCTAAAATTGCTCGTTGGGCCAATTTCAGGACCAACTCATGAATCAACCCCTACAGAACTCTCCACCAAACTTATCATCCCCTCAACACTAGAACTAGGACCCATTATCGAACTTACCATTCCATCAAATACGAAACTGAACCTCAAATCTAAACCTACCATCAAACCTAAACTTGTCATCAAACCTAAACTTGTCACCAAACCTAAACCTGCCATCAAACCTAAACTTGTCACCGAACCTAAACCTATCATTGGATCTGAACCCGTCATCAAACTTGAACCTATCGTCAAACCTAAACTGATCATCGAATACAAACCAAACATCAAACCTCAAACTATCGGTGAATCTAAACCTATCCTCGAACATGAACTTATCACCGTACCTAAACCGATGATCAAACTTGAACCTGTCATCAGACACAAAACCAAACCTATCATTGAATTTAAATTAATCGTTGAACCTAGACCCGAACCTATCATCGAGCTTGCACCCATCCACAGGCTCAAACCCACCATCAAATGTGAACCCGTCATCAAAACCAAACCCATTGTCGAACCTGAACTTGTCGTCAAACTCGAGCCTATTATCGAACACAAACCTGTCACTAAAATCAAACCTATCCCTACAATGCCAACTACATCACCTTTGAGCTAGCCATCAAACCTATCAAGGAGCCAATCATCACTCCCACTCTTGAAATCAAACCAAACTTAAATCTTGCTACCCCAATTAACATCCAAATAGACATATTACTGAATTCTCGAATTTCACCACAACACAAAATCGACATCATAACTAAGACAGATTCTAACCATCAGATCCAGATTTTCGTAGACCTCACAATCAAAACTTTCACAGAACACCAACCGGCGATAATACTGCAACATCAAACTCTCGATACCAAACCTCCTCCAAAAATTACAAACGAAACATTAAAACAAACTCACAATAAACCCAAAATACACATTAAACAAAACAAGGGAAGACAAAACTGCCCCACATGAAGGTTCCATCTTACACCCTCTTCAGCCGTTGGAGTCAATGTTAGAGAAGAAAAAATGAAAGTGCAAGGTTCCATCAAACCTCATAATTCTTGTGTTAGCAGGTTGTTAAAAAAAAATATACAGAAAAAAAAGCACAACCGAGCGAGAGTAATATGACTAATGTGCAGTCACTGAATTCATGGAAGCATAAGCTAATTGTGAGGGCATTCCTGATAGCTTTAATAGGAAAGTATAAGCAAGCCGTGAGGGCATCCCTGACTTCTTTACTCTACTAGATATCATCGTATGGTGGCGGAGGAGGATAAAACTCCTGCTAACCATAGAATTTTATGATTTGATGGTGCTGAACCATGACGGAGAGCTCAATTATTACATCGCATTACCCACCCGAGAAGAAAGTAGTTGACTACTATTTCGAAATCGGTTAAATAAGAAGCTACCCTCAGATCAATAAACCTCATCACTTCTTCACCCTTTATTTTCTCTTCGGACAATGAGTCAAACGACTTTCAAAATCTCTTGCAGAGTACAATAAAAAACTTTTGAATGATAAGCGATGCATTCACCTGTTACCTACCATTCACCTCAATCCTGCTAAAAGCTACGATACATGATGATCGTTCAACACTTACAAAATTGAGCCTGACACGCGGCCGAAATATTCAAACTACTTCCCAACATGGGACCATTACCAAAACACTTCAGGACATCTATGAGGCTGATAAAAGTCTCGCCATCACTTGACACTGGGGCATTTTTTTAAGAGCGCTAGCACCTTGGTAGCGATACTTAGGTCACGAGATCGACACCCAAAACTGGGGCATTTTTTTTAATTTTCAGGTTGTTCCTTACTTTTCTGCGATGGGACCAAAAACATCCAAAACAAGACAAATAAGAAACATACAACAATAAACGTGAATAAATGTATATAAAACGAACACAATAAATAAAATTCCATTTTATTTATGACAGAGTTTACAGCTATCACTGGAGGCATACCTCCTGAATATACAACCCAAAACGAAGACCTAAGACTTGAACATATCACTTAAAATAAACACGGAACCCAAAATAGACACAAACCCAAAACGCGATGCGTGGAACGTCCAATCAAAGGCAACATAAAGAGGGGAGGATTGGTTGGGTAACGCCTTTTCCATCCATTTAGAAGACTTCCCTCCCGCCATCTTCACTTCCTAACAATAAAGAAGGATGTACATCGCACCTTAATCCCAATACCCCCCAAGCCACAGCGACAACTCTGATTACACCACCATTCATGATCACTTTAGGACGTAAAACACGTGAAATGCCGTAGAATGGAAGATCCAAAAATATCGCCAAGACCTCAAAATCAGGACGCTCTAGGAAGGAATGAAGAAAAATGAAGGAAGCTTGGATATATATAGGCGCTGGCCTAATTTAGCGCCAAAAACACAACACATAATCCAATTCAACGCTGACACAACCGCACACATTCCAGATTAAGTGTCACATATAACACGCGCAACTCATTTTCTGCCAGCACGAACAAGCGACAAACCAAAAATGCATCGAGGACCCCTCATGCAATATACTTCACGTGCTCACACCACCGCACGGGATCCCAAGAGTCACCCAAACACCTTTGCCTTACGAGCTCGACGACGCTTCGATTGCGGGCACTTCACCTTGCACGTTATTAGATTATATGCCACTGTATACGCGCGCATTCGACACGCCAATCCTTCAAACATGCGCACCCTCCCGTGCTCATAAATGATTTAAGCACCCAGACTAGAGCGCATAATTCGCCAGCCATAACGCACTCCTCAAACACGACACGTACTTTGGACGAAAAAAACATGCGCCCTCAATGAAAACCTTAAACAAAATAAACTTGTATAAAATTGAAATTTCCTATCCCCACCATAATGAAACACTAGAAACTATAACACAATCCACTACGCAATTACTTTCGCCCCGAGGATTATACTTGAAGGAAAAAATCACCCCCCATATAGTCCCATCACGACACTACCCCACTATGTCCCCTCGCACACACCCAGCATGCACTCATAGGCGCACCATCAGCGAAATTCAGACGTGTTGTAATGCTGAAAACAAGTCCCATTGTGAGGCAATTACAGCCCGATCTCATCATCTGCCAAAGAAAAAAATAAACATAGCCATTCCATCGCATAACCACCAATTTTTACCACGTGACCTCACATATCGAACAAGAAGGAAGGCTCCACCAATGTCCCATCTCCAAAAGCAAAGAGCCGAACCTCTCAAATGTCCCATTGCGACGATTGGTGTCTTCCCATCGTGCGACGGTCATCAAACTCTACCGCAACAGAAACATGCACTCATTGACAGAAGAAAAAAGGAATTTCTCCGACGTCCCATCGCACCCATCAACTATCAAGTCCCATCATAGACATCTCATCAAGCGATCCAGACATCCCATCACACCGGCGACTATCAGGTCCCGCTACAGCAAAAATAAATGAGAGGAAACTCTCTCATGTCCCATTGCGACACCACCACAGCAACCGGCCAGTCCCATCGCAAGCTATACCAAGACCTCCCGCCGATAACAAATCAGGTAAGTAAAACACCCCTTTCTACTCGATATTCTCTGTAAAATATAATTAGACAATATTAAGTCAAATGTTTTCAAAACCTATCTCTCCTAACTCGTGAATCGCTATAGTCCTCCCACAAGAGACAATCATCAGTATTCACGAGAAGATTAGATGGAGTATCTAGCATACCAAGTGTCATCTTGACAACCATGCAAACAGTTGAGTCCACAAATCTCGCTCTGATGGATCTGCCCAGCGACGTCTAGGAAGCCACATTTTCTACCGTTTTGCCACCCAATTGATCTGAAGTTAAAAATCCCAAACTTAAAAAATATATATATACATAAAAAAAAATAATAAATAAACCCTCTATCTATCAAAATTCACTTCTCATCACTCTAATGTATTCTTTCCCTTGGGAAATCGAACAGTGAGCATACTCAACTCTGAGAAATTACAAATGTCTACAGGAAAAGGATGCCTGACATGCCATTGGTGTGAGCAATGACGCGCCCTATTTGACATGACTTGTGAAAGCCTTCACCATTACATGACATTATATCATATTATCTAGTCACTTTACCTTGTCTTAGGACATTTGAATGATGCCCACCACTACCACGTTAGCACCATTTTTCTCTCATTTAACTGCCACCTGTAGCAGGTCGTGACATGCAGTGGGATGCCACTTGCACCTGTGGACTAGGATATGACCACTCTCCCCTTTGTCTGACTGTCACTTGCAGTAGGTCACGATATGCGACGGGATGCCACTTGCACCAGCAGATGAAGATATATCTCTAGATTGCATCAATTTCCCCCCGTTTGATTACCACTTATAGCAAGTCGCGACATGCGATGGGATACCATTTACACCTGCGATTGGGAATACACCTCTCGACGGTTACCAATGGGCCCTCGAAGGCCCCTCCTTAGCTTGCACTGATAGATAAGAAGGTAAAGTATTTCAAGTTAGCTCCCCAGTTCACACTTGTGAGTTTTCAGAGAAACGAGAAGGCACTTCAGAAGAGGGGTGTCGACTTCTTCGATGCATTCTTATTCTACAAGAACGCGCCGAAGAGGGGCATCTGTAGACACTCCAATTTTTCCCTCTTAGAGTATACAAACTTGTTCGATCAACCTTTGACCTTGCCAATGACTTTCGGAAGGGGGCTCACTCTTACGTTATTAGTTCTTATATAGTTGTCATATGTGGTTCTAATTTATTGTTATTAGTCTTTACATAGTTATAAGTTGTAGTCTTACGTTGTCCCTTTTCACTTCATCGCTCCTCAAGAGCCTCCTTTGCTGGCCATCAATATTGCATTGTAGACACCCTAATTTTGCCCTCTCAGAGTATACAAACTTGTTTGATCAACCTTTGACCTTGGCCATGACTTTCGAAAAGGGGCTCACTCTTTTTGAAGGCTTTAAAATCCTAAACATGGGACCATATACTGAAAAAATAGTATATGGTCGAAGCATAGGCTGAAAGAATAGCTCTCTGGTTCAGACTTGATTCAACCCCAAGAAGATCATGAATTATGCGCCCTATCCAGACCGCGCAATTCAATTGCACGTTCCATTAATGGTGCGCAATTGGTCCAACTTGGACCAGGCCCACTCTCCTTGTGGGTCTCTTAGGACTTGATTACGAGCCCTATCATGCGTGATCAGATTTCATGCTACAACACTGGCGCACAATTTGTCCAACTTGAACTAGTCGATACCCTTCTAGAGGCCGCCTTGAGACTAGATTGCACACCCTTACTGGCATGCGCAATTGATTGTGCTTTCCACCACTAACGCGCAATTAGTTCGAATTAGGTTGGAACTAGGTTACTCGGTTAAGTCAGTCAGTCGGTCACTCACTGAGTCCATCACTGACTCAGAGTGATTAAGTACCCGGGATATGGCGCGTAATCTAATTAAGCGCACCAGATTGGGCGCGTAATTGGATTTGACCGGCTACTATGCACCTCCCACAGGGCGCGTAATTACCTGAATACTTATAAATAGATCTCCCTACCCCACACAACAACACACATACTACAATCAAATTTTCGAGTTCCTCTCTTTCAAGCTTAGGGATTTTGAGATTCTCTCTTCGGCGCCCGACTTCAGGTAATCTCTTAGGTTCTAGTTTCTAGTTCTTAATTTCTAGTTTCTAGTCCTCAATTCAAATTTCTAGATCTTAAGTTCTAGGTTCTAGTTCTTAATTTTGACCCCAATGTTTAATTTTCATTCTAGTTTCTAATTCTAGTTCTTAATTCTTAAGTTATAGATCTCAGTTCTTAGTTTCGGATCCCTAATCCTTAAAATCTTGAATTCTCAATTTTTAATCCTTAGGCCTTTAATCATCTATCCAAACTCAGTCCTTTCAAAATTATCCTTAGCCATAAAAGTAATTTACTATTCTATTCTTCCTTCCCTCAAGCTTCTCCCTTTGAGAAAATTCGAGGATCTCTTTGGGGCTTCCCAAAAGGGATCAAGCTGCCTTCTAGACTTTTAGAATTGCAGACTTTTCTCTGAGAGCCCCAGGTAGTCAAGCTAGTGGCACTAGCTCGTTAGTATTGACTCTTGAAGTAGTATTAAAGGTGGAACTGCCTAGCTTAGAGCCAAATAGGACTCCGCAACCTTTCCCAATTGTCAATCCCGTCACTTTTATGTTTGGCCTATTTTAAAATATTAAATGAAGTTGGATTGATGTGAAAGTGGTCACATTTGAAAGCTTATCGAAGTAGCGTTCCAACGAGTTTGAAAATGTACAATTCTGACAAATATTGAAAAAGTTATGGTCAATTTTTGGAAGCTACACAAAAAGTGATGAATTTCAAGACTCCTAATCGAATTAGGATTTGTCACTTTTACTATTTTATTGGATTTTTTTCCTTTATTAGAAATAGGATTAGTTTCCTTACTGCTTGAGGACTTTATTTTATTATTTTAGAAGAATTAGGAATTAGAGTTACCCTAGGATTTCTAGTAAAAGCCTATAAATAGACCCCTACCCGCTAGCCACTCTAGACAATTCTCTCCTCTGAGCTTCTTCCGTTTAGAAAATTCTACTTCTTAATTCTAGTTCTAAATTTTAGTTCTAGTTCTTAATTCTAATTCTAAATTTTAGTTATAGTTTCTAGTTCTAGTTCTAAATTCTAGTTCTCTTTCTAGTTTTAGTTCTTAATTCTAAGGTTCTAGTCCTAATTCTAGTTCTTAATTTCTAGTTCCTAGTTCTTAGTTCCTTGGTTCTAGTCTAGTTTTTAATTTTCTTTCTAGTTCATAATTTTATTTCTAATTCTTAATTCTCCTTCTAGTTCTTAATGCTAGTTTGAATTCTTCATTCTAGTTCTAAATTCTTAATTCTCTATCTCGGTTTTTGATTCCTAATTCTCTATTCTAAGTCTAAATTTAGTTTTTAAATCTTCAATATTTACTAAATAATCATTACCCACACGATTTACCACGGGAGATTGTGAAGGATACTCGGGATTGGGGCCGATCATCCTTAGCATAACAGGCCACAACTCCCTTTTTTAATTAGACTCCTAGTAGGATTAGGAGACTAGGTGAATTAGACTCCTAGTAGGATTAGGCGACTAGATCAATTAGATTCCTAGTAGGATTAGGAGACCTGGTCAATTAGACTTCTAGTAGGACTAGGAGATTAGATTCGTTAAAGTCCTAGCATAAGTAAGACGACCAAACTAGTTAGATTAAAGGTAACCCATAGCTGCTGACGTTGGCTGACCGACGATTCACTAAAGGAGTTCAACCTGCAAGCCCCTCGCTCGCCTTAAAGCATGATCAGTGATGTGTTGCAGCATCTATAAACATCTGTAGCTGGTTATCGCATTATCCAGGTATTCTTTATTTAAGATTTGCCTTTTCTTTTAAGCAATTTAATATTTTCTAATTTATTACTCCATCGCCCTTAGCTAGAGTCCACTTGGACTGATTTGGGCCACTCATTTCGGGGATCGAAAGGAACCAAGAAAAAGTACATACCATCACGCATGATTAGAGTCGCATGCATGGTACCGTGCCCTGCCTGAGTTTCAACAAGCACGATTGGTGTCTTTCCGCTTTGGGCCGAACCTGGAGCTTGAGCCCTTCCCGATCGATCAAGGCTTGATCACTTTGTATTCTTCCCCGAAATTGGGCCACTATTAGAGGCTTTCTTCATTTTCTTTAGGTGAGATTTATTTGACCATTAGCTTTATAATGTTTTAGTTATTTTGTCTCTCTTGTTAGTGATTGTTTCGATGTTTGTGTGTTTAGTTTTGGGCATATGATCACTTTGCATTCTTACGTCCGTGGATGTCGGTAGAGATTACTTTTATTTTCTCGCACATGCATGTGTGGCAGAAAGCGATGGGGCATCACTACCAATCTTCGGATCTTCAGGCCGCACGAGGTCTCTTTGAGGACATGCACACTGGGCAGGTACGTGTTGTCTATGTTGTTAGTGTGTCTTAGGTTTTAGGCTTTAGATTTTACTGATGGGTTGTCTTGTTTATTTCTCATTATAGGTCATTTGGAGCGGCCAGGGAGGATGTCAAGCAGCCAATGATACAGTCCGGTTGGCCCTTCTTTGACATGGATATCTGGGTCCACTGCTTCGAGAAGGTGGAGTGCATCCACCTATCTCGCGTAGCTCGACAGTTGGGGCTCCCTCAGGGAGTCCCTTTGGAGATTTGGCATCGGGTTATGAAGAGGATGACTGGTCCCCATGGTTGGGACTTTGCATGGAGGGTGAGGGCTCAGATTGATGAGTTTGGAACCGGGGGGACTAGGGTGATAGGGGCACGCGATGAGGCAGACGCTCGAGAGTTTGCAAGGTGGTTTTAGGGGCTTGGTGGTGGCTGGCTCTTTACACATCCCTTCAATGGGAGCGACTCTTTCGCGGTTGGCAGTCCTTAGTTCACCTTGGATCTGAGGGAGAGGCTGGCCGCATTAGAGCAGGGCCATCTGGGTTCGGGCGTCCGCTAAGCGATGGACACCCTCCACAGGGCGATTGAGCAAATGGGATGTGCTCCTAGGCCTGTTGAGGAGATGCTACGCTCCTTGAGGACCTCCGTCTTGTAGGCCAGAGCAGCAAAGGATGAGTTGAAGGCCCAGCTGGCAGAGACTCGATGATCTCTGGTGAGTTGGTTTATTCATTTTAGTCATTAGGGCATTCATTTTACTTCTAGTCAATTTAATATGTTTGTTTTGATTTTGCTTCCTCTTCGTTTGTTAGATTGCGCGGGAGTGTTGGTACACACTTTTTCTGGGTCCCTTTCGATCGCCAGCTGCAGATATTTATCAATGCTGAAACACGTCACTGATCACGCTTGAAGAAGAGCGGGGGCTTGCAGGTTGAACTCCTTTACTAAATCGTCGGTCGGCCAACGTCAGTAGTTGTGGGTTGCCTTGGGGTTTAGCTAGTTTGGTTTTCCTATTCCTGTTGGGAGTTTAATTGATTTGGTCTTCTAATTCTTCTTTAAGTCTGGCTAATTGGGAGTCTCCTAGTGCTGCTCTAACTCTAATTAATTTAGTTTCCTAATCCAACTAGGAATCTAATTAATCTAATCTCCTGATCTTACTGAAAGTCTAATTAAAAAGGTCTCTTAATTCTGCTAGGAGTCTAATTAAAAAAGGGTCTCCTAATTGTACTAGGAGTCTAATTTAAAAAAGGTCTCCTAATTCTACTAGGAGTCTAATTTAAAAGAGGTCTCCTAATTCTACTAGGAGTCTAATTTAAAAATAAAAGGAGTTGTGGCCTATTGTTCTCAGGAGGATCGGCCCTGTTCCAGGGTACCCTCCGTAAGCTCCCTTGGGCACATCGGATGGCTAAGGATTATTTTGTAAATTGAATTTGAACTTAGAATTAGGAATAAAAAATTGAGATCGAGAATAAAAAATTTAGAACTAGAATGAAGAATTCAGACTAGAAAAAAAGTTGAGAATTAGAAAGAAAATTGGGACCTAGAAAGAAAGTTGGGAACTAGAACTAGAACCTAGAAACTAAGAACTAAAAACTAGAAGATTACCTGAATTCGAGCACTTCTTTCTCCTTCTGGCACCGCAGATGAGGAACTCGAACTCCTTGGGCGGGGCTAGAGCTCTAAAGAGAAGAGATCTCTAAAAAAATTGGTGTTTTGCATGAGGTAGGGGGGGTTGTTGTTGTTCTAAGTGTGCATGATTTATTTGTGTTTTGAAAACATACTTGCAAATGATGCATTGTACTGAATATTAAAAAGAATAAGAAAATATCAGCACAGAGAGAACATAATTAGCCTGCAAGATCAGGGCCAATTGTAGCAAGTTTTAAATGTAAGTGAGTAAAAGATCGTCCACAGGGAATTGATTTAAAATTTAAGATAAACCTCCAGATCTGAGCTACCAGATCTGACCTCTGATCCTATCTACAAAGCACATAAGATGGGAGGTTGAATTTGTCACATTAACTAAATGATAAAAGTAAAAATTAAACTAAGTGATCCAGATCTGAGTTGGGGAAACGTTTGAGGTAAACTTATACAAAAAATGGAGAAGTAATATCTAACTTTGATTTGGTCTTTGAAATCTAATGAGAATAAGCACTTTCAAATAGAGGTGATCCAATCTTCATCTGGCTACAAGCACAGATGTAAGAGAGATAAATCTAATTCAAGGATTAGGCTTACACTTATGGCTATGGTCTGTCCACTTTAATGGCCACAAACCATCCAATAGTCTTTAATCCAAATCCTCAATTCAGAACAGGAAACATCACTACAAATGCTGTAAGAGACTAGGTTACCAACACTAATTCTTACAGGATTAATGAATCAAGGGAAATTACATGCAAAACAATGAATCTAAAGGAGTCTAATGTACTGAGGAGATCAGAGGGAACCCTTGACATGAGTCCAATGGAGAATGCATAGTTCTGACAAGAACCTTTTAAAATCCACCATTAAAATGACTCTGATTTGCAGTCTTGAATACAACTCTCTTTTGAATTACAGAAATATCTCACAGCTCTCAAATGCAAGTACAAAGTAAGCTATTACAAGGATTGCAAACAAGCTGTCTGGCTGGGAAATGGGGGATTAGAAATGAAACTCAAAATCTGGATACCCAAATTGGGCAAATGGTTCGTCTATTTATAGTTTTTCCTAAGCCAACTCAGATGTGTATCAACCAATCAGAATTGGATAGATCTGTATCAACCAATAGGAGTCGAGCACAAGGATCCAGATCTATTTTGGCCAATCAGAATTCCTCGATCTGTTTACCCAATCGGTGAAAAAGGCATCAATTCTGTTATGCATTTTGAAAGTTTGTTAGAGTTTCTAGAAGTTCCCGCCAAGTTATTCCCTCTCTAGGTGCTCACGTGGGGTGGAATATTCCTTCGCTTTATGCTTAGAACCCTTTGGAATGTCCCTAGGTTTTAAAACGCATTGGGACGCGTGCAACAGATTACTGAATTGCCCTTGTTAAAGGCTGAATCTCGAATACCTTTTCGCAGAGCTTAGGGGCCTTTTAAAAATCTTTGTGACTTCTGAAGCTCTTTTCGCAATGTTCAATCTCTCTTCGAATTGTGTTTTCTCCTTTTCGCAAAGTTCAATCTTCTCTTCGAAGTGTGTTTTCTCCTTTTCGCAAAGTTCAATCTTCTCTTCGAGGAGTTCAGATGCTCTTCGAAAGCTACGCCTGGAGTTTTAGTCCTTTTCGCAGAGTTCAAGGTTTTTTATGAAAAGTGCAGGTTCTTTGTGAAAAGAACTCTGTAGCGCATTTCTCTGTTCGAATTGTTCCCTGCTTCGCTTACAGGTCTTTGCCTCTTTACTTTAGACCTTTCAATAGCTGATGAGGTTGTTTCTTCACTTTCTTTCTTTGGACTGACATGGATTGTCATCTTTTTGGCACTCTTAAGCTGCTTTTATGGTTAAGCCTGTGTTTATTGTTAGCTGCAACATAGGCACTTAAAACACTTATTTAGTTCTCTCAAAGGTCTATCAAGGCCTTGATTAAGGGGTGAAAAATAGTATTTTCCAGTTCTCAACACACCCCCAAACCTAAGCTTTGCTAGTCCCTGAGCAAAGACAAAATTTAAAAATAGAAGGAAAAGCCATTTTTGTAGGGAGCACAGTTGCATTTAGCATATGCAACAAGCCTTTTAAACCCCTAGGTGATCCCTAGTGGAGGAGTGAAGTCTCCTGAGGGTTTTCAGTGAAGGTACCCACAAACTTCTCCAATAAATCAGTTAAGATCAATGCAGTTCTGTTAAAGCAAACTTTCATCCAATCAGATTATTCACACCTGCATCACAAAGTTGTAAGAAGATTTTCAAGAAAACATCAGTTCAAAACTAAAATTCTGTTGTAATTCCTTTACCATTCACTCAGTTGGTGTCAAAAAGTTTTTACAAGAAAAATTAATGAAAAGCTTGCCTTCTATTTGAAAATTCAGTTTTGATGTTACCCCAAATAATTTGATTTCAAACTCAACTCTCACCAGGGTTTTCACTCACCATGCAAATATGAGGGTTGCACTATTTCACACAGCTCAAGAGTAATTACAGCCCTCAAATAGGACTGTAAGCAGGAGCATAGGCATTGCTTTTTAGTTTTGAATTCACTGCTCTTTTCACCATAGATTACACAAATCCTTATCTCCATATGACAGCTCAATCCATCTTTGATCAGTAAGGACTTTAACTTGGGTTGTAATGTGGCTTATGGGTGAAATTTATCAAGAATAAAAGGGTTGGAATGGAGTTCAAAATTTTAGAAGTCAGTCAAGGTAAGGAGGTGGTATGGACACCTTCTTTATTTCAGCACAATTTCATCTTCTTTTTTGAATTTTCAGAGCCAAAGTGGCCATCTTTTTCTCTTTCTTTTTCAAACTTCCAATGAAATGACTTCTCTCTTTTTTTTTTTTTTTTTTCAAATCAACATTGACTGGAATGCCACATTTCTTCTGCTGATACATCATTGCCTTCAATTATTTATCTTTTTCTTTTACCAAACTGTTACCCAACTCACCTTTTTTCAGCTTTCTTTCCTTTACCTTCTGAATTCTCAGAGTGAGGGTTAGGCTAAATGAGGTTGATGAGGTTTCAAATAAATCTTTGATTTATAAAGCTCAAATGGTGTGTATCAAGGGCAGTTTTAAAAGGTTGGGCTTTTTGAAGTTCAAACTGTCCAAAAGGAGGCCTTACATAATGTCTTTAATATCATGATTGCTGTCAAGATATTTTAACTTGGAGATGTGTAACTTCTAGTGATAACAAGCAGGTTCAAACAGTCCCTAGAGCAGAAAAAAACTGCCAATTTATACCTCCAAAGAATACATTTCAGGTCCAAATCTCACTGGGTGTGGTTTTCTATCAAATTCCTGAGGTATATCATCATTGGTTTCTCTCTTTTTAGGTTTACTAAAACATCAATTTTCTTTTGAAAATTTCTGACATTCACTTCATGAAAGTATTAGAATTACACTAGAAATTAATTTTAAAAAGTTTTAACTTCCTCATTTTTCAAAAAAACAGGTGTGAGATTACTTCATTTTCAAAATTCTCAGATCATAAGTCGCACCAAGCATTAACTTATTTTATTGGCATACCGCCATACCCCCAAACCTAAGATGAACATTGTCCTCAATGTTCTTCGAGAAACGAGGAGCAGGATAAAAGAAGAAAGGAAAACTATAGAAAATTTTTTGCGTAAAAGAAAAAAATAAAGAAAATAACTCGAATATATGAGCAGGAAAAGGGAAAAAAAATATTATATAAATATAGGAAATTACGATAAAAAAAATAACAAAACTAAGCTAGAACTGCTACAAAATAAAATCTAAAACTGAATATATGATCGGAAAAATAAAAGAACTGCAAAGCAAATGGAAGGAAACTAATACTAATAACAGAGAAACTGTAAAAGCAAGGTAAGGGACTGAATACAAAGTTAAAAAAGAATAAGAAAAGTGTTGATACAAAAACAGAATTTGTGAATGCAAAATAGGAAACAAAGTTAGAAACTAACTATACTCACGGAAAAATGACGGAAATCAAGAAACGAGGACACATTAACCTAAGAAAGAAAAAATCAATGATCTAAAAGCGAATTTGAAACTAAAATACGTAAAACATAAAATCTAATGCCAAATGATACATCCTAAGCCCAAAGAAAAAAAAACCCAAAAGCCTGAGATACTTATGAATCTAAGTGATTATAAAAATGTTTAGCAGAAATACAGAGAAAAGCAAGATTCATAAGACCCCTTTATTGATGATGTGTATCAATAAAAAAAAATTAATGAAGCATGGGAGCACATATTAAGAATAGGGTTCACATACAGATGAGACCAATTTATGATGAAGAAATCTCGAAGGAAAATAAAATCAAGTGGGTCCATTGAATATTCAAAACAGCCTATGATTCACTACTCATTATCCTACATGATTCCTAAAAAGAAAAAATGATCTCGAGGTCCAGATGGAAAAGTGGATGCAAATGGAGAAAACAGCCCATCAGGAAGATATCTATATATATATATATATATTTTTTTGTTTTATAATTTTCTATTTTTTGTTTTTTACTTGTTTTGATCAAGCTCAACAAGAGCCCTGATTTACTACTGCTGAAAATAATGAGAAATAACTTAGAGATTTTCTATTTGTGTTTTCATTTTCTTTTATTTTGTATTTGGTTTTGTAAAAAAAAAAGATGCCTAAAAGATGCAGAAATTATAACATTAAACACAATGAATGCTGGTTCTCAAGAATTTAAAAAGAGAAAATGAATGCAAAGGAGAAGGATGCAAACTCAAGCGGATCTGCTCCACTTTAGTCCAGATGCTCCTTGTTGGACGGTGCTCGAGATCTGCAAAAATCCAAAAGCAGAAGTACCTTTTATTCAAGTATATTGACAAAATAAAAGAAAAAAACTTAGCCCAAATTTGACAAAAGACAAAAGAGTGGCAGATTTATTCAAATAACTAGAAGGCAAAGAATAAAACTTCGGAAAAATAAAAAAATTCTCGCGATAAAGCAGTTTTCTATACAAAGCTCGTAGACATTTAATCAAGCACTTGGAATGCAAAGTGCGTTTAAAGCAAAAATAAAATCAAATCTACAAAATAGAAAAACTTAGGTCTACCAATTTTAAAATCTATTCAGCAAATGGCCAAAAACTTGTTGTTGTTCTAAGTGTGCATGATTTATTTGTGTTTTGAAAACATACTTGCAAATGATGCATTGTCTTGAATATTAAAAAGAATAAGAAAATATCAAGAGAGAGAACATAATTAGCTGCAAGATCAGGCCAATTGTAGCAAGTTTTAAATGTAAGTGAGTAAAAGATCGTCACAGGAATTGATTTAAAATTTAAGATAAACCTCCAGATCGAGCTACGGATCGACCTCGATCCTATCTACAAAGCACATAAGATGGGAGGTTGAATTTGTCAGATTAACTAAATGATAAAAGTAAAAATTAAACTAAGTGATCCAGATCTGAGTTGGGGAAGGGTTTGAGGTAAACTTATACAAAAAATGGAGCCGTAATATCTAACTTTGATTTGGTCTTTGAAATCTAATGAGAATAAGCTGTAGCTCAAATAGAGGTGATCCAATCTTCATCTGGCTACAAGCACAGATGTAAGAGAGATAAATCTAATTCAAGGATTAGGCTTACACTTATGGCTATGGTCTGTCCACTTTAATGGCCACAAACCATCCAATAGTCTTTAATCCAAATCCTCAATTCAGATCAGGAAACATCACTACAAATAATGTAAGAGACTAGGTTACCAACACTAATTCTTACAGGATTAATGAATCAAGGGAAATTGCATGCAAAACAATGAATCTAAAGGAGTCTATTGTACTGAGGAGATCAGAGGGACCCCTTGACATGAGTCCAATGGAGAATGCATAGTTTACAGCAACCTTTTAAAATCCACCATTACAATTACAAAGCACAGCTTAAACAACTCTCAGATTTGCAGTCTTGAATACAACTCTCTTTTGAATTACAGAAATATCTCACAGCTCTCAAATGCAAGTACAAAGTAGGCTATTACAAGGATTGCAAACAAGCTGTCTGGCTGGGAAATGGGGGATTAGAAATGAAACTCAAAATCTGGATACCCAAATTGGGCAAATGGTTCGTCTATTTATAGTTTTTCCTAAGCCAGCTCAGATGTGTATCAACCAATCAGAATTGGATAGATCTATATCAACCAATAGGAGTCGAGCACAAGGATCCAGATCTATTTTGGCCAATCAGAATTCCTCGATCTGTTTTAGCCAATCAGGTGAAAAAGGCATCAATTCTGTTATGCATTTTGAAAGTTTGTTAGAGTTTCTAGAAGTTCCCGCCAAGTTATTCCCTCTCTAGGTGCTCACGTGGGGTGGAATATTCCTTTGCTTTATGCTTAGAACCCTCTGGAATGTCCCTAGGTTTTAAAACGCATTGGGATGCGTGCAATAGATTACTGAATTGCCCTTGTTAAAGCTGCGAATCTCCAAAATACCTTTTCGCAGAGCTTAGGGGCCTTTTCGCAAAGTGCTGTGACTTCTGAAGCTCTTTTCGTAATGTTCAATCTCTCTTCGAATTGTGTTTTCTCCTTTTCGCAAAGTTCAATCTTCTCTTCTAAGTGTGTTTTCTCCTTTTCGCAAAGTTCAATCTTCTCTTCGAGGAGTTCAGATGCTCTTCGAAAGCTACGCCTGGAGTTTTAGTCCTTTTCACAGAGTTCAAGGTTCTTTACGAAAAGTGCAGGTTCTTTGCGAAAAGAACTCTGTAGCGCATTTCTCTGTTCGAATTGTTCCCTGCTTCGCTTACAGGTCTTTGCCTCTTTACTTTAGACCTTTCAACAGCTGATGAGGTTGTTTCTTCACTTTCTTTGGACTGACATGGATTGTCATCTTTTTGGCACTTTTAAGCTGCTTTTATGGTTAAGCCTGTCTTTATTGTTAGCTGCAACATAGGCACTTAAAACACTTATTTAGTTCTCTCAAAGGTCTATCAAGGCCCAGATTAAGGGGTGAAAAATGGTATTTTCCAGTTCTCAACAGGGGTCTATTTATTGGTATTCTGGTAATTACGTGCCCTGTGGGAGGTGCGTAATTAGCCGATCAAATCCAATTACGTGCCCTATCGGGTGCGCTTAATTGGATTACACGCCTTATCCTGGGCGCTTAATCACTCTGAGTCGGTGACTGACTCAGTGAGCGACTGACTGACTGGCTCAGCCGGGTGTCCCAGTTCTGACCTAATTAGAACTAATTCTGCACTGGTGGTGGGGCATGCAATCGATTGTGCTAAATAGTTTAGGCGCACAATCGAGTCCTAAGGCCTCTAGAAGGTTAAGGACCGATCCATGTTGGACCAATTATGCGCCAGTGGTTGGGCATGCAATTTAATTATGCGCGTGTAATCCACTCCTAAGTTGACCCATAGGAATTATAGGCATGGTCCATGTGGGACCAATTGCGCACCAACTATGGGGTGTGCAATCAAATTGCGAGCGTTGGATATGGCACACAATTTAGGACTTTCCCTGGGTTGAGTTGGGTCCGAACCATAAGGCTATTGTTTCAGCCTGTGCTTCGACTATAGACTATTGTTTTAGTATATAGTCCTCGTACTAGGGTAGTGGGATCTAAGCCACAGAGCTATTGTTTCAGCCTGTGTTCAGCCATAAACTATTATTTCAGTATATGGTCCTTGTATCAGGTTTGTGGGTTCTAGGCCACAAAGCTATTATTTTAGTCTGTGTTCAGCCATATACTATTTTTTTAGTATATGGTCCCCATATTAGGGTTTCAAGGCTGTCAGAGAAGGTAAGTCCCCTCTGAGAGTCGGGGGTAAGTCAAAGGTTGACCCATAAGCCAACTTGTTCCCTACCTCACTGAAATGGTCTCTATATGACCACTTCATCTACGGGACCACTGAGAAAGCAGATATACTAAGGTAGAAGGAAGTGTCCTTCATTAAATCCTAAGAGGCGGAGATCGAATGAATGGCTAAAGCATTCAATGATTTAATGAATCTAAATGATGATATCGGCAAACCTCTTGAGGGAGTTAGGCCATTATTCGATACTGAGGAATCTGTGAAAGAAGAGCTTCCCAAACCTGGGCCACACGTTGAAGACTGGGATTTGACCGATGAAGAGGACTTCCATATCGCAACCCTAGAAAATGAAGAGCAGTAGGAATCAATCGAGGATGATTGGCTCTCGATGTCAAGACAAGAAGACGACTATTGGAGAAACCTCACTAACAAATAACTAGAAGATCTCCTAAGGGCAGAACATCTGAAATTGCTTGAAGAAGTTAATCTCTCCCGAGACACCAATCTAGATTCTGACGATGAATTCAATTATCGACCTATATTCCATCACTGGCAGTGCCACCGCCGGTGCCCTTATCTAGAAATGCCATACTGTAACTTGTGCGCATCTATCTTGATACGGTGTAAAAGGGCTCTCTTACGAGAAGTGTGGCAAACCACCACCGTGGAGAATGATCACATCGCTCTTATTGAGTTCGAGGAAAAACTCGAACTAGACACTCCTCCATCCCCAGATGTGCCACAACTCTAAATATTCTAGAAATCTCTCGAGGAAGAGTGGCAACCCCCTCCGAGCGATGATGAGGACTACTGGATAGACCTCCCTGCACTCGAGTTAGCAGAGCAGGCCAACCAAGGACTTCAGGCATTATCAGATCAAGAAGACGACTTCGATACCAGCCCTGACTCTGACTCAAAAGGATGGAAATGCCCTTGGGAATCTCCCTGCATTTCTCTCCATTACTAGCCTCGCTATCGAACATGCGTATTCATCCTAACATATTATGAAGTTCAAGGGAGAGAGTTCACTACCCCTGAGGATTCCCAAGAAGGTCACCCTCAACAGGGAGAGTGGTGGCATTATGATTCAGAAGATGATAGTTCGACCGATTACGATCTCCAGAGCTTCTTCAAAGTTGAGGCAATCAATGTGATAGAGGAAATCCAAACGTCAGCAATGCTATCACCAGTGTCACTTATTCAAAAGATCCCATCAGATAAGGACTCTAAAAAAAATGCCAAATTCAGAACAAGTCCACATTTCTCAAAGAATTACCCGAATGGCTCCAATGGCCGTCTCGCTCCCTCAGTTAGAGGAAGCAACTATACCGTTGCCTCTTGAGGTGACCGACTTTGTACTATATCTACTATCAAAAATTTAAAAAATAGGAAAAGTAGAAAACCCTAAAAATTCAAAAATATAAAATTCAAAAAAACAAGAAAACCTTAGAAAAGAAAGGGAACCCTTCGTCTCGAATCAATTTTGTGACCAACAAGGAGACTTTTCTCCTAAGACTTCTATCCCCTCTCCTGCACGAAGATGTAAGGTATCTGGACAAAACAACAAGCCAGTGATCATACCATATGAGATACTTCACAACTTTAAGAAAAGAATCAATAGCCTCGACCTTCACCTTACCAAAGATCTCTCAGTCATAAATTGTGCCGATGAAGGGCTACCTTTCGCAAAATCAAATCTCCAGTGTAGCAATTTTATAGTGTATGAGCTTAGCGAGGATGAAGAAGGACCATTAGTCACCGAGGAGGCGCAAAACTTCCATCGGGTCATTAAGCATTTTGATAAGTAAACCAAAGCTATCGCGGAACCTATAGAAGAAATCAACTTTGGCACTGAAGAGAAACCTAAGAAGCTATTATTCAGTGCAACGCTCAACTCCAAAGAACGCCAACAAATTGTACAAGTCCTATAAGAGCACCTCGACTCCTTTGCATGGTCCTATGAAGATATGCCTGGTCTAGACCCAAGTTTAGTAGAACACTGCCTTATCTTGGAACCCGATGCAAAGCCTGTTATGCAAAAACTATGAAGGATGCACCCATAAACAACCCTCCAAGTTCAAGAGGAAGTTGCAAATTACACAAAGCCAAATTAATCTGAGTCATCCTCTACCACCCCAAGTGGGTCACTAATATTGTACCTGTCGCTAAGAAAGATGGCAAAGTACGGGTCTGCATTGACTTCTAAAACCTCAACCAGGCATGCCAAAAAGATGACTTCCCACTTCCACACATTGACACTCTAGTCGACAATACCGCTGGACATGAGATGTTATCCTTTATGGACAGTTTCTCTGGGTATAATCAGATCAAATTAGCAGAGTCTGACCAAAAGAAGACTTCTTTCACCACACCATAGGGAACTTACTGCTATGTCGTCATGCATTTTAGGCTCAAGAATGCGGGAGCCACTCATTAATGTGCTATGATGGCTATTTTTCACGACATTATGTATAAATGTGTACAAGTCTATGTCGATGACATATTAGTGAAGTTTCAAATGCGAGTAGGACATGTTGAAGCACTCCGATTGGTACTACTAAGAGTTGAGAAGAATCAGCTAAAATTGAACCCAAAGAATGTATCTTCGGAGTCACCTACGAAAAATTACTCGGTTTCATAGTCAGCAAGCGAGGAATCGAAGTTGACCTTGTAAAAGTCAGAGCCATCCTTGAGATGCCACCTCCTAGTAATATCAAAGAATTATGAGGCCTAATAGGAATATTGCAATTCATCAGGAGATTTATCTCTCAGCATTCAAAAATATGCGATCCTTTCTACAGACTACTTAAAGGAGGAACTAAGTACAAATGGGATGACTAGTGCCTACAATCCTTCGACAACATCAAGAACTACCTCCTTAACCTGCCAGTACTATCACCACCAGTTCCCGAAAGACCCCTAATCCTCTACCTCTCAGCAGACAACAAAGCAATGGGAGTAATTATGGGACAATATAAAGAAGACGATAAGAGAAAGAAGGCTATCTACTACCTTAGTAGGACGATGGTCGAATACGAACGAAAATACACTTCAATGGAGAAGACCTGCCTCACATTGGTATGGGCCTCAACCAAATTAGATACTTGTACTAGCCTGAATGGACCCTTTGAAGTATGTATTCAAAAAGCCTACAATATCAGGAAACATCGCTCGCTGGCATATGCTATTACAAGAATTTGACATCACCTACGTCACGCAGAAGTCGATCAAAGGACAAGCAATTGCCAACTACCTCATAGATCTCTCATTCCCGTGCAATGAGCCCATACACACGGATTTCTCTAATTAGGACCTACTCATAATTCATAACGAAGAGCCCGATGAGACATCATGGACCCTTTATTTCAACGGTGCTCTAAATCATAAAGGGAAAGGCATTGGAATAGTCTTGCTAACCCCGGAAGGAGTTGTTATACCAAAGACTTTTTAACTAGACTTCCCTGTCACTAATAATGTCACAATTAGGCTTTAAACAGTTAAAAACTATCGGTGATTCCAAGCTTATAATTTCACAAGTTGTAGGAGAATGAAAGACCAAGAAAAGGAAACTGATGGCATATCAAGAAATTGCTCAATATTTGGTAAAGGAATTTGAAAGAATCTCTTTCACGCACATCCCTAGATTAGAAAATGAGCTCGCAGACTCCCTTTCCACATTAGCCTCAGTCATTCAGATACCCATCAGACAAAGCACTAAGATCTTCTTCATTGAAAAGCTGACACTACCCGCCCACGAGGTAACATGCACAGTTAAGAGAGAATTACCAGTCCTCCCCATGAGCACTGGATAAAATGAAGTAATCGCTCCGAAAAATCACGTCAAGGAAGAAATCGAAGTTACTACATTCAGGTTTGAAAAATTTCCAATCGATGACGAACAACCATGGTATTTCGACATCTGAAACTTCCTGAAGCGTCAACACGTTCCTCCATATGCCACGAAGATCGAACGAAAGACTATAAGGAACTAATGCGCCCGATTCTGCATACTTGGTAAAATATTATACAAAGAAGCCTTCACCAAAGGAGTACTACTACGATGTGTCATAGTCATCGAAGGACAATATATCATCTGAGAAGCACACATTAGTGCCTGTGGCACCCACACCGGTAGACCGAGACTTGCCACTCAAATCATACGACAAGGCTACTTCTGGCCGACAATGATAAGAGACTGCCACCTCTACGTCCAATTCTACAAATAATGCCAAGAACACGTCACATTTATCAAAGCTCCATTAGTTGCATTGAACACTATGACCTCATCGTGGACATTTTTTATGTGGGCTTTCAACATCATCGAACCTGTTACAGACACAGTTGGGAACACTCACAAGCACACGTTCATAATTACGACAATTGAATACTACACCAAATGGGCAGAAGCTGAATCCTACATTAGAATCATCACTTCAATACTCGTGAGGTTTATCGTTTAAAATATTATCACCAGATTTGGCGTATTCAGGGTGTTTATCACCGACAATGGGCTACAGTTCATCGCAGAGAAGACGAAGAAGTTATGCAAGAAGTTCGACATTAAACTATGCCACTCATCACCGTTCTACTCTCAAGGCAATGGATAAGCAGAAGCTACGAACAAGATGCTGATTCAAATTATGAAATGTACAATCGAGATGAGCAATGGAGCTGACTAGTTCGAATGACTACCAGAAGTACTCTAGGCCTATAGGATCTCTATTTGCACGACCACTAGCCAAACTCCCTACCACCTTACTTATAGGATGGAGGCAATCCTACCATATGAGATACAAGTACCATCCTTACGGATTCAACTTGATGATGAGCCATCCTTAGACAAGACGAGAATTTCCCTACTCACACAGCTAGAGTAGCTCGATGAAACACATCTAAGAGAAATCGATCACGCTCAGGTATATTAGAGGAGAGTGGCCAAGGCCTATGATAAGAAAGTCTTTGAACGAACCTTTAATATTGGAGAACTAGTCTTGAAAAAAATCATGTCTTCCAAGCATACCCACCCAAAAGGAAAACTGAAACCAAATAGGGAAGGCCCTTGTGTTATAGCAGCCGCATACACTGGGAATGCATACAAATTGGCAAACCAAGACGAGGAAGAACTCCCTAGCCCTTGGAACACCATGCACCTTAGAAAATATTACCCTTAGCCCTATGATCATCACATCCTGTGGTTAGATACTTATATTTACTACCCTTGTAGTCACCATTGATTGTACGCCTTCAATTCTCAAAATATCCTTAAGACCTCAAATTTATCGACCACTTTCTTATTCGGGCAATCTAATCAAAGGACTAGTGACATACCTAACCTCTTTCAAAAGCAGAAGTAACACCTGATCCTCATTTTCTTTCCCTCGTCATTGGAGGAGACGCTAGAGCAAAAGAAAAAATGAAGATGTCAGGTTTAGTCAAAACTCATCATTCTTATGTTAGCAGGATGCTTTCAAGAAATATACATATATTTAAATATTGAGTGAGAGCAATATGACAAATGAACAAGTCAATGAGCTCAGGGAAGCATAAGCATGTTGTGAGGACATCTTTGATAACTTCACTAGAAATGTATAAGTAAGCTGCGAGAGCATCCCTGATGTCCTCATACTACTAGATGTCATCGTAAGGTGACAAGAGGAGGACAAACTCCTTCTAACCATAGAATGTGAGATTTTGATGGTACCGAAACATGACGAAGAGCTCGATCATGGCACCCCGTATCCCCTCTGAGAAACAGACTGATACTCATCCCTTTGGGAAAGCGTTAGGTACAAACTACTCCCCACATCACTGAGCCTTACCCCTCTTCTATTTTTTATTTTTTGGATGATAAATCGAAAGCCTTGCAGGATACTCCTAGGAATGAAACTGAAAACCGATGAATGACAATTGATGCAATCACTTACTATATCCACCACACCCTCCATGATAATAACTACGGGATAGGATGACCACTACCCAAAGGTAGACCCCAGCATACAACTGACATAATCAAGATGACCTACCCTAGTTCAAGGATAGTACTGATGAACTTTTCTTTAAAACTAACTCACCAAATACTCATGATTTCTTATAGACCCAAAGTGCTCATCTAAAAATCCAAAGAAGCTCCATCACACCTAGCCACTGGGGCATTTTTTTTCAGAAGGAGAATCACCTCAGAAGCACCGACTTGCCCATAAAGAAAGTTTGGAATAACAAAGTCACCATCCGAAGAGGACTACCAGAGACACTACACTGCTGATCCTACCACGCTCCTACGCTGTGGCATTTTTTATTTTTTTATTATTTTAGTTATTTACTTTCCCTGTTGCATAATTTTCATTTCCAAAAAAAATAAGAAAGAAAAGAAAAGAAAAAAAAGAAAAGAAAAAAAAATGAGAAAAAAAGAAAAGAAAAAAAGAGAGCATATATCCATCTTTTATTCCTAGACCCTGGTCTGAGACACTCGGCCCCCTTGACAAATAGCAAGGGGGAGAACAAAAATTATTGATAGCCTTGCCTTTACATGTGCAGATACAAAGCAGCCTTCAACCATCACCAGGCTAACTCAAGAAGCATCCAAGTCCCGATGACAACTGACGACGCTGAAAGCAAAAGACAAATACAAGAGGTAACCAAAAGAAAAGGAGCCAACACAGGTACATTTGAACTGAAAAACTGTTTATATATATATATATATATATATATATATATATATATATATATATATATATATCAAAATTTTCATTTTACATCCATCACCGGGGGCATACCCCCTGCATATACAATGAGCATGACATAAAAAAATAATACATAAAAAATACACGTATGCCCCTACTCTTTGCCCTGCTGCTGGGATGGCCGATCCCCGCTGTCCCCAGTATCATTAGCCCGGAGGTACGTAGACTGATCCTTCGAAAACACAGTTCTGACACCCAGAGTCGCCGAAACCTCTAGACGATGAGGCCCTACTACTGAACCCCCCTCACTGGCCTGAGCAGGCCGCCTCGATCGAGAGCGAGGAGGATACCTGGCAAGAAACTCCTGAATGACGAAATCCTCACGAACATAATCCCTGAGGCAATCATGCATCGTACGACGAGGCTGCCCAGCCGAGGAACCCGTAGCCCTAGACTCCGATCCAGTAAGCTGACCAACCATCTCGAGCACTCCCCGCTCACTCCTCGTCGGACGATACTACAGTCGATCTAGGGTCGCTAGCATCTCTGCCCGTGTCATCCGATGCACCGCCTCCAATGCCTCAGTCTGAGTGCTCTGTGCAACCATCATATCAACAAGCAGGTCCTTGTGGCTTTTCGTATCCCTAAGGATCTATCTCACCTCAGGAGTGGTACGCGCTCGTGCCGCCTCTAGGTGTGCCTCCTCAAGCTGACGAACCTACGTTACCACCCCGAGTCAAAGAATGCCAATACATATATACAAACAATTATAAGAAAAAAATTGAAAAGAAGAGAATTATACCAGATCCACCCTCTCTCCAAGAAGGCGCTCAATTGTCGTAGCGATCACTAGATTAGCAGGCGGCACGAAAGGAACAACAAACGTGGGCAGCTATAATAAGAATATATATATATATATATATATATATTAGATAACACTATGATGACAAATAACTACAACCACAATAATTAAAACACAACTGAGTAGTAGGGGCAAACACCTGAGGGGGAGCTTTGGGAGCAGAGTCCGGAATAGCCTGCATGAAATGCCAAACAAACCAACACAAGATATGTCAGAACAAAATAAATAACCTGAACTGAATTATACCGAACCAAAAACTATACCTAACTCTCGGGGTGTAGAGAGGTAGCAGTCGCCTCTCTCATCTAGAGATCCTTGACGACCTGACGCTGAAATACCACATGATGTTAGTAACCTATTAAGAAAAGTGAAACAATAACACCCAACAACTACTACAATCATATAGACAGGTTAAAAGATTAAATAAACTCACCGAGTGCTCTAGCTCAGCCAGAAGCTGAGCCATCGCTGGATCCTCCCGACTGGAAGAGGCAACTAAGGAAGGATCAAATGCCTGATTAAAAGCCCCTGTGGCAGAAAGCTTTGCTCTCTACAAACATTGACAAATGCACCATAACTAATAAGAATCTAAAAAATACCAATAATTAATAAACTAAGGAAGACGCTTACTAATCGATCAATCTCTGATCACAAATTGGCCTCTACCTCTCGACCGGCCTGCTGCTGATTGTGCAGCAACTCAACCATCACCGCATGACTGGCGACCTTAACCTTCCTCTCGGACTGGCTAAAAGAAAATGATATGTAAAAACTATATCAGAATGATTGGAAAACTGATTCAACATAATATATAAACAACTAGACCAATGAACTAACTCACCAAGAGCCGTCGAGTCTTTGCTAGCTGAATCCTCATCTCATCCTCCGCTTCCCTAGCCTGTGCAATCGAGGAGGAGAGGGAACATAACATCTCCTCATCAGGATGAGGGGTGCACCCTATCTGCTCCATCGCCCTATGAAGGGCATCCAATGCTCCCCACACACCCGCCGTGAGATGGCCTTGCTCTAACACGACCAATCTCTCCCTCAACGCTGACACTGACTCAGGACCATTGACCGCGAAAGAGCTACTCCTGTGGAAGGGACGTGTGAAGAGGCAGCTCCCACTACCCAATGCCCCGAACCATCTCACAAACTCTCAGACATTTGCCTCGTCACGCACCCCAATCACCTTGGTCCCCTCAGCTCTAAAGCAGCCATCTGAAGCGCCATCTGGCTCATAAAGCCCAGACCAGGGGGACCGATCATCCTCTTCGCCACCCTGTGGCGAATCTCCGGTGGCACTCCCTGAGCGAGTTCCAGCTGTCGTACTACTCGAGATAGGGGGATCATCTCCACCTTCTCAAAACAATGAATCCATATGTTCACATCAAAGAAAGCCTGACCAGATTGAATCACTGGCACATCGACATCCTCCTAATCTACATAGGACCTCCAAATCACTTGTAAGGTAATAGGCAAACTTGTCAATAAATGATTAAACCTGAGAAATAAAAGCACCAAACCAAGAAAATGTAAAACAATATAGACAACACCTACTTGCCCAGCGTGCATATCCTCAAAAAGACCTTGCGTTGTCTGAAGATCCGAAGACCAACGACGACGGCCCAACGCCATCCTCCACACATGCATCCACAAAAACATGAACGTAATCTTCGTCGGGATCCATGGATGAAGAGAGACAAAGTGATCATACACTCAAAACTAGAGAGCAAAAAGAAATGCTGAATAGCTGCTGCAACAAAAAAAAAATGAAGATATTATGACACCATTTAACTAAACTCACCTGGAGGAATGGAAGGAAACCTTCGATCGTTGAGACACCTCGCTCCCAATGATAAAGCTGCTTATAGAGATGCACCAATGCGCCGCACCCCAAGCATAGGTAGGGACCCGATCCAAGTCCCCAAGAAACATAAAAAATAACCCGGTGATGCATCCCTGAGTCGATGAAGAGAAAAATATCGTACCACAGAAATGCATCAAGAATGCACGAAGCACCCTATTTGCAATCAACCCCGACTCAACCACGGGCTCCTGACCCGCCATCACCACGTAACAAGCATCGAAAGATGCCCTCGGCTCTTAATAACTCCTCGGAGGGACAAAGCCACTAGTAAATGTGTCAAAGAACCAAGTGACTCGAACCACCCCTGGCCTCAATCCACTAGATCTATACGGGACACCCAAAATCTCCTCGCACACCCCCCAGATAATCTCCAACCATCCGCCCCGTAATTGGCTCACCCTTGAAACGAAGAGCAGTGATGCAGACCTAGTCCCCTAGAGTCGACAGTAACATACCAACCGAAAAGAGAAGCGCCTGATGCTTCTCCCTCCACCTCTCCAGAATTTTTGTGATCAGACCACGGTCGACTTGAAAAGGCTCTAACTCTAGGATTGGCCCAAAGCCAAAAGACACTAGTCGCGACCACTGAAACTCCGACAAGGCATGATACCAAGTGTGAGACTCAGTCCATGTCGAGTTGTTAGCTAGCTGCATAGGGTCCTACCGAACAAAAAAAATATATACCTACAACGAGAGACAGGTAGATCTACTAAAAGCAAATAAAGTGTATTAAAACACACAGTAACAGTTCTTAAGAAGCACACAAAACATGATCACATAAGAACAATAAAATAGAAATGTGACTTATCATTAAATGAAGTCATGATGCATGAATGGGCACACAATCAATAATTGATGTAGGTTCGACATAAATTAAAAGGGTTTCCAGAGCCTAATAAGTTTATGTCACAACCTAAATGCCTAGAAAAGTGAATGAACTCTTGCTCACGGGTACCTACCTGGCCTCGAGTGAAGAAATCCTCCAGCAGGAAGTGTGTGCGAGCCTGATGCTCCTCATCCTCAGCTCTCTTGCCCTCACCCTTAGCCCCCTCGCCCTCATCCTTCCTACACCCTAATCAATCTTGGGTACCTCCTCCGTCCCATTGCAAACATAAAAAAAATCCCACCAGGATCCAAATGCCCCTATCAAACCTATGACCAGTAATCCCCTAGCATCTTAACGTAGACCCCCAATGTCTCATCTCGGCCCGCAACCATCGAGACTCATCCCAGCATGCAACCGTAACGGGAAAGACCACCATGTCCCATCGCGACACTCACTTCCCTAAGATGTTTCATCAAACTAGCAATCGTCCTCGCCTGCTATAGCAGACTTGAAATGGAAATGGAGAGAAATCTCCCCGAATGTCCCAGCATGATTATAACCACAATGGCCAATCAGTCCCACTGCGGGCCACACAGGTAAGTATCACCACTTCAGGTAAGAATCACCGCCCTCTCTTTTACTCGATATTACTTCTGATATATATAGTTAGCTATGATTAAGTCAAAATATTTTTAAAACCCATCTCTCTCGATTCGTGAATCACTGTAGTCCTCCCATAAGAGACAATTATTAGTATTCATCAAGAAGGTTAGACGGAGTATCCGACATGCCAAGTGTCATCTTGACAACCACATAAACAGTCGGGTCCACAAATCCCATACCGGTGGATCTGTTAAGCGACGTCTCGAAAGCCACATTTTTTGAAGATTTATCACTGAATTGATCTTAAGTTAAAATTCTTGAATTTTCAAAACCCCTTACTCCCAAGACCAACATAAAATAATACAAAAAGAAACCAAAGTAATAATAAATAAAGAGACCTCTTACCTACCAAAATTTATCTCATTCACCACTTATCCCAAATCAGCCATTCCCCTAGGGAAACTAAACAATGAGTATATTTAATCTAAAGAACTTATAAATGCCTATTGGAAAAGGAAAGTCTAATGCTCATTGGTGAGAGTAATGACACGCCTGGTTTGACATGACTTACGAAAGCCTTTTACATTATATAATTTTATTATCAGTCTCTGAACCTTATTTATGGACATTTGTATGATGCCTCCTTGTACCTCGACTGCATCATGTCCCTCTATTTGACTACCTCTTCCAACAGGTCGCGACATGCAGCGGGATGCCCCTTGCACCCACAGATTAGGATATGGTGATCTTCCTTTTCATTTGACTGTCACCCGCAGCAGGTCGTGACACACGAAGGGATGCCCCTTACACCCATGGCTTATGATACGATGACTTCCCTCCTCGACTGTCTATGATAGCAGGTTGTGATCTGCGATGGGATCACTTGCATCTATGGCATGGAATATGCCTTTCGACAGCTACTACTGGGCCCCCGAATGCTCCATTTTAGCTTGCATTGATAGATAAGAAAGTTAAGCATGTCATGTCAGCATCCCTAGTTCACATTTGTGATTTCCCAAGAGAAATGAGAAGACACCTCAAATGAGGGGTGCCTACTTCTTCGACGCGTTCTTACTTCACAAGAGCATGCCGAAGAGGGGCATCTGTAGACACCTCCATTTTGCCCTCTCGGAATATATAAATTTGTTCAGTCAACCTTTGACTCCTTAATCCTAATATTAGAACCATATGTTGAAATAATAGTATATGGCTGGACATCGGCTGAAATAATAGCTCTGTAGCTCAGAGCCTCTAACCCTAATGCGAGGACCATGCACTGAAACAATATTACATGGCTAAACATAGGCTGAAACAATAGCTCTGTGGCTCAAATCCTGATGTAGGGAGACTATATACTGAAATAATAGTATATAGTCAAAATGCAGACTGAAACAATAGTCTGCCATTTCAGACTCGATCCAGACCCAGACAACCCCGAATTACGTGCCTAAAACTATATGCATAATTTGATTGCACGCCAACCCACAAACGTGCAATCAGTCCCTTTCCAGACCAAACCTCCTTTCTTCATACTGCCTCGAGACTCGATCGTGCACTCCACATAGAACACGCAATTAGATTGATCACTACATAACAAGAGCGCAATTGGCCTACGCCCGACCTAGTCTCACAGTCTTTGACCGCCAAAGTTCCATGATTAAGCACTTCAAATGAAGTACTTAATCGGATTGCACACTCTAAACAGGGCATGTAATTAGTCCTAACATGATTAGAACTAAGGAACCCGGCTGAGCCAGTCAGCCAGTCGCTCACTGAGTCGATGACCGACTCAAAGAGAATAAGCGTCAGATAATCAGCATGCAAATCAGTTAAATGCCTAAAACAGGGCTTGTAATTGAAACGCACCCTACAGGGCGTGTAATTAGGAAAAAACCTATAAAAGGACTCGTTTACCTCGACCTTGGGACGACATGGGGATTTTTTAGAGACTTTTCCTCTCGAGTTCCTCGCCTTCAAGCTTCGACTTTCGAGATTCCTCTCTACAGTCCCGGCCTTAGGTAAAATTTTCCTTTTAGACTTTAGTTTCCGACCCTAGTTCTTAATTCTTAAATTTAGGTTTTTTCTGTTTTAACTATTAGCATTAAATTTTCAGTCTTAGACTGTAGCACCTTCTTTTAGACCGTAATTTTTAATATCTAGTTCCAGTTCTCAGAATCTGGGACCAGTCCTTAATCAAACTGCCTAATCCCCGACCCTAAACCTTCAATTTTGTTCTGAAATCTCAATCTCTAGTCCTATTATTAATTTCTAGTTCTAGTTCCTAGTTTCTAGAACCAGTCCTTAATCATACGGTCTGATTTTCTGATTTCGGTCCCGAATTCGATCCTTTGATTTCAAATTTTAGTCTTAATTTCTCAATTTAAGATTTTTAAAATCCCAATTGATAGTTTAGTTCTTAATTTCTAGTTTCAAAATTTAATTCATAATTATAATCTAAAATTATTGATTTTAAAAATCCTAAAAAATACTATCTTATAATTCAAAATTCAATTTAGTTTAACCTCAGCCACCCGATTTGCCCAAGGGAGCTTACGAAGGGTACTCGGAAACGAGGCTAATCCTCCTTAGCATTGCAGGCCCAAAACCCCTTTTCTTTAATTTTTTTAGTAAAATTAGTTCATTTGCTTTAATTAGAATTTTAGTAAAATTAGTTTACTTGCTTTAATTAGAATTTCAGTAAGATTAGTATACTTGCTCTAATTAGAATTCCAGTAAAATTAGTATAATCACTTTAATTAGAATCTCAGTAAAATTAGTATATTTGCTTTACTTAGAATTTTAGTACAGTTAGTATACTAGCTTTAATTAGAGTTTCACTAGAATTATCATATTGGCATTCCTAGTACGATTAGGAGACTAATTAATTAGACTTCTAGTATGATTAGGAAACTTAACTAACTAGATTTCTAATAAGATGAAAATATTCAAAGTAGTTAAACTTCTAATAATATTAGAATATTTAAAACAAGTAGACATACACTAGGATTAGGATACTAGAATAGTAGATTAATTCACCACAACTGGTTCACATAGTTAGACTCATAGTAAAACTAGGAAACTTAAACCAATTAGAATTATAGCGAGAATAAGAAAACTAAACTATTTAAACTTTAAGAAGAGCCAGTGTTGCTAACGGTGGTAGGTCGATGATTCAGTAAAGAAGTAACCCACACCCGCTCAAACGCGTGATCATTGACGTGTTGCAGTGTCGTATTACTCTCCCTTAAAATTTGCAACTGGCGAATGAAACAAACTAGGAACCTTCCTAAAAATCCCCCTTTACCTTTAGCACTCAAAACACCGCATTGTCAGAGTCCGCTCAAGATAAAATTGGGCCACTGATTCCTGGGGACCGAAAGGAACCCAGAAAAAGTGTGCACCAACACTCGCGACTTGTTTATACTTCCCTAATAAGATTTTTACGAATGCGCTCACAATTTGCTTATGCTTCCCTGAATTCATTGACTATTCATTCATCGTATTACTCTCGCTCGATTGTGCTTCTTTTGTGTATATTTTTCTTTAACAACCTGCTAGTGCATTAATTATGAGGTTTGATGAAACCTTGCATTTTTATTTTTTCTGCTCTAACATCAACTCCAATGGCTGAAAGGGTGTGTGAGAATCCAAAATTTTCTATATTTCAAAAAGGTTTCATGATTCACTGGTCCTTTCGATCAACTTGCCTTAATAGCATGGTGGTCAATGAGTCAGATGATTCCCAAAATGGTTTCAAAAATAATGACCTACGACCGACGAATGCCTTGTGATGACTACGAGGATGATAAGTATATAAGTATGCCAGTTTAGGCTATGAGGTATGATGATCGAATTAGGGGGAGCATTTTGGGGTTTAAGACGTCCTTCCCCTCTTGTTGTTTCTTAGGGCATGTTGCCGAAATAATGTGAGTACTTCCCATGTGGGTTGTGATTTCCTCTAAGTGAGGCAGATGTGTAGGCATTGTTTCCTTAACACTAGCTCCTCGACTTCGAGTTCTCGGTTGAGTAAGAGTTATAGGTTAGATATATTGTTGGGCATATAGTTTTATTTTTATTTTTTATATTTTTTATATTATTTTTGTTATTATTATCGTGTTATGGTATAACATCAGTTCCTGAAGTAAGGGACTGACTCAGGAAGTCGGCTTGGTGGGACATGTTGAATGGTTGGAGTGACCTTTCGATTAGATGATATTATTTTGGGGTCCTCGATCCCTTTCGATCTGATTGATCTGGGATGAGAGATAGGTCATGTTTAGGTTTGTAATTTGGATGGCATAACGTTTGTCAAAATAGGTGTGACATCTTTTAATTTCTTCTTTTGCAAAATCTTTAATGGTTGTGGCCTCCTTGTCATGAGGGACCTTCTTTAGCCTCTCAATGGAGTGGGGCATGTTGTGAAGTTAGGGTATAAGACAGGGTCCTTCCCATGAGGTTTTGTGTAATGTTATTATTTTTAGTTGACAGTTATTCAAGAATATGTTTGGGTTGTATTGTTTTGATTTGATGAAAGGAGTCAGTTGAAGGGGAGTATGATGTTGATTTCATAAAGAGAGTGACAAGGTGAGACAATGGCAGAACAAAAGGAGAAGATAAGGAAGTGTGAACCATGGTGGACCCTTCCTTGGTGTGTGGATGTTTAGTTTTGTTTGATTCTACTTGTTTTGTTTGATTCACACTTTGAGTTTATCGCGAGGTTGTTTTAAAGTTTTATTTATGATTTTTCGGGGCACTGTGTCGATTGTTTGACGTAGCAGCTTTGTCGTTGTTCTGTTAAGGTTTTGATTGTCAGGTCTACGAAAATCTGGATCCGGTGGTTAGATTCAGTCTTAGTTATGATGTTGATTTTGTGTTGTGGTGGGATTTGAGGATTTGGTGATATGTTCATTTGGATATTGATTGGGGTAGCAAGATTTAAGTCTGGTTTGATTTCGAGAGTGGGAGTGATGATCAGCTTCTTGATAGGTTCCATGGTTGGCTCAAAAGTGTGTGACGTTAGCGTTGTAGGGATAGGTTCGATGATAGGTTCAGGATTGATGCTAGGTTTAGTTTCGATAATGGGTTCACGTTTGATGATAGGTTCATGTTTGATGATGGGTTCAAGTTTAATGATGGGCTCAAGTTTATTGATGGGTTCAGTTTTGACGATGGGCTCATGCTCAATGATAGGTTTGGATTTGTTGATAGTTTGAGGTTTGGTGATAGGTTTGTGTTCGGTGATTGGTTTAGGTTCGATGGTAGGTTTAGGTTTGATGACAGGTTTAGATTCAACGCTTAGTTTCATAGTTGGTGAAATAGTAAGTGGAATAGTGGGTTTAAGTTCTTGTTTCAGAGTTGAGGGGATGATAAGTTTGGTGGTGAGTTCTATAAGGGTTGATTTATGAGTTGGTTTCGAAATTGGCCCAACGAGTGATTCTGGAGTGGGTGGTTCAGAGGTCTGTTTGGCAAAAGAGCTGGATTCAGGGTTTCATTTTGAAGTTGTTGAGGTGACGAGTCTGTTGTCGCTCCAAGTGTGCCATAATTGTGTGCATTATGAATAAAGAATTAAAGAATTAAAGAATGCTAAGTTATATGGATGTTAACTTATGAAAGGAATATCGGCAGCACACTGGGGCTAACATTAGCCTGCAAGATCAGGGCCAATTGTAGCAAGTTTTAAAAGTAAGTATTTCAAGATCGTCCACAGAGAATTTGTCTAAAATGAGAGATAAACCTCCAGATCTGTGCTACCAGATCTGGCTCTATAATTATCTAGAAAGCAGATAAAGAGAGAGTGTTGGGTTTTGTCACGTTTAACTAAAAGCAAATAAAGAAAAGAACTAACTACGTGATCCAGATCCGAGTTGTGGAGGTGTTTAAAATAAATCAAATGCAGAAATAATAGCTTCATGTATTTTAGCCTTTGAATTTTAATGGAGAATCAGATTCCAATAGAGCGATTCAATCTTCATCTGCTACCGGCACAGATGTATAAGAGAAATAAATCGAATTAAGGAATAGGTTTAGACTTATGGCTATGATCATCCAATGGTCACAGATCATCCAATAGTTAATGGCCTTTGTTCTTTAGTTGAACATGAACATCACTTGATCAAGTCTTTGCTAGAATTAGGTTACCAACGCTAATTCGCAGACAATGAATTAAGGGAAGTTGGATGCGGGTGAGTGAATCTAAAGAAGTCTAATGCACTAAGGTGAACATTCGTAACCCTCGACATGACTCCAATGGAGAAGACACAAATTACAACCTTTAAAATCCAAAATTACAATTACAAAGCACGGTTTGAGAAAGCCCCGGGTCTTGCACTCTTGAATCCGATCTCCTAGGAGTTACAAACCACTCTCAACAACTCTCAAAAGTAAAACAAAAGAAGCTATTATAGGAGGTACAGATAGGCTATCTGACCGGAAGGTAGGGAAATAGAGATGAAAACTCAAAATCTGTATGCCACAATTGGGAAAATGTCTTCTCTATTTATAGCTTTCCTTGATCCTCTGCAGTGAATTGACCAATCGAAGTGTTGGATCTGGATTGCCCAATGGCGATTGAGCACGGGATCCAGATGTTCGCCAATGAAAATGCTCTGCTCTGGTTCAGCCAATCAGTCGCTAGAAGCTACAATTCTGTTATGGAATTCAAAAACCTGTTTGAGCTTCTAGAAGTCCCCGCCAAGTGATTTCATCTTTGAGCGCTCACATGGGTTGGAATATGCTTTTGGATCTTGATTGGAATCTTCCGAAATGTCCTCCGTTAAATGCATTGGGGCGTCGAGATTCAAATGCCCTTTAAACAAGCGTAATTCCCAGAATGTCCTTTCGTAGAGTTTAAGTGCCTTTTAGCAAAGTGTTTTGGCTCCGTAAGTTCTTTTGCAAAAGCAATTTGGCTTCGTAAAGTCTTTTTCAGCAGGACTTCTCCCGGATCTTCTATTCAAAAGGAAATTTCAACTATTCGAGCAGAACATGGTTCTTTTCGAGTAGTTCATTACAACTCGTAATCAATTCGAGCGAACTTTGACCTTTTGAAAAGTACTTTTTACTTTGCGATTTGAACTTTTAACTTGATTTCTTCTTTGCGAATGGATCCTTCTTCTTCTTGGTCTTTTCTTGCTCTTTTAGGACCTTTTTAGCCATTCTTTGAGGCTATTTCTTCACTCCTCTTTGAGCTTGACATGAGTTGTCACTTTTGATCATTTTAGGATGCTTTTGACTTGGACTGTCTAATTGGTTAGTCAGAAATGCACACTAAAGCACTTATTTAGTCTTCTCAAGGGTCTTTCAAAGCTCATGTTTAGGGGTGAAAAATGGTATTTTTCACTACTTAACACACCCCCAAACCTAAGCTTTGCTAGTCACGAGCAAAGAAACATAAAAACAAAGTAAAGAGCCACTTTTGTAGGAAGCACAGTGCATTTAGCATATGCAACAAGCCTTTTCAACCCTAGGTGATCCCTAGAGGAGGTGAAGTCTCCGAGGGTTTTCGGTGAAGGTACCCACAAACTTCTCCATGGGACGGTTGGCATTAGTGCACTGTTATCTCATGAGCAATCAAAGATCGAAATTAGTTACTCTTGAATCCATGTTTACACAGAAATTTAGTTGTATTGTTTGCAAGGAGATTTCAACATTTATAAACCTCATGAATGTTTCAATATTTCCAATCAGGAGCATCATAGAAAATCATACAAATGTGCCGGATAGCTCATCCTATGGATAAAAATTAGGTTATAAGTCATACTTAATGTGCTCAAGTTCCAACCCAAACACTCACGGGGTATACTCTCATCGTGTTTTTGTTGAGGGTTCGTTTTCACTCAAGCTCAAGAGCGATTACATCTCCCAAATGGCTCTATAAGCATGAGCATAGGCATGCTTCTTACGCAATGGCATGATTGTCATCTCCTCACCATACATCAGGGCAGTTCTTATCTCCACATGACAGCGCACTCAACTTCGGATCACCAGGCCCTTTAATCTAGGTTTGTTTGTATGGCTTATGGAGTGAAGTTTCAAGGAAAGGCGGTTTGAGCAGGGTTTGAATTTGAGAACTCGAAGTGCGGAGATGGTTCATGACTCCACCTTTTGAGTTTAGCTTCTTTCTTCTTCTTTTCGAGATTCTCACATTCCATGATCAGTTCTTTCTTTGATCTTGCATTTTTCATCATAAGGTCCCTTTTTGCCTTTTTGCTTGCAACTTTTTCACATTGTTTGTCTCTTCCTTTCTATCACCATATTGCCTGTTTTTGAGGTATTTTCTCTTCATTTTCTTGATCTTTGCTTGAAATGGTCCATCTTGATTCTTTCTCCTTTACCTCCCAATTCTCGAGTGAGGAAGGCTGAATTAGTTCCATAGGTTCAGTGCAAGTACTTTTGGATATTTTGATGAAGAATTGTAGGATTCTGTCAAATGGGGTACAAACAGGCAGATTTTTCTTGGTTGGTTACATTGTTAGGTTCAAGGCTCCAAAGAAGGCCTTGATCTTTTCCTCGGTTTCATGAGTCTGTTACTTGTTTTAATTTGGAGTTTCCTAACTTCTAGTGGATCTAATGCCTCGACCAATCTTTTGAATCGAAAAAAATTGCCTCAGTCACTCTTCAACAGAGATGGAAAATATATGAGCTCAATTCTCACTTTGGTTATGGTTTTTTGAGCTTTTAAGTATATCTTTACCTTTTCTCTTCCTTTTGACTTACTACGTCTTTGATACCAAGTATGTTTTTATGGTGTAATCATCATGGAAATGTAGACTATCGCAAGGTTTAGAATGTCTAAATTTTTGCAAAGAATATTTAAAATTTCCTAGTTAACTTGATTCTTAAGTACATTAAATTCTTCCACCTTACTTAGGTGATTTTTACGCCTTTATCTTTGGTATCCCGGCGGGGATCATCGCCACACCCCAAACTTATGAGGAGCGGTGTCCTCCTTTGGTTCAAAGGTGGCATGGTCCCATTATTCAGGAAAAACATGAAGGAAATCATAAACAGCAGAAAGTAAAACATGACAGTGAGCATTGGAGAAAGCAAAATTTATTGACTAGAAACATTACAGAGAAGAAAAAGAAAATTAAAGACAGAGGGGGGACTGGGATTAAGGGAGAGGGGCGAAACCTGTGAGGAACCGTGTCCTCACTGGTTTGATGTAAGGGGAAAAAATAAAATAGGCTTGCTCACTGGTTTCGAAATTGGCCCAACGAGTGATTCTGGAGTGGGTGGTTCAGAGGTCTGTTTGGCAAAAGAGCTGGATTCAGGGTTTCATTTTGAAGTTGTTGAGGTGACGAGTCCGGTAGTGAGTTTAGGTTTTGAAATGAGTTTCGGTTCGAGAGCTGGTTCCGGGGTTGGTGGGGTGAAGTGTTTATTGAGTTCGAGTTTTAAAGCGGGTGTAGGGATTGATTTAGAGATTGGTTTTGAGATTGGTGGGGCAATGTGTTCAATTTTGGGGGTTTATTTCGTAGTTGATTTGGAAGCGAGAGGCTAGTGATTTTGGGGGTACATTGGATTATGGGTTTGGGTTCAGTGTTTAGTTTCGTGACCGGTTTAAGTGTGAATGGCGTCGTATAATATCGATTGATTGGTTTGAAAATTACTTCTAGAATTGGCACGGGAGCCTGTTCAAGGGTAGTTTGCGTCATTGGTTTGGGTGTCTGTTCAGGAGGTGTGGGGTTGATTCGTTTGTTGGTAGGTTGTCGGATTCAGGGGCAGGATGAGTCGGTTCGGAGATGAGTGCATTGAGTTTGGTGATGAGTTTGGCGATGGGTTTAGTTAGTTTAGGGGTGAATTCAGTGATAGGTTGGATTTTAGTGATCTTGGTGACTGATTCAGGGCGAAAGGTAATTTCACATTTATAGGTATGTGGCGCAAGGTTTGTTGGTTGTGAGTGAATGGTATGGACGTGCTACAAGGGAGGTTCAATCCTTCGGATCAGGCTTGCTGGGTGGAACGGGGCAGGGGTGAGTGAGTGTACGGTATCGTATGCGGGTCGACGGCTTGATGGAGTTTGTTCAAATAATATGGTGTAGTAGGTTATGTTAGTTTGCGTAATGTTAAGGAGTTGGTTTTGATCGTAGTGCAAGTTTGTGTATTGGTTGGTGTATAAAGGTTTGTAAGGGTGTTGATATTGGTTTGTGTGTGGTAATTGGTTTTGGTTAGGGTATAGGTTTGTGTATAGATTTTTAGCTTGGTCATATGGGTGTATGGATGAAAGTTTGTTTGGTTTTGTTCTTAGTTCATGTTGATTTGTTCGAAGTCTATAGCTTCGTTTAGGGTGTTTGTTCTAGGGTTGTTGGACGTCAGTGTGGAGAGATTAAGGTCTCCATTCTTTAGTCGACGTTCTATGCATGAGGCGCATTCACGGAGGCTAGAGAAATCGGAGTAGGTGCTTAGGATGAGAATGCTTCGAAGAGGCTCTCGGGCATTGTCGATCACAATTTCTATCGCATCGCTTTATTCCCTGTTCGGGGTGTGAGCCTTCTCTATTGGTTGGCGAATGTCAAGAAGTTTTCATTGTCCCCTTGTCTTGTGTGTATCAAGTCAGCGAGACTGACCTCTTTGTGAGTCAGGTGTTGGTACTGGTTTAGGAATTTGTTAGCTAAGTCTTTGAAGGTCAGAATTTTGGCTAGTGACAGTGCAACAAACCACTCAAGGGCTTCACCTTCTAGCGATCTCTAAAAGTAGTGGATTAGGAGCCCATGATTGGTGTGGATTGGCTGATAGTCGTTACAGAATAGGGCCAAGTGGTGTCTCGAGTTCCCTGTATCATTGTATTTGTTGAATTTGGGTGGTTTTAAACTATGTGGGTTTAGTGAAGTCAAGGTCTCGATAGAATTTGTCGAATCTAAAGGACTGTTTTGAGCATTCCCTTTTAGCCATGTAGTCATCTAGAAGTCGAGGGAGGTCGTTTATGTTTATGGTGGTGTCTTTTCTAGATGCCTCAAGAGAGGGTTGTCTTCGGCGGTTGTTGTTGTAGCAGGTGAGAAGGGTATGCATGTTATGTGTTGGCGTCCTTTCTTCTCTCTTGCTTCTCGGGGTAGCTTGGCATTCGTCAACTAACTTTTGATCAATGGTGGCTTCGTATATCTCGGCTACGGCTTGCCGCAAGGCATTGACTTCTCCTCCCTTCATTAGTTTTTGGGCCGTGAGTTCCATAATCTAGCCGACAGTGTATCCTGGCTCGCTGTCACTCGCCCTGCTACTGTTGTTGTGATTTGTGCATTGGGGAGCAAAGGGGTATTTTTCGCTCTCACTAACCATGTTTACCCGAATACGACACTGGGTTGTCCACAGAGACGTCGTAACCTTATAATCGGGGTCGCTATGGGAGCCCCATACTAGTGGGTCACTATAATTAATGTTTAATTTTCTAATGCCTGACATTTAAAATTATTTATTTATTTTTTTTTTATTTTGTTCTTTTTATTTTGTTTTTTTTTTGTTTGTAAAACTGAGTATGTAGGTGAGTGTGTGTAAAAAGTGATAAAGTAAAGTGAAGGAAATAAAATACCAAATTAAATAAAGCAAGGAAAATAGAAAACCAAAATAATTAAATCAGGGCAACCTTAGCGAAAAAGAGTCTCATTGCAATTGCCAATCTGTTGGTACATGCTTTTTTTGGGTCCCTTTCGGTCCCCGGAAAGAGTGGCCCATTTTTGTCCGAGTGGACTTTGGCTAAGGGCGATGAAGTGATAAATTAGGAAATATTAAATTCTGAAAGAAAAAGGTGACTATTAAATGGACGATACCTGTGTTGATGGGATCGCCAGCTGCAGATATTTATCGATGCTGCAACACGTCATTGATCACGCTTGAAGAAGAGTGGGGGCTTGCAGGTTGAACTCCTTTACTGAATCGTCAGTCGGCCAACGTCAGCAGCTGTGGGTTGCCTTAGGGTTTAGCTAGTTTGGTTTTCCTATTCTTGCTGGGAGTTTAATTGATTTGGTCTTCCGATTCTTCTCTAACTCTGGCTAATTGGGAGTCTCCTAGTGCTACTCTAACTCTAATTAAGTTAGTTTCCTAATCCAACTAGGAATCTAATTAATCTACTCTCCTGACCCTTCTGAAAGTCTAATTAAAAAAGTCTCTTAATTCTACTAGGAGTCAAATTAAAAAAGGGTCTACTAATTCTACTAGGAGTCTAATTTAAAAGAGGTCTCCTAATTCTACTAGGAGTCTAATTTAAAACAGGTCTCCTAATTCTACTAGGAGTCTAATTCAAAAAGAAAAGGAGTTGTGGCCTATTGTGCTAAGGAGGATTGGCACCGTTCTCGGATCCCTCCGTAAGCTCCCTTAGGCAAATCGGATGGCTAAGAATTATTTTTAAATATTGAAGATTAAAAATTGAATTTAAACTTAGAATTAGGAATAAAAAATTGAGATCGAGAATCAAGAATTTAGAACTAGAACGAAGAATTCAAACTAGAAAAAAAGTTGAGAATTAAAAAGAAAATTGGGACCTAGAAAGAAAGTTGGGAACTAGAACTAGAACCTAGAAACTAAGAACTAAGAACTAGAACTAAAAACTAGAAGAAGATTACCTGAAGCCGAGGGCTTCTTTCTCCTTCTGGCGCCGCAGATGAGGAACTTGAACTCCTTGGGCGAGGCTGGAGTTCGAGTGAGAAGAGATCTCTAAAAATATTGGTGTTTTGGATGAGGTAGGGGGGACTATTTATAGGTATTCGGGCAATTACGCGCCCTGTGGGAGGTGCATAATTAGTCGGTCAAATCCAATTATGCGCCTTGTCAGGTGCGCTTAATTGGATTACACGCCCTATCCCGAGCGCTTAATCACTCTGAGTCGGTGTCCGACTCAGTGAGCGACCGACTAATTATGCACCTTGTCAGGTGCGCAATTGATTGTGCGATATAGTTTGGGTGCGCAAGCGGGTCTTAAGGCGGGCTTTAGAAGGTTAGGGATCGGTCCATGTTGGGCCAATTGTGCGCCAGTGGTTGGGCATCCAATTGAATTGCGCGTGCGTTATAGGGCACGTAATCCACTCCTAAGGCAACCCGCAGGAAGTATAAGCCTGGTCCAAGTGGGATCAATTGCGTGCCAACTATGAGGCATGCAATCAAATTGCTCACCATGGATAGGGCGTGCAATTCGAGACTTTCCCTAGGTTGAGTTGGGTCCGAACCACAAGGCTATTGTTTCAGCCTGTGCTTCGACTATAGACTACTGTTTCAGTATATAGTCCCCGTATTAGGGTTGTGGGATATGAGCCAAGAGCTATTGTTTCAATCTGTGTTCAACCGTATACTATTATCTTAGTATATGGTCCCTGTAACAAGGTTATGGGGTCTGAGCCACATAGCTATTGTTTTAGCTTGTTTTCAGCCATATACTATTGTTTCAGTATATGGTCCTTGTATTAGGGTTTCAAGGCTTTCAGATAAGGTAAGTCCCTTCTGTGAGTTGCGAGCAAGGTCAAAGGTTGACCGAACAGATTTGTATACTCCGAGAGGGAAAAATTGGGGTGTCTATAGGGAGGGCGACGTCAGTAGTCAGGCGGCATATATCGAGTTGCTCCGAGGTCAGTAGCAGGCTGGTCTGGAGGTGGAGGCTAGCCTACGTTCGGAGATTGACCGACTGATGAGTGTTTTTTTTCTTTTGGCTCTAGCATTATTGTTCTTCATCATTTCTAATGTGTATGTTATGTATCATGCTTGCAGAGGTAGAGTTCTTTGCTGCTTGGGTGTCTGCTCCGGCGTTCGACCCATCTTCAGCTGCCTCATCTAGTCGGGAGGATCCAATGATAGCCCAGCTTTGCGCTAAGCTAGGGCACTGGGTAAGTTTGTTTGGTCTTTTTAGTTATTTCGTTTGGCTTATCTTTTTTCTTTGTTTTTGCTAATCCTGCGTGGTGTTTTCTCAGCATCAACTTGCTGAGGATCTCTAGACGAGGGAGGCAACTGTTGTCTCCTTATGCCCAGAGAGTCAGGTATAGTGTATTTTAGTTCATGTGTATGTTAGTCAATTGTTTTGTTTTGTTGATTGGTTCTCTTTCTTACGTGTTTTGTGTTGGTTGCTCTTTTCTTATGCAGGCAATCCTTGACTTAGCTCCTAAGGCTCCTCCTCAGGAGTCGACTCCTCCTCCTACTAAGGTTTTTTTAGTTAGTGTTGTTTAATTTTCAATTTTTTAGTCGTGGCATTTTTGGTGCGCTCTTTTTCTGGGTTCCTCTCGGTCCTTGTTGAGTCAGTGGCCCAATTCTGTCCAAGTGGACTCTAGCAATGCAGTGTTTGGATGTTGGAAATAAATGACAAAAAAAAAGGATTTTCTAGGAAGGTTCCTAGTTTGTTGCGATCGCTAGTTGCAGATATTTATCGACGCTGCAGCATGTCAGTGATCACGCTTTAGAGCGGGTGTGGGTTACTTCTTTACTGAATCGTCCGCCTGCGAACGTCAGCAACTATGGCTTTTCCTTAAAAATCAGATAGTTTAGTTTTCCTTTTCTTTCCCTGTTAATATAATTCTAATTGGTTTTAATTTCCTAATTCTATTAGGAGTCTAACGGTGTGAATTTTTTATAGTGACCTGATTTAATATTCTAATCCTATTAGGAGTCTAATTAATCTTAGGTGTTGTGACCCTATTAGAAGTCTAATTAATTTAGTTTCCTAATGTTACTAGGAGTCCAATTGATGTTAGTCTCCTAATCGTACTAGGAATGCAAATATATTAATTTTAATGGAATTCCAATTAAATCAAGCATGCTAATTGTACTGGAATTCTAATTGAAGCTATTATAATAATTCTACTACAATTCTAATTAAAGCAAGTATACTAATTTGACTGAAATTCTAATTAAAGCAAATAAACTAGTTCTACTAAAATTCTAATTGAAATAGAGAACTAATTTTACTAAAACACTAATTAAAGCAAAGGAACTAATTTTGATTAAAATCTAATTAAAGCAAATAAACTAATTTTACTGAAAAAGATTGAAACTATAAATTAACTACGCTATGAAGCAATGAATTATTTATACTACAATTTAATTAAAATAAAGGAACTAATTCTGGTAGAATAATGATCAAATCAATAAATTAATCATGCTAACATTCCACTCAAAATAAAGGAACCAACTTTATTAATTTCAATTAAAGCAATAAATTAATTATACTAAAATTCTTGGAAAAATTACATAACTAATTTTACTAATTCTAAATAGAGCTATGAATTAATTCTACTAAAATCTAAGAAAAGGGGTTTTAGGCCGACTATGCTAAGGAGGATTGGCCTCGTTCCCGAGTACCCTCCGTAAGCTCCCTTGGGCAAATTGAGTGGCTGAGATTAAAGTAAATTGGATTTTGGATTATAAGATGGTATTTTAGATTTTTAAAGTTGTTTTGGATTATAATTACAGATTAAATTATGAAACTAGAAATTATAGAAAACTAAATTAATATTTGGGATTTTAGAAATATTAAATTAAGGAATTAAAACTTGAAATTTAAAATCTAAGGACTGAATTCGGGTTTGAAATCAATCAGGCCATATGATTAAGGACTAGTTCTAGAAACTACAAACTAGAACCAGAGGTTAATGATAGGACTGGAGATTAAGATTTTAGAATAGAATTAAAGTCTAGGGTCGGTGAATTAGGCCGTTAGATCAAGGACTGGCTCTAGATTTGGAGAACTAGTACCTGATATTAGAAATTACAGTCTAAAAAAGGGGGTGCTACGGTCTAAGACTGAAAATATTTTACATTAATAATTAAAACTAAGAAAAATCCTAAATCTAAAGACTAAAAAAACTACGGTCGGAAACTAAAGACTAAATTCTTATCGAAGGTCGAGGCTGCAGAGAGGAATCTCAAAAATTTGAAGCTTGAATCTCGAAATCATGGTTGTATTTCTCTATGTTCGTTCTCAGAATTCTTTAGTCTCTCTCGAAATCCCAAAACTTCTTCGAAAAAATCCATTCTCTTTCCAACCTCCCAGGGTTGGATTAAAAAACATATCTTTTATAGGGTTTTTTCTAATTAAATGCCCTATTTCAGGCATTTAACCGAATTATGTGCCGGTTTCTCGATGCTTAATCGCTTTGAGTTGGTCACCGACTCAGTGAGCGATTGGCTGACTTGCTCAGTGAGTTTTCTAGTTCTAACAATGTTAGGACTAATTGCGCGCCTGGTGTTGAGTGCGCAATCCAATTAAGCGTCTCTTTCGAAGCGCATAATCGAGGAAGCTTGGGGGTCAATGACTGTAAGACTCAGTCGGGCATAGGTCAATTGCGTGCCGATGGTGGGGCACTCAATCCGATTGTGCATGCCGTGGTGGGCGCGTGATCGAGTCCCGAGGTGGTCAGGGAAAGGAAGTCTTGTCTGAGAGGGGACTGATTGCACGTGTGTGGTTTAGCATGCGATTAAATTGCGCACGTGGATTCAGGCACATAATTTAGGGCTGTTCGGGTCCGGGTCGGGTCTAAAATGCCACACTATTGTTTCAGCCAGCATTTCAACTATATACTATTATTTCAGTATATAGTCTCCCTACGTTGAGATCTGAGCCACAGAGCTATTGTTTTAGCCTGTGTTCAGCCATGTACTATTGTTTCAGCACATGGTTCCCACATTAGGGTTAGGGAGGTCTGAATTGTCAGACAATTATTTCAGTCAGCATTTTGACTATATACTAATATTTCAGTACATAGTCTCCCTACGTCGGGATCTGAGCCACACAACTATTATTTCAGCCTGTGTTCAGCCATGTACTATTGTTTTAGTGCATGGTTCTCACGTTAGGGTCATGGGGCCTGAGGCACAAAGCTCTTGTTTCAGTATATGGTCTCAATTAGGGTTATAAGGTCAAAGGTTGATCGAATAGATTTGTATATTTCGAGAGGACAAAATGGGGGTGTCTATAAATGCCCCTATTTGGCGTCCTCTTGCGAAGTAAGAACGCGTCGAAGAAGTAGACACCCCTCATTCGAGGTGTCTTCTCGTTTCTCTTAGAAAATCACAAATGTGAACTAGGGATGCTGACATGACGTATTTGGCTTTCTTATCTATCAGCGCAACTTAAAATGGAGCATTCGGGGGCCCAGTGGAAGCTGTCGAATGGCATATTCCATGTCGTGGATGCCCAGGGGTGATCCCGTTGCATATTGCGACCCACTGTCATAGACAGTCGACGGGGGAAGTCAGCGTATCCTATTCCATAGGTGCAAGTGGCATCCTGTCGGGTGGCATGACTTGGTACGAGTGACAGTCAAACAGAAAGGAGAATCACCATACCCTAATCAGTGGGTGCAAGGGCCATCCCGCCACATGTCACGACCTGCTGCAAGGGGCAGTCAACTAGAGGAATATGATGCAGTCGAGGTACCGAGAGGCGTCATACAAATGTCCATAAATAAGATCCAAGGACCAATAAAAAAATGCAATATAATGTCGAAGACTTTAAAAGTCATGTCATACCGGGTACGTCATTGCTCACACTAATGTGTGTCAGGCATTCCTTTTTTAATAGACGTTTATAAGTTCTTAGATTAAATATACTCATTGTTCGGTTTCCCAGGGGAATGGCCGGTTTGGGTTGGTAATTGAGGTGAAATTTTGGTGAATTTCGGTAAGTAAAGTCTCTTTGTTTATTATCATTGGGTTTCTTTTTCTTTTTTGGTTTTGTTGTTTGGCTTTTTTTTTTTTAGGTTTTAGAAGTAAGAGTTTTTTTATTTTGGAGTAAAATATTTTTGGTTTGAGAAGTAAGAGAATTTTTTTTTTGAAACTTTGGGAATTTAACTTAAGATCAATTCGGTGGTAAAACGACAGAAAATGTAGCTTTCGAGATGTCACTGAGCAGATCTACCGGTACGAGATTTATGGACCCGACGATTATGTGGTTGTCAAAACGACACTTGGCATGCCGGATACTCTGTCTAACCTTCTCGGTGAATACTTATGATTGTCTCTTATGAGAGGACTACAGTGATTTGCGAGTCGAGAGAGATGGGTTTTGAAAATATTTTGACTTGATCGTAGCTAACTATATTTATAAGCAATATCGAGTAAAAGGGAAGGGTGGTACTTACTTGGGGGTGATACTTACCTGAATTGTGCGTAGCTTGCGTAGTCAGTGATAGGACTAATTGGTTGTCAGGGTGATGCTGTGATGGGACTTGGGGATTCTTCTCTTTTTTTTGTCCGCTGTGGAGGAGCTTCGCGGTCGCCGATGTGATGTGATGTCTTGGGGAAGTGATGTGTCGATGGGACTTGGGGATTCTTCCTTTCTTTGGCTACATGTTGGACTAGTCCTAGTGGGACGTGGGGATTCTGACAGGATGTTCGCGTTGAAACTTGGCATTGGTCGAATGGGACGTGGGAGGAGTCCCGAATCTTCATGCATTTTTGCTGTGGCAGTGGTGTCTAGCGATCATTACGTAGCGAGAAATTCAGGAAGAGGGCTCTTTGCTTTAACAATGGGACACAATCGAGCTTTCTCCCTTTTCATCATATGGCATGGCAGGTGTTGTTTGAGCTTTTCGGGTAGTGATGTTTGCAATGGGAAGTGGGAGGATTCCCTTTACTTTTATGATGGGATGTTGGCTGAGCATAGTTAGCAATGGGACTTTCAGCAAGTTTGACTCCATGCCAGGTTTCATGATGAGAATTTCAGGGAGGTGTGATTGGCGTTGGGGTTGTAGGACCGACTGAGGTTGCTGTGTCGTGATGGGGCATGTTTGTGGTGAGAATGAGTTGTAGACGGCTCATGAGGGGGCATATTCATGAATGTGTAGTGGGGTTGTGTCTCATTTCTTTCTTTGGTAGATCTTAGGTTACTAAGATCATGTTGTGGTTGCGTTATGATTGACTTCATTTTTGTCTTCTCACGAGAGGATGTGTGGTGGCGTGATTGATTTATTGTGGTAGGACTAGATATTGAGGTGGTATCATGTGTGTACATCTTATCGTGATGGGACATGTGTGACGGGGTTATGCGATGGGGTTCTCTCTCTCTGGTGGGATCGTGATGGGATGAGGGAAACCGGCTGTCGTTCTTTCTTTCTCCCTGGATAGCCTGTGAGGCTACGCGATGGGATAGGATTTTGATCGAGATGGGATAAAAAGGCGTGAATGTATAGATTTTGTCCAAAGTTAGGCATTGCGTGCTAGAATTAGGTCGCTCAATATGATTACACGTCTATTTTTAGTCGTACGATCGCATGTTTGAAGGGTTGTTTACGGGTGTCTGAGTGCGTCTGATTGGATTATGCACTCCAACAATTACATGTGATGAGGCGTCATCAAGTCACTGTGCAGGTGACCTTTCGTATTGCACGGTGTGGGGTGGTCGTTTGATGGATTTGGGTGGTTTACAATGAGCACGCGATTGGAGCATCGCGCCGTTGGTGCGGGCGATGGTTTCATCGCACACTCTGGTCAGAGTGCGTGTTTTGGATTGAGCGCATTGTGCGATGCGCGTGACTGAGTTAAGCACATGTGTGATGGCACATGATTAAGTTCATACTCTATGTAAGAGATCCTTCATTTGCTTTTCATCTCTCGATTTAGTCTCGAGTTTTATTTTTATGGGTCTCTTATGTTCTAAAATTTGTGTTTTAGTGATATCGGGTGATCTAACAATCTGATTGAGATGTCGTTTCTTCCTACGTTCATGATTTCGCATAATCTTCGTTCTAAGGTGATGCTCTGGGGCGGCATTATTTTGGGAATGGGCGGTATTGGGAATGAGGGGCTAGTCTTCACATCGATCCCTTTTAGGGAGCAGTTAAGGCAGCGTTGAGGAGGCGGCAACGAAGGAAGTGAAGATGGCGGAAGAGACGGTGTTACAAATGGGGGGATGTATTACCCAACCAATCCTTCCTGAAGCCTCCGATTAGACGCTCTGCTCCTTGCTTAGTGCTCATTTCGGGTCTCCAGTTTTCGTTTTGGGTTGTAAGTTAGGCTCTAGGTTTTTGTTTTGGGCGTTAAGTTCGGGAGGTATGCCTCCGGGGATACTTGTAAAATTTTTAAGTTATAAATAAAAAGATGTTTTTGTTTATTGTGTTTACTTATTTGTTTGAACTTATTAATAGATTAGTCAATGCATATTTTTTTATTTGACTTAGTTTAGGATCTGACTTAGCTTAGAGTTTTAGGATTCATTCCGAATTTATTCAAGGTTTATCCTGAAATTAATTTGCTTCATTGACCTTATTGGGTTTGTTGGGGGCATTTCTTTTTTGGTGGTCCCAAATAAGTCGGGGTCTTACCTTAGAGAGTTTTCTTTTGTTTGTTTATAGTTTAAGGTCTTGTTTTAGTCCTTTTATTTGATTTGAGATGACACTTGTTGGAAATGTGTGAATTTAAGGTTTAATTTAAAGTTTCTAGGTGGATATTAAGTGTTTGAATCCTATTGGCTTGTTTACTTTGCTTTGGGATTGTGTTCCTTTGGAGGGGTAAGTGTTGCGTGATTATTGGTTTATCTAGGTTGTCATGGATTGTGGTCTTTTAGGGGGTATGTGTTTGGTTTAGATTTAATTAGATTGGAAGGGTTTAAAGGTGTGACACTTGTCATTTTGTAATTTAGGAGGGTATAGTTTATATATGTGTAAGCCAAAGGCTTTGGAGTTTTTGCTGTTTTGAATTTTTATTTCAAGCTTAGGATTAGAGGTTTTGGGGCATCTTTGGTTTGTGATTTTGGGCATTTCTTGTTAATGTATTTTCTTCCTTTTTGTTTTGTATCCCGAATATTGAACCCGAAGAGCTATGTTTACTGAGTGAATTATTGGGAATGAACGGGATTGGGAATTCGGGGTGATACCAGGGTTGGTACTATCACTCCAACTCGAAGTAGTTTCCCGAATAAATCCAGATTCGAGCATTGCCTGAACATGCAGGTTTTAAGTTTCTTATTTTAAGTTGTATATTCAGAGGGTATGCCCTCGGTGTATTTTATAATTATTTTATCTATTTATGAAGCGATCATGGTTTCATTTCATTTGTTGTAATTTCTATCGATTATATTTTGGTTTGGTTTATTTGGTAGCTTATTTGACTTGTTTTGAGTGTGACGTTTATTTATTTAATATTTATTCGATTTGGTTCCTTTATTTCGAATCTGGGGTATGCTGGGAGCATTTTTAGCTTAGTTTAGTGGAGTCAAAGATCAAGTGCGTAGGTGATTGGGGGCATTTTTTTAAATTTTTTTTTCCTCTTTTTTTTGAGGTTTTGTCTTAGTTGAAGTGTATAAATGATGTTGGGGGGCATTTTTTTTCGGGGTGTACATTCTCTAAGTTTGGAGTGTTTTTTTTTAGATTAGTCTTAACAAGAGCGTAGGTTAGGTTGGTAATTAGAGTCGGAAGTCTCCTAATTGAGGCCTGTGACCCTGTTGTTCTGGGGCACATATTTTGTGTTTCTAGGGAATTGCGCACTTCACTCCGGGCGCATCAACAAATTGCGCGCCGGAATGGGAGCGCGCATCTCAACGGGTCGAAAGGTCATTAAATGCTAGTGTCCGATCGTTTTACTAAATTAAATGCATGGTATGGGGCGCAGGATTAGGGTGGTGGCCGGTCACTGTGCGGGTGACCTTTGGAATTTACGTACCTCTGTGTAGGCGCTCAAGATGATTACGCGTCTGGTAGGCTGTGCGCAACCAGTGTGTTAGGTTAGTTTGAGCAGGCAATAATCTGTTTACGCGCTCGAGGATGAGTGTTTGATCCGAATTAAGCGAGGGGACCGTGGTGTGTGATTCGGTCGAGCGCATCGGTTGACGCACGCAATTTGGGCGTGTTCTATATATAGTTAAAAAATTTTCATTTTCACACTACCCGTTTGTGTTTTCGAGTCTCTAGTTTCCTTGTTTCCTTGCACTCTAGTTTTCATGTTTTCTCGCGATTCAGTCGTCCGTTTCAGGAGCCGTTTCTTTCATTCTCTTCAGTTTTTCGAGCTCTTTCTTCTAGGATGGAGGTTGAGAGTGATGGTACACACGTTCTCACTATTTTTGAGTTGGAGAGGATTAAGATGGGGGAGATAGGTGAGATCTCTGAGGCTCGGACTGATGCTGTTGTTGGGGAGGTGGCTAGAGAGGAGGTACGGAAGGTTGACCAGGTGGAGGTCAGGGAGGAGGTACTCAAGACTGAGCAGGGTGTAGCTGAGGAGGAGGGTGAGAGGGTTGAGGGTGAGAGAGCTGAGGGCGACCGAGCTGAGGAAGAGAGAGCCGAGGATGAGAGAGCTGAGGAGAGTCAGGCTCGCAGACACTTCCCATTGGAGGATTTCTTCGCTCGAGGTCGGGTAGGTACCCGTGAGCAAGAGTTCCTTTGCTTTTTCTAGGCATTTAGGTTATGACATAGACTTATTAGGATATGAAAATCCTTTTTAATTTATTTTGAACTTGCATTGATTATTGATTGTGTGCTCACTCATGCATCATGACCGCATCTAGAGGTAGGTCACGTTGCTGATTTGTTGTTGTTATCATGTTTTATGTGCTTGTTATGAATTGTCATTGTGTGTTTTAGTATACTTCATTTGCTTTTTAGCTTTAGGTTTTTTTTCATAGGTATGTGTGTTAGTCTTATTGTCATTATTTTTTTTACTGCTCGTTATTCTATTCGATAGGATCCCCCGTAGCTGGCTATCAGCTCGGCATGGGTTGAGTCTCATACTTGGTATCATGCCTTGTCGGAGTTTCAACGGGCGCGGTTGGTGTCTTTCGGCTTCGGGCCGATCCTGGAGCAGGAGCCCTTTCAGGTTGATCGTGGTCTGATTGCGGCGATCTTGGAGAGGTGGAGGGAGGAGCATCAGGCGCTTCTCTTTTCAGTTAGTATGTTATTGTCGACTTTAGAGGATTGGGTCCGCATTATAGGTCTTCATTTTGAGGGTGAACCGACCACGGGGCGGATGGCAGGAGGGTATTTGGCGGTGTGTGAGGAGATTTTGGGTGTACCGTATAGATCAAGAGGATTAGGACTAGGTGTAGTTCGAGTCACTTGGTTCTTCGATATGTTTGCTAGCAGCTTCATCCCTTCGAGGCATCATTCAGAGGTGGGGACGCCTTATAAGGCGTGTTGCGTGGTGGTGGCGAGTCGGGAGCGTAGTTGAGCCAGGGTTGGCTACGGATAGAGTGCTTTGAGTGTTCTTGATGCACTTCCTCTGTGCAGTACTCTTTTCTTCTTCAACTCGGGGATGCATCATCGGGTTGTTTTTACTGATTCTCAGAGACTTGGATCGGATCCCTACTTAAGCATGGGGTGTGGCCACATTGGTGCATCTCTATGTGCAGCTTTATCGTCGGGGATGAGGTGTCATGACGATCGAAGGTTTCCTTCTCTTCCTCTAGGTGAGTTTTAGTTAGTTGGTGTCATAGTGTTTTTGTTTTTTCTTGTCATAGCAGCTATTTAGTATTTGTTTTTTTATGTTTTCTAGTTTTGAGCCTATGATCATTTCGCCTTTCTTTGTTGAGGGGTTCTGCTGGAGGTTAGGTTCACGTTTCCACAGATGCATGTGCGAAGGGCAGCGTTGTGGGGTCGCCGTTGGTCTTCTAATCTTTAGACTGCATAGGGTCTTTTTGAGGACATGCACGCGGGGCAGGTAGGTGTTGTCCATATTGTCACTGTGTTTTCTCAGTTCGATGCTTTCATTTCTCAGATTTTAGTGTTTACCGACTGATTTGTCTATTGGTTTATAGGTGATTTGGAGGCCCTACGAGGATGGGGAGGATGCTGTTGTGCTGGTGATTCAGTCTGGTCAGCCTTTCTTTGACGTAGACATATGGGTCCATTATTTTGAGAAGGTGGAGAGAATCCACCTATCTCAGGCAATGCAACAGCTGGGTCTCGCTCAGGGTGTCCCACCCAAAGATTCGCCATAGAGTGGTGAAGAGGATGACCGCCCCCCTAGCTGAAACTTTGCCGAGCAGATGGCGCTTTAGATGGAAGATTTTAGAGCTGTGGGGACAAGGGTCACAGAGGCGATTGATGAGGCAGATGTGCGACAGTATGGGAGATGGTTTAGTGCTCTGGGTGGTGGGTGCCTCTTCCCACGTCCCTTCCATGGGAACGGTTCTTTCACGCTCGGCGGGCCTGAGCCGGCGTCGACATTGAGGGAGAGGTTTGTCGCGTTAGAGCTGGGACATCTCACAGCGAGTGTGCGGGGCGCATTAGATGCCCTTATCGGGCGATGGAGTATATGGGGTGTGCTCCTCGTCCTGATGAGGAGATGTTGCGATCCCTAGCCACCTCGATTGCTCAGGCTAGGGGAGCAAAGGATGAGTTGGGGGGGCTCGGCTAGCAGAGACTCGACGGCTCCTGGTGAGTTAGTTTATTGGTTTAATTGCTTATGTATTCTTCTAGTTGTTCTGATATAGTTGTTGTGTCTCATTTTGTTTTGGTCAGTCTGAGAGGGAAGCCGAGGTTGCTAGTCATGCAGCAATGGTCAAGCTGTTACGCAATCAGCAGCAGGCCGGTCGGGAGGTGGAGGCCAGTTTGCGATCTAAGATCGATCGATTGGTGAGTGTCTTCCTAAGTTTTGTTAATTATTGGTAGTTTGTAGATTCTTATTAATTCAGGCGCATTTGTCGATGTTTGGCAGAGGGTAGAGATTTCCGTTGCTGGGGCTGCTGCTCAGGCATTTAATCCTTCTTTGGTTGCCTCTTCTAGTCGGGAGGATCCAACGACGGCTCAGCTACGGGCCGAGTTGGAGCATTGGGTAAGTTTTCTTAATCTTTTGACTCATTTGCATAATTATAGCAGTTCGTTGGGTGTTATTGTTTCATTTTTCTTAATAGTTTACTAACATTGTGTTGGTCTTTTAGCATCGGATTGTCGAGGATTTCCAGACAAGGGAGGCGATTGCTGCTTCTCTACTCCCCGAGAGTAAGGTATAGTTTTTAGCTTGGCATAATTCAGTTTAGGTTATTTCATTCTATTTGTCCTGACATATTTCGTGTTGGTTTGTTTGGTTCTTTGTGCAGGCCGTTTCAGACTCTGCACCCGAGGCTCCCCTCAAGGGTCTGCTCCTATCCCTACTCAGGTATGTTTTAGTTATTATGTTTATAGTTTGTTTGTCATTGCAGTGTTATCTGATGTATTTGTTTGTTCTTGTTACAGCCACCTACGCTTGTTGTTCCTTCCGTGCCGCCTGCTGATCCAGTGACCTCTGCGACGGTTGAGCAACTTCTAGAGGAGAGGTTAGTTCTGATGTGATTCTTTCCTTTTCAAAATTTTTTTTTCTTATGTTCACATATATGTATTGGTTTTCTTTGACTTGACAAGGTTATGCAGGTTTGTCAGCTTGAGGAGGCACGTCTAGAGGCGGCGCAAGCGCGCACCACTCCTGAGGCGAGGCGGGTCCTCGGGGAGACGCAGAGTCACGAGGACCTGCTTGTTGTGATGATGGTTACAACGATGACCTAGACTAAGGTACTAGAGGCGGCATGTCAAACGATGTGGGCAGAGATGTAGGTGTCCCTGGATCGGCTGCAGTATTGTCTAATGAGGAGCGAGTGGGGAGTGCGTAGGTTGGCTGGTCAGCTCAATGGATCAGAGTCGAGGGCTATGGGTTCCTCGGCCAGGCAGTCTCGTCACACGTCACGTGATCGTGCCAGGGGTGATGCTCATGAGGATTCTGTCATTCGTGAGGTTCTCGCGGGGTACCCTCCTCATTCTAGATCGTGGCGGTTTGTTAGTTAGACGAGTGAGGGGGATTTTGTAGCGAGGTAGCACCGTCTAGAGGTTTTGCGAACTTCGGGTGCCAGGATTGTGTTTTCAGAGGACCAGTCTACGGACCTCCGGGCTGATGATATTGGGGACAGCAGTGATCAGCCATCCCAGCGGCAGCGTAGGGAGTAGGGGTGTGTGTATTTTTTGTTTACATTGTGCGTGTTTATTGTATATAGGGGGTATGCTCCTGGTGACAGATGTAAAGAAAATTTTGATGTATATATATAGAGATTTTTTTTTTAGATGTACTTGATTGGCTCCTTTTCATTTGATTACCTCTTGCATTTGTCTCTCGCTTTTTAATTTCTTTAGCGCCGTCATCCGTCATTGAGACTTGGATGCTTCCTGAGCTGTCCTGGTGGTGGTTGAAGGTTGCTTTGTATCTGCATATGTAAAGGTAATGCTATCAGTAATTTTTGTTCTCCCCCTTGCTAGTTTTCAAGGGGGGTAAGTGTCTCAAATCGGGATCTGGTAGTAAAAGATGGATACGTGGTCTTTTTTTTTTTCTTCTCTCTTTTTCTTTTTTTCTTCTTCTTTTTTTCTTTTTTCTTTGAAATAGAAATAATACAAAAGGGAAAGTAAATAGCTAAGATAGAAATAATAGCAACAATAAATAAAAATTTCCCAGTGTAGGAGCGTGGTAGGATTGGCAGTATAGTGTCTTTGGTAGCATTCTCCGAACGATAACTTCGTTATTCCTCATCTTCCCTGGTGGACGAGCCGACGCTTCTAAGGTGATTCTCGTTCTAACAAAAAAAAATGCCCTAGTGTCTAGATGCAATGGAGTTTTTCTGGGTTTTGGATGAGCACTTTTGTGTCTATGAGCGGTCATGGGTACTTGGTGAGTTAGTTTTGAAGAAAGGCTTATTAGCACAGTCAACGAACTGGGGGAGGTCATTTTGATTTGGTCAGTTGTGTACGGGGGTCTACCTTTAGGTGGTGATCCTCCTATCCCATGGTTATCAGGGAGAAGTATGGTAGGTATAGTAAGTGATTGCATCAGTCGTCATTCATCAATTTTCGATTTCATTCTTAGGAGTATCCTATAAGGCTTCTGATTTATCGTTTGAAAAAAAAAGAAAGAAGGGGGGTAAGGCTCAGTGATGTGGGGAATAGTTTGTATCTAGTGCTTTCCAAAAGGGATGAGTAACAGTCTTTTTCTCAGAGGGATACGGGCTGCCATGATTGACCTCTTCGTCATGTTTCAGCACCATCAAAATCTCACATTCTATGACTAGCAGGAGTTTATCCTCCTCCCGCCACCTTGCAACGATATCTAGTAGTATGGGGACATCAGGGGTGCCCTTGCAGATGGCTTATATATTTCTAGTAAAGTTATCAGAGATGTCCTCACGGTCTGCTTATGCTTCCTTGAGCTCATTGACTTATTCATTTGTCGTAATGCTCTCACTCAATTTTTTTGATATATGTATTTTTAAAAGTATCCTGCTAGCACAAGAATAGTGAGTTTTGATTGAACCTAGCATCTTCATTTTTTTTTGTTCTAACATCTCCTCCAATGGCGGGAGAAGGAGAAATGAGAATCGGGTGTTACTTATACTTTTGAACAAGGTTAGGTATGTCACTAGTCCTTTGATCAATTCGCCCGAATAAGAAAGTGGGCGATAAATTAGAGGTCTTAAGAGTATATTGAGAATTGATGACATACGACCAATGAATGGGTCATGACAACTACGAGGTGATAAGTATAAGTATTTAATCATGGGATGTATTTAATCGCAGGGCTAAGGGTAGTATTTTCTAAGGTACATGGCGTTCCAAGGGCTAGGGAGTTCCTCCCCGTCTTGATTTGCCAATTCGTATGCATCCCTAAGGTATGTGGCTGTTATAACATAAGGGCCTTCCCAAGCCAGCTTTCGCTTTTCTTTTCTTGATGGATGGCTTAAATAAAAGATTTTCTTTGACTAATTCTCCACATAAAGGTTCACTGGTACCTCTATCGTAGTCTCAGCCACTCTCCTATATATCACTTCCACATGATTAGATGCCCTTAGGCATGTTTCATCGAGCTGCTTTAGCTGCGCGAGTAGGGCGATTCTCCTCTCGTCTAAGGATAGTTCACCATTGAGTTGAATCCGTAAGGATGGTACTTGTATCTCATAGGGTAAGACTGCCTCCATACCGTAGGTAAGGAGGTAGGGAGTTTTGCCAGTGGCCATACGAATAGAGGCCCAAAGTGTTTCTGGTAGTCGTTCAGGCTAGTCAGCTCCATTACTTATTTCAATTGTGTGTTTCAAAATTTGAATCAGCATTTTGTTCATAGCTTCTGCTTATCCATTGCCTTGGGGGTAAAACGGTGATGAATGGCATAGATCAATACCGAACTTTTTGCATAATTTCTTTATCTTCTCTGCGATGAACTGCAAACCGTTGTAGGTGATAAACATTCTAAATACTCCAAACTTGGTGATGATATTCTGAATGATAAAGCTTACGAGTGTTGAAGCGGTGATTCTGACATAGGATTCAACTTCTACCCATTTGGTGTAGTATTCGATTGCTGTAAGTATGAAAGCATGCTTGTGAGTGTTTCCAATTGTGTCTGTGAAAGGTCCGATGATGGCGAAGGCCCACATTAGAAATAGCCACGACGAGGTGTAGTGTTCAATGCAACTGATGGAGCTTTGACGAGTGCGGCGTGTTCTTGGCATTGCTTGCAAATTTGGACGTAGAGGTTGCAGTCTCTTATCATTGTTGGCCATAAATAGCCTTGTCATGTGATTTGATCGACGAGTCTATGTCTATCGGCGTGGGCGCCACAGGTGCTGGCATGTGCTTCTTAGATGATGTGTTGTCTTTCGGCGGTTGTGATGCATCATAGCAGTACTTCTTTGGCGAAGGCTTCTTTGTATAATGTTTTGTCGAGTATGTAAAATTGGGCGTATCGGTTCGTTATAGTCTTCCGTTCGACTTCATGGCATATGGAGGGACATGTCAATGCTTCAGGAAGTTCCAAATGTCGAAATACCATCGTTGTTCGTCATCGGTTGGTGATCTTTCAAATCTGAACATAGCGACTTCGGTTTCTGACTTGACATGCTTTTTTGGAGTGATTGCTTCTTGTGGTCCTGTGCTAGTGAGGAGGATCGGTAATTCTCTCTTAACGGTCAATGCTACCTTGTGGGCGGGTACTGTAAGCTTTTCGACGAAGGTCTTGGTACTCTGTCCGATGGGTATTTGGATGACCGAGGCTAATGTGGCTAGGGAGTCTATGAGCTCATTTTCTAATCTAGGGATGTGCATAAAAGAGATTCTTTCAAATTCCTTTACCAAATATTGAGCGGTTTCTAGGTATGCTATTAGTCTCCTTTCCTTAGTTTTCCATTCTCCTTTAACTTGTGAGATTACTAGCTTAGAGTCATCGATGGTTTTTAATTGTTTAATGCCTAATTGTAGTGCGACTCACAGTCTAGCTATGAAAGCTTCGTATTTTGTGACATTATTAGTGACAAGAAAATCTAGCTGAAAATCCTTAGGTATAACAACTCCTTTCAGGCTCAGGAGGACTATCCCGATGCCTTTTCCTTTGTGATTTAGAGCGCTGTTGAAATAAAAGGTCCATGACGTCTTATCGGGCTCTTCGTTATGAATTGTGAGTAGGCCTTCATCGGGGAAATCTGCGTGTATGGGCTCATTGCTCGGGAGTGGGAGATCTGTGAGATAATTGGTGATTGCTTGTCCTTTGATTGACTTCTGCGTGATGTAAGTGATATCAAATTCCTGCAATAGCATATCCCAATGAGCGATCTTTCCTGATGTTGCAGGCTTTTCGAATATGTACTTCAAAGGATCCATTCGAGCTAGTACTAGTATCTTATGTGCTCCAAAGTAGTGCCGTAATTTGGTTGAGGCCCACACTAATGTGAGGCAGGTCTTCTCCATTGAAGTATATTTTCGTTCATACTCGACCATCGTCCTACTAAGGTAGTAGATAGCTTTCTCTCTCTTACTGTCTTCTTCATATTCTCTCAGAATTACTTCCATTGCCTTGTCGTTTACCAAGAGGTAGAGGATTAGGGGTCTTTCAAGAACTGGTGGCGATAGTATTGGCAGGTTAAGGAGGTCCTTTTTGATATTATCGAAGGGTTGCTGACACTGGTCATCCCATTTATATTCAGTTCCTCCTTTAAGTAGTCTATAGAAAGGATCACATCTGTCTAAATGTTGGGAGATAAATATCCTGATGAATTGCAATCTTCCTATCAGGCCTCGTAATTCTTTGATATTACTGGGAGGTGGAAACTCAAGGATGGCTCGGAATTTTACAGGATCGACTTTAATCCCTCGCTTGCTAACTATAAAACTGAGTAATTTTCCAGAGGTGACTCCGTAGACACATTTTTTTTGGGTTCATTTTTAACTAGAATTTCTTAGCTCTTTGCAACACCAGTCAGAGTACTTCAACATGTCCTGCTCGTGTTTGAGACTTCACTAATATGTCATCGACGTAGACTTCTACACATTTATGCACCATGTCATGAAAAATAGCCATCATGGCGCATTGATACGTGGCTTCTGTGTTCTTGAGCCTGAAAGGCATGATGTCGTAATAGTAAGTTCCCCATGGTATGGTGAAAGAAGTCTTTTCTTGGTCGGACTCTTCTAATTTGATCTAATTATACCCAGAGAAACAGTCCATAAAGGATAACATCTCATGTCCAACTGTGTTGTCAACTAGAGTGTCAATGTGCAGAAGTGGGAAGTTATATTTTGGGCATGCCTGTTTGAGGTTTCGAAAGTCAATGTAAACCCGTACTCTGCCGTCTTTCTTGGTGACAGGTACTATATTGGCGACCCATTTGGGGTAGAGGAAGACTCGAATGAATTTTGCTTTGTGTAATTTATCAACTTCCTCTTTAACTTGAAGGGCAGTTTGTGGGTGCATCCTATGGGGTTTCTGCTTAACAGGCTTCACATTGGGTTCCAAGACAAGACGATGTTCTACTAAACTTGGGTCTAAACCAGGCATATCTTCATAGGACCATGCAAAGGAGTCAAGGTGTTCTTGTAGGACTTGTACGATTTGTTGATGTTCCTTGGAGTTGAGCATTGCACTAATCAGTAGCTTCTTGGGTTTCTCTTCAGTGCCAAAGTTGATTTCTTCTGTAGGTTCTACGATAGCTTGGGTTTGCGGATCAAAACACTTGATAACCCATTAGAAATTTGGTGCCTCTTCAGTGATTGGTGTTCATTCTTCATCCTCGATAAGCTCATATACTGCAAAATTTCTATACTGGGGATTAGATTTTGCGAAAGGTAACCCTTCATCGGTACAATTTTGACTGAGAGATCTATGGTAAGGTGAAGGTCAAGGCTATTGATCCTTTTCTCGAACTCGCAAAGTATCTCATCTGGTATGATCAACGGCTTGTTGTTTAGCCTGGATACTTTTCATCCTCGTGCAGGAGATGGGATAGAAGTCTTAGGAGAAAAGTCTCCTTATTGGTTGCAAGATTGACTCAAGATGACGGGTTCCCTTTCTTTTATGAGGTTTTCTGATTTTTTTGGATTTTATATTTCTAAATTTTTAGGGTGTTCAGCTTTTTCTATTTTTTTGAATTTTGATAATATATATGGTACAGGGTCGGTCACCTCAAGAGGCGTCGGGAGAGTTGCTTCCTCTAACTAAGGGAGCGAGATGGCTGCCAGAGCCGTTCGGGCGATACTTCGGGAAATGTGGACTTATTCTAAAGTTAGCATTTTTTTTGGAGTCCTCATCTGATGAGATCTTTTGAATAAGTAGCGCCGATGACAGCGATATCGACATTTAGATTTCCTCTATCACATTGATTGCCTCACTTTCGAAGAAGCTCTGGAGATTGTAACTGATCAAACCATCCTCCTCTGAGGTATAATGTGGTTGTTCTTCCTGCCAAGAGTTACCTCCTAAGGGGTCCTCAGGAGTGGTGAGCGCTTTCCCTTAAACTTCATAGTATGTTAGGATAAGTACGCATGCTCGGCAACGAGGCTGATAATGGTGAGTAATGCAGGGAGATCCCTAAGGACATTCCCATCCTTCGGAGTTAGAGTCGAGGGTGGGATCGAACTCATCTTCTTAATCTAACGGTACTTGAAGTCATAGGTTAGCTTGCTTGGTTAACTCAAGTGCAGGGAGGTCTATCCAATAGTCCTCGTCGTCACTCAGAGGAGGTTGCCATTCTTCCTCAAGAGATTTCTAGAATATTTAAAGTTGTGACGCATTTGGGGATGGAGGAGTGTCTAGTTCAAGTTCCTCTTCAAACTCTATAAGGGCAATGTGGGTGTTTCCCCCTAGGTCGACCAAATGGCCATCGAAATTTCTTCCTGTGCCGATAGTCGAGTTGGTAGGCCATTACTTGGTTTCGTTGTTACGAGGTTGGAGTCATTCGATTCTATTATTACGGAATGTCAGACCCAGCTAGCGAAGCATTCTAATATACTGGTGCATGCCCTGCAGCGAGGTTGGAATGGGTGGGCGATACAAGGGGAGTCTCATGGGCATTCCCATCCCCCAAGGCCAAGGTCGAGGCGGATGCTATGAGAGCTAAGATTTTCTTATGGGGTGTCATCTTCTCCCCATGTTAAGTGCAAGTGCTCTTCATCATCTTGCAAGGCAGCTATGTGAAAATCCTCATCATCAGTGGATTCCCAATCTTCTATTTATGGCTTGAGTTCTAAAGGTTCTTCTCTTTTCTTTTCCATAAACTCGTTAGTGTAAAACAAGGGTTTGACTCCTTCGAGTGGTTTATCAATGTCGTCATTCAGATTGGTTAAATTGTTAAATGCTTTAGCCATTCATTTGATTTTCGTGTCTTGGGATTTACAGAAGGACACTTCCTTCTATCTCAGTACATTTACTTTCTCAGTGGTCCCGTAGATGAAGTGGTCATATAGAGACCATTTTGGGGAGGTAGGGAACAAGTTAGCTTGTGGGTCATCCGATTGATAACCTAACCCTATGTGTTTGCATATTTTCATTGGGACGACAGGCCCTACACGACCTTGCTTGTTTTTACCGAGTCCAGTGTGGGGGATGTACCCGAGTTGGTACATAAGGTCTGAACCTTTTGTCATGGTTAGATTGATATTGTAGAATTTGGCGAGGTCTGGGCCAACCTCTCTTCTCATTAATTTTTGTTGACGCACCGGGGGAGAACTAGGAGGGGTAGGGGGATGGACTTCCGCAATAGTTGTCTCATCTGGGATTCGAGTTTTTTGAATATGGCCCGTATTCAATACAAAATCATGGGCTGTCGGAATACTTTTCGGGTAATTAATGTCCATCTCTTAGAGTGGTGCATCGACGTATATACGGACAATAGAGTCCTCGTATGGGAATTTGACGCATTAGTGATATGTTGAGGCGACAACCTTCATTGACTCTAACCATTTTCTTCATAAGATAAGATTGTACGTACTGCGAAATCAGAAACATGGAAGGTGACGTCTTTTGTTATAGGTCCAAGGTGAACCTGGAGTTTGATAGTTCCTTTGACAAAATGACGGGAGCTATTATAGCTATGAGTGATAGTGCCGAGGGCCTGACATCCTATTTCATGCATTCGAGCGTCTTTAAGATTGTGATTGGGAAGATATTGAGCCCTGCTCCTGTATCGACTAATGCGTGGGGTACAGAGAATCCTCTAATTATGATCGTAAGGTATATGGGAGTCGCACTTCCACAGAGGGACTCTTTAGGCATGTCTACGTCTATGAAAGTAAGTGCCAGAGGTTGCGCCATGACCGAGGTGATTTGATGTAGCTCATCCAAGGTTGTGTCCTCATCCACTTCTGTGTCTTCAAGTATCCTTATCAATAGTCGGTGATGGTCAGGCAATTTCTTGATGAGTTATAGTATAGATATTTGGGTCAGAATCTTTTGGAGATGTCGTAGAAGGTCATATTCTTGTCCTGGCTCGAGTGAAATTTGTTTGCCTGGCCGATGAGCCTTGGGTGTAGGTGGTTGGAGTGGTTGAGGAGCAGGGATTGGTGGAGGAATAATGTGAGGTGGGGGCGGCAAGTTAGCTTCTCTTAATCTCACGCTCCCCTCTAGTGGTTGTATGTTGGTGAAATCCTTATTTCGAGGGAAAGGCAGAAGTGGGTAATTGGTTCTTGACTTAAGAATCAAGCAAGTTGGTTGTTGAGCGAACCAGGTGTTGCTCGACGTTGAGGTGCCTGTGAAGTGAAATTCGAGGACGGAGCGCATACTTGCATTGTGCCGCTCCAAGGTGGGAGGTACTGTGTGTAATCCTCTTCTTCTAGGAAAGCAGAGACCAATGCCTCGCATGGGTCAAGATGTTCTTCTCACTCATTTTCTTCTATGTTTAGTGAACACTCAGTCTTTGTTTTGTTTTCTTGGTTTGGAGTCTTTCGGGTGAACATAGAGCTATTATTTCAACCTGTGCTCAGCCATGTACTATTGTTTCAGCACATGGTTCCCACATTAGGGTTAGGGGGGTCTGAAATGCCAGACTATTATTTTAGTCGGCATTTTAACTATATACTGTTGTTTCAGTACATAGTCTCCCTACGTCGGGATTTGAGCCACAGAGCTATTGTTCCAGCCTGTGTTCAGCCATGTACTATTATTTCAGTGCATGGTTCCCACATTAGGGTCATGGGTCCTGAGCCACAGAGCTATTATTTTAGCTTGTGTTCAGCCATATACTATTGTTTCAGTATATGGTCCCAATTATGGTTATAAGGTCAAAGGTTGATCGAATAGATTTGTACATTATGAAAGGGCAAAATGGGGGCGTCTACAGGCATTATCTAATATCTTTCTTATCTGTGTTGCAGCCGCCTATGTCCGAGATTCCTCCTTTGCCACCAGCCGATCCGGTGACTGCCGCGACTGTCGAGTACCGTCTTCAGGAGTGGGTGGATCTGGTATGCTTCTCTTTCTCTTCAGCATTTCCTTCCTTCATAGGTATGCTCGGTTCTTGATTTTGTGTGGTTGTGCAGGCTCGTTAGCTGGAGGAGTCACTTTTGGAGGAGTGCGGGAGTGCGCCATTTCTGAGGTGAGGCGGGTTCTTGGGGATACGCACAGTCGTGAGGAGCTGCTCATTGATATGCTCATTGCATAGGGGACCCTGATGGAGGTGATAGAGGCAGCTTGTTAGTCTGTGCAGGCTGCGATGCAGTTGATGATAGAGCGACTGCAATATTGTCTAGGGAGGAATGAACGAGGGGTCCGCGGGATGGTTGGTCGTCTCGCTTGGTTGGAATCGGTGGCTACTGACTCCCTAGCTGGCTAGCCCCGTCGTATGACGCATGAGTGTGTGAGGGATTATGTTCATGAGGACTCCATCATCCGAGAGTTACTTGCTGAGGGTCCTTCCAGTTCACGGCCTAGGCGGTCGGCCGGTTAGGTGAGTGAGGGAGGCTCCATTACGGGCCCCTCTTTTCCCAGGGAGTGTCCGCCGACTCCGGGTGTCGGGATTGAGTTTTTGGGGGATCAATCTTCTGATGCACGGGCCGATGATACTGGAGATAGCGGCCACCGACCATCCCAGAGGTAGCATAGGGAGTAGGGCTGTGTATATATATTTTTTCATAGTATTTTTTTTTTGTTCATTGTATATACAGGGAGTATGCCCTCGGTGACAGATGTAAAAGAAAAATTTTGATATATATAGAGAGATTTTTTTGGTTTAGATGTACCTAGCTCGCTTACCTTTTGTTTTACCTTCTATACTTTAATTGCTTGCTTTAGCTATCGTCGCCTATTATTGGGACTTGGATGCTCCTTGAGTTGGCCTAGTAACAATTGAAGGTCGCTTTGCACTTGCACATGAGGATAAAGTTATAAGTAATTTTATTTTCCCCCTTCTGATTGTCAAGGGGGAAGGTGTCTCAGACTGGGGTCTCGTAACATAAGTTGGATTACTGTATCATCTTTTTTTTTTCTTTTTTTTGCCTATATATATTTTTTTGTCTACTATTTTTCATTATAAGGAAAATAAAATAATGCAACAGGGAAAGCAAATAACTGAAAGAAAATTCTAAAACTAAAAAAAATTCTCCAGTGTAGGAGCGTGATGGGATAGGCAGTGTAGTATCTTCGACAGTCTTCCTTGAGCGATGACCTTGTTGCTCTGCATGTAACTATGAACAAGCAGGGGCCTTAATGTTACTCCTCTTCGAAAATAAAAATGCCCCAGTGTTGAGTCACTATGGAGCTTCCTGGGAGAGTATGTAGAGTGATGAATATTTTTAAGGGGTCAATCTCGAAGAATGTTCTCTAATGATCCTTTACTGTATTGGGAAGAGAGCATTTGGGTTATATCAGTCATGTGCTGGATTTTACCTTTAGTAGTGGCCGTCATGTCACATAGTCTCAGCTATGGTTAGGTGAGTGATAGATAGTGGGTGATTGCATCAGTCATCATTCACAAGTTTTCGGCTTCATTCCTGGGGATATCCTCGGAAAAGTTCACTCATGGCCCGAAAGTAAAATTAAGGGTGAGAAAGGGATAAGGCTTAATGATGTGGGGCAATTTTCTACTTAACAACTTTAAAAGATGCAGGTAACAATCTTTTTCTCGGGTGGTATGGGGTGCCATGATTGAGCTCTCCGTCATATTTTGGTACCATCAAAGTCTCATATTCTGTGGTTAGCAGGGGTTTGTCCTTGTCCCACTAGCTTACGATGATATCTAGTAGTGTAGGGGTACTAGGGAGACCGTTGCAGTTTGCTAATACGTTCCAGGTAAGGCTACCGGGACTGTCCTCAGAAGGTGCTTATGCTTCCCTGGGCTCATTGACTTGTTCACCCGTCATATTGCTCTCACTCAAGTATGCTTCTGTTATCTCTCTATTTTGATCTCTCACTTTTATCCCTCTTGAAGCATGTATATATATTTTGAAATCAGCCTGCTAACACAAGAATGGTGAGTTTTGATTGAGACTAACATCTTCATTTTTTGTGCTCTAATGTCTTGTCCAATGGTAGGGGGAAAGGGGTGAGAATCAGGTGTTATCTGTACTTTTAGAAGGGTTAGGTGTCTACTAGTCCTTTTGATCAAATCACCCGAGTAAGAAGGTGGGCAATGTGTCAGAAATCTTCGAAGGATATTCTTGGAAATAATGACGTACAACTAGTGAATGGGTCATGATGACTACGAGGATGGTAATTATAAGTAACTATGTCTGACTATTAGACATGATGATCATGGTGTTAGGGGTAGTATTTTCCGAGGAACATGGCATTCCACGGGTTAGGAAGTTCCTCCCCATCTTGGTTTATCAGCTTATACAAATTTCTAGGATATGTGTCTATTGTAACATAGGATCCCTCCCAATTTGGCTTCAGTTTTCCTTTAGGATGACCATGCTTGGAGGGCATGATTTTCTTATCGTAAGCCTTAACCACTCTCCTCTGGTATACTTGAGCGTGATCGACTGCCCTTAGACACGTCTCGTTGAGTTATTCTAGCTCAGCAATCAGAGCAATTCTCCTTTCATCTAGGGATAGCTCATCATCGAGTTGGATTCGTAGGGACGGTACTTGTATTTCATAGGGTAGGATTGCTTCCTTCCCATATGTGAGGAGGTAAGGAGTTTAGCCAATGGCCATGCGAATAGAAGTCCTATAGCCCCAGAGTGCTTTTGGTAGTCGTTCAGGCCAGTCGGCTCCATTGCTTATCTCCACTATTCATTTTAGAATTTGGATCAGTGTTTTGTTCATTGCCTCTGCTTGTCCATTTCCCTGGAGATAGAATGGTGAAGAGTGGTGTAGGTCGATGCCGTATTTCTTACACAACTTCTTCATCTTCTCTGTAATGAATTGTGGTTTGTTGTCAGTGACAAACATCCTGAGTACCCCAAACCTTGTAATGATGTTTTGAATAATGAACTTCACGAACGTCAAAGTGGTGATTCCGACATATGATTCGGCTTTTACCCATTTGGTATAGTATTCGATTGCAGTGAGTATGAACACATGCTTGTGAATGTTCCGACCATGTCCTTGAAGGATCTGATGATATTGAAGGCCCACATCGAGAACGGCCATGGTGAGGTCATGGGATTTAGTGCAGATGATGGGGCTTTAATGAGCGCGATATGTTCTTTGCATTGTTTGCATCATTGGATGTAGAGGTGGCAATCCCTTGTCATCGTCGGCTAGTAGTAGCCTTATTGTATGATCTGGTCTGTGAGTCTTTATCTACCAGCATGGGTGCCGCAGGCACTGGCATGTTCTTCTCGGGTGATATATTGTCCTTTTGCTATCATAACAAACCATAACAGTACTTCTTTGGTGAAAGCTTTTTTATATAGTATCTCGCCTAGGATGTAGAACCTTGCGCATCAGTTCCTTATGGTCTTTCATTCGATCCTGGTCGCGTATGGAGGGACATGTTGATGCTTCGGGAAGTTCCATATATCAATGTACCATGTTTGTCCATCGTCGATTGATGATTTCTCGAATCTAAAGGTTATGACATCGACTTCTTTCATCGTGGAATTACCTAGGGTAGGTTACCCTTCATTCGTGATAGCTTTTGGTCTAGTTGGCAGTTCCAGTTTCACTTGCCAGGTGGCTTCGTGTGTTGGCGTGGTAAGCTTCTCGATGAAGAAGGATTTCGTACTTTGTCCAACTAGTATCTGTATGACTGAGGCCAACTTGGTGAGGGAATCTGCGCGCTCGTTCTCTAGTCTAGGAAAGTGTGTGAAATAAATTCTCTCAAACTTCTTTACCAGAAACTGAGTTGTTTTTAAGTATGCAATCAGTCTTCTTTCTTTGGTCTTCCATTTAGCGATGACTTATAATATCACCAGCTTGGAGTCGTTGATTCTCTTCAACTACTTGACGCCCAGCTGTAGCACTGCTTGTAGTCCACCAATGAAGGCTTCATATTCTGCAATATTATTGGTGACCAAAAAGTCGAGTTGAAAGGCTTTTGGTATGATAAATCCTTTTGGGCTTAGTAGGACTATCCTGATGCCTTTCCCTTTGTGCTTAAGAGTGCCATCAAAGTAGGGGATCCATGAAGTCTTGTCGGGCTCTTCGTTGTCGATTGAGAGTAGGTCTTCATCGGTAAAGTCTGCGCATACGAGCTCGTTGACTGGGAGTGGAAGGTTAGAGAGGTAATCGGCGATTGCCTATCCTTTGATGGACTTTTGCGTGACATAGGTGATGTCAAACTCTTGTAGTAGCATATGCCATTGAGCGATCTTTCCGGATGTAGTAGGCTTCTCTAATATATACTTCAGAGCGATCTTTCCGGATGTAGTAGGCTTCTCTAATATGCCATTGACCAGTCTTTCCGGAAAGGGTTGTATCTGTCTGAATGTTGGGATATGAATCTACTGATAAATTATAGTCTTCCTATCAGGCCTCGTAATTCTTTGATGTTGCTGGGTGGTGGCATCTCGAGAATGGATTTGACCTTTACCGGTTTGACCTCGATTCCTCACTTACTAATGATGAATCCTAATAGTTTTTCGGAGGTCACTCCGAACATGCATTTCTTTGGATTCATTTTTAGCTAATATTTCTCAAATCTTTGTAGTATCAATCATAGTGCTTCAGCATGTCTTGCTCGCGTTTGAGATTTCACTAGTATATCATCGATGTAGAATTCTACAAACTTGTGCATCATGTCGTGAAAGATGGCCATCATAGCGCGTTGATACATAGCTCCTGCGTTCTTGAGCTTGAAAGGCATAACGACATAGCAGTAGGTTCCCCATGGCGTAGTGAAGGAAGTCTTCTGTTGGTCGGATTCTGCTAGTTTGATCTGGTTGTATTCAGAGATGCCATCCATAAGGGATAACATCTCATGCCTGACAATGTTGTCAACCAGAGTGTCGATATGAGGTAGAGGGAAGTCATTTTTCGGGCATGCCCGGTTGATGTTCTAGAAGTCAATACATACCCTTACTTTGCCATCCTTCTTGGCGACTAGTACTATGTTTACAACCCACTTAGGGTAGAGGATGACTTGAATGAATTTGGCTTTGTGTAGCTTGTCGACTTCCTCCTTGACTTGTAGCACTGTCTGCGAGTGCATTCTTCTGAGTTTCTGCTTGACGGGCTTTACATCGAGTTATAAGACCAAACGATGTTCTACTAAGCTCAAGTCCAAACAAGACATGTCCTCGTAGGACCATGGGAAAGAGCTGAGGTGGTCTCGATGGATTTGGATGATCCGTTGTTAATCCTTGGGGCTGAATGTTGCACTGATTAGCAACTTCTTGGGCTTCCCCTCGGTGCCAAAATTGATTTCATCGATAGGTTCCACGGCACCTTGAGTTTACTCGTCGAAGCACTTAATGACCCGTTGGAAGTCCTATGTCTTCCCAGTGGCTTATGCTCCTTCTTCATTGCCATCTGTGAGCTCATATGCTGCGTAATCACTATGCTGGGGGGTTAGTTTTGCGAGAGGTAACCCTTCATCGATACAATTGATGACCATGACATCCTTAGTGAGGTGTAGCTCGAGGCTATTTGTTCTCCTCTCAAAGTTGTGGAGTATCTCGTCATGTATGATTACAGGCTTGTTACTTTGTCAGGATGCTCTGTGCCTTTGTGAGGGAAAGGGGGTAGGGTCACATTGAACGGAATCGAGGTGGGGCTCCTTGGCATTGAGAGTAGGGGGATGACCATGTGTGATCATTTTGGTTATTACTCCCTCGACTTTGTTGGCATGATCGCTACTCATAGCCTTATGAGAGGGGTGTCTTGCTAATCGCTGGATGGGTTTAGGATGAAGGGCTTCCTCTTGCTTTTGAGATTTCCTAAGTTTTTAGGGTTTTCCATTTTAAAATTTTTAAGGGTTTTAGGGTTTTATATTTTTTTGATTTTTAAGTATGGTACAAGGTCGGTTACCTGAAGAGGAACCAACGGAGTTGCTTCTCCTAGTTGGGGAAGTGGGGCGGCTGCTGAAGGCATTCGTGCGAGTTCTCGGATGACATGGACCCATTTTGAATTTGGCATTTTTCTTTATGATCCTCGCTTGGCATGATCTTCCTGATGGAAGATGAAGGTGGCAGTCCAGTTGATGATCTTGCTTCTTCTAGCATTTGAATGGTTTCCTTTTCCGTTTTGGCTAGGTAACCCTTTGACTCGTCTTCTCCTTGTATCAGCTAGGCATAGCCTTCGATGAGTTCTATCATTGAGTTTTGCTCGGGAGTAGCTAGTTCTAGATTACTTTCGATTTCTTTGAACATTGCCCATAGTGTGGGAAAAGGATTAATCTTGCCTTTCTGTTCGAGCTCTTATAATATCACCGTATAGGTTCGGTAGTGATAGGGCCGAATGATACATGGAAACTCCTGGGGGCATTCCCATCTAGTAGGCAGGTGCTCGGGGTCACTATTATCGGTGCTGAAATTTTCTTGATGAAGTTCGTCTTCTTCGGGTGAGCCTAGCTGATCTTCCTTCGGGCTTGTAATTTCTTTTGCTTGGACTTCATAGTATGCCAGGATGAGTATGCACGCCCGACAACGAGGTTGGTATGGGTGCGAGATGCAGGGGTGTCCCCGAGGGCATTCCCATCCTTCAAGATCAGGGCCAAGGTCGTCGCTATTGAAGTTAGGCATGTCTTCTCCACTGGATAGTCCTTGAAGGGCTTGGTCTAACTATTCTTCCAACTCGAGGGTGGGGAGATAAATCTAGTAGTCTTCGTCATCGCTTGGAGGCGGTTTCCATTCTTCCTCTAGTGAGTTCTAGAATATTTAAAGTTGCGGTGCATCCGGAGATTGGGGGGCATCGATCTCTAATCCTTCCTCGACTTTTATAAAGGTAATGTGAGAATCTTCTGTGCTAACGGTTGGCCAGATTTTTTCCATGATATCCTTTTGACATCGTAGCATCATAATCCTGCACAAGCCACAGTAAGGTTGCTTCGGGTAAGGGCATCGACGCGGGTATCGCCAATCATCGAGTATGTGCTAATAATCAAAATCGTCATTGAGATTTGAAATCCAATCTAGGGAGTGGTTGTCTTCTCTAAAGCATTCTAGGTGAACGGCTCTGAGGAAGTCTTCAAGTTCTACGATAGAAAGGCTCACCCAATAATCTTCCTCCTCACTTGATATTGACGGCAAGTCATCCTGTGTTGGCAATTGAGGATAGGGTAGTAGGAGAGAGGGGGATGTATCTTGTTCCCATCCTCTTTTAACCCCTATGGACGTGATGCGAAAGTCTTCTTCATTAGTTGACTCCCACTCTTGTACTTGTGGCTCAAGTTTTCGAGGTTCTTTCCTTCCTTCTTCTGAGGATTCCTTAGTGTCGAATAACGGTACAACTCCCTTAAGCTACTTATTGATGTCATCATCTTGATTTAAGTTTGTCAGGTCGGTGAAGGCTCTGGTTATTTGCTTGATTTTTGTTTGCTACGATTTAGGGAAGGAGTCCCTTCTTTTCTTCGATACATAGGCCTTTTCAGTGGTTCCGTAGACGAAATGGTCATATAGTGACCACTTAGGCGAGGTTGGTAGGAGGTCGGCTTGCTTGCCGTCTAATCGGTAGCCCAATCTTGTGTGTTTTCGAACCTTCTTCGGGACGACAAGCCCTATGTGTCCTTGCTTATTCTTGTCAAGCCCGGTGTGAGGGGGACGTATCCGAGTTGATACATGAGGTCTCACCCTTTTATTACGATGGGATTTATGTCGTAGAGCCTGGTGAGGTCATGGCTTGCTTCTCTTCTCATTAATCTTTGTTGGCACACTAACGGAGAGGTAGGATGGCTAACTTCGGCTATCATCCCATTGTCGAAAGTTTGCAATCTTTGGATGTGGCTAGTGGATAGTACCGAGTCATGAGCTATCAAGATGCTTGCTGTGTATTTTGTATCTATCTCCTGAAGAGGCGCGTCAGCGTATATCTTGATGATAAAGTCTTCGTGAAGGAATTTGACACACTGGTGATATGTAGATGCCACAGCATTCATGGATTCCAACCACTTCCTTCCTAAGATTAGATTGTAACTGCTAGAAGAGTCGGAAATGTGAAAGGTATCATCTCTTGTTATTGGACCGAGGTGAACTTGTAGCTTAATGGTTCCCTTGACGAAGCACTGGGAGCCATCATATGCGATCAGAGATAGTGATGAAGGACTTATATCTTGCTCCGTGTACTCGAGAGTCTTGAGCGTTGTTATGGGGTAAATATTAAGTCCTACTCCTGTGTCAACTAGCACATGAGGGACTGAAAACCCTCTTATTATAACCTTCAGATATATGGCGGTTAAGCTCCCTTACAGGGATTGTTTTGGCATATATGTATCTGTGAAGGTAAGGGCTGATGGTTGAACCTTGACGAAAGTGATCTATTACAGCTCATCCAAAGTGGCATCCTCATCTATTTGCTTCTCTTCTAGTATCTTCATTAATTACTGATGATGGTCTGGGGATTTCTTGATGAGTTCAAGTATCGATATTTGTGCTGGGATCATCTAGAGATGTCGTAGGAGGTCATACTCCTGACCTGATTTGAGCGCGTGTTCTTTTCCTGGTTGATGCACTTTACTCGCAGTTGGCTGAAGTGACTGAGGCACCATAATCGGTGGTGGGTGAATGACATGAGGCGAGGGAGGCAATTTGGTTTCCTTCTCCCTCGCTATCCTCTCTGATTGTTGTACGCCGGTAGCTTCTTTCTCTTGTGGGAACGGTGGTAGCGGTTAGGTAGTCCCTGATTTGAGGACTAGGCACGCTGGTTATTGACCATTGAGCCATGTTGTGGCTTGAGTTGATGAGCTTTTGAGAGGATTCGTCATGAACGGGGTAAAATTTGAAGAGGGAATACGTACTGTAGCGATGCCATCCCAAGGTGGGAGGTACTTCTTATAGTCTTCTTCTTCGAGGAAGGCAGAGATCAATGTTTCTTGCTTGTCAGGTTCTTCTCGATGTTGCTTTACTTCTATATTCGGTTGGTGTTTGATGATGGCCTCGTGTTTTTGGCTTGAGGTATTTTGGGAGAGTCCATCTACCCATGTCGCTACTTGGAAATTGTGTGTATCAAAGGCAGTTCAAAGGGTAGGGATCTTTTAAGCTCAAACTGTCCAAAAGAGGGTCGTACATCATTTCTTCCATGCCATGAGTTCTGTCAATTTGTTTCAACTTGGAGTTGCATAACTTCTAGTGAGAAAGAGTAGGTTCAAACAGCCCCTAGAGCAGAGAGATTTGCCAACACACTCTTCAAAAGAAATTCTTTTATAGGCCCAATTCTCATTGGGTATGGCCTTCCTTAGGACTCTTAAGACATGTTCCTACTTTTTCTCTCCTTAATGATTCACTACACACTGATTTTGACAAAAAAATTGTAATGATATCTTTCATGGAAATGATGAATTTTTAAAAAGATGAAAAACTTAAACAGTCTACCATACAGTTTTAAATCTTCCTTTTTCAAAATTGCTCAGTTTGAAATTCTGCTAGATTTGTTTTGATACCATTGCACTTGGCTTAATTATCTCATAATTTTTTTTTCAAAATTACCCTGCTATACCCTCAAACCTAGGAGGAACAGTGTCTTCATTGTTTCAGGAAGTATAACAAAAGGAAATAGCAGGGTAAGCACAGAGAAATGCTTGATCACTACGCAGACAGAATAGTCAAGAACAAATTGAAGTAAACAGGAACATAACAATCACAATTGGAATTGAAAAAGAGACATTTCTTTGAACAAAAAGTATTTACAAAATACAAAAGAGATAGCACATTCTACATTTAACAAAAAAGTATATACAACACCATCTTACATACAAACTAACTACTACAAAATCCTAAACACAGGCTACACCTAGTCAGAGTCAGTATCTGAACTTAAAACAAAAGGAGGGTCCCAGGCATATTTTTCTTCATAAGGATTCTTGTCCTTCTTCACTGGTTGTGCACTGGAAGCATCAAGTGTGGATTTGATTGCAGCTGGCTTCTTCTTCTTGGGCTTTGTGCTAGGCTCCTTGATGAAAAATGCCTTTGGATTCTGAAGGACCCAAGGCTAAGTATAGGGAGAGGGTCTCTACTAACCTAGCTAGCATTTCAGATTTCTATTTGTACATCTTGTAAAGATCGAGGGAATTGAGGGCCATCTTTCATAATTTCCGTTCCTTTTTCCTGTGGGCCTCTAAAAGAGGGTCAGTTTCCTCCTCATAGGTTTGCTGTAGCAAAACCATGATAACATCCACTAGGAAACTGACATCCTCCTGGACATATGGGTTGGTCTCAATGGCTTTTATGAGGGATGGCAGAGATGAAAAGGTGTTGGTGCCATATGGGACAATGGCCCAATGGTTAGGGTCATCCATGTAGGAAGGGTGATGGGCAGCTCAAGAAGTGGTGGTGATGGTAAAATGAAGGTCAGTGGCAGCTCCTCTTCCACAGCAAGTGACTCAGGTGGGGTGAAGGGGTAGGTAAAAGGTAAAAAGGGTAGGTCAGCCTCCAAGGAGTCAGATGTGGTTACAACATGGATGGACAAAGCTGCTTCCTCAAAGTCAGTTTGAGTAGAGGAGTCTCTGGTAGAAGGGGTAGGGGTTGGTTCTTCCACCTCAACAGTGGAAGTTAGAAATGGGGAGCTGGTAGCCTAGCATCTGTAGCATCTGCAATGGTTTACCTATTCCAATTAAGATCAATAAATTGGGATAATCTTAGGGATGAACTGTATCCAAGAGAAGGGCAGATCATAAACTTAGGACTGTATCTAGTAGAACGGCAGAGCCTAACCTCAGGATTGCTTTGATCCATTGGTGGAGATTGGATTCTTATATCTCACCTCTACCGGGAGAACCTGGGTAGATCAATAGGTTAGAGTAGTCTCAGGGATGAGTTGTATCCAGTAGAAGGGTAGATCATAAAATTAGGACTGTATCCAGTAGAAGGGCAGAGCCTAACCTCAGGATTGCTATGATCCATTAGTAGATTCGGAGGAACCTGGGAAGCTTAGAGCCAGAAAAGAGGATTGTTGTAAATCAGTTCTCTGTATTGCCTTTGATTCCTTTAATTTTTAGTGAGAGACCAATACCCCTAGCTGTTGTTCTCCACCTTTAGATTTTTCATCTCTTCTATATCTCCCCTTATCTTGTGTTTGATTAGATCTGGATCACTTGCATTTAACTTTTATAGTTTGTAGTGAACATGACAAAAACCAAAAACATCTCCTCTTTTCTACTTTAGTTTAGTTTAAATTAGGATAGAGTGTCAGATCTACTCTAGATATGGAGATTTACCATAGTTAAATCACATTTCCCTGTGGACATACCCTTACTTATCTTTTAAAACTTGCTATAATAGCCATGATTCTTGCAAGACTGGCTGCTTGCCTTGATTCAACATTGATGTAATTTGTACAGTTAATCTGCTGTTTTAATCATATAATAATTGCTAAGGGGGCAGTACAACAAGTTTTTGGCGCCGCTGTCAGGGATCTGTATTTTTAAAAGTGGTAGATCTAAGTTTTCTCATTTTTAGATTTAGATTTGTCATTGACCGTTAAGTGTTTGATTAATTGCTGCTTGAGTTTTTGTTGTAGTTTCACTCTATTTCAGATCTGGATTTGTGGAGCTAAGAGGAGCTCTGTATCACTTGGACGAATAAGCATTACTTAAGTTTGCATCTCTTAACTCTATTTACATTTCTAGATCTATAGCTTTGTAGATCTGCAATATTAGTTGTGTACTTTGTGATTGTTTTGATTGAATTTTGTGCTGTGATTTTCTGCTTTGAATTTGGTTTTTGCTGTATGTATGCTTGGGATGAGATCTCTAAATCTTGAAATTGCTCCTGTAAATCTTGAAGTCGAAAGACTTCTCAGACCTAAGCATCCTATACATATTTCTGTGGCTGATAATTCTAAAATGGGTGAACAACTTAGAACACTGAAGGAATTCAATGCACCAGGGGTTTACAATTCCCCCTTTTGCATTCAATTCCCTGTTGTTCAAGGAAACTATAAGATCAAGTCTTCTATCATACAAATGTTATCCTCATACCATGGCCTAAGCAAAGAAAACCCATATAAGCATATTGATGAAATTTTGGGACTATGCACTACACCTTCAATATTGTAGGTTTGGGGAATGAAGCAACCAAGTTGTTACTCTTTCCTTTTTCACTAAAGGATAGAGCCAGAACTTGGTTATCAATACTCCCAACCAATAGTATTCAGTCCTGAAATGACCTTCAATGTCAATTTTTGGCCAAGTTTTTTGCCACATCTAAAACAAGTCAGTTGTGGAAGAGCATTATCTCATTTTCTCAAGCCCCAACTGAAGATTTTCCCCAAGCCTGGGAGAAATTTAAAGAACTCTTGAAGCAATGTCCCTATCATCAAAATCTTGAATGGTAACTTGTCCAAAGTTTCTATCAAGGAATTGATCCTAAAAGCAGGGATATGGTTGATGCTTCTTGTGGTAGTACATACCTCCATAAGAATGCAAATGAGACTTGGGAGTTATTTGATATCATTAGTGAAAACTCCATGCAAAGGGAGACTTGGACAAGAGATGTTGAGACCCCTAGATTGGTGAGAGTAAATACTATCAGAGGAAAAATGTATGAGGTGAGTGGACATAATGAGTTGGAGAGGAAAGTGGATAGCCTGACTTAATAGTTTGATAAGCTCATGGGAGCAATGCAGTCTCCAATGGCTGCTAAAGTGGAGGAGGCATGTGTCAAATGCCAGTCCCCCACTCACTCCCTTGAGGAATGTCTCTCAGCTGCCCAATTCTCAGATTCTGTGATGAAACATATGAATGTTGCTCAATCCTTTGGACAACAACCTACTGCTGGCTATCATTGGAGAAAGCACCCCAACTTGAGGTGGAGACAAGACAATTTTCAAAACCACCAGCAGCAGCAGCCACTACAGTCCATGCCCTACAGGAATGCCCAACCATACCAGCAGAATTATTTTCCAAGGCTCCAATACCAATAGCCTATGACCTAGCCAATGGTTCAGCCTGTGCATCAAAGTACACTAGCCCCAGCACCCTCTAGGTCCCTCACATTTGAAGAGCAAGTTCTAGCTTCACTGTAAAATTTAGGCCCTTTATCTTAAACTGTTAACTCCCACAGTCAAAGCATCAAGAAGATAGAGGGCCACCTTAGTCAGCTATGTAATTCTTTGGCTAGGAGAGAATAGTGGAGACTGCCTAGTCAGCCCATGAACAATCCAAAGGGGCAATACATGGTTGGTGAGACTTCTTCCCATGAGGAAGTAAAATCCGTCACCACCTTGAGGAGTGGAAAGCTAGTGGATAACCAAGTTGGTAATGAGCCTGATAAGAAAAGTACAAAAAATGAAAAAACGACCCATGAAAATATGCAGCAGGAACAACATATAAAAAATAAGGGGGTTGATGTGCCCCAACAGAAAATTAAAATAAAAATAAAGAAAAATCTGATGAACTTGCTAAGGTTGCAAATGGGAGGACAGTTCCCCATTTGCCATTTCCTAATGCATTGAAAGCAGCTTCTCCTTTGGACAAGGGGAATGTTAAGGTTGAGGAGATGATGGAAACTTTCAAACAAGTAAAGATCAACTTACCTTTACTTGATGTCATCAAGTAAGTTCCAACCCATGCAAAATTTTTGAAAGAATTGTGCACCCACAAAAGACAGTTTAGGATACACTTATCTAAGAAGGTCTTTTGGGTTGAGAAAGTGAACCAAGTGCTATCTATTACAACTCCAACCAAGCTTTAAGACCATGGAGTTCCCACAATCCCCTGCATCATTGGGGATCATACTATTGAGAAGGCCTTATTAGATCTGGAAGCTAGTGTAAACCTACTTTCATATTCTCTTTATGAGAAGTTAAGCCTGGGAGAATTGAAGCCCACACATGTGGTGCTACAACTAGCAGACAGATCTAAAAGGAAGCCTGTGGGAATGATAGAGGATGTTTTAGTTGGAGTTCATAAATTTTTCTATCTAGCAGATTTTATGGTTCTAGACATGGAGCCAAGCAAGTGCACCACTGCTATTCCTGTAATTTTGGGCAGACGTTTCTTGGCCACTGCCAATGCTTGTATTTAGTATAGATAAGGAAAAATGGAGGTGTCTTTTTGCAATATGAAGGTTAAATTGAATGTTTACAAGGCAACAAATTAGCCTTACTTGAATGATGAGGATTATTTTTTAATTGATGCTTTTGATGAGCTGGTGAAAGAGGCTTTACCCAAGCTACTGCACTGTAATGTTCTTTGTGACGATGTTGGGAATGTTTTTGAAAATGTGGTGGAGCCTGTACTGACCATCCGTTATCATGAACCTCCATGACATGACTGAGTTTCAACAAATATATATTATGTATAGTAACTTATGTCTTTGGTTATTTATTTTTACTGAGTTTTTCTATTTTTGTTTCAGTTCTGTGTGGCATTGTATATAAATTTTCCATGCGTGTGAATAGCTCAGGTAGGAAAATGAGTCAAAGTTGTGAAGTGAATAGAGTTGGAGTGTCAAATGTGTTGGGGAGTAAACTGCGAACTGATTACAAGCCTGTTTGAACTGAAATATAACCTATTGATAGGTTCGACGAACATGTCGACAGGCTCTGAGAGTTTCCAATTTACATTTCGACAAGATCTAGCACCTGTCGAGAGGTGCAAAATAATTTTTGACAGGTTCTAAAGCTGTAAAGTTGATTGTCGAGAGGATCTGTGAAGGTTTCGCTAGGTTCTAATAGTTTTAATTGACTTCTCGATAGGTTCAAAATACCTATCGAGAGGTTCACGTGTTGGATTTAAAGCACCTGTTCAGAGGTTCTGTGAACCTCTCGAAATGATCCTCTTTGCAACCTTGGACTTGTCAACAGGATGGAATGAACCTCTCGAAAAGACTGGCTTCTGTCATCTTGAACTCGTTGACAGGATTGTGTGGACCTCTCGCGAGGATCTATCACTTTTCACTTTTCGACGGGATGCATCAACCTGTCGATGACTTGCCCCAATCCTATTGAAGCTCGTTCCCCTTTTGTTTTTAACCTAGCAACAACTCCACTTTTGCCATTCTACAGCTTCTCTAAGAGTTTTAAGGTTTCTCTGGTGATTTTTCCATTTTTCTTTTTCTCTAGAAACCTCATTGCTTGCTACTCTAAATACGTTGCCACTACTCTAATTGCTTTAATTTCTTCAGGGCGACATTTTGTTCCTAGTCTGAGTTGATTTGGCACCATGCACAACATAATCTGAGAAACCCTAGTCTTCTATTGGTAAGTTCTTCAGCTTCTCTTTGTGATTTCCAAGCTTGGCATTTCAATCTTTAGTTTGTCTGGGTCATTTGAGTATTCAAGAGGTCTTTGTGGAATCTCTATTGAGTTAGTGGTGATTGATATTGTGTTGATTGAGTAATGGCTGGTCAAGAGGACACCTTGGCTAATCTTTTCAAAGTGCCTTCTAAATCTGCCACCAAAGCCACTAGGAAGTTCAGTATGTAAACCACAAAGCCTAAGGAAACCCCACCTACAAAAAGGAAGCTTGCCATGGATGAAGCTGAGAAAACTGTCAAACCCAAGAAGGCCAAGAAATCTAAGGGCCAAATCAGTGAAGACATTATTATGGAGGCGCCTGACGCACAACCCAACCTTGTGCCTGGAATTTCTGAGGCGGAGCCTGAACCTAAATTGGAACTTGAAGGCCCTTTACTGAGATCCACACCCAATAAATTTGTGGATGCATTAGGTCTGATCCAAGAGACTATTGTTGACAGCCCCTATTTCTCCAAGGCAGAGGAGTGTTAGGTTACTTTGAATTATTTGGTGAAGGAAGGCCTGACACCCATGTTACGCCAACTGAATAAAAAATCTTAACCAAGGTTGGTTTAAGTTGTGGTATCAAAACCTCAGGAAGAAGACCATGCTAAGTTCTACTGATCCCTGTTTGGAAATTGTAATTGATCAACAAGATATTGTTGTCAATTACAGAGATGTTGGGTTAGTTCTTAGAGTCCCTTCTATTTTTGATGTAGTCTATGGCCTGGTTGAACCTGAGAATGCCTCCTTCAAAGCAATGGCTAGGCACCTCACTCAAGGTATTGTGGGGTCTGGGGAGTCAATTATGAGAAGAGATTTACACCCCAACATACATTTCTTTGACTCCATTTTGAGAAAAAATATCTATGTGAGTGGGCTCCAACAGGAGAGGAGAGTGCCAATAGTGAATGCCCTATATGCGTTCTCTAAGGTACAATTTTTAAATGTTGCCTGGCTAGTGTTTGAAGCAATGGTTTATGTGAATGACAAGTGTAGGAAGGCCCAAGCCCTACCAAGGCTCCCGTACAGCAGGCTCATCATTGCCTTGCTCAAGAGAGGCAACTTTGTTTTTAAAGAGGATGAAAATGTGAAAATTGTAAAGCCCAAAGTGTTTAACAAGAGGGCTTGGTTGGCTAGTAGGACTTTGATTAGGAAGAGCAAAAGCAAATCTATGGAGACTCTTGAAAGGGAGGCACCTCAAGTGGCTAGCTTTGCAGCTGCTCCCTTGATTCCCTCAGCACCTGCAGTCATTCCCTCCATTTCAATTGGTACCCCTAGTTTCTCCATCCCATCAACATCTCTACCACCCACCTCATTTTACCTACCCTCCATTCATACCTCTATACCTCCCAGCACCTTAGCCTCCTTTTCCACCATCATCACATCAACACCTCTATCCATCCCTTTTCCCATTGACCCAACCCCTACCATACCATCACTCACCATTCCAGCTAGCCCATCCATATTAGCCACTCTACCTTTGAGCCCTACACCAGCTTCACCAGCTGGCCCACCCACTTCTTCCCCTCCATCCATTCCCTTTGACTTTGATTCCACTTTTCCCACCTCACCTTCACATACCCAAGACCAGTTGACTAGTGAGGGTTACTCATCTCTACTAAAGTCTATTGTGGATAATATTAGGCATGAGTACTCCCCATTACTAGATTCTCCACACCCCACCTCTCCACAACCTGCCCACTCATCCACCCCAGCCACCCCCTACAAAGAAAACCACATCCATGACTAGAAAACCTTCCTCCACAAGGTCCCAGTCCACTAGTGCTGCTCGGATGATAGAAAAGGGTAAAGGACTCAAAGATCCACCTGAGGTTGCAGAGGAATCAGATGATTAGAGTTGTATAGTTAGTTAGTTATTTTTTTTTTTTGCATATTCTCTTTGTAGATCATTTTTTTTTAACATTGTACATATTTTGGTATTCTTATATGGAATCTCTCTTTAGTCATTTACTATGCATTTCTTGTTTTCTCTCTGTTTCATTTTGTGCTTGCTTTTCCTCCTTTTGTTTATTATGATTTGTTCTTATTGATGATTTAGCTAAGTGTCTAATTGTTTATTTTTCTTTCCTTCCTCATCTCTATGTTTGTTTTTTTTCTCTCTTGCTACACATTTTCCTATCTTCCAAGCAGTGAGGACATTGCTCCTCATAGGTTTAGGGGTGTGGCAGCTTGCCAATGGTTAGTTAATGGAGTGCAGCAAGGTTTCAACAGATATTGAGGAAATAAAATAATTTCCCACCTGATTTATTTTTAAATAAAGGAAATTTAAAACTTTTTAAAACTGAAACATATTACAGTTCTAACATTTTCATAAAGCAAATGTCCGGATTTTTTATAAAATTAGTACCTAGCAAACTAGAGATGAGAGAAAATTGTGAGGATATACCCCAGAAATTTGATGAAAGACCATACCCAGTGAGATCTGGGCCTGAAAAAAAAAAAAAAATTCTTTGAAGAGTGTTTGGCAATTTTTTCTACTCTAAGGACTGATTGAATCTACCTCTGTTCAATAGAAGTTAGGCAAATCCAAGTCGAAATAGCTTGACAGCACTCATGACATTGAGGACATGAAGTAAGGCCATCCCTTGGACAGTTTGAGCCTAAATTTCCTTATCCTTTGAACTGCCCTTGATATACACCATTTGAGCCTTAAAAATTCAAGCTTTCTTTGATAAAAACCAGAGTACTTGAACCCAAACATCAGTGATCTGATTCAGCTGACCCTCACTCTGAGATTTCAGAGGGTAAAGGAGAAGAAGTTGAAGAAGGGGGAGCTGGTTCAACATTTGGTGGAAGAAGAAGAAAGCACAGTTGATGACAACTGTGTATCAGAAGTACAGTTGTGGCATTCTAGCCCATAAAAAGAAAAATGTTGAAAAATATAAAAAGCATACAAAAAAAGAAAAGAAAAAAACAAAAAAAAAAAGAAAAAAAAAGAGAAGAAAAGAAATACAAAAAAGCAAAACAAAAATAAGAGACAACTCAGTTCATTAGAGTTTGAAAGAAAAGAGAAAAAGCTGGCCACTTTAGCTCTAAAAATTCAAATAGAATATGAAGACTGTGATGAAATGAAGAAGGTGTGTGCACCACCTCATTACTCTACTGATTTATCAATCTTGAATCCTATTCCATCCTTTTTACTCATTGTAGACTTCACCCATAAGCCACATTACAACCCAATAAATAGTCTTACTGATCTGAAATTGATTGAGCTGTCATGTGGAGATGAGAATCTGTTTGACCTATGTTGAAAAGAATTAGAAAAATTCAGAAATTGGAGCAAAGCCTATGTTCATGCTTGCTGTCCTATTTTAGGGTTGTAACTGCTCTTGAGCTATGAGAATTGATACACCCTTCTATTTCTATTAAGAAAAACAACCTTGGTGAGCTTTGGGTCTAAAATTAAAATTGATGGGGGCATTATCAGAACATGATTCTCAATTTGAAGGTAAGCTTTGTATTAATTTTCATACAAAATACCTTGAGATGAGCTGATTGACTGTGAAGGAATTACAACAGAATTTTAGTTTTAAACTGTCATGTTTTTGCTGAGAATCCTCTAAAACTGAATGGACAAGGTGTGAAATGAATTTTATATTGCTTAAATTTTTTTAACATGCTGTACTAATATTAACTGAACCATTGGAGAAGTTTGTGGGTAACTTCACTGTAAACCCTCAGGAGACTGCACTCCTCCACTAGGGATCACCTAGGGGTTTAAAAGGCTTGATGCATATGCTAAATGCATCTGTGTTCCCTACAAAAGTGGCATTTTTATTTTCAATAATTATTTTTACTTTCTCCTTTGCTTAGAGACTAGCAAAGCTTAGGTTTGGGGGTGTGTTAAGCAGTGAAAAATACCATTTTTCACCTCCTAACCTGACCTTTGGTGGACCCTTAAGCTGACTAATAAGGTATTTTAAGTGTGTTTTATAGATAAGCAATAAATTGCAGCTTAGTGCAGGTATTTAGTTAAAAGAGCCAAGGAAGCAATGTGCTACCCAATTGAAAAGGTTTGAGACAAAGTCCAGCTACAAGGAATATGGATTGAACCTGCCAAGGCTGTTGGGTGTGAAACAAATGAAGAACAACACACCCAAGATGTGTGTTAGCTGCGGAAGCACAAGGCAAAACCTGTTGAGAGGTTAAATCCAGCTGTCGAGAGGTTCTAATGCTCAAAAGCCAAGTGTCGAGAGGCACTAGTAAGCTGTCGAGAGGATCCAAAAGTCTAGCTCAACCTGTCGAAAGGTAATGAGTTAGAAGTGTGAACATCTCGTGAGGATCCAAGTATCGATCGAGAGGTTGGAGATGCAGTTGTGGATCCTGTCGAGATGATACCTGGAGATGTAGTGGAAGTTAAGAGGATCCAGTTACCTATCGAGAAGTTGAAGTTGAACCTGTCGAGCACTATAAAATAACCTATCCACGACTTACCTGAAGCAACGCTCAGGCTCGCGAGGATTCAGCCAACTTGTCAAGCACTTTACTGGAGACTGTATAACAAGTCGACAGGTTGATTATAACCTGTCGACAGGATGAATGAAGAACTGAACAAAAAGGTTAAATGAGCTTCCCATCTTGTCGACGAACCACCAATCCTATCAACAAGTTCATATCAACATCTTGAGATGTTCTCCCAAGTTATCGACAAGATCTTCATTAACTTGTCGAGATGTGTCCAGACCTATGGAGAGATACTCCAGTCCTGTCGAGAAGTTTATAAAACTGTCGACAGCCACGGTAATCTGTTGAGGTGAACATAGTGCAAATTCAGAACATGTGGAGAGGATCTTTGAACCTCTTGACACTCGATCTGGCAACTTCTCAACATTCTTTCTTTAGCAACTGCCAATTCTAGAATTCTATGCAAGAGTTCCAAAGCACTTCAGCAACCCTTGGCGGTATTTTTGATACTCAAACTATGCGTGATTGGAAACCCTAACTACATCACATATTCTCACTAGTTGAGGACCAATGAGAGAAGAGCTTCTAGAAGAGAAATCAGCCAGATCAGCATAACAGAATTATTCCCTTGCGCTCTGATTGGCTGAAATGGATCTGAGGACAGAGGAGGAGAGTATAAAAGCTTGAAGAAAATACAGAACTACCATCTAAAATTTAAGTACTAGAGCTTAGCGCGAAATCCATTTTTCCTCCAAATTCTCCCTCCTTCCTTCTTCTCCCATTCTCCCTTTGGCCAATCATGAGTGGCTAAACTCTTTTCAGTAGTTAGGGTGAGGGCTTGAGCTGTAAACTGAGAGATTCGGAGGCTTTTAAGAGACTGTATATTGCATCGATTACAGATCTGGGCACAATAGTATTGTAAGCTTGTAATATAATTATGGTTTTTCAAGATGATTCTAATCTATATTTCACTTTTTCATATTTGATTTCCCTGGATTGGATACTCCTGCAGATGCCAGCTAGAAATGGGGAGCTGGTAACCTGGCATTTGCAGCATCTGTAATGGCTTACCTATTCCAATCAAGATCAATAGATTGGGGTAATCTCGCAGTTTAACTGTATCTAGTAGAAGGGCAGATCATAAACTAAGGACTGTATCTAGTAGGAGGGCAAAGCCTAACCTCAGGATTACTTTGATCCATTGGTGGAGATTGGATTCTTATACCTCACCTCTGCCGGGAGAACCTGGGTAGATCAATAGATTAGAGTAATCTCGGGGATGAACTGTATTCTGTAGAAGGGCAGATCATAAACTTAAGACTATATCCAGTAGAAGGGCAGATCCTAACATCAGGATTACTTTGATCCATTGGTGGATTTAGGGGAACCTGGGAAGCTTGGAGCCAAAAAAGAGGATTGTTGCAAATCAGTTCTGTACATTGTCATTGATTCCTTTGATTTTCAGTGAGAGACCAATACCCCTAGCTGCTGTTCTCTACCTTTAGATTTTTCATCTCTTCTATATCTCCCCTTATCTCTGTGTTTGATTAGATCTGGATCACTTGCATTTAACTTTTGTAGTTTGTAGTGAACGTGACAAAAACCCAAAACCTCTCCTCTTTCCTGCTTTAGTTTAGTTTAAATTAGGATAGAGTGCCAGATCTACTCTAGATCTGGAGATTTACCATAGTTAAATCACATTTCCCTGTGGACATACCCTTACCTTTTAAAACTTGCTATAACAGCCCTGATTCTTGCAGGACCAGTTGCTTGCCTTGATTCAATATTGGTGTAATTTGTACAGTTAATCTGTTGTTTTAATCATATAATAATTGCTATGGGGGCAGTACAACAAGTACAGCTAAGGAGATGGAGGTGGAGTGGGTATAGGAATAGGTCTAGGAGTAGGAATTGTAAGAGGGTGAATGGTTGAGGAAGATGGGATTAGAGTAGATTGAATGTCATGGAGGTAGTAGGTGGCCATAGCAGATTGGTTTGCTGTGTTAGTTTGAAGTTGGGCTAGGATGGAGGTGAGAAGGGCAAGGATCTGAGCAAAGTCATCTGTTAAGTGTAGGGCTTGGGTAACTTGTGGGATGGGTATAATAAGCTGGAAAGGAGATGTGGGAGCATGCTGGAATTGGGTAGGTTGTGGAGAGTCAGGTAAAGGGGAGTACTCATGCTCAATATCTTTCACAATGGAATCTACTAGGGATGAGTACCCCTCTATGGTGTAGTGCTTCAAATCATGGGTATGTGCAGGTGATATGGAGGTAGTGGGGTCAATACCAGAGGGTATGGATGGTGGAGAGGAAGTAATTGGGTCAGCTAATGTAGATGGAGCTAATGGTTGATGACTTAAGGGTTCTAAAGATGGGATGGATGGGCTAGCTGGAGGGGTTGTGGCTGATTTTGATTTCTCTGGTAGGCGGTTGTGACAGGAAGTGAAGGTAAGGTAACAATTGGGTCTGTTGTAGGAGGAGCTGATACAGGGGTAATGGTGGTGATGATAGAAGGGATAGCAGAAATGGTGGAAGGTATGGGGATTGAAATGGATGGTATGGAAGGTGATGGAATGGGGATGCTAACTGAACTGACAACAGTAGGGCTAACCATGGGCAAGGTCACAGTAGTGGAAGGGAGGAGTAAGGATGTAGAGGTCACAGGTGGGGGCACTGAGTTGGTACCAGTAGATGTAGGTAGAGGCTCTGAGCTAGCTGATGTAGAGGTCCCTGGTGCACCTGCTGAGCTGGCTGATGGGGCTGTAGGTATCACAGGTACAGCTGCGAAGGTGGTCACCTGAGATGCTTCTTTTTTAGGACTCTCCACTGGATTCTTCTTACTTTTCCCAATCATGGTCATGCTTGTGGACCAAGCTCTTCTCCCAAATACTTTTGGACTCAATTTTTCCACTGGCTCATCCTTTGGTATCACATATTTCCCTTTCCTTAGCAGAGCAGTGATGAGTCTGTTTTAGGGTAACCCTGACAACATCTGTCCCTTTCTTATCTTGCCATTTACATCTACCATGGCCTCAAATATCAGCTAAGAGACATTCAAGAACTGGCCCTTGGAGAAAAAGTAAAGGGCATCCACTATAGGGATTCTTCTCTCCTGTAGATGTCCACTGACATAGATACTCTTCCTCAAGATTGAATCTATGAAAAATAGGCTAGGGTCTAGATCTCTCCTCATCAATGACTCCCCAGATCCCACAATGCCCTAGGTCAAATGGCTAGCCATTGCTCTAAAGGACACATTATCAGGTGCTCCTAAGCCATAAACTGGGTCATAAATGGATGGGACCCCTAATACCAACCCAATATCACTGTAGTCCACAACTACCTCCCAATTGTCAACTAAAACCACAAGCACAGGGTCAGTTGACCCTGGCTTCATCTTTTTCTTGATGTTCTGATACCACAACTTAACCAGTCTTCGGTAGACCTTTTCTTGTAATGGGGTCAACAGAGGTATTAAGGATGCCTTTACTAAGTAATCCAAGGTCTCCTTACACTCCTCTACCTTAAAAAAATAAGGTAGGTCAAAGCTTGTCTCAGGAATTAGACCTAAGGCATCCGCAAACTCATTGGGGGTTATCAGGTTCTCAAGTATCTCAGTTTCAACCTCAAGGTTAAGTTCAGGCACAGGCATATCCTCAATAATCTCTTCAGATAGTTTGGCTTTCTTGGCTTTCTGAGTTTTCTTAGGTTTGTCCATAATGAGCTTCCTCTTAGTAGGTGGGTCATCTTTGGGCTGTGTGGCTAATCTATTGGATTTCCTAGTTGATTTGGTGGCGGATTTGGAAGGGGGTTTGAATAAATCAGCCAAGGTATCCTCACGGTCAACCATTGGACACACAATCCACACAATCAACTCTCAACAACCCACAACAAACTTCCTTTGCCCAATCAAATTACCACACACACTGAAAACTTTTAAAAAAATAGAACAATAATGTTGGAAAATCACAGAATTGAGGTTGAGGAGGACTTACCCAAAAACCCTAGGGTTTCTCAGACATAGCAACACACAACATCAAATTAGCTCAAACCAGGTGTAAAATGTTGCCCTTGCAAAATTAATGCACTTTGAACAATGGCAAGGTACTTGGAATTGGAATCAGTGAGATGGACAAGGAAGAAGGAAATTGGAAATCAGGCAGAGGAGAATCAAGCTTGTAACAGAAGCTATCGAATGGATGAAATGACTTGTTGATAGGTTGAAAATAAGGAAAATGCCATTTCGACAGGATTGGAAAGAAGATTTCAATAGGTTGAAGCAACCTGTCGAACAGTTAAAACCATTTGGAAATTGTAAACTTCTCAGGCAGAAGGTTTCAAGAGGTTGTTCAACCTCTCAATAGGTTCAAAGGCTTCAGAATTTCTAAGTTGAGAGGTTCATCTAACCTCTCGACAGGTTTATTTTTTTCAGTAGTCAACCTCTCGATAGGTATCAGAACCTATCAAAAATGCAGCCATGGCCTTTAGTACTTGTCGACTTCCTCTCTCAACTTCTCTACAGGTACTCAGATCCTATCAAAATTCACAGTTACACCTTCAGTACCTGTCAAAAATCAACTTAAACCTCTCGATAGGTCTCAATACCTATCAAAATTCACAGGGGGAACCTTCAGTTCCTGTTGAACTTCTCCTAGCACCTCTCGACAGGTCTGTTTAGCAATCCACATTGTTTATCATCAGTTCACTTGTCTCCATTCACCCCAAACTCATCAATCCTCCTCTGATCTTGTTTATTTCTCATGCATTAGGGACCTACCTACCTTTATCATGGATGACTCATTATTCTAAATGAAAAACTAAGCAAAATTACATCATATATAAAATGATAGACATATTTGAAAATAGTAATAGTGGTAGAACTGACAGTTATGATACATAGTGTACAATGTTGAAAATCAGTCACACTTTGGAGGTTCACAAAGAGTTTGAGCCTTTGATCATTAACTTTCATGATCATACCATCCTTTGGATCCATGATTTCAACAGCTTCAGATGAGGATGCATGCATTATAATGTAAGGTCCCTCCCATCTAGATCTCAACTTGCCTGGAATTGAACAGCCATACCTTGTTGCCTGTAGCAAACTCCTTTCCCAGCAAATGCTTATCATAAAAAGCTTTGGCATTTTCTTTGTAGATCCTTGCATTAGAGTATGATTCCAATCTCAGCTCTTTCAGCTCTGACAGCTGCAACTTCCTATGCATACCAGTAGCAGTTAGATCAAAATTCAATGACTTAATAGTCCAATAGGCTTTATGTTCTAACTCCACTGGTAAATGGCATGCCTTGCCATACACTGACCTAAAGGGAGACATCCCTATTGGGGTCTTATAAGCAGTTTTATAAGACTAAAGAGCATCAGTCAACTTTAGGGACCAATCCTTCCTATCTCTTCTCATAGTTTTCTCTAAAATGTGTTTTATCTCTCTATTAGAAATATCCACCTGCTCACTGGTCTGTGGGTGGTATGGGGTGGCAACTCTGTGTCACAGAGTACTTTCTAAGCAGATTGTCAAACTATCTATTGCAGAAATGGCTTTCCCCATCATTAATAATAACGCTGGGGGTACCAAACCTAGAGAAAATGATATCTTTCAAAAAGTTGATAACAACTCTGTGATCATTAGTTCTTGTGGCTATGGCTTCAACCCATTTGGACACATAGTCCATAGCCATAAAAATAAAATTATATCCATAAGGAGGGAAAGGAACCATGAAGTCAATCCCTCAAATGTCAAATAGTTCAACAACAAGTATGGGCTGTAAAGGCATGGAACTTCTTTTGAAAATACTTTCCATTTTTTGGTATCTTTCATAAGCTTTGCAATGTTGCCATGCATCTTTGAAGATAGTGGGCCAATAAAATCCACTTTGAAGTATCTTTCCAACAGTCTTGTTTTCATTGAAATGACCTCCACAAGCTTGTTCATGACACATGGTTAGTATGCTGTGGAATTCATTCTCAGGGACACACGTTCTCACAACTTGGTCTACACAGTACTTGAAAAGGTATGGATCCTCCCACATGTAATATCTGATCTGAGAGAAGAATGGCTCCTTATCTATTTTGTTCTAATGTGAGGGAATCCTACCTACTGCCAAGTAATTTACTATGTTTGCAAATCAAGGTATAGTCATATTGACAGCAAACACCATCAGGAAATGAGTAATTGACAGGCAGCCCATCAAACTCAACAGCTAGGATCCTGGATAAGTGGTCTGCAATTTCAAGATCAAACTCCTGTTATAGGAGGATCCATCTGATTAATCTTGGCTTGGCATCCTTTTTAGATAAAAGGTACTTAAGGGCTGAGTGGTCTGTGAACACCACAATCCTATATCCTAATACATAAGACTTGAATTTTTCCAAAGCATAGACAATGGCTAACCATTCCTTCTCAGTTGTGGTATAGTTTAACTAAGCATCAATCATTATCTTGCTTGTATAAGCAATCACACAAGATAACTTGTCCTTCCTTTCCCCCAAAACTGCACCAATAGCAAAATCTGATGCATCACACATCAGCTCAAATGGTAAAGAATAATCAAGTGCTTAAAGGACAGGTGCAGAGGTCAAACATCCTTTCAAAAACTCAAAAGCAATGAGACATTCATCATTAAATTCAAAAGGAACCTCTTGGCACAGCAGGTGAGAAAGGGGTTTTGAGATTTTACTATAATCTTTGATGAATCTCCTATAAAAACTAGTATGCCCCAAAAAGGATCTGACCTGTTGGACAGTTTTAGGTGGGGGAAAATATGTAATTAAATCAATTTTAGCCTAGTTTACCTCTATGCCTCTGTGGGAAACAACATGGCCAATGACAATGCCTTGATTGACCATAAAATGACTCTTTTTCAAACTCAAATCTAAGTTAGCTTCTTCACTTCTCTGCAGCACTCGGCTGAGATGATGCAGACACTGGTTAAAATTATCCCCAAAGATAGAAAAATCATCCATGAATATCTCTAAAAATTGATCAATCATATCCGAGAAGATGGCATACATACACCTTTGAAAAGTTGTAGGGGCAATGCAGAATCTAAATGGCATCCTTCTATAGGCAAAGGTGCCAAATGGACATGTGAAAGTGGTTTTCTCATGGTCTTGTGGATACACAGGGATTTGGTTATACCAAGAATATCCATCAAGAAAGTAATAAAAAGCTTTACCTGCCAACTTGTCCAAAATAATGGTCTTTTCTGCTTTTTAAATTGAGCTTTCGATAATCAATGCACACCCTCCAACCAGCGGTTTCTCTGGTTGGAATTGGCTCACCAGAATATGATTTAACCATAATAATTTCAAATTTCTTAGGTACCACCTGAGTAGGTGCCACCCATTCAGAATATGAAATGGGATAGATGACTCCTACATCTAACAATTTAATCACTTCCTTCATCACCACTTCTTGTATGTGGGGGTTTAACATTCTCAGCATCTCTCTAGAGAGTTTGGAACCCTCTTCCAAGTGGATCTTATGCATACAAACTGCAGGATTGATTCCTCAACAATAGTCCAACCTATTGATCTCTTATGCTTTATCAACACACGCAACAACTCTTCTTCTTGCTCATCAGTGAGGGAAGAAAAAATTATCACAGGCAACTTCTGATTTGCTCCCAAAAATGCATATTTCAAAGGCTTGGAGAGTTGCTTCAGTTCCACATCAGGTGGACTTATGAGTGAAGGCAACAAAGGTGCCTTTGAATGTGGTGGAAGAAGCAACACAGCTAGTTTCCAAGGAGGATACCTTGTTGCTAGCCCCACTTCAGAATTTAAGGCGTTCACCTCTTGAATCACAGGTGTGGAGGCCTTCTCTTCCATAATTTTGTTCCAAACATTTTCAAAAACATCACACATATCATTACAATGCAGCATCTTGGGTAAAGTTTCTTCCACAAGCTCATCCAACACATCAATCAAAAAGCAGTCCTCACTATCCAAGTGAGGCTGACTTTCTACATTGTAGACATTTAATTTTACTTTCATATTGCCAAATGATACCTCCATTAAATCTAATCTATATTGTATACAAGTATTGGCAGTGGCCAAGAAAGGCTTGTCCAAAATTACAGGAATGGAAGTAGTGCACTTGCTTTGTTCCATTTCAAAAACCAAAAAATCTGCTGGATAGAAAAACTTGTCAACTCTAACTAACACATCTTCTATCATTCCCACAGGCCTCCTTTTAGATCTGTCAGCCAGCTGTAATACCACATGTGTGGGCTTTAATTATTTCAAACCTAACTTCTCATAAACTGAATATGGAAGTAGGTTCACACTGGCTCCTAGATCAAACAAGGCTTTTTCAATGGGGTGATCCCCAATGATGCAAGAGATTGTGGGAACTCCAGGGTCTTGGAGCTTTGTTGGGGTTGCAATGGATAGCACATAGTTCACTTTCTCAGCACAAAGACCTTCTTGGATAGGTGTATCATAGATTGTCTTTTATGTGTGCACAAATCCTTCAAAAACTTTGCATAGGTTGGCACTTACTTGATTGTATCAAGTAAAGGCAAGTTGATCGTCACCTATTTAAATGTTTCCATCATTTCCTTAACTTTAGCATTTCCCTTATCAAAAGGAGAAGATGCTTGAAGTACGTTAGAAAATGTTAAATGAGGGACTGATCTCCCATTTGTTGCCTTAGCAATTTCATCAGTTTTTTTCTTATTTTTCTTTTCATTTTCCTGTTAGGGTTCATCAACCCCCCCCCTTATTTCTCATATGCTGCTCCTATTGCATATCATCATGGGTTGTTCTTTCTTTTCCTGCACTTTTCTTAGGCTCAACACTAATCTTGTTATCAACCAGTCTTCCACTTCTCAAAGTGGTGATAGATTTAGCTTCCTCATGTGATGAAGAAGCTTCACCCACCATATACTGCTCTTTGGGATTGTTCAAAGGCTGACTAGGCAGTCTTTCCTCTTCTCTCCTAGTCAAAGTATTGGATAGCTGACCAAGAGTGTTCTCTATCTTCTTAATACTTTTGCTATGGGAGCTCACTGTTTGAGACAAAGAGCCCAAATTCTGCAATGAAGCCAAACCCTGCTCTTCAAATGTGAGGGATTTAGAGGGTGTTGGGGCTGATACACTTTGATGCACAGGTTGTGCCATTGGCTGGGTCATAGGCTTTTGGTATTGGGGCTTTTAGAAGAAATTTTACTTATGAGGCTGAACATTTCTATAGGGCATTGGCTGCTGCTGTTGCTACTGCTGCTAGTTGTGGAAGTTATCTTGTCTCCACCTCAAGTTGGGGTGGTTTCTCCAAGAGTAACCAGCAGATGGTTGTTGTCCATAGGACTGAGTAGCATTTTCATACTCCATAACCAGATCTGGAAATTGTGTAGTAGAGGGACATTCTTCAAGGGGGTGAGTAGGAGACTGACATATCAGACATGCTTCTTCTACAGTGGCAGCCATTGGAGACTGCATTTCTCCCATGAGCTTATCAAACTTCTGAGTCAAGCTATTTACCTTTCTCTCTAAATCATTGGAACTAGTGACCTCATACATTCTCCCTCTTGTTGTGTTCTCTTTTATCAATTTAACTGGAGACTCAATGTCCCTAGACAAGGTCTTCTACTGCATTGAGGTCTCTCTAATAACCTCAAATAATTCCCATGCTTCCTCAACTGTTTTATGAAGGTATGTACCTCTACAAGAGGCATCCACCATATTTATGCTTTTTGAATTAATTCCTTGATAGAAACTTTGTACAAGTTGCCATTGAGGAATTTGATGATGGGGGCATTGCCTTAACAACTCTTTGAATCTTTCCCAAGCCTCATGGAAGCTTTCAGTTGAGAATTTAGAAAATGATATGATGCTTTTTCTCAAATGACTTGTTCTATTCATGGGAAAGAACTTAGCTAGGAATTGACATTGCAGGTCATTCCAAGAGTTAATACTATATGTTGGGAGCATAGCCAACCAGGCCTTGGCTTTGTCCTTTAATGAAAAAGGAAATAGCCTAAGCTTGGTGGCTTCAGGCCCCAAAGCAGCAATATTAAAAGTAGTACACAAAGCAAGGAATTCATCAACATATTTGTATGGGTCTTCTTTACTCAACCCATGGAAAGAAGGTAACATTTGAATTGTTAAAGACTTGATCTCATAATTTCCCTCCACAGCTGAAAATTGTATACAGAAAGGAGAATTATATGCACCAGGTGCAAAGTATTCTCTTAACAACCTAGGCTTCTCACACATTTCAGTAGTCTCAGATTCAGCAGGTGTAAGTGTAGTGTGTCTAGACTTAAGAATCTTCTCAACTTCAAGATTTAATGGTAAAATCTCAGGGTTGATAGTTCTTCTTCCAAACCTGCACCACTCATAATACAAAATTACAGCACATAAAATTTCAACACAGATGTCAGCAAAACAATTACAGAAACAAACAACTATTGCTGTAGATCTAAAAGTTTATAGATCTAAAAATGTTAAAGAGTTAGGAAATGTAAACTCAAGCACAGCTTGCTCCTCTAATTAGCATAATGCTCCTTTCAGAACTACAGATCCAAATCTGCAACACAAAATTAAACTACAAAAAATTACAGCAGTAATTAGTAAAACATAAAATAGGCAATTACAAATCTAAATCTAAAATAAGAAAAGCTTATATCTGCTAATTCTAAATACACAGATCCCCGGTAGCGGTGCCAAAAACTTGTTATACTGCCTACCTTGTAATTATTAAGAGGTTAAAATCAGCACACTAAAGGAAAAATCACGTAAAGGACACAAGGCAGGGCAGCTAGGCATGCAAGAACTAGGGCTATTGCAGCAAGCTTTAAAGGGGTAAGTAGGGGTATGTCCATAGGGAAATGTGCTTCAAAATATGGTAAATCTCTAGATCTAGAATAGATCTGGCACTTTATCTTATCCTAATTTAAAGTAAGGCAAGAAGGGAAAGAGGAGAGGTTTTAAGAGATTGTCACTTTAATAAAACTATAGAAAATTAAATGTAAGATCAAATGATACAGAGGTGAGTAAAACATGGATTTAGAAAAGAGGAAAAAAGGATTTGGGGAATTAAAATCAAAGGGGGACAATAGCAGCTAGGGATTTTGGTATTCACTGAAAATTGATTACTTCAGAGGCAATGCAAGAGAATGATTTGCAACCATCCTTCATCTAGCTATAAGCACAGATGCAAGGTAGAGAAATCCAATCTAGACCAGAGAATGGGATTGGTTTTAAGGCTATGATCTGTCCACTTTAATGGCCACAGATCATCCTAGGGATTTCCTCCAATTAAAAGGTGTTAATAAGAATAATTAAATTATTACAGATGCTGTGGATGCAAGGCTACAAGGTCAGGCATCCACAGGGATATTAAATCTTGGAAAATCAAATGACAATCAAGAGATCTATAGATTTAAATTAACTTTACAATCTATAATTCACCAATTCAATACAACTTACAGTACAATTGTTCTCAGATCTGTAATCTGTGTAACATCTAATCTCTTTACAGAGCTCTCAACCTCTCAACTTATAGACCTAACTGCTACAAGTATTTAGCCAACCATGGTTGGACTTAAAAGAGAATGGGGAAGAAGGAAGAGGGATAGAAGTTTGGAGGAAAAGGGAATTCAAATTTGGGCTCTGGCTCTCTCAATTTCTGGATGCCTCTTCTATGTAATTTCTCTTCCATTTATAGTCTTCTCCTCTGTCCTCAGATCTGTTTCAGCCAATCAGAGCTCAAGGGAATAATTATGTTATTCTATTTATGTGGCTGATTTTACTTCCAAAAACTCTCCCTAATTGGTTTAAATTGCGCAAGTATATATGAGGTGGTTAGAGGGTTCCCATTCGTGCCCATTATATTCCAAAAATACCCTCAAGAATTGTTAACATGCCTTGAGATACGTGCACAGAGCACTGAAGTGAGCAGCTGATGTGGCCGGGTTTGAGAAGTTTCCAAATCATGTTTCGAGAGGTTCAGGGAATCTCTCGATAGGTTCTGAGACTCATTTATGCTCCATTCGACAGGTTGGATAACTGCTCGACAGGATGAATCAACCTCTCAGTGTCTAACACAGCTCCAGGCATCCTCTCAACAAGTTCTTTCCCTCTGTTTGACAGGCTGGAAGTTCTTCTCGACAGGTTGAAGGCATCCTCGTGAGAATGAATGCAGCTTTAGGTAAGTCTTCGACAGGTTGCCTCTAACTGCTCGATAGGTTCTGGGAACCTCTCAATGGGAATGAATTCAGCCTTCTGCACTTTTCGAGGATGGTTACATCAGGTATCCTCTCGATAGCTTGTTCTGTACTATTCGACAGGTTCTTCTATTGCACTTTAAACCCTTCGACATGTGTTGTAAATCTCTTGATAAGTCCACTTCCTCATCTCAGCACCTCTCGATAGGTTCAAGTATACCTTCAGATCCTCTCGACAGGTAGTTTTTTACAGTTTTAACTCCTCTACAGGTTGTGGGAACCTCTCGACAACTTCATATTTAAGCATCCCAACCTCTCAACAGGTTTTGTTCTTTGCTTCCACAACTGGCACATAGCTTGGGGTGTTGTCCTTCATCTGTCCAGCACTTAGTGCCCTTTGAGGGGTTCAATCTTCATCCATTGCAGCTGCTTTGGCTCCCATGCATACATAGTTGGACACATGCCATTGCCATAGGGTTCTAAGGCTCTGTGATTGCTTGATGGCTGACCTTTTGGGCTGTATGAGCACATGTTGAAACAACAAATTTCTTCTTTTGCATTTTCAGATGGATGTCTGCACTATGACTGCAATTTATTACTTAACTACAAAACATACTCAGGACACCTTATTAGTCAATTCAATGGTCCATCAAAGGTCAGGTTAGGAGGTGAAAAATAATATTTTTCACTGGTTAATAGTAGTGGAAGGAAGGATAGGGAGTAGGAATTCTGGTTCAGGGTCTGCTTGAGTGGAGGTAGAGGGGAAGATGGGGAAAATGGGAGGTACCTCCTCCACCTCAAAATCTGTCTGTGTGGAAGTAGTGGAGGTGGATGGAATAAGGATCAACTCTTCTATCTTTGTCTCTGTGGCAGAATATACTGTGGCCACTGAGGTAAAAGGCTGGTGTGAAAGAGGTGGTGTGGGAACAGATATTGGTGTAGGCTGATGGGTTATAGGGTGGAAAGTCTATATGGCTGATTGAATGGAATGGACACTGGCCTGCATAGTGGACTTATTTTCAGTATTGGTCAGGAGTTGGGTCTGGATAGAGGTAAGGAGGGAAAGTATTTGGGGTATATGGTCAGGTATAATAGGGATTGTGGGAGGGGTGGTTGGGATTGGATGAAAAGGGGAAGTAGGAGCATGGTGAAAGTGGGTAGGCTGTGGGGAGTCAGGAAGAGGTGTGAACTCATGCCTGATGTCCCCCACTATGGAGTCCATCATGGCAGAGTACCCCACAGTTGTGAGGAGGACATGGTCATGGGTAGAGGAGGTGCTGGGTTCAAATGGGTCAGTGGTTGTCTAGGTGGTGGGTGGTTCAGTGGTGGTGGTTTGTTCTATGTCTGGTATAGAGGTGGTTATTGGGGTTGGAAAAGAAGGTCTTAGAGGAGGTACAGAAAGGCTTGGCGCAATGGTAGCTGGGCCATGGTGAAGGGTTCTTCTTTGGTATGTGATATTTATGGGAGGGGTAGGTAAGGTAAGTGGGAATGTGGAAGCAGAAGGAGCTAACACAGGTGTGGATGTGATGAGTGTGGAAGGTATGAAAGTGGAACTGGTAGGCATGGAAGATGATAGAATATGTGTGGGAATGGTGGGTGGTATCAAACTGTCATTAGAGGTGGTGGCCACAGTAACTACTGTGGTGACCAATGTAGCTTCCTTAGAAGGACCCTCAGACTGCTTCTTTTTCTTCCCCATCATGGTCATGCTGGTTGACCATGACTTCTTTCCAAATGACATAGGAGGTAGGTCCTCAGTTGGCTCTTCCTTCTTGAACACATATTTCCCTCTTTTCAGCAAAGCAGTAATGATTCTGCTATATGGTAAACCTGGCACAATCTGTCTCTTCTTGATTTTTTCATGCATATCAACCATCCCATTAATGATTAGCTCAGGGGCATTGAAAAATTGCCCCTTGGAGAAAAAATAGAGGGCATCCACAATAGGGTGCCTTCTTTCCTGCTGATGCTCACTCACAAACACATTTTTCCTCTGCAAAGCATCCATGAATAATAGATTGGGGTCTAAATCTCTCCTCATCAAGGATTCTCCAAATCCAATAATACCCTGGGTCATATGAAAGGCCATGTCCCTAAAGGATACTCCTAAATAGTCAGGGACTCCTAAACTGATAATGGATCAAATTGGAATGGAATTCGCAACACTAATCCAATGTCTTTGAAATCCACTATACTTTCCCAGTTGTCAACCAACACGACAAGCATAGGGTCAGTTGCCCCAGGAGTCCTCTTCACCCTTATATTCTGATACAACAGTTTCACCAACCTGGGGTACACCTTCTCTTTCAATGGTGTCAGTAGAGGTTTCAGAGAAGCCTTTTCCAAGTAGGCCATAGTGCCACTGCTTTCCTCTACCTAAGCGAAATAAGGTATATCAAAAGTTGTCTTAGGTAGCAGACTCAAAGCATCCACAAACTCATTGTGAGTGTTGTTAGAGGGACTAACTCAGGCACAAGCTCTAGTAGCACAGGTACCTCCTCACTACTCTGTTCACTAGTCTTAGCTTTTTTAGATTTTTTAGATTTCTTGGGTGGCATACTCAGCTTCCTTTTTGCAGGTGGGTTTGCTTGAGAATGAGAGGAAGCTATTCTATTGGATTTTCTAGTGGATTTGGGAGGAGATTGGAGTAAGTTGGTCAGGGTGTCTTCAAATTCGTCGGGGCCAGCCATTAAAACACCGAACCATAAGTAATTTCTCTCAACAATCATAGTACAATCTCTTCTTCAATTCAAATAATTTCCCAGGCTAAGAAACTTCCTAAAAAGTAAAGAACCACAACATTCAAATTCCCAAGAACTGAGATGGGGAAGAACTTACCCAAAAACTAGGGTTTCTCCGCAAATGAAGCACAATGTACCAAACCAGGAGCAACTGTTGTGTTGCTCACCTTGCAATTATTAAAGGGTTGAAACAACAGATTGACTGCATAAATTACAGAGATGAGAGATCAAGGCAAGCAACCAATCCAACAAGAACCAGGGCTATTGCAGCAAGTTTCAATAGGTAAGCAAGGGTATGTCCACAGGGAAATGCGATTTAAACTATGTTAAATCTCCATATCTATAGCAGATATGAAACTCTATCCTAATTTACACTAGAATTAAAATAGGGAAGAGGAGAGGTCTTTAAGGTTTGTCACTAAAAATTACAAAAATCAAATACAAATGATCCAAATTTGATTAAACATAGAGTTAAAGGAATATGGAGAAAAAAATTAAAATCAAGAGATGGATAATAGCAGCTTCGGATTTTGGTCCTTACTAAAAATTATTTGGCTCAAAAGCAATGCAGGGAACTGGTTTGCAGCAATCCTTCATCTGCCTACCAGCTTAGATGCAAGGTATAAGAATCCATTCTCAACCAGAGAATTGAAGCTATCCTAAGGCTATGATCTGTTCACTCGAATGGTCACAGATCATCCCAGAGATTGTTACAATTTAGGGATCTCAATTGGAACATACCATTACAGATGTTGTGGATGCAAGGCTACAAGCTTAGGCATCAACAAGGATATTAGAACTAGGGAAATAAAATGGCAATCAAAAGATCTATGGAGCTAAATTAGCATTTCATTCAACAATTACTACATTAATACAACTTACAGTCAATTGTTCTCAGATTTACAATCTGTGCAACACCTAATCCTCCTACAAAGCCTTGAGCCTCTCAATTTACAGCTCTGGACCTCACCGGAACTACCACAGAGGGTTAGCCAAGCATAGTTGGCTAAGAGGAAAATGGGAAGAAGGAAGAGAGAGAGAGGGAATTTTTGGAGGGAAGATGGAGATCGAATTTGGCTCTTGTTCTCCCAATTCTCGATGATGGCTCTCTAATTTCTTCAAGCTTTTGTACTCTTCTCTTTGTCTTCAGATCTGTTTCAGCCAATTAGAGCTCAAAAGAATGATTCTATTATTCCTAGCTGCTGATGTGGCTGATTTCTCTTCTAAAAGCTCTTTCCTCATTGGTTCAAGAACTGGTAAATACACGTGAGGTAATTAGGGTTCCCATTCATGCCCAGTTGCATACTAAAAATTCCCCCAGGGTCGCTGACATATGAAAGGAACTGAGAAGTTCCTAATTTGAGTGTCGAGAGGTTTTGGGAACCTCTCGACAGGTTGAAATGACTAGTCGACAAGATCGGAGACTTCTCGATAGGTTCATGAGTCTTCCCAGCATTCGCTTCAATAGGATGGAGTAACTCTCGATGGGTTTGGAGTACTTCTCGACAGGATTGTGTGAACTAGTCAACAGGATGGCTCAATCCTCGTGAGAACGTGCATAGCTTCAAGTAAGTTATGGAATGGTTACCTTCCGCTGTTTGACAGGTTCAGTTGAACCTCGTGATAAGTATCAGGAACCTCTCGACTTCTTCTGCACCTCTAGGTATCCTCTCGACAGGATTTCCAATTGTACCTCCAACCTCTCAATAGATTGGCTTTTGCTTACAGAACCTCTCGACAAGAACTGGGAAGCTCTCGACAGGATCTTTTGCTGTGTTTCTAACCTCTCGATAGCTTTACTCTAAGCATCCAAACCTGTCGACTTGTTAGTTTATCCTCTTGATAGGTTATGTCCTTCGTTTCCATAGCTGGCATACAAATTCCTCCAGGTGAGTTTTAGTTAATTGATGCAATGATGTCCTTAGTTTGGTTAATTTTTGGTCATTTAATGATTATAACTTCATAGCATTTGTTCTTGTGTGTTGTTGTTGTCATTATTTTTCTTTTTAGTTTTGGGCGTATAATTATTTCGCTTTTCTTTGTCCGGGAGTTCCGTTGGAGGTGACATCCACATTTTCGTGGATGCATGTGTGGAGGGAGGCGTTGAGGGGTCACTGTTGGTCTTCGGATCTTCAGACCTCATGAGATCTCTTTGAGGATATGCATGGGGGGCAGGTATAGATCATCATGCATTTTTATTTTTTTTCGATCTTTTAGGATCTGAGTCTTCATTGAGGGGTCAGTTCGTTTGCTTGGTTGTAGGTGATTTGGAGGCCGTATGCTGATGAGGAGGATGCAGACGTGCCAGTGATTCAGTCTGGATGGCCCTTCTTTGATGTGGACATATGGGTGCATTGTTTTGAGGGGGTAGAGAGGATCCACACGTCTTGGGTGGTATGATAGCTGGAGCTTGCTCAGGGAGTCCCTCTGGAGATTCGCCATAGAGTGGAGAAGAGGATGACCGGCCCTCTTGGCTGGAATTTTGCGTAGTGGATGGCACTTCAGGTAGCAGATTTTAGAGCTTAGGGGACTAGGATTGCAGGGGCGCGTGACAAGGCAGACGCCCGAGAGTATGTGCGGTGGTTTAGTGCATTGGGTTGCGGGCGCCTCTTCACACGCCCCTTCCATGGGAGTGGCTCTTTCGATTTCGGTGGGTCCGGGTCAGCGTTGGCTTTGAGGGAGAGGTTGGCTGTGCTTGAGCAGGGCCACCTCACTGTGAGCGTGCAGGGGGCATTGGACGCTCTCCATAGGGCGATGGAGTGGATGGGGTGTGCTCCTCATCTGGATGAGGAGATGCTACACTCCTTAGCCTCCTCGATTGCTCAGGCTAGGGCAGCGGAGGATGAGTTGGGGGCTTGGCTAGCGGAGATTCAACGGCTCCTGGTAAGTTAATTTGTGGTTGTTTTTTTTTTATATGGACTTGGTCTCTTGGTCGCTTTGACTTGGTCGTGGTGTCTTGTTTTATTTTATTTTGGACAGTCTATGAGGGAGGGTGAGGTCGCTCGTCAAGCAGTGATGATCGAGTTGTTACGCGATCAGTAGTTGGCCGGCCGAGAGGTGGAGGCCAACTTACGATTTGAGATTGATCGATTCGTAAGTGTCTTTATAATTTAGCATTGTTAGGATTGTGAGCTTGCAAGCTGATGAGTTTATGGTTATTCGTAAAGAGCCAAGATCACTGTTGGAGGTTCTGTTCTAGTGTTTGATCAATCTACAGTTGCTTCCTCTAGTCGGGAGGATCCAGCGATGGCTCAGCTTCGGGTCGAGCTAGATCATTGGGTAAGTTCCATTCAATCTTTTATCCTATTTGTATCATTGCATTAGTTTATTAGGTGTCATTGTTTCGCTTTCTTAGTTGCTTACTAATATCATGTGGTATTTCAACGTCGGGTTGTCGAGGATCTTCAGGTGAGGGAGGCGACTACTGCCTCTCTACACCTGGAGAGTCAGGTATAGTTTTTTCTTGGTGTGGCGTAATTCTGTTTTGGTTATTCCATCTTTATTTTATTCTGACGGGTCTTGTGTTGGTTTGTTTGGTTCTTTGTGTAGGCAGTTTCAAACTCCGCTCCCATGACTCCCCCTCAGGAGTCTGTTCCTAACCCTACTCAGGTATGTTTTAGTTATTGCATTCATATTTTAGTTGTCATTATAGTATTTTTCTGATGTAGTTGTTTATTATTATTGTAGCCACCTACGTTCGTTGTTCCTTCGGTACCTCCTGCTGATCCAGTGACGACTGAGACAGTTGGGCTACTCCTGGAGGAGAGGTGTTAAGACCTGAAAAGTACCACTTTTCACCCCTTAACTTAATCTCTGTTAGACCCTTAATCATTTAATAAATGTGTTTTAAGTCTATTCTGTAGGTAATAAGCAGCAGCTGCAAATAAACCCCTAACCATGCCAAGAAGCTCACTGCTGCCCCAGAACTACCTCAGCAAAATGAAAGATGAACCTAGATAGAGAGTTGGCTGCAGCATAGGCACAGTAAAGCAGAAACAAACCAAGAAGAATGCCTCACACAGATGTTGTAGGGTTCAATTGAACCAGAGATAATGCCTTTGCGCAGTTGTCGCGGGCTTCTGACAACAGCACACAAATTAGTCGCACAATCTTCGTCCCTTTCTCGTGCGGTTTGGTGCCAGAAAGAATTGAAAAGCAGACTTCGCGAGGTCCTCGCGAGGCTCAGTCTTGAGCGCTCACGCAGTCTTATGCAGCTCAAGAAAGGAGTCTTCAATCGTCGCGTGATTCACTAAAGAGAGAGAGCTCTAGGCACTCCCGCGCGCAGTTGTCGCGCAGTGGCTGTGGGATACAAACCTTCAAGGAAATGCTAGCGCGATCCATAGCTCATGAACACTACTTCTTCATGAGGATCCGTCGTGAGATTCACCAAGGGATGAACCGCGTGAGCAATTCCCGTGCCATTCAAAGCTGAAAGAGCAATCTCGCGATAGCCATTAGTATCCCGCAATGACCAAAATGTCAATCCCACGACTGCATGAGTTTTAAGTCAATTCAACCCCACGACGCCAATTCTACCACGCGAAAAGATCTGCAAATCTTCTCTACTCAGTGAGCATCGAGTTCTTAACTTCTCCCCACTTCTGTAGGGGTAATCTGAGAACTCCCAGTAACTAGGGCACACACTCCAATGCTCCAATCTCCGTGCACATGCCCCGAGGCATCCAAGGGACAAGAATGGGCCGCAATTGAAAAGATGAAATTAAGGTTTTCCTAACCCTAATTCATACACACCCGACTGCTATATAAGCCTAAGCCTTGCTTAGGTTTGAGCACTTTTTGAACGGACTTTAGACTTAGACTTTTTCAGAATTCGTCTTCTCGATTAAGCTGTAAATATCAGTAGGCTAAGGTTAGGTTCTAGGTAGTTTCTTTTTCCTTTTTCTTTCTCTCCATAGTCCAGCACTTGCTGGCTATGCCTTTTGTATGATTATATGGTATAGTTTTTAATGAAGTTTTGTAATAGGATTTATAGCATGTATGGGATGATGTTTTTATTGTGAGTTGTTCTGTACAAGGCTGCTGCCTTGAGATCCCCCATTGCTAAGTTGTATTGTAAGCAATAGAGGATTATTTTTAAGGTTTTATTTAGATCCAAGTGATCTGTGTATTCAGGTTAGGCACATTGCAGGCCTTCCCCCACCACAGGATCCACTAAATCTAAATCCCCATGGGAGCTTGAGCTGGTAGCCTTGTGAACATGGTGGCAGCAGCAATGTTCTCGTTCTGCCTTAGACCTCTGTGAGGAGGATAGCCTCTGTGGATAGTCTGTGACCATTCAAGTGGATAGGTTATAGCCCTAGGGTGAAGCCAATCCACAGATCTAAGACAGATTCTTATTCTCTGCACTTGTGCTTGTAGCCTTGTGAGAGATTGTGCAGAGACAGACTCCCCTATATTTGTATAGATCCACCATCAGATTGCAGATCTGATATGGCTGTAGAGATTGTAGGCTTGTGACTGGGTCACTGCAGTTTGTCTAAAGTAGTGAACAGCCATGCTTAAAAGCTAGTACTCAAACTCTTGTTGGTCCTGTGTGTCCAGGCTCGTGCACTTTGTAGGCCTAGTCCCACACACAGAACTTTAGAGGTTGAGGTTCCTATGGATTCTTGAGCTTGTAGCCTGGATGAAGTAGTGCCTACAATGATAAACTTGTTCTGTCCCATCTCTGGATTGTGGTTCCCCTATTGGATAGTTTGTGATCATTTAAGTGGACAGGTTATAGCCATAAGGGATTGGACCATGGCACAGGGGTGAGTTGGATTCTTTCTCCTCTTTGGTGATAATGTAGCCATTGGACAGGATTTCTATAGCAACAGATCTGGGTCTGAGTTACAAGACCCATCAGATCTATACCTAATAACATACTTCTCACTCTTTTACATTTATTTTCTTACTCCACCATTCTTCTTAACCCTTTCTGTAATTTAGACATTAAGCTACCTTAGGATTTAGATTATAGTGACCTTTAATCCCCTTCCATTTAGGATTGCTGGATCTGTAGTCGGATCTAGAGAGCCTACTAAAGATAGCTCCCTTGGAGCTTTAGATCAACTTTCCTTGTGGGACAAACTCTTATCAAAACTTGCTACAACAGGCCCTGTATCTTGCAGGACTGTGCATATTTTAGGCTTGCTGCTCCGTAATTCTCACTCCACCTTTCATTCACCTTTCATTCACCCCATTCTTATCACTGTCTTCAATAAAGCCAGTAGCAAGCACTCACAATAGCTTAACAAGAGGTTCAATCTGGTATGACTATTTCCTTTTCAAAGTTTCATTTTTTATTCATGTACATGTCAGTTTTGACTAGGTGTGGTTATGCATGTCCGTCAGCTTGAGGAGGCACACCTAGAGGCGGCGCGAGCGCACGCCACTCCCGAGGCGAGACGAGTCCTTAGGGTTACACAGAGTCGAGAGGACTTATTTGATGAGTTGATGGTCACACAAAGGATTCAAATAGAGGCGTTAGAGGCAGCACGTTAGACGATGCAGGCGGAGATGCAGGTATCCCTAGATCGATTGCAGTATCATTTGTCGAGTGAGTAAGGGGTATGTAGGTTGGTTAGTCAGCTTGATGGCTCGGAGTCGAGGGCTACGGGTTCCTTGACTGGGCAGTCTCATCACACGTCCCATGATCATGTCAGGGGCGATGCTCATGAGGATTTGGCGATTCATGATATTCTTGTGGGGTATCCTCCTCGTTCTCGATCGAGGCAGTTTGTTAGCCAGATGAGTGAGGGGGGTTCTGTAGCAGGGCCTTGTCATCTAGAGGTTCCGCCGACTCTGAGTGCCGAGATTGTATTTTTGGAGGACCAGTCTACGGAGCTCCGAGTGGATGATACTGGGGACAACAGTGCTCAGCCATGCTAGTGGCAACGTAGGGAGTAGGTGTGTGTGTGTTTATATCCATGGTATGTGTGTGTTGTATATATAGGGGGGATGCCCCCGGTGATAAGTGTAAAAAGAAATGAAAAGATTTTGACACATAAATATATAGAGAGATTTTTTTTGTTTAGATGTACCTGATTAGCTCCTTTTCTTTTTAGTTACCTCTTGCATCTAATTTTGCTTTTTTTAGTCTCTTTAACGCCATCAACAGTCATTGGGACTTGGATGCTTCATAAGCTGGCCCGGTACGGTTGAAGGTTGTTCCGCATCTGCACATGTGACAGTAATGTTGTCAGTAGTTTTTGTACTCCCCTCTTGCTAATTGTCAAGGGGGTAAGTGTCTCAGACCGGAGTTTTGTAGCAAAAGATGGATATGTGCTCTTTTCTTTGCTTTTTTCTTCTTTTTTTTTTCTTTTTTTTGAAAATAATGCAATGCAACAGGGAAAGCAAATAACTAAGATAGAAATAATAATAAAACAATAATAAAAATGCTCGAACGTATGAGCATGGTAGGATTGGCAGTATGGAATCTTCGATAGCATTTTCTGGGTGGTTACTTCGTCGTTCCTCATCTTCTTTGTGGACAAGTCGACGCTTCTGGTATGATTCTTCTTCTAATCCAAAAAAATGCCCCAGTGTTAAGATGCAATGGAGCTCTTCTGGGATTCGAGATAAGCACTATGGGTCTATAAGCAGTTATGGGTATTTGGTTAGTTAGTATCGAAGAAAAGTTGATCTGTACTGTCACCGAATCGGGGAGGTCTCTTTGATTAGGTCAGTTGTATACAGGGGTCTATCTAGGGTGGTGGTCATCCTATCCCATGGTTATTAGAGAGAAGTATGATAGGTATAATAGGTGATTGCATCAGTCATCATTCATTAATTTTCAATTTTATTTCTAGGAGCATCCTATAAGGCTTCTGATTTATCGTCCGAAATAAAAATATAAGAGGGGAGTAAGGCTCAGTGATATGGGGAATAGTTCGTATATGATGTTTCTCAAAAGGGTTAGGTAACAATCTTTTTCTCAGAGGGATATGGGATACCATAATTGAGCTCTTCGTCATATTTCGGCACTATCAAAATCTCATTTTCTATGGTTAGCAGGAGTTTATCCTCCTCCCGCCACCTTACGATGACATCTAGTATGATGGGAAAATCAGGGATGCCCTCGCAGCTTGCGTATACACTTCTAGTAAAGTTGCTAGAGATGTCCTCACGGTCTGCTTATGCTTCCCTGAGCTCATTGACTTGTTCATTCGTCATAATGCTCTCACCCAATTTTTGATATGTAACTGTATATTTTTTTTGAAAGCATCCTACTAGCGCAAGATTAATGAGTTTTGATTGAACCTAACATCTTTATTTTTTTTGGCTCCAACGTCTCCTCTAATAGAGAGGGAAGGGAAATGAGGATCAGATGTTACTTATGCTTTTGAAAGAGGTTAGATAGGTCACTAGTCCTTTAATCAGATTGCCCGAGTGGGAAAAGGTGGGCGATATATCAGAGGTCTTAAGGATATTCTGAGAATTGAAGGCGTACGACCAATGAATGGGTCGTGACGACTACGGGGGTGATAAGTATAAGTATCTAACCACGGGATGTGATGATCACATGGCTAAGGATAATATTTTTTTTAGGTACATGGCGTTCCAAGGTTGACAAGAGTTCTTCCCCGTCTTGGTTTGCCAATTTGTAGGCATTTCCAGGATATGCGGTAGTTATGACATATGGGACTTCCTAGTTCGGTTTTAGTTTTCCTTTTGGATGAGCGTGCTTGGAAGGCATAATTTTCTTCAAGACTAATTCTCCAATATTAAAGGTTCGTTCGAGGACATTTTTATCGTAAGCACTGGCCCACTTTCTTATCATAATCCAATTAAGCGCCACTCTCGAAGCATTTAATCAAGGAAACTTAGGGGTCAAGGATAGTGAGGCTAGGCTAGGTGTAGGCCAATTGCATGCTGGTTCTAGGACGTGCAATCTGATCACGCGTCTGGTTTCAGGTGCGTGATCGAGTCTCGAGATGGTCTAGGAAAGGAAGTTTGGTCTGAGAGGGGGACTTACTGCGCATTTGTGGTCTGGCATGCAATCGAATTACACGCGGGGTTTCAGGCTCTTAACTCGGGGTTTTCCGAGTCTGGTCTCTAGTTTGAAATGCAAGACTATTGTTTCAGCCTGTATTCCAACTATATACTATTATTTCAGTATATAGTCTCCCTATGTCGGGATCTGAGCCACAGAGCTATTATTTCAGCCATATACTATTATTTCAGTATATGGTCCCATATCAGGGTTATGAGGTCAAAGGTTGACTGAATAAATATGTATATTCCAAGAGGGTAAAATGAGGGTGTATATAATAGGGTGGGTAACCGATCTAGTTAAGAAGCTTAAAACCTTGGGGGAGTACGTTAGTTGACCCGAAACGGCCTTGTATTTCTAAGTTCGGTGAGGAGGGGCCCGTTACAACACAAAAATTTATCCCCAGAAGCATTGCTTCCCAAAAACCAGAAAAAGAGATTGATTTCAGGCATGCTGTTATGTTATCAAAATTTTATATAAGCTACTTTGCCTGGCACATGTAAAATACACACCAAGCTTTTTTTTACCCACAATTTGCCTAGTGTGTACAAAACACACGCCATGCCACTTTTTTCCCAGAACTACCCTAGCATGTATAATATGCACACCAAGCCAAAATCTCCAGATTTTGGCCTGGCGCATATAATAGACACGCCAAGCCTATTCTAGATTTGGCAGCTCGAATTTGAGGCCTTTATCACCTCCCCGAGTCCCCCGCTTAGTGGTTTAGCACCTCTGATAGGTCCCGCGCTCTTCGACACCAATATGCCCTGGCCGCAGGGAGTTATTTAGGGTACGAATGCCACCTGAAATGGGAACTCCAAGGCCCCAGAACTCGTACTAAGGGTTCATTTGTTTTATCTAAAAAACAACCAAAAATATTCAAAAATCAAAATCCAAAAAATTAATAAATCCAAACCCAAAAAGAGACTTGTGGTGCTGGCACAACGGCATTGCCTTACCCTCCCTCATCCCATAGGGGAAGAAAGAAAAAGTTTTACGAACCCGTCACCAAGCCATGTCGTCGGTGGTAGATCTGGCATATGGCGATCCCGATTCATCCCTGCCACGCTCGCCAACCCATTCTCACTCGGAGGAAATATTCACCTCCATTCCACTAACCCAATCCTTGTTCACCGTCATCAGACCCTTCGATGCACCCCTTTTTCCATCCACCATGGCTTAAAACCCAAAAATCCGACCACCCATTCCCCCTCATTTTCCCGAACCATCTCCTCCTCCATTCCAAACCCATCTCATATTCCATCCACATCCGCCCAAAACCTGACCACGTTTCCCAACTTTACCACCATGCCCATTTTTCATCCTCCTAACATATATCTGATTCTTTCGCATTTACCCATACCACACCCATTTTCTCCTACCCACCATCTCATCCACCCCCTCACCCAATCCAATGGCTGTGATGGAGGAGATGGTCAGGGCCTACACCAGCTAGAAGGCTTCTCAAAGCAGCTTCCCCTATCCACCCCTCACAAACCCATCCCTTACTCTCTCAAACTCCATGCCCCTCTTTTACAAAACTCTCATCAACCCCCCATTATCCATGCCACCTAAGACCCTCACCAACCATGGGGTCCCCCACGGGCCAAACCCATCAAGACCCAATGGACTAGACCCACCAAGGCCCAATGGGCCAGACCCATAGAGGCTCAATGAACTGGACCCACCAAATCCCCATGGGCCAGACCCACTATGGCCGAGCTAGACCCATCAAGGCCCAATGGGCCAGACCCATCAATGCCCAATGGGCCAGACCCCATCTAGGCCTAATGGGCCAAACCCATCAAAGCCCCATGGTCCCAACCCATCTAGGTCCTATGGCCCAAACCCATCCAAGATCCTTACCCTATACCCAAGCCCAGCAAGGCCCAAACCTTAGAACCCCATACCCCCATCCTCCACAATTCCCTCTAAATCCCATTCACACATCATCCCCAACCCAATATGGGAACCTATCTCATACCGTTCATCAACCCCAACTCACCCATCCTCCTACATCCCAACATCATCACCATGAATTCCCCTAGGCATAATGGCCTCATCAAACCCTAATCCAAAACCCAACCTCCACTCACCCCGTCATTCCACCAACTTTTCCCCATGTACAGTGATCCCATCCAACACCCCTTCAGACTACCCAAAACCAACAGGAAAATCTCACCCTTCCCCCGTTCTATGAAAACCTGCAATATGAGGAAGATGTGATAAGAAACAATGGGGCTTATATGGGGGCACACACAAGTATCAATCCTCCACCACCCGTAATCACCAATCCGCCTGTGGTGCAAAGTGAATGGAGGCCGACGGTCGAAAGAGCAGCACCACCATCCAAAGAATCAGAGCAATTGAAAGAACAATTGGACAAGATCCAAAAATAATTGATGAAAATGGGTGGAACTGAGATCCATGCCACAAGCCTTTCTGATTTATGCCTGTTCTCTGAAGTCCCCTTACCCCTAAAATTCAAAGTGTCAGTCTTCGATAAATATAATGGCACGGGCAACCCCATTGCACATCTCAAGTCCTACTACGAGGACATGAGCCAGTACGGAGGGTATGAGCATTTGCTCATAAAGGTCTTCCAAAGGAGCCTTACGGGCCCGACCTTGAGGTGGTTCACTTCGCTGGAACCTTCCATGATCAACACTTGGAAGGATCTGACCCACTTATTCTAAGAACAATATGTCTATAATATTGACATAGAACCATGCAAGTTTGATTTGGCTCGGTTAAAACAAAAGCTCGACGAAGCATTTAGTGATTACCTTGGGTGATGGAGGGCACTGGCATCTCAGGTTCGAAACAGGATACCCGATGATGAGCAGATTCAAATGATATCAAAGAACACCCTACCAGTCATCTCGGACTTCTTAGTATACCAACAACAATCCTACTTGGCTAATTTGGTAAGGAACGACAATCGCTGCGAAGATGCGATAACAGAAGGATGGTTGAATAAAATCACAAACAGTGTGGTCCGGAGGATCACCGATAAGAGAAAAGAAAGAAGAAATGGGGCAGATATACAAATAGTCAGCAATACATGACCCAATACCAGCACAACCCCATTCCAATTCAGGGCAGCCCATCCAATCCCAACCAGGAGTGAGCCGATGCAAAGAATCAGAAATGGCCAAGGGGCACAGATGACCCCAGAGTAGAGAAAAGCCTATTTTGATCGAGTCTTCACACCCTTGGGGCAGTCCTTAAATATTTTATTGCCTTTGCTAATTGAAAAGGGTTTTGTCACAGCACTCCAGCCACAACCACCGCCGAATCTAATACCAAGGAACTATGACCCCAACACCCATTGCAACTTCACCAAGGACCAGGCCACCCGACTAATCGTTACTTCTCTTTGAAGCATGCAATACAGGACTTGATAGAGGCTGGTAAGATCATCCCTCTGGCACTTCCCCAGGCTAACCAGCATGTGAATATACACCAAGTGCCATTACCACCACACCCACCAAGAGGGCAGGTCAGAGACCAACTATTAGTGTGGTAAAGAGGATGTCGAGGAATTTGACCCGTTGGAGTATATTCGCACCTAAGAAGATTTTGTAGCACCATGGCAGAGAGACCGGGAGGATAAAAGCATTGGGGTGATCGAGCCTTTGGATTGGCTAATTACTTTCCCAACCCCACACCACAAACAGAACCCTTAGATATTAGGGTATATTTCCCATTGCCAACTCCTGTCAACTACGTCCAAATCAATTCCTATCAACCATACACCACCACCCCCACCAAGTACCCAATGCCGATTATGTCCTTCATCCCCATCCATCGCCGATCAGTTATCAATGGCCCACCCCTGTCACATCACCCCCAATACAATCATCCACGATCCTCCCCAACCCCATTTGGTTCACTTGCTCCACCCTCTCATTTGCTAACCATGTGGTCTCTGCCCATCCCAATCCATCAGCTCAGACACCTTCTTTAACCCCATTCCAGATCTTGGGACTATCCTACGATCCCCACAAGGTCCCGCTTAGTTATAATCAAATAGATATAAATGTTGACAGCAGGGAGGGGGCGATTGATTTCATCGTTAGGTTAGAAAAGATCTCCAAGAAGCTTGATGCACTAGTACCAGCGCTAGCCCGACCAGAGGGGAAGAAGGATACTGCTACGGTGAACCCATTTGAGAAGATGAGCTGAGAACACATGCTAGAAACACAGTTGAAGAGAATGCCCGCCCACATCATCGTCTGAGATTTATTAATGACATCTCCGCTCCATTTCCAAGCTATAATGGGTGCATTAAAAGATGCACATGTGTCTATCCAGGTAACCTCAGGTAAATTGGGATAAATAATCGTGTAGGTTTTGGTTCCCAATGCCATCTCTTTTTTGGATGCTGATTTGCTAGATGAGGGAAATAATCACTCCAAACCCCTCAACATCACTATAAAAGCTTGAAATTTGGTGATCCCGTTGGTATTAATAGATAATGGATTAGCTTTGAATGTATGCCCTCTGAGAATTGCAACCAAGATAGGGGTGAACCCTCCGCTTTCAGGTCAGCCTTAACAAGTTCCAGAGTATTTGATAACACGAGGAGAGAGATAATTGGAGAAGTCGACCTTGAGCTTGTCATCGGGTCAATGACCTTTTCCATGCCCATGGTTACATGAGGTTAGGGCAATACCTTCAACTTTATACCAAAAGCTTAGATTTGTGTCAGAACAGAAAATCATCTTCATTCTAGGAGAGGGGCAGGAGGAAAGAGAAAAAGCTACCCACAACATCGAGGATCCCAAGGTGTTGGATGTACCACACATGACCGAAGATACAGACCCTCATAGCTTTGAGTATGACGTATCGACGATAATCCTTGAACCCCTCAAGAGAATCACTTTGAAGGCCGGTGGTGGAATGGTCGCGGCAGTAGCCATGCTCCAGAAATGAGGCTATCAAAAAGGAAAGGTTAGGACCCCGGTTGAAAGGCAGGAGAGAGCCAGTCAAGGCCAAGGGTGGGCAGCAAGTTTGATTTGGGCAATGCCACAAGCCCACTGAGCAAGAAATCCAAGAGGCCAAGGAAAGGGCCTGAACAGTAGCCCCCACTAGAGCCAAGGGATTAAACCTAGAAGCAAAACCACGTCCTAAACCTCACATCCGTAATACCTTCGTGAGCATAGGGATTGTGAAAATTGATCATAATGTGGCAACACAATTAACCCCACACAAACCGGTAGCCCCTGTCCACCTCACCAATCATCCCCCCAAACTAGAAATAGACCTAGCAGTTCTGTCCCTTTTCGAGGAAGAGTCTGTCATACCACAATCTCCCCCTGTGCTAAACCACCACAGGACCTTACTGACGTTTGAGGACCGAGTACTGGACAAGCCCATGATAAGCATGATGGAGGCTGACTCCCAAAAGCCATCTTAATCAACCTCCTCCATCTGAGTAGGTAAAGGTGTAACACCGTAGGTAAGGAATTGGGCATCAGTGCCCTTAACTCTGGAAGCATCGAGTGGCCTGAAATTTTGCACCCACTTCCCAAATAAAATAACCTATAAAATGTGAGGTTAGCCCTTAGCAGGCAATACCATGTGTATATAGAGGCCCCCTTGCCAAGGGCCGATCCTCGAAGAAAATGAAAAAACTAAAAAAATAGAAAAAGAAAAAGTCAAAAACATTGAAAAAGTGGAAAATAATCCAAAAATATTGTCTTTCAAAATTCTCGATAAAATCAAAGAAAATGATGCCTTAACCAAAAATCTCGTCCCACGTGAAATCGACCCCTTTCCTGTAGAAATACAAGAAGAGGTAGGAGTCCTGAGTCTGGACGAGGAAATCCCTACTGAGGAGCTCCCCAATGAGCTCCTTGACTAGTTTACTGACTTTGAGCATGGCCCTACCCCTATCATTGAGGAGACTGAGGATGTCAATCTGGGGACTGAGGAGATTCCTAGAATCACCAAGATCGAAACGTCAATGTCTCCCGAGGAAAGAAAAAGCATGATTGATTTCCTTCGGTCATACCAAGATGTCTTCGCATGGTCATATGAGGATATGCCTGGTCTAGATACCGATTTGGTCGAGCATGAGCTGCTGCTATATCCAGATGTTAAGCCGGTCAAACAGAAGTTAAGACGTCTCAGACCAGAGTGGATGCTAAAAGTGAAGGATGAAGTCATCAAGCAGTATGATGTAGGGTTCCTTATGATCTCTAAATACTCGTAATGGCTAGCCAATATCATCCCAGTATCGATGAAGGATGGAAAGGTTTGCATGTGCATTAATTTTAGAAATCTCAACAATGCAAGCCTGAAAGACGACTTCCCCTTGCCACATATCGACATCTTGGTTGATAACACTGTTAGACATGGAATGCTTTCATTTATGGATGGATTTTCTGGATATAATCAGATCAAGATGACATAATTAGACCACGATAAAATAGTGTTCATCACTCAATGGGAAACTTTCTACTATCGAGTCATGCCTTTCAGACTGAAAAATGCTAGGGCAACATATCAGAGAGCGATGATTGCACTATTCCACAACATGATGCACCGGGAAATTGAGGTATACATTGACGACATGATAGGCAAGATACCAAAGAGAAGTGACAATCTAATAAACCTTCAAAAGTTGTTCGAAAGGCTGAGAAAATATAGGCTTCGTGTGAACCCTCAGAAGTGTGCATTCGACGCTATGTCAGGAAAACTATCGGGCTTCATTGTCCGTAGAAGAGGCATCAAGGTTGACCCGATCAAGGTAAAGGCCATTGTAAAAATGCCACCACCGTCTACCGATAAAATTAAAGGTTACCTCCTCAACCCACAAATTTTGGTGCCTCTCGAACTCGGAAGACCACTCTTAATGTATCTCTCCATAATGGAAGTTTCGATGGGATGTGTCCTTGGGCAACATGATGAAACAGGAAGAAGAGAGCAAGCCATTTATTACTTGAGCAAGACAATCACCGATTACGAGACACGCTATTCTCATCTGGAGAAAGCATGCCTGGCTCTCATATGGGCTACCCAGGGGCTCCGCTACTACTTATTATCTCAAGTTATTCTACTCCTTGCTATTGGAAAAGCTGGCTCTCACTGGTCGAACTGCGCGTTGGTAACTTCTATCTGAGTTTGACATCACATCTGTCACACAGAAGTCAACAAAAGGGTAAGTACTTGCTTCTCATCACTGAATATGAGGCATGCGCTGCAGGCTTACAAGCAGCACTTAACCTAAAAGTAACTCATCTTAGGGTGTTTGGCGATTCGCAGTTAATCATTTTTCAGACCAACAGAGATTAGAAGATGAAAGATGAGAAGCTGGTCCCATACCATGAGCACCTTGAAGATTTGATAGCATGTTTGATGATATTACGTTCTCTTATGTCCCGCGAGTGAGAAATTGCTTTGCCGATGCACTAGCAATGTTGGCATCGATGGTCGAAATTCCATACGGTGTAGAGATGAAGCCAATCATGATTGAGCAGAGGAATGAGCCGACCTTCTGCGTCTAAATTGAGGAACCTCCAAGGTTGGATGATGAGCCTCTATGGTTCTCAGATATCAAGAATTTTCTTGAAACTCGAGCTTTCCCTGAAGGTACGTCCAAGACGGACATGCGGACCATCCAACATTTAGCAGCCAATTACGTCATCTATGGTGAGTGCCTTTACCGACGGTCATATAATAATATCCTTCTTCGATGTCCAACTAAGAGCGAGGCAGCCAACATTATAAAAGAGATCCACAAGTATGCGAGGCCCATGTCAATGTACACATGCTTGCCAAAAAGATCGTACGACAAGGATATTTTTGGACTACCATAGAAGCTGACTGTTGCAAGCATGTTCAAAAGTGCTACAAATTCAAAGAATACTCCAGTTTCATAGATGCTCAGCCATAGATCTACATAGCATGACCACTCCTTGGCCATTCGCCACTTAGGGCCTCGACGTCTTTAGAAAAGTCAATCTGAATGCTTCGAACGGGCATCAGTTTATCCTCGTCGCCATTGAATACTTGACCAAATGGGTAGAGGAAACATCCTATACAAATACCACGGCCAATCATGTTGAGAAGTTCATTAAGAATAACATTGTTTACCGATTCGGTGTACCCAAGGACATCATCAAAGACAATGGCACCAACTTTGCAAACAAGCATATCAGAGCCTTCTGTGAGCAATATAAAATCAAACATCATCACTCGTCACCATATCGACCGCAAACCAATGGTATTGTAGAAGATGCTAACAAAATAGTCATCCGCATCCTAGAAAAGATGGTCATCACTTATCAAGATTGGAACGAAATGCTCCCCTTTGCACTATGGGCCTATCGAACGTCGATCCGTACGGCTATAGGGGCAACGCCATTTTCCTTTGTGTATAGAACTGAGGTCGTGTTACCAGTTGAAGTTGAAGTACCTACGCTCCGCATTCTCATGGAGTCTAATCTACCTGAAGCTGAAAAGGCGAGGTCTTGCTTTGAGCAGCTGAACTTGCTGGACGAGAAAAGACTACTGGCTTTGTGTCACACCCAAGTTTATCAAGGATGAATCGCACGTGCTTACAACAAACGTGTTCGCATTCGAGATCTGAAAGTAGGAAATATTGTGCTCAAGAAAATCTTCCCTTCTCTTCACACCGTTCCAAGAGGAAAATTCAAGCCCAACTCGGAAGGACCTTACGCACTCCTCCTTGCCACCATGGATGGAGATCACTTTCCTGAGCCAATCAACTCTTGGTATGTCTGACGATTTTATTCCTAAGTCTCCCACAGTAAAGTAAGTACCGATATAATGGATACGTGACTACTTCAAGACCCCATAAAAGAGGCTATCATTTATAAGCCAAGTAGCCAAAAAAGCATCCCTGAATGATCACACCCTTTGCTACACCCATTGAGCCATTAGCCTTTCTTTCATAACCCCTTCCCTAGAAAAGAAGACAGAAAAGTGTATATACCAACACAAAAAAACAAAAAAAAGGTTACCATCAAATCTAAACAAAAATCAGAAAAGTAAAATCCTAAAAAGAGGATGTAGGAAAAAAAGCAAACAGTACAAAAATAGAAAAGAAAAAGTGGGGCATACAGTCAAAATCCCTCAAGGAAGAAGTGTATTATGGCAACTGGAACCTAATCAAGGAAACCTTTTAAAACCTGGAATACCTTCAAAATTCCAAACCTGTCCCATGGCCATGATACATTCAGAGAAAAAGCCCTCTTTAAGGTCCACTAGCAGTCATAGTATCCATTGAGTCAGCACAAGCCAAGCTGAGAGACAACAAAAGAACTCCATCCAGTCGGCTATGATGGAATTGACGTCCATGTCGTGGCCTTTGATAAAATAAAATAAAAGAAAGATGAAAAAAAATAAGCTCAAATAAAAAAGGACGTGGTGAAAACCTGAAAGTGTGTCATGGGTAAAAACAATAAGCTTGTGCGGATTAGGTGAAAGCCTGAAAAGGTACCTGGGGTAAAAATGCATACCCATGGACATAGTGAAAACCTGAAAGGGCACTACGGGCAAAAAGAGGGAAACAACGGGCATCGTGATTACCCGTGTTGGGCACTGTGAGCAAAAAGGTTGTAAAAGAAAAATGTTCAGAGAGAAAGGAGAAAATCATCAGTTACTCCCCTGGTTACAACCCTGATCCATCTGATCGTCTTGGGCCGCTCATATTTACTCAAAACGGTATGGACTAAGCATATCATCACGACTGCACCGTCAAATTCACCACCCGAGGCAAGGATAAAAGGTTGATTTGATCTAAGGGGATGGACGTTCTGAACCTCACCCAAGTTCAACCTTGGACGATTTCGACTATGCTTAAAATGGGACCCGTTACTTCCCCTCACGCTTAAGGTATCAAAGAAAAAAAAAAAAAAAAGATAATAAATTTTCCTTTCCCATTTTCAGGCAGGCACTGTGCACCCCCCACTCCGAGATGATTGGTTTGATGACCGGAGGGGCCACATTTGCAAAAAATAATAAATTTTCCTTTCCCATTTAAGGCCAACATTGTGTGTGCCACATCTCCAAAGGAATAATCGGCACAATTTCCCCCTTTACAAAAACAGAGAAAAGATAAAATTGTTGTAAGATAATAGATTTCCCTTTTCCATTTACAAGTCTGTATTTTGCTTACATCACATCTACAAAAGATAATCGGTGTGATGTCTCGCTCCCTTTCCTTTTTACAAAAAATTGAAAAAAGAAAAAAAACATAAAGAAAATATATGTACCCAAAAAATATCTGGCCAGGGTTCTTTTGCCCCTTCATGTGGTAATTTGATCTATGTAAAAAGTATGTGCAGGATGGAATCAACTACCCAACTCGTGCTTTAGGACACGGATCTCTGCACATAAGGTGTCCTCCCGAACATCCCGCTCTGTCATCCAATAGCCATGAAGACTCCTATGCCATTTCCTGGAAGCATCAGTAGCACCTAAAGTGTCACTCAAGGCTCCTCCCAAACCAAGGACCTCACACTCAGCTACCTCAGCTTTGGCTTCTACCGCCTCTGCTCTAACTTTTTATTTCTCTAAATGATCATGTAGAACTCGCTTCTTATCCACTAGCAACTCAATACGGGATCAAAGCATCGACTCCTTCAGCCAAGGTCCTCCTACGTCACTACACTCGGGCTGATCCAAGTGACAAGCAGAGGGCCTCTTAGATAGTAGCCAAGCCTTGTACTCTAGAGAGGTCAAAGCTGAATTCCCCTACTCTAAATAACACATATGTGTCGACTGACACATTTCCCAGAGAGCAGCTATCCTATCCAAGTCTCCATGGGATCCTTGAGAGAAAATTAGGTCGCATAAGGGTGGGGTCACCGCAGAGGGCACCTGCTGAGAGCATCCAAACTGGCACAGCACTCAAAATGGGAAATAGTAAGTGCTACTGGTCAAACCAAGGATAGTGATGCCCTCATAATCTCTAGAGCACACCACAGGGAAAGTCCTGTCTAACCAGGGAAGCCTCCACACCAACTCAGCTTCAGCCAGTCAAAGCTTCAACACTTGTATCTCCCCCTGTGGAAGCATGTGGCATCTACCCAAAAAGCAGTAGACCACCTCACCTTGAACAACATAAAATCATGGCATGGGTCTCAAGATAGCAAGATGCTCCGCAAGCCAAATTTGGAACAAGACGGAACATCCTAGGAGGCCCTCCCCCTGCCTGGAGTAAAGGCATCAAGGCAGCGATAAAGGTCCGCCAGCACCATATGCATCACAGAGCGGCTTCTCTTTAAATCTGTCAAGATGTCACTGAGTGCAAGCGAGAAACTCTTTCCCCCAGTGTAGAAAAGAACTTCGGAGATAAGGAAAAGGGCAAAGGCCTTCACATTATAAGGATTTTTGATCGGGAATTTTCGCAAACTTTCCTCTCCAAAATTCTTCTTCAAGACTAGGGTGATCTGGATGGCTTTAGCATAACCTAGTTTCAGAAGTACACTGGCAAGGTCTTTATGCAACTTCAGACCTGATAGATTAGAGAGCTCCTCGAAAGTAGGAGTTAACACACGATTCCCAAAACGGAAGACATGGGTGTCAACTTCCCAAAATGAAGCCGCTGTAAAAATGAAATCCCAAGGCGAAGGAACTTCAAGGAAAGACAAGAGATGGGCCAATCCAAGCCGATCCAAACCCGTGAGCTCACTCCCATTCAGGCTCTCAAGCCACTTCTTTAAAAAATTGGGCCCCACGCCCAAAGAGGGAAGTATAGTGGTCCCGGACCCCCCACACGAGACAGGGCCATTGCCATACAAAGATGTTCCTAAGATATAATTCAATGTTGGCCGATGGACCCACCCTTGCGCAAGTAAAAGAAAAAAAGGCAACAAAAAACACCAAGTCTAAAACAAAAGAGGGAGAAATAAGTGCATTCTCGGCCTTAAAAGGCCTCACATTTTCTCATAAGGCAGTTGGCATGTATAATATACACGTCAGGCCTGTTTTTTGCCAGATTTGGTCTGGCGTGTATAATATACACGCCAGTCTATTCTTGGCGCAATTTGGCTTGGTGCATATATTATACACGCCAAGACCACTGCTGCCACCCAAAGAGAAAAACTGAGAATAGGGGAGGTCCTTGTTGCTCCCCCACTAGCCAGCCCACCTGCATTTCCTATAATTTAGTTTTTGAAGCATCCCACACGACATGCTGGGATACAGGGAATTAACATCTAACTATTATATAATTGTCTCCTTTCAGGAACGGTCTGCACAAAGATTAAAGTCTTGGCCGAAATTAACCAAGGCATGGCTTGAAAAGAAAAGGTCAAGCCCATCTTGCAAATGATCCAGTATACTACAATAAGCAAGAAGGGGATAGAACATGCAAACAAAAAGAGGGCACTAACATTCATCCTAAAAATGTGAAAACCATCCGAAACATAGTGGCATATCATCCATTACATATGTCCAAAACAAAAAAAATGTATGTCCCCAGAGCCTAAAATGTCTAACTAAATCAGAGCAGGTCTAATCCTTATCAGCACCCTTGGATTTCTTGTGACGGCGTGAGGTACTGTGGTATGTTCAAACCTCCCCCACCCAAGACCATGCTTGTGATAGCCTCCTGAGCAACGATCATGACTCCTTCTCACGAGCGCACTGCAAACATCACACCAAGAGGTTAGAATAAAAGTAAGAGCAACAAACCAAAATTTTTGAGCTGATCAACAAAACACTTACCATTTCCACATCCCGAAGATCAGCAATATTATGGTAGTACTCGGCCTGATTCACGGCTGACTGGTAGTTCTGCACAAAAAGAAATATCAGGTACAAAGGTCATAAGCGCAAAAATAGGCATTTCTCAAAAAAGAAAATGTACAAGAAAGAAAACTCACCCCTGGGACCAATTCAAGTGGGGGGACCCAGACCGCTTCAGCTGATAAGTGAGCCCGGTCGATGATGTTAGCACATAAACTTGAAAGAAAGGGATCATCAAGGCGTCTGAAGGTCCCCTGAACCTCAGTAGTCGAGCTACGAGAAGCACCCGTGCTAGAGGGGTCTGAAGGTCCAACACCCATAGACTCAGCAGGACCTGCCTCTGCCTCATCCTCGTCGTCGGAATCATTTCCCCTGCCAAACTGGGAAAAGAAGCAAGGATTCAGTTAGTAGAAACAAAATTGCATTAGAACTATTGGAAACTTGCCTAAAGAGAAAGGAGAACTACCTGAGATCGCAAACCGTCAAAGGCCAAAAAGTTGGAGTCGGGTACAAAACGGGGAAGGAGGGACCGATAGGGCAAGAACTCATACCACATCGGGTATCCTCCAGGCATGAGAAGATCAACAATAGGGACCCCATGATGGAGGAATCTGGCAGAGAGCTCCTCGATAGTGCCCTCAGGAGACATAACGTCTGCGGGAGGAGCCTGTGGCACGGTGAATTGATCTCGGTACTGACGTAGCACTCTCTCCCGCAAGTAATATGCCCTGGCCTAGGCCCAGTAAAATAAAATGATACGACGATCAACGAAAAAGTGGGACAGACCCACGGTGGCTCGATCCAAGAAGGGAGAACCAATGTATGGGTCAATGATGACCTACAATAGCAAAACAATCCTATCAGTCAATAGCCGCCATCAAACCCCAAAAAAGTGGGGGAGAAGAGGAAAGTATCCATACCTGCTCTGGGATTAGCAAGTCAAATTGGGACCTGAGGCCTAGCTCTAAATGCTTCATTTCGGCATCCCTGCGGCAACTCTTGTGCCAGTTACTCATGAGCGGATATGTGTAACCATCGGAGATGAGGAGAGGGCGACCAGGTTGGAAGTGCAGGTACCCCCAAATCTGAAGAGAACAACAAACATAAAAGATGTGTCAGAGGCAAGATAGATGACTAGCAAAAAAAAAGGAGAGAAACAAGGGAAGTGAGTCAGGGGTTACCTCAACCGCAGGCCAGAAACTGACAATAGAACCTAGGTCCCCAACTAACGCTCGAGCGAGGCCAACAATTAGCACGGCATATCCAGCCCCGCCCAAGTTGTACCAGTGCACATTGTTCCAATTTCCCATGATACTAAGCAAGGCCAATGAAACACGGCCTCCATTGGCATTTGCAAAAAGAGTTTTACCCAGGAGGAAGAGGAGAGAGATGCGAGCCAGCATCAAGGCACGCCCAAGCTCAATAGGGATATTCATATCCGGCGGGCCCAGATCCACCAACTCATTCTGATTATATAAATCGGCCAGCCAGGTTAACTTACCCTTAGTACCATGTATATTCTGGGAAGAGGGGAAATCCTTGATCAATTGAACCACATCGTCCCGACTTGGTACACGAAGGCTGGTCACCGGTGTGCCTCCTATCATAATCCCTGTAATCATCGACCAATCAACCGGGGTGATGGTTATCTCGGCTATCGGTATGTGAAAAGTCATGGTCTCAGTCCGATAGCATTCAAGTAGGGCCTTCAGATAGGCCGAGTTGCCCCTCATGGCGGGACATGAAAGGAAACTCCCAAAATCGACCTGAGCAAGGAGAAATTTCACGATCGGAGGAAGGTAGAGGTAAAGGCGCTGGAGGTCGAACCAGCCCCCATGAAACGTAATCGATGGCAAGGCCTGTATCAAGATAAAGAAGTATCAGATCCTGAAGATAAATCAACCTCACACAAAGAAAAGACAAAGCGGAAAAATAAGACTTGTTTTATTACCTTGCCAGCAATCCCAAAGTTTGAGATATGGATGTACTGCTAATCAAGTAGACCGGTACGGGCTGCCTCGCCCTGTATCTCATACCAAAGACAAGAAGAGCGCTGCACTGCAAAAAATTGCTCCCCCCGAGGATCGTAGACCACCTCAGGCCCCTCCTTTTGCCTTTGCTCCTCCTCATTAGACATTCTGAGGGAGACACAAGCAATAATATCAAGATATGTTAGTAGCAGGAAACTGATAGCTACGAGACAAAAGAAGGTAAATATGCCTCCTTTCATTTTCCATCAATCATATTTATTGTCATTTTTAAATGAATGCATCAAAAAAGGGGAGGGGAGTCCCAAGCCCCCACATTTTAAAAAAAAACACCACGGGGTACGTGTAAACATGTACAAATAAAAAAACAAAAAAGATTAAAAAAAAAAAGGAAAAATTAAAATGTTTCAAAAAATATATATAATAATATGTATATATACATACATAAACAAAAAGGGATTCAAAAAAATGGGAAAAATGAAAACGTTTTCCAAAATATATATAATAATATGTATATATACATACATAAACAAAAAAGGATTCAAAAAAAAAAATGGAAAAATGAAAATTTTTCAAAAATATATATAATAATATGTATATATACATACATAAACAAAAAATATTCAAAAAAAAAAAGAAAAAATGAAAAAGTTTTAAATAAATACAGATAATAACACATATATAAATACATAAACAAAAAAAAAGAGGTTTCAAGAAAAGAAGAAAAAGTTTTAAAAAAATATATATATAATAATATGTCTATACATACATAAAAGAAAAAAGATAGCGCATCATTAAAAATCATCACAACCAATCCACATCGAATAAAATCAAACTGGTCATAAATAATCATACTTGCAAAAAATCATTCATTCATCATCTAAAAATGAAAGAATCCTAACCACATTGCAAATAATTCAAGAATAAAAAGAAATAAGGTTAAAACAATGAATACCTTCAAGAAAATAGTTCTTTGATCTGACGTAGAACGTATGTTTGATTGGCAAGAGCGGACGTCGGCAATGAAACAATATTTAAATCAATCCAAACAAACCCTAGGAGGGGGTCCCATTTTGGTTTAGAAAAGGGGGGAGGAGGAGATTTTGAAAAATGCCCTTTTGGGTTGGGCTCGACTGGTTTAAAACCACCCTTGTTCTTGCTTAGCGTGTATAATATACATGCCAGGCCTCTTTTGGCCAGATTTGGCTTGGGCGCATATATTATACACCCCAAGAATGATCCTCCTTAGAACTGAAAAGGTGCACACACCCACAGGAAGCACCTCAACTTCCATTTGATCTGTTTGGGAGGCTATGCTAAAATAAATTGTTCAAGATCAACAAGCATGCTCAGAACATCCTAAACAAACACAAAAAAAATCCCCATAAAATAACAAAAATCCACAAAAAAACCCACATAAAATAATAAAAAAATACACATAAAATAATAGAAAATATAAAATTATATACATGTGACTTTTAAAAAGTGACACGTAGTCCCAAAAAGCGTTGCGACATTGATTCACTCCGCTCGGATAGTCATGCTAAATTAACTTCGGGATCGTTGGGTCTCCCAAAGACCTTGAACCCTACTTCATGCAGGGGCACCCATGGCTGATCAAATGGGGCAATCAATGCCTCATATGATTGGGCACTTGTGGACCTTTGCGCATTTGTCTCGCGCCTATCTTTAAGTATGGGTCGATCACCCTCTCACTCACGAAGCTGTTATATTCAGAATGAAACTTGAACATCGAACATATTCAATCATCATGAGAAGTGGACATTTTTTCTAGCATATTGGGCTTTCGTAACTTGTACCATCTCGGTTCTGCCCAGTAATGTCTCTAAGTGCTTGGGGACCTATAGCCTTGAGAAACGGATTTTTTCCCAACATACAGGCCTTCTGTTTACTCACCATGTTACCCACCTATGTTTGAGGTTCGTTCTAAATACAGTGAACCTGTCACTGATGCCTTGGGCCTCTTTGGATGTCTCTCTTCTTTGGCATTCGATCATTAGTGATCGGATACCAAAGAGGGGCATCTATAGACACCCAAATTTGACACAATGCCTGATCGAAACATACTTTGAGAGAGACACACTCCTGAGCTTTCGATAGCTTCTCCCATACCCTTAGGAATCTTCCCAAACCCTTAGGAACATGCCCGTACCTGTAGGAATTACCCCCGACCTCTCCAGACCTATAGTTGACCCTCCCGAGCAATGGTTAGAGAGAGATGAACTAGGCTTGGTAGGGACCTCTACTAGGACTAAATCTTATACCATTGAAAGTAGATGTTCCCAGCTTTCCAACAAGCCAAGAATCACCCTAATCTAAGTTGTAGATAAAAAGTTACGACAATCCGAAGTTTCCGGCCTGCGATGACTCCAATATACCAAGAGGAGTGAACCTCTCGAGAGGTCCTCAAGGGGATGAGCATGCTTGGTGCATATAATACATGCACCAAGCCATTTTGGAAAGAATATTATTTGGCATGTATCTTATACATGTCAGGCCATTTATTTCCAAAAATAGCTTAGCGTGTATATTATACATGCCAAACATGGGTGGGTCCCCTAGCGGGCTCTGGACGTCTCTGTTACTGTACATATGCTTGGCGTGGATAATACATGCGCCAGGCTTAGCTATAGTAACTGTTAGTTTTTGCTCAAAATTTACTTTTGGTGTTTGACTTGTTGAAAATCCCAATGTTTAAGGTGGGTTTCATTAGGACTGTTGCATCCTCATTCACCCTATTTGCAACCCTCTAGTCATTTGAAATCTCACCCTATCATCTACCATTGAAGACCATTGTCCACTTTTTCAAGCCTTTAAGATCCTAGGAAAATGAAAGGCTTGAAAATAGAGAGGCACCCCTCCCTTTACAAAGGCTTGAAAATTTTCCAAGAGAGAGAGATTAAAAGATCTCCTCCTCCCCTTTGGTGCACCAATGCCCATACAAATTCCAGAATTCTAAAAACCCCCCTTAGACCCCATCTTCCATAAAAACCCTTTGAGTTTAGGTGAGAACTATCCCTTAGCCCTCTCCTCCTACCTCTTATCCATCAAGCCTTAGAGGATTAGAACCGCCCACTCCATCTTTCCAAGCTATCAGAAGCTCACCAAGTACACTAACGCGTAGGTCCACAGCTATGCAACAAGGGCCCGAGAGCTCTGACTCTCTCCTCTATTCCTCTACCTTCTTTGCATTTCCTTTATCCATGGATTTAAGCTATTATGCCACCGAATTTTCGGTGTTTGCGGAGAGCTTGATAGGATCATAAGTGCCTTTGGGCAAGAGGAAGTGCTCTTTTCATTTTTATTTTTCCTTTATCTTGGCCATAAGTAGAGACCGCTTTCGAGTGGGTTGATCGGGTGAATCAGAGTCATATTTGGTACTTCAGTGCATTTAATATTAATTTGAGGTTTCTCGGGACACCAAAATCTCTGGGTGGCAACTCTAATTTTTTTATCAAAGCGAGTGCATCGTCGCGACGAACCTACGAGAGCACAGAGTTGCACAACAATCCATCTTTTGGAAGAGAAATTCGGAAAGGATCTCAGAATCCAGATTGTTCATGACTATTAGAACCTGATTTTTCATGTGAAAACATTGTCTCGATGGTCAAAAGTGAAGTTTGACTGATCAAACTTGAGATTTGATCTTCAGGTCACGTGGGTTCCACAGGGCTTCGAACCTACTTGAATTCATGACAGGTCGAATATATATATATATATATATTTGTATATCTATTTGCTCGATTCTCAATCGATCGAACTGGTCCTGACCGGTCCACTTTTATGATTCTGAAGCCTTTGAGAGAACTGACCGGTCAAAATAGCCATTTCGACCGGTCCATTTGGACGCTTTTCTTCTTCTCTATTTTTCTCTTGGAGTGCTGCTTACCGCGCGATCCTGACCGGTCAAATCTACGATTTTGAGCTATCAGAATGATCTTTTTAAGCTTTCCTTCAGCTGTTCTCCCTCAGATTCTTGCCAAAGCTTCGGGTTTCTTCTTAACTTTACTCTTTTCACCCATTTTTTATTTATATAGCTTTTACACCTACTGCAACACAACATGAACTAAAATCATCCATTAGTAGTTAAACAAGGGCTAACAAAGCTGAGATTTGGGTTAGCTCGCGCCTTGCGACGGGATGCACCATGCACCCACATATTCGGAATGTGCCCTTCAATAGCTACCATTTGCCCTTCAAATGATCCAGTTTAGTTTGCGCTGATAGATTAGAAAGCCAAGCATGTCATGCCAGCATCACCAATTCATGTTTATGATTTTCTAGGAGAAACGAGAAGACACCTCGAATGAGGGATGTCTACTTCTTCGACGCGTTCTTACATCACAAGAGTACGCCGAAGAGGGGCATCTGTAGACACCCTCATTTTACCCTCTCGAAATATACAATTTTTTTCGGTCAACCTTTGACCTCATAACCCAGATATGGGGACCATGTACTGAAATAATAGTAAATGGCTGAACACTGGCTAAAATAATAGCTCAGTTGTTTAGATCCCAACATAGAGAGACTATATACTGAAACAATAGTATATATTCAAAATACAGGCTGAAACAATAGTCTTACATTTCAGTCTAGAGACCAGACCCGGACAACCCCGAATTAAGCGTCTGAAAACCCTCATGTAATTCGATTGCATGCTAGACCACAAATGAGCAATCAGTCCCCCTTTTAGACCGAACTTCCTTTCCCAGACCATCTCGAGTCTCGATCACGCTCCTGAAACTAGACACGCGATCAGATTGAGTACCTCACTACTAGCGCACAGCTAGCCTACGCCCGGCCTAGCCTCACTGTCCTTGACCCTTAAGTTTCCTCGAATAAACAGTTCGAAAGTGGTGCTTAATTGGATTACGCACCCCAAAATGGGCGTGCAATTAGTTCTAATGCTATTAGGACTAGGAAACTAGCTGAGTAAGTCAGCCGGCCGCTCACTAAGTCGGTGACCGACTCAAAGCGGTTAAGCGCCAGGAAACCAGCACGCAATTCAATTAAATGCCAAAAACAGGGCATTTAATTAGAAAAAAACCTATAAAAGATTTTTTTCTTAAACAGCTCGGAGAGGCTTGCAATTTTCGACAGAGAACAGATTTTTTTTTGGATTCTGAAACCAGAGAACTCCGAGGACAAACCCATAGAGCGATCTAGTCATGATTTCGAGATTCAAGTGCCGAATCTTCGAGAATTCTCTCCACAGCCCCGGTCCTAGGTAAAAACCTTAGTTTTAGACCTAGGATATTTCTTTTAATTTTAATTATAGTTTTTAATTTTTAGTCCGATACTATAGCACCCTTTTCAGACCACAAATATTTTATACCTAGTTCTAATTCTCCAAATTCAGAACCAGTCCTTAATCCGACGGTCTAATTCACCCACCCTAGGCTTGAATTCCATTCTAAAATCTTAATCTACAGTCCTATCATTAATTTCTGGTTCTAATTCTTTGAATTCAAAACCAGTCTTTAATCATACGATCTGTTTTTTCTGATTTCGGACCCGAAGTCAGTCCAAAATTTTAGATTTTAATTTTAATTCTCTATTTTCATATCTCCAAAAATCCTAAATATGACTTTTAGTTTTTATAATTCTAGCTCATAATTTAATTCATGGTTATCATTTCGAAATCAACTCTGAAAAGCCTAAAACCTTATTTTACGATCTAAAATTTAATTTATCTTCAATCTCAGCCACCCGATTTGCCCAAAGGAGCTTACGGAGGGTACTTGAGAACGAGGCCAATCCTCCTTAGCATAGCGGGCCCAAAACCCCTTTTTCCTTAGGATTTTAGAATTAATTAATTACTTTTCTTTTTTTTTAGTATAAGTAATTAGTAGATTTAGTTTATTTCAGTATATTTAATTAATTAAGTGCATTAGATCTTCGTATCATTGATTAATTTCTCTAAATCAGATTTTAATTGGTTAATAAATTGCTTTAATTAGAATTAGTACGATTAATTCTTTGCTCTAGTTAGATTTTTTAGTATAGTTAATTCATTGCTTTAATTAGAATTTTAATAAAATTAGTTTATTTATTTTAATTAGATTTAAATAAAATCAGTTTATTTGTTTTAATTAGATTTTAGAAAAATTAATTCCTTTGCTTAAATTAGAGTTTCAGTAAAATTAGTTTTCCATTTCAATTAGAATTCTGGTAAGACTATTATAATTGCTTTAGTTAGAATTCCAATACAACTAGCATACTTGCTTAATTTGAATTCTAGTATAATTAGCATGCCCAAATTAATTAGAGTTTCACCAGAATTGCCACATGTGCACTCCTAGTATAATTAGGAAACTTGATTATAATTTGACTTCCGATGGAATTAGGAGACTAAAATTAATCGGAATTCTAGTAGCATTAGGACACTAAATTAATTAGAATTCTAATAAGATTAGGAAACCAAGTTAATTAGACCCGTTATAGAATTATAACAGTAGAATAGTTTCACTCACTCTGGCAAACTCATAGCTAAACTCACAATAGAATAGGGAAATCTAAACTGATCAGAATTTTAACCATAACAGGGAATAAAAGGGAAATTGAACTATCTAAATTAACAAAAAGACACTGCTGCTGACATTCACAGGCGGACGATTCAGTATAGAAGTAACTCATACCCGCTCTTAAGCGTGATCATTGACGTGTTGCAGCGTCGATAAATATCTGCAGCTGGTGATCGCAACAAACTAGGAACCTCCCTAGAAAACCTCTTTATTTATTTTACCTCCACTATTCCAAACGCCGCAACGTAGAGTCCACTTGAACAGAATTGGAAGCTACTGATTCAATGGGAACCGAGAGGAATCCAGAAAAAGCACGCACCAACAAGGGTATCCCATAGATGTGAACCAGTGAAGGAGTTAAACTAGAACAGGAAAACTACTGCAACCACTATGTTTGTAAGGCTATAAGCACATTCATCCATAGGTGCATAAAACCCATATAGATCTAAATGATAAACATGAGAAAAATACAGATTAAATGGAGCATTCAAAATGGTTGTTCATTGCTAAAAAGGACTTTCAATGATTCTACCCCCATGGCTGTAGGCTCTGCAAGATTCCAAGACTGCTCATAATATTATTACAAAATAGATTACAGCATCCAAAATAACCCTATCTGCTACAAAGATTTAGCACAACATTACTGAGCTAAGGAAAGAAAAAGAAAATGAAAAAGGAAGGAAACTAAACCCTAACCCTAATTCTAAAATGCGCACAGGCTAAGAGTATCCCTGGCTGGTTTTTATAAAATAACTTATAGCTATATATATAATCCATAAAGTAATAAAGTGCTTTGGCCAATCAGAAAAAGGGAAAAATCAAGGCATTGGTGGCTGTTCCCGTGGCTTATTCTCAGCCTAGTGTTGCCTCAAGATGTGGGGAATACCTCAACACATTGGGACATGTACCCTAGGTGCTGAGAAAGTCCCAAAATACCCTTGAAGTTTGAATGGAATGGCTAGAACCCAAGCCTCGAGTGGTTGGAGCTTCAGTTAATAAATCTCGAGAGGTTCTCGAGTGACTAGAGTGTTATCTGAAGAGTGCTCGAGTGGTTGGAGTGCTTCAGGCATTGCTGCTCGACAGGATAAATGGCTTCAAACATTCAGCTCGATAGGATTAATATGATGGTGCATAATTGCTCGAGAGGCTGAAGGTCTTCAACAGCTTTAGGCATGCAACTCGAGTGGATGGATGGACTGCACGATAGGTTCATTGTTTCAACAATAAAGCACTCAAGTGGATCAATGTTTCAGCAATGCAGCTCGACAGGCTCAGTGATTCAGCAATGTAACTTGTGTGGTTTAATGTGAGGCTTTTATTCAACTACTCGAGTGGTTCAAGGTAGCAACTATAATGTACTCAAGATCCACTGAGTAGAGATTGCTAAAGATGTATGTGCTCGAGCTACTCGAGTGCTAATTTGTTACAGGCATAGAACCACTTGATAGCTGCTAGAGTTTGGATTGTTGAAGCTGTGTTCCACTTGAGAGAGCTCGAGTGGGTGTTTGTGAAGGCACAGAGCTGCTCAAGCTCAAGCTTCCTACTTCTCAACTATTATGTCCACTCTGTTGCAGCAATCCACTAAGTATGGGCCCCACTTTTATCTCCTTGTATGACTTCTAGGGGTCCAAAGCATGTTGAATAGCCCCTATGGTGTGGACCACCATGGTGCATTCTCTATAATTCCATCATCTCTACAGCTTGCCTCTAAATTCTTTCTTCTTGGCTCTCATTAATTGAATTGTTGCGCTATGCTACAGTTTATTGTCATCTACAAAAACACACTTAAAAAGCAATTATTAACCAACTCAAAGGACTATTAAAGGCTAGGTTAGGAGGTGGAACGTGGCATAATCCAGAGATTAACACCCCTCCGTACATCGCCTGTAGTCCCTGATTACACGCATACACTCATGCGGTTAATTGGATTGCACGTGTTAACATACACACGCAATTGGCCCAATTTGGACCATGACTTTAAATCCCAAGACCCTCCAAATTCCTTGATTGTGTGCACGGATTCATGCGTTCATTTAGATTACACACAGGCCCACCTACGAGTAATTGGTTCCAAGTATAAGGGAACTGGGATACGCGACTGAGCCAGTCAGCCGATCATTCTCAAGCCAGTGACCGACTCAAAATTAGATTAAGTGCATGGGAGCATGTGCAAAATTCAATTTAGTGCTAGAGTGACTACGTGCAATTGATAAATTGCGCACTTGCCCCCAAACGCGTAATTACCCGTATACCTATATAAAGACCCCCCTTCCACATGCCATACTCACCAATTCACTAGTTCTTTCTTGTCATTCTTAAGCTTAGTCCTTTTAAAAAATTCGAGGTTCTCTCTAGGGTTCTCAAAGAAAGGAGTCAGGGTTCATTCTAGACTTCTAGACTTGCAGACTCTTCTCTAGAAGCCGTAGGTAGTCAAGCTAGCGATACTGACTAGCTAGTCCTATCTCTCGAAGGAGTATTGAAGGAATAAGCACTTAGCCTTAGATCTATAAGAAACCCCTGCTCAAATTCTTAGCCTAGAACTAATTAGGTCCCTAACCCCCTCTTAATATTTTTAAAATAGCCTCAACCACCAATTTACCCAAGGGAGCTTTTGGAGGGTACCCAGGAACGGGGTCAATCCTCCTTAGCAAAGCAAACCACCACCCCTTTTTTTAGATAGGTTTAGAAGGAAAAGGAAAGAAAACTAGATAAACTATAGGCTACCCATTGCTGTTGAAGTTGATCGGCCGACGTTCAATGAAGGAGTTAACTTGCATCTCGCAGAGCGTGATCAGTGATGTGTAGCAGCGTCGATAAATATCTGCAGCTTACGATCGCATCAACTTAGGTATTCTCTATTTAGAATTTGTCTTTTCCTTTCCAGCATTCAATATTCCTTAGTTCACTATTCCATCATCCTAGGCTAGAGTCCAACTAGACGTAATTGGGCCACTTATTCCGAGACCTGAAAGGGACCTAGAAAAAGCGCGTACCAACAGACTAGCGATCGTTATGGGACTTCTCTTGCATGAGTAGTATTAGTTTGCTTAGTTTGGTATTATTTTTCTACTTTTTTTCCTACTTTATTTCTAGACACAACCTGAACATATTTACCATCCCTGACTGCCCAATTACCTAGTTCTTCAACGCTTGAGAATTTCGAGAGTGCATGAACATCTTCCAAAAACTTGAAATGTCCAGAATTTGAAGATTGAACCTAAATAGTAATAACCCGCCATTGTCGAGATTTCATGATAATTCCGCACATGATAGTGGATCAGCTCATAGCTTAACCTAGATTCATCCCGAGATTAATAGGGCAGGCGAGGACGAACGAAGACCCTTCACTCCCCAATGCACCAGTAACAACAACGGCAGGAGAGAAAGCGGTATTGGACAAAACTTCATGGCCCAGCAACTCGTGGAACTCAGTGTCCAAAAACTGCAAAGAGGAGGAGAGGAAGTTGAAGAATTACTTGAATGCCTGTCATCGCATATGAGACCATCAAAGATCAATAAGCCGAAGAGGAATAGGAATGGCGAAGAGAGGAGAGGTCACCTCCTACTCCGAGTACGACATCACCTCATATATCACCACCGAGGCAGACCACTCGCACCTTCTTCAGCAAGAATCGCTAGGACCAAAAGCATCTTCGGACAATCAACAAAGACGCCAGTATCAAAATGAAGGACCTTGTCAATTACATGGCAAAGAGAGAGCGTCCTGGATTTTCATTTGGATTCAACAAATTTTGTCAGGATCTTGAGTTTAACCTACTAGCAGGCTTTAAGCCCCCTAAATTCAGCAAGTACAATGGCACTGGAAATCCGAACCACCATCTGGCATTATTCTGCAATGACTGTCGACCCATCCACAATAACCAAGGGTTTCTCATCCACTATTTTCAGAGGTGTTAAGACCTGAAAAGTACAACTTTTCACCCCTTAACTTAATCTCTGTTAGACCCTTAGTCATTTAATAAATGTATGTTAAGCCCATTTTGTAGGTAATAAGCAGCAGCTGCAGATAAGGCCCTAACCATGCCAAGAAGCCTAATTTTGCCCCAGAAATTCCTCAAAAGAGAGGGAGTTGGATCTAGACAAAGAATTGGCTGTTGCATAGGCAAAGCATAGCAGCAACAAATCAAGAAGTGAGCCTCGTGCAGATGTCGCAGGGTTCAATTATTTCAAAGAAAAATGCTTCGCGCAATTGTCGCGGGTTTCTGAAGCCAGCACACCAACTGCTCGCACTGTTCTCGTGCAGATTAATGACAGAAGGGCCCAGAAAGAAGATTTTTGGCAGTTCTTGTGAGGCTCAGTTATAAGCACTTGCACAACACTCGCACAGTCTCACGTAGCTCAAGAGAGGACCATTTAATCTTCGCGCGATTCACTGAGGAGAGAGAGCTCCAGGCATTCCTGCGTTCAGCGGTCGCGCAGTGGCCGCGAGATGCAGATCTTCAGGGACCGCTCGTGCAATCCAAATGGACGATGCAATTGCTTCGTCGCGAGGATCCCCGTGAGATTCACCAAGAAATCAATCACGCACGCGATTCCCGTGCCACTCAAATGGAAAGAGCAATCCCGCGATGACCAGACCAATCTCGCGATGACCAAAGTATCTATCCCACGATTGCAAGAGCTTAAAGTCAATTTAATCCCGCGACGACAACTTTATCACGCGACAAGACTTGGAAACTCCTGCTACCTAGCGAGGCTCGGGATCTTAACTTCCCCCCACTTTTGTAGGGACAGTCTGGGAACTTCCAGTAACTAGGGTGCGCACTCCAATGCTCCAATCTCCATACACACGCCCTGAGGCATCCAAGGAACAGAAATGGCCCACATTTGCATCATTAAAATTAGGGTTTTCCTAACCCTAATGCTCCCACAGCCGACTGCTATATAAGCCTAAGCCTAGTTTAGGTTTAGGGGGACGGAATTTGAGGTTGTCCTCTTGAATTAGCTGTAGAGTTCCAGGAGGCTAAGGTTAGGGTTTAGGTAGCATCTTTTTCCTTTTTCTTCTCTCCATAGTCCAGCACTTGCTGGCTATGCCTTTGTATGTTTATTTGGAACAGTTTCAATGGTGTTTTATAATAGGATGTTATAATTAAATGGGATTGGTGTTTGAGGGTTGTTCTGTATAAGGCTGCTGCCTTGAGATCTTCCATTGCTAAGTTGTATTGTAAGCAATGGAGGATTGTTTTTAAGGATTTATTTAGATCCAAGTGACCTGTGTGTCCAGGTTAGGCACATTGCAGGCCTATGCCACACCACAGGATCCACTAAATCTGAATTCCCATGGGAGCCTGAGCTGGTAACCTTGTGAACATGGTGGTGGCATTAATCTACTTGTTTTGTCTCAGACCTCTGTGAGGAGGATAGCCTCTGTGGATAGTCAGTGACTATTTGAATGGACAGGTTATAGCCGTAGGGTGAGGCCAATTCACAGATCTAAGAAAAATTCTACTTCTCAGCACTTATGCATGTAGCCTTGTGAGAGATTATGCAGAGACAAACTCCACTGTATTTGTATAGACCCACCATCAGATGGCAGATCTGATCTGGCTGTAGATATTGTAGGCTTGTGACTGGATCACTGCTGTCTCTCTAAAGCAGTGAACAGCTAGATCTAAAGCTAGTACTCAAACTCTTACTGGTCCTGTGTGTCCAGGCTAGTGCACATTGCAAGCCTATGCCCCACACATAGAACTTTAGAGGTTGAGGTTCCTATGGATTCTTTAGCTGGTAGCCTGGATGAAGTAGTGCCTATAATGATAAACATGTTCTGACCCATCTATGGACTGTGGTTCCCCTATTGGATAGTCTCTGACCATTTGAGTGGATAGGTTATAGCCATAAGGGATTGGATCATGGCGCAGGGGTGAGTTAGATCATTTCTCCTCTTTGGGGATAATGTAGCCATTGGACATGACTTCTATAGTAGCAAATTTGAGTCTGAGTTATAAAACCCTTCAGATTTGTACCTAATAGCCTATTTCTCACCCTTTTTATATTTATTTTCTCACACTCCATCATTCTTCTCAACCATTTATCTAGTTTAAACATTAGGTTACCATAGGATTTAAACAATAGTGACCTTAAATCTCCATCCATTTAGGATTGCCAAATCTATAGTCAGATCTGGAGGGCCTTCTAAAGATAGCTCCCTTGGAGCTTTAGATCATTTTTTCATGTGGGACAAACTCTTACTTATTAAAACTTGCTACAACAGGCCCTATATCTTGCAGGTCTGTGTATTTTTAGACTTGCTACTCTGTAGTTTTCAATCCACCTTTGATTTATTTTCACTAACCCATTCTTATGATTATTTTCAATAAAGTTAGCAGCAAGCATCTTAAAATAGCCCAACAAGTTTTTGGCGTTGTTGCCGGGGAATCTTGATCTATTAGTAGACCCTAGATTTTTATATTTTTTATTCTTTGGTAGCTGTGTTTGTGAAATACTGCTGATTTACATTTGGAATTTTTCTTGCAGATCTGGACAGTAGCAGAGAAGGAAAGTTGAACTGCACTAGGAGTCTAGCTACCTCTGTTTGCATTTCTCCAACCTTCAAAACTCAGTCTATTTCTCCTTTACAAATTCCATGGCAGTTGATTAGGATAGTTGTAATTTTGTTTAGATAATTCTTTGAGTTAATTGCAATGTGTCTGCAAGTAGTCTTCCCTGCTATTGGTGTGTGTGCATGTTAGGAAGGAGATCCCTCAGTCCCACATTAGAGCCTCCTAACCACCCTGAGATAGAAAAGGCCAGAAGACCAAGAAGGCCCAGACATTCCACAGTTGAGCCCCTTACTAAGGATTTTAATCAAGCATGGGACAGATTCAAGGAGATGCTCAAACAATTCCCCCAACACAAGATCCCTGACTGGCAGCTTGTCCAGAGCTTCTATAATGGGATTGATGAGAAAAGCATAGACATGGTAGATGCCTCATATGGTGGAACCTACATGCACAGCGGATGAGCTGGGACTGGTTCACAGATTCAGATTCCTCCTCCTCTTAAACTAGATTATAGCTAGGCTTTTCTTTCTTTTCTTGTCATTGTAATTATAGTTGTACATTTCTTTCTAAGTTAATATAATTTTTATTGTATATTGCTTTGTGTATATTGTCTGTGTGTTTACCTTTTTTTTCCTGACTGTTACCCTGCACTTTTTGACCTTTGAACCAGTGAGGGCACTGCTCCTTATGGTTTGGGGGTGTGGCAGGGTAGGTCTACCAATAGAATAGTTAACTTTAGTGCAGTAGTGGTGGTGTAATTGGAATGAATAAGTCAATTTCCACTTAACTTGCTGCAATGAGAAAATTTGTGGAAAAATAAAATATTTTTTGCAGACATTTCGAAACTGAAAATTTTAAAATCTTGGCACCGCCATGAAGCTAACATCAAAAATTTTAAATTACTACCTAGTAATCCTAAGAGGAGAGAAAAAGGTGAAAATACACTCCATGAGTTAAAAAGAGAACCATACCTAGTGAGATTTAGGCCCATCAATGTTTGTTGAAGAGTGTTTTGGTATTTTTTCTGCTCTAAGGTTTGATTGACTCAACACTTTTTACTAGAAGTTAGGCACCTCCAAATCAAAACGGGTTGACAGCACTCATGACACTAAGGAAATGATTCAAGGCCCTCATTTGGATAGTTTGAGCCTGAAAACTCAACCTTTTAAAACTACCCTTTTGCATACACTCTTTAAGCCTCAAAAAGTCCTATTTTTCTTTAACAAACACTGGAATAGTTGCACCTTAACCTCATGACCTGATTCAACCTTACCCTCACTCTAAGAAATCAGAAGGTAAAGGAGGAGTTGAAGGAAGTGAGAGTGGTCCAACATTTGGTAGAAGGAGAAGAAAAGTAATTTATGAACAACGGTGTGTTGGTGGTATTTGTGTGGCTGTTCATCACAAAAATCATAAAAATAAAAAGAAGAAAAATAATAAAAAGAGAAAAAGGAAGAGAAGTTTGGAGAAGAGCATCATCTAAAAATTGAAAAGAAGAGGAGAAACTAGCCACTTTGATTCTGAAATATATCAACTAAGATGAAGTTGTGCTGAAATGAAGGTAATGAAGTCATGAGTCACTCCATACCTTGCTGATTTCTCAATTTTGATTTCCTTTTTACCCCTTCATTCTTTATATCCCTCACCTATACGCAACATTACAACCTATTCAAAAGACCTTGAAGATCCAAAGTGAAATGAGCTGTCAGGTGGAGATGAGGGAGTACCTAATCTATGGTGAAGAATCATGAGGATGTCAGAAATTAGAAGCTTTACCTATGCTCATGCATGTAAGCCCATTTGGGGTCTATAACTGCTCTTAAGCTGCTTTAAATGTGAACACCCCTAGATATTCATTGTTGAGAGATAGCCCTGGTGAGAATTGGGTCTGACTTGTAACTTCATTAGGGTTGTATCCAACCTGATTTTTGAATTTAAGGCAAGCTTAGTATTGATATGTGCACATTGAATTTCTAATGTAAAATGATTGGTGGAAATGCAAACACATGCTAAAAAATTTTTGAGTTTTAAATGGCCTGCATTACTGCTACAATTTACTTTGAATTCTAAAGGAAAATGGATTGATGCTTTATTCATTGAAATTTGTTTTGCCATTGACTGCGCCAATTTTAACTATTTTTATTGTGAAGTTTGTGGGTATTGTCACTGAAAACCCTCAGGAGACTTCACTCGTCCACTAGGGATCACCTAGGGGTTTAAAAGGCTTGGTACATATGCTAAATGTAGCCGTGATCCCTACGAAAGTGGCATTTAATTAGTTAAAGCTTTGCTAAGGGACTAGCAAAGCTTAGGTTTGGGGGTGTGTTAAGACCTGAAAAGTACCACTTTTCACCCCTTAATCTTTGTTAGACCCTTAGTCATTTAATAAATGTATGTTAAGCCTATTTTATAGGTAATAAGCAGCAGTTGCAGATAAGGCCCTAACCATGCCAAGAAGCCTATTTTTGCCCCAGAAGTTCCCCAGAAGAGAGGGAGTTAGATCCAGACAGAGAATTGGCTACAGCATAGGCAAAGCACAGCAGCAACAAATCAAGAAGTGAGCCTCACGCAGATGTCGCACCGTTCAATTATTTCAGAGAAAAATGCTTTGCGCAGTTGTCGCGGGTTTCTGAAGGCAACACACCAACTGCTCGCGCTATTCTTACGTAGATGAATGATAGAAGGGCCTAGAAAGCAGACTTTGCGCAGTTCTCGCGAGGCTCAGTTATAAGCGCTTGCGCAGTCTCGCGCAGCTCAAGAGAGGAGCATTTAATTTTTGTGCGATTTACTGAGGAGAGAGAGCTCCAAGCATTCCTGCGTGCAGCAGTCATCCAGTGGCCGCGAAATGCAGATCTTCAGGGACCGCTCGTGCAATCTAAAAGGATGATGCAATTGCTTCGTCGCGAGGATCCCCACGAGATTCACCAAGAAATGCGCGCGATTCCCGCTCCACTCAAATAGAAAGAGCAATCTCGCGACAACCAGACCAATCCCGCGATGACCAAAGTATCTATTCTGCGACTGCAAGAGCTTCAAGTCAATTCAATCCCGCGACAACAACTCTATCACGCGACAAGAACTGGAAACTCTTGCTACCTAGGGAGGCTCAGGATCTTAACTTCCCCCCACTTCTGTAGGGGCAGTCTGAGAACTTCCAGTAACTAGGGCGCACACTCCAATGCTCCAATCTCCGTGCACACGCCCTGAGGCATCGAAGGAACAGAAATGGGCCACATTTGCATCCTTAAAATTAGGGTTTTCCTAACCCTAATGCTCCCATAGCCGACTGCTATAAAATCCTAAGCCTAGTTTAGGTTTAGGGGGACAGAATTTGAGGTTATCTTCTTAAATTAGCTGTAGAGTTCCAGGAGGCTAAGGTTAGGGTTTACGTAGCATCTTTTTCCTTTTTCTTCTCTCCATAGTCCAGCACTTGCTGGCTATGCCTTTGTATGTTTATTTGAAACAATTTTAATGGTGTTTTATAATAGGATGTTATACTTAAATGGGATTGGTGTTTGATGGTTGTTCTGTACAAGGCTGCTGCCTTGAGATCTTCCATTGCTAAGTTGTATGGTAAGTAATGGAGGATTGTTTTTAATGATTTATTTAGATCCAAGTGACCTGTGTGTCCAGGTTAGGCACATTGCAGGCCTATGCCACACCACAGGATCCACTAAATCTGAATTCCCATGAAAGCCTGAGCTGGTAGCCTAGTGAACATGGTGGTGGCAGCAATCTACTTATTGTCTCAGACCTCTGTGAGGAGGATAGCCTCTGTGGATAGTCAGTGACTATTTGAGTGGACAGGTTATAGCCCTAGGGTGAGGCCAATTCACAGATCTAAGATAGATTCTTCTTCCCTGCACTTGTGCTTGTAGCCCTGTGAGAGATTATGCAGAGACAGACTCTCCTGTATTTGTATAGACCCACCATCAAATGGCAGATCTGATCTGGCTGTAGATATTGTAGGCTTGTGATTGGATCACTGCTGTCTCTCTAAAGTAGTGAACAACTAAATCTAAAGCTAGTACTCAAACTCTTACTGGTCCTGTGTTTCCAGGCTAGTGCACATTTTAGGCCTATGCCCAACACACAGAACTTTAGAGGTTGAGGTTCTTATGGATTCTTTAGCTGGTAGCCTGGATGAAGTAGTGCCTACAATGATAAACATGTTCTGATCCATCTATGGAATGTGGTTCCCCTATTGGATAGTCTGTGACCATTTGAGTGGACAGGTTATAGCCATAAGGGATTAGATCATGGCACAGGGGTGAGTTGGATCCTTTCTCCTCTTTGGTGATAATGTAGCCATTGGACAGGACTTCTATAGCAGCAGATTTGAGTCTGAGTTATAAAACCCATCAGATTTGTACCTAATAGCCTACTTCTCACCCTTTTTATATTTATTTTCTCACACTCCATCATTCTTCTCAACCATTTATCTAGTTTAAACATTAGGTTACCATAGGATTTAAACAAAAGTGACCTTAAATCTCCTTCCATTTAGGATTTCCAGATCTCTAGTCAGATCTGGAGGGCCTTCTAAAGATAGCTCCCTTGGAGCTTTAGATCATTTTTTCCTATGGGGCAAACTCTTACTTATTAAAAGTTGCTACAACAGGCCTTGTATCTTGCAGGTCTGTGTATGTTTAGACTTGCTGCTCTGTAGTTTTCAATCCACCTTTGATTTATTTTTACTAACCCATTCTTATCATTGTTTTCAATAAAGTTAGAAGCAAGCATCTTAAAATAGCCCAACAAGTTTTTGGCGCTGTTGCCGGGGAATCTTGATCTATTATTAGACCCTAAATTTTTGTATTTTTTATTCTTTAGTAGCTGTGTTTGTGAAATACTGCTGATTTACATTTGGAATTTTTCTTGCAGATCTAGACAGTAGCAGAGAAAGAAAGTTGAACTGCACTAGGAGTCTAGCTACCTCTGTTTGCATTTCTCCAACCTTCAAAACTCAGTCTATTTCTCCTTTGTAAATTCCATGGCAGTTGATTAGGATAGTTGTAATTTTGTTTAGATAATTCTTTGAGTTAATTGCAATGTGTCTGCAAGTAGTCTTCCCTGCTGTTGGTGTGTGTGCATGTTAGGAAGGAGATCCCTCAGTCCAACATTAGAACCTCCTAACCCTGAGATAGAAAAGGCTAGACGACCAAGAAGGCCCAGACACAGAACAGTTGAGCCCCTTACTAAAACTAAGACAGTAGTCATGGGTGAAGAGCAACCCAAAACATTGAAGGAGTTGAATGCTCCTGATGATTATAATTTCCCATTCAGCATTCAATTCCCAGATGTTCAAAGAAACTATGAGATTAAAACCTCAATCATCCAAATGCTTCCCTCTTTCCATGGGCTCAGCAAGGAAGACCCCTATAAGCACATTGACCAATTCTTGGCCCTGTGCATAATATTTTCCATCACTGGTTTGAGACCAGAAGCCACTAGATTAAGGCTCTTTCCTTTCTCCCTAAAGGACAGGGCCAACACCTAGTTAACTACTATCCCAAAAAACAACATCACTTCTTGGAAAGACCTCCAGACCAAACTTTTGACCAAATTCTTTCCAGAAATTAAAACCAGCCAGTTGAGGAAAGCAATACTTGCTTTTTCCCAATCCCCAACTGAGGATTTAATCAAGCATGGGACAGATTCAAGGAGATGCTCAAACAATTCCCCCACTACAAGATCCCTGACTGGCAGCTTGTCCAGAGCTTCTATAATGGGATTGATGAGAAAAGCAGAGACATAGTAGATGCCTCTTATGGTGGAACTTACATGCACAACAGATGGGCTGGGACTGGTTCACAAATTCAGATTCCTCCTCCTCTTAAACTAGATTGTAGATAGGCTTTTCTTTCTTTTCCACTTCTTTTCTTGTCATTGTAATTATAGTTGTACATTTCTTTCTAAGTTAATAGAATTTTTATTGTATATTGCTTTGTGTATATTGTCTATGTGTTTACTTTTTTTTTTTTGACTATTACCCTACACTTTCTGACCTTTGAACCAGTGAGGACACTGCCCCTCATGGTTTGGGGGTGTGGCAGGGTAGTTCTACGAATAGAATAGTTAACATTAGTGCAGTAGTGGTGGTGTAATTGGAATGAATAAGTCAATTTCCACTTAACTTGCTGCAATGAGGAAATTTGTGGAAAATTAAAATATTTTTTGTAGACATTTCGAAACTGAAAATTTTAAAATCCTGGCACCGCCATGAAGCTAACATAAAAAATTTTAAATTAGTACCTAGTAAACCTAAGAGGAGAGAAAAAGGTGAAAATACACTCCATGAGTTAAAAAGAGGACCATACCTAGTGAGATTTAGACCCATCAATGTCTGTTGAAGAGTGTTTTGGTATTTTTTCTGCTCTAAGGTTTGATTGACTCAGCACTTTTTACTAGAAGTTAGGCACCTCCAAATCAAAACTGGTTGACAGCACTCATGACACTAAGGAAATGATTCAAGGCCCTCATTTGGATAGTTTAAGCCTGAAAACCCAACCTTTTAAAACTACCCTTTTGCATACACTCTTTAAACCTCAAAAAGTCCTATTTTGCTTTAACAAACACTGGAATACTTGCACCTTAATATCATTACTTGATTCAACCTTACCCTCACTCTGAGAAATAAGAAGGTAAAGGAGGAGTTGAAGGAAGTGAGAGTGATCCAACATTTGGTAGAAGGAGAAGAAAAGTAACCTATGAAGAACAGTGTGTTGGTAGTATTTGTGTGGCAGTTCATCACAAATATCATAAAAGTAAAAAGAAGAAAAATAATAAAAAGAGAAAAAGGAAGAGAAGTTTGGAGAAGAACATCATCTAAAAATTGAAAAGAAGAGGAGAAACTGACCACTTTCATTCTGAAATATATCTACTAAGATGAAGTTGTACTGAAATGAAGGTAGTGAAGTCATGAGTCACTCCATACCTTGCTGATTTCTCAATTTTGACTTCTTTTTTACCCCTTCATTTTTTATATCCCTCACCTATAAGCAACATTACAACCCATTCAAAAGACCTTGAAGATCCAAAGTGAAATGAGCTATCAGGTGGAGATGAGGGAGTACCTAATCTATGGTGAAGAGTCATGAGGATGTCAGAAATTAGAATCTTTACCTATGCTCATGCTTGCAGGCCTATTTGGTGTCTATAACTACTCTTGAGCTGCTTTAAATGTGAACACCCCTAGATATTCATTGTTGAGAGATATCCCTGATGAGAATTGGGTCTGACTTGTAACTTCATTGGGGTTGTATCCAACCTAATTTTTGAATTTAAGGCAAGCTTAGTACTGATATGTGCACATTGAATTTCTAATGTAAAATGATTGGTGGAAATGCAAACACATGCTAAAAAATATTTGAGTTTTAAATGGCCTGCATTACTGCTATAATTTACTCTGAATTCTAAAGGAAAGTGGATTGATGCTTTATTCATTGAAATTTGTTTTGCCACTGACTGCACCACTTTTAACTATTTTTATTGTGAAGTTTGTGGGTATCTTCACTGAAAACCCTCAGGAGACTTCACTCTTCCACTAGGGATCACCTAGGGGTTTAAAAGGCTTGGTACATATGCTAAATGTAGCCGTGATCCCTACAAAAGTGGCATTTAATTAGTTAAAGCTTTGCTAAGGGACAAGCAAAGATTAGGTTTGGGGGTGTGCTAAGACTTGGACAGTACCACTTTTCACCCCTTAATCTTTGTTAGACCCTTAGTCATTTAATAAATGTATGTTAAGCCTATTTTGTAGGTAATAAGCAGCAGCTGCAGATAAGGCCCTAACCATGCCAAGAAGCCTATTTTTGCCCTAGAAGTTCCTCAGAAGAGAGGGAGTTGGATCCAGAGAGAGAATTTGCTGCAGCATAGGCAAAACATAGCAGCAACAAATCAGGAAGTGAGCCTCGCACAGATGTCGCAGGGTTCAATTGTTTCAAAGAAAAATGCATTGCGCAGTTGTCGCAGGTTTCTGAAGGCAGCACACCAACTGCTCGCGCTATTCTTGCGTAGATGAATGATAGAAGGGCCCAGAAAGCAGACCTCATGCAGTTCTCTCGAGGCTCAGTTATAAGCACTCGCGCAGTATCTCGCAGCTCAAGAGAGGAGCATTTAATCTTCGCGCGATTCACTGAGGAGAGAGAGCTCCAGGCATTCCTGCGCGCAGCTGTCGTGCAGTGGCCGCGAGATGCAGATCTTCAGGGACCGCTCATGCAATCAAGAAGGATGATATTGCTTCATTGCGAGGATCCCCGCGAGATTGACCAAGAAATCAATTGCGCGCGCGATTCCTGCGCCACTCAAATAGAAAGAGCAATCCCGCGACGACCAGACCAATCCCGCGATGACTAAAGTATCTATTTCGCAACTGTAAGAGCTTCAAGTCAACTCAATCCCGTGACGACAACTCTATCATGTGACAAGACCTGGAAACTCTTGCTACCTAGCGAGGCTCGGGATCTTAACTTCCCCCCACTTCTGCAGGGGCAGTCTGGGAACTTCCAGTAACTATGGCGCGCACTCCAATGCTCCAATCTCCGTGCACACGCCCTGAGGCATCGAGGGAACATAAATGGGCCACGTTTGCATCATTAAAATTAGGGTTTTCCTAACCCTAATTCTCCCACAGCCTACTGCTATATATGCCTAAGCCTAGTTTAGGTTTAGGGGGACGGAATTTGAGGCTATCTTCTTGAATTAGCTGTAGAGTTCGAGGAGGCTAAGGTTCGGGTTTAGGTAGCATCTTTTCCCTTTTTCTTCTCTCCATAGTCCAACACTTGCTGGCTATGCCTTTGTATGTTTATTTGGAACAGTTTTAATGGTGTTTTATAGTAGGATGTTATACTTAAATGGGATTGGTGTTTGAGGGTTGTTTTGTACAAGGCTGCTGCCTTGAGATCTTCCATTGCTAAGTTTCATTGTAAGCAATGGAGGATTGTTTTTAAGGATTTATGTATATCCAAGTGACCTGTGTGTCCAGGTTAGGCACATTGCAGGCCTATGCCACACCACAGGATCAACTAAATCTGAATTCCCATGGGAGCCTGAGCTGGTAGCCTTGTGAACATGGTGTTCGCAGCAATCTACTTGTTCTGTCTCAGACCTCTGTGAGGAGGATAGCCTCTGTGGATAGTCTGTGACTATTTTAGTGGGCAGGTTATTGCCTTAGGGTGAGGCCAATTCACCGATCTAAGACAGATTTTTCTTCTCTGCACTTGTGCCTATAGCCCTGTGAGAGATTGTGCAGAGATAGACTCCCCTGTATTTGTATAGACCCATCATCAGATGGCAGATCTAATTTGGCTGTAGATATTGTAGGCTTGTGACTGGATCACTGCTGTCTCTCTAAAGCACTGAACAGCTAGATGTAAAGCTAGTACTCAAACTCTTGCTAGTCCTGTGTGTCCAGGCTAGTGCACATTGCAGGCCTATGCCCCACACCCAGAACTTTAGAGGTTGAGGTTCCTATGGATTCTTGAGCTGGTAGCCTGAATGAAGTAGTGCCTACAATGATAAACATGTTCTGACCCATCTATGAACTGTGGTTCCCCTATTGGATAGTCTGTGACCATTTGAGTGAACAGGTTATAGCCATAAGGGATTGGGTCATGGCACAGGGGTGAGTTGGATCCTTTCTCCTCTTTGGTGATAATGTAGCCATTGGACAGGACTTCTATAGTAGCAGATCTGAGTCTGAGTTATAAAACCCATCAGATTTGTACCTAATAGCCTACTTCTCACCCTTTTTATATTTATTTTCTCACACTCCATCATTCTTCTCAACCATTTATCAAGTTTAAACATTAGGCTACCATAGGATTTAAACAATAGTGACCTTAAATCTCCTTCCATTTAGGATTGCCAGATCTGTAGTCAAATCTGGAGGACCTTCTAAAGATAGCTCCCTTGGAGCTTTAGATCATTTTTTCCTGTGGGACAAACTCTTACTTATTAAAACTTGCTTCAATAGGCCCTGTATCTTGCTGGTCTGTGTATTTTTAGACTTGCTGCTCTATAGTTTTCAATCCACCTTTGATTTATTTTCACTAACCCATTCTTATCATTGTTTTCAATAAAGTTAGCAGCAAGCATCTTAAAATAGCCCAACAAGTTTTTGGCGCTGTTGTCGGGGAACCGTTTTATTTGGAACAATTTTAATGGTCTTTTATAATAGGATGTTATACTTAAATGAGATTGGTACTTGAGGGTTGTTCTGTACAAGACTGCTGCCTTGAGATCTTCCATTGCTATGTATTGTAAGCAATGGAGGATTGTTTTTAAGGATTTATTTAGATCCAAGTGACTTGTGTGTCCAGGTTAGGCACATTGCAGGCCTATGCCCCACCACAGGATCCACTAAATCTCAATCCCCATGGGAGTCTGAGCTGGTAGCCTTGTGAACATGGTGGTGGCAGCAATCTACTTGTTCTGTCTCAGACCCCTGTGAGGAGGATAGCCTCTGTGGATAGTCTGTGACCATTTGAGTGGACAGGTTACAGCCCTAGGGTGAGGCCAATTCACAGATCTAAGACAGATTCTTCTTCTCTGCACTTGTGCTTGTAGCCCTGTGAGAGATTGTGCAGAGACAGACTCCTCTGGATTTGTATAGACCCACCATCAGATGACAGATCTGATCTGGCTGTAGATATTGTAGGCTTGTGACTAGATCACTGCTGTCTCTCTAAAGCAGTGAACAGCTAGATCTCAAGCTAGTACTCAAACTCTTGCTGGTCTTTTGTGTCCAGGCTAGTGCACGTTGTAGGCCTATGCCCCACACATAGAACTTTAGAGGTTGAGGTTCCTATGGATTCTTGAGCTAGTAGCCTGGATGAATTAGTGCCTACAATGATAAACATGTTCTGACCCATCTATGGACTGTGATTCCCCTATTGGATAGTCTGTGACTATTTGAATGGACAGGTTATAGCCATAAGGGATTGGATCATGGCGCAGGGGTGAGTTGGATCCTTTCGCCTCTTTGGTGATAATATAGCGATTGGATAGGACTTCTATAGCAGCAGATCTGAGTCTGAGTTATAAAACCCATCCGATCTATACCTAATAGCCTACTTCTCACCCTTTTTATATTTATTTTCTCACACTCCATCATTCTTCTCAACCATTTCTATAGTTTAAGCATTAGGTTACTATAGGATTTAAACAATAGTAACCTTAAATCTCCTTCCATTTAGGATTGCCAGATTTGAAGTCAGATCTGGATGGCCTACTAAAGATAGCTCCCTTGGAGATTTAGATCATTTTTCCCTCTGGGACAAACTCTTACTTATTAAAACTTGCAACAACAGGCCCTGTATCTTGCAGGTCTGTGTATTTTTAGACTTGCTGCTCTGTAGTTTTCAATCCACCTTTGATTTATTTTCACTAACCAATTCTTATCATTGTTTTCAATAAAGTTTGCAGTAAGCATCTTAAAATAGCCCAACAAGAGGTCACTAGTGTGAGAAGCTCTTGACCGGTTCTCTAACTTACACTTAATATGATCGATATACTCGATGACTTAGCTAGCCAGTTTCTAGACCAGTACAAGCACCTGATACAGGTAGCGGTCAGTCTCAGTGACCTGATGACAACCAAGTAAAATTCTGATGAGGAATTCAGTGACTTCATGAGCCGTTGGAGAAGACTCACGACGCGAACTGGAAGCCAGATGAAGGAGAAGGATGCGATAGATATTATCACTGACATAGTTAGAGAGCCTCTCCGAAACGCCTATATCATAAGTGATTGCCCAGATTTAACCACTTTTCATCTGTGCCCTTCTCACATACAACCACACATCAAGAGCGGAGACCTCTCCCTCTCGATAAAAGTATCGAAAGGTGCCTCTTGTAGCAGCTCAGAGATGAAGAACAACAAGAAAGCCTCAGGCTCTAAGCAGGTGAACATTGTTGCCAACCAAGGGCAGAACTACGAAAGCGGGAATTCCTAGCTAAGGAATGTCAAACAAAACTAATACCATAATCAAAATCAACAATGATATCCCAACTAGAGCCAAAACCAGTACCAGAATCGTAATCAATACCCAAACCAGAATACATACCAGACAAAAACCAAAATACAGCTCAGAATTGGGCGACTAATCCTCAGAACTACAACAACGTACCCAGCCATAGAACTTCAACAAACAAGCCAAGCCTGGTTACCAACCCAAACACGAACATTACCCTTCATTGCCTAATCCCATCCTCAACATTTTACACCTTCTTAGTAACCAAAACCTGGTCAGAATTCCACCAGAACAACCACGCCCTTGATCAGCACAATTAGACTATAGTAAGTTCTACGCGTTCCATCAGTTCGCGAGACACAATTTAAAAGACTGTTGGGTTTTACGAGATGTGATTTATGACATGAATGATCAAAACTAGATCAACTGAGAGTCCCTTAGAAGTCCTAATCAAAACAACAATTAGCCTTTGCGGAACTTGGGGATTATCAATAATCGCATGCCCAACCACAATCAAGGACCGGTCTCCCACATAACCAAGGTAGACCTCCCCAGCCGACTGATCATTCATCCCTCAACCTTTATTACCCGCATTGATCCCCCGAACACCTAAGTTAGCCTGATAACACCTCAGAGACTCCCAACCGTTTGATGGCATCCTTCGACCTTCATAACTCGAATTAAACCTCTAAATCCCCCACCATACCCGAATTTCACCCGAATATGAGAACAGTCGTTTAGGACCCTAAGACCTAACCTCCACAGACAGCCCTTAAATTTAGAACCAGCATTGACACCTCTTCCCCTATCTGACTCTGAACCCGAAGCCGAAAGAACCATTTCTCAAAGTTTCCCAAGAACCAAGGGTACTCCAAATTAGGACTCGGAGATGACGGCTGAATGCGACCCAGCTGCTGAGACAAGTCAGTAAGATGAAGAATTGAGCAAGCAAGAGGCATTGATCTCTACCTTTCTGGAAGAAGAAGACTACACAAAGCCTCCCTCAGTGGAATGGCGTCACCCTGGTATGTATCCCTTCCTCAAATTTCACCTTGTTTATGAGAAATGTTTTAGGAGGGTCGTCAACACAAGTCACGGCATGGCTCAAGGATCAACAAATGACATGTCGAGTCCTCAAGTTAGGAACTATCCTCCGTTGTTGCTCCCCCAGAAGAAAGAGAACGTGAGCACCCAGCCACTAGAGAGGATAACGAGAGACAAAGATACAAATATGCCTCCCCCGCCTCATGTAATTCCTCCACCACTAGTTCTGGCACCTCAGCCACCTCAGCCGGCTGCAAATAGGGCACATAGACCTAGGAAAGAACTAGCCCTGGAATCAGGCCTAGAATATGATCTCCTACGATACCTAGAGAAAGTTTCGGCTCAGATATCAATACTGGAACTCATCAGGAAGTCACCAGAGCATTACCAACTACTGATGAAGGAGATAGCAGAGATGCATATAGATGAGGATAACACTCTAGATCAACTGTATGAGATCACCTTAGTCATGCCTCAACCCCTGGTGCTTACCTTCATGGACGTCGACATGCCGAAGGAAGCATTATGCAGAAGTTCAGCCCCAATATACTTAACAGTAATGATTAGATGGTTCTTAGTTCCTCATGAATTAGTCGAAGCAGGTGCGAGACTCAACATCTACCCAATGATGATGTTGAAGACCCTCGAGTAAACAGAACAGGATAAACGACCTTCATCATTATCCTTCATCGCATATGATGGCTCCCGACGCTTTGTCAAAGGCATCATCAAGCTTCAAGTTTGATTCAGACCAATGACAATTGGCACCACGTTTCACATGTCAGATTCCTCCAGCACTTAAAATCTGATTTTAGGTAGAAAATAGTTGGAGTCCATGAAGGTTGTGGTGTCCACATATCACTAATGCATCAAGTTCCCCCACGAGGACACTATCATTAAGATAAGTGCCGACGCCCCCTTCGAGAACATGGATGCTGATTACACAGAGGGCATTCCGACAGCACACGACTCAATGTTGTCTACTGGCCACATCAAAAGAATGAAAGACCTCGACAACACGTTCGTGGCAGAAGTCAACCCTTTATGATCTCCACCGATCCCTCAACGAAAAGTAACCAAGCGAGGAGTTGATCCCGATCTTACACTAATGTACGACGCAATCCCAATCGTGACAAAAGGCTAGGACCTCATGTATCAACTAGGAAACATCTTGCATACAGGACTAGGGGAGAATAAGCAAGGGCGAATAGGCCTTATTGTTCCAAAGAAGGTGGTCTGTAAACACACTGGTGTAGGATACAGCCCAGACGGGAAAGAGGCACGCGCCTTCATGACATCGCCCAAGTGGTCACTATATGATCACTTTATCTATGGGACTACCGAGAAGGCCGATGTACCAAAGTGGGAAGAATCCCTCACCAAGCCCCAGGTGACAGAAATTGAGCAGATGGTCAAAGCCTTCACTGGCATAATAGATTTATGTTTGAATGATGATATGGACATATCGGTCGAGGGAGTCGGCCCATTATTTAGGACTGAAGAGCCCCTATCACCGAAGAGCAGAAGCACCGCAAACCTGAATGACTCGTCTAGGACTGGGAATCAACCAACAAAGAAGACTTCCATATTGCTATAATAGGAGTCAAAGAAGAGTTGATGCTTGATGATACTCAGTCACCAGAATCATCCCAACTTCAAATATTCTGGAAACCGCTAGAGGAAGAATGATATCCACCACCGAGTGACGATGAGGAATATTGGTTAGATCTCCCCGCTCTCGAGCTAGAAGAACAAATTGGTGAAGACCTTCAGAGGCCATTCGAGGATGAGGATGAACCCAACGCAAAGACTCTGACCCTGACAGTGAAGCACATTTCAAGTAGATATTGACGAGATGGGAGTGCACATTGGGATATTCCTACATCTCTCAACCATACCAACCTCACTGTAGAGTATGCGCCTTCATCCAAACATATCGCAAAACCCAACTGGAAGAGCCCACAAGCTCAGGGGATGATCAACTAGACTCACCTGAAGAAGAAGAGTCAAGGAACCTCTGGGCATTCTTCGAAGACCAAGCAATCCTCATAATTGAAGAGGGTAAGTCATCAGCTGGACTGCTGCTGTCCTCACTCATTCAGAGAATCACACCAGAAGAAGCCTACAAAAAAAATGCCAAATTCAAAATGGATCCACATCATTCGAAGGCTCGCACAAACGGCTTCAACAGCAGTCTTGCTTCCTCAACTAAGAGAAAGAACTATGTCGATTCCGCTTCGAGAATTCAACCCCGTACCGTACTTATTATCAAAAATAAGAAAAAATAGAAAACCCAAAACACCTAAAAATTTAAAAATTGAAAACCAAAAAAATTAGAAAATTTTAAAAAGGAGGGGGAGCCCTTCATCCCGGACCCATTTATCGACCAACAAAGATACTTCTCTCTTAAGGCTACAAGTAATGGTTATGCCGACGAAGTCAAGGAAGTAATAACTGATATACCCGTGCCAAGTCTTGCCACTACTTTCGACGCCACAAAACCACACTTTGATCTCGCATGTAACCTTACTACTTTCCCCTCGTGTGAGCGCAGAATGTCTTAACAGAAAAGCAAGCCAGTAATCATTCTCGACGAGATACTCTACGACTTGGAGAGGAGGATGAATAGCCTCCATTTGCATGTCATTAAGGATGATGCAGTCATCAATTGCATTGATGAAGGGTTACCTCTCGCAAAACTAACCCCCAGTGTAGTAATCTTAAAGTTTATGAACTTACTGACAATGAAAGAGAAGGACCAATTACCGAGAATACATAGGACTTCCAATAGGTCATCAGACACTTCGACAAGCAAACTCAAGCTGTCATAGAGCCCATAGAGGAAATCAACTTCAGCACTGAGGAGAAGCCCAAGAAGTTACTAATCAGTGTAAATCATTACCACAAGGAACGACAACAGATTATCCAAATCCTCTAAGATCACCTCATCTCCTTCGCATGGTCCTACGAAGACATACTCAGTCTAGACCCGAACTTAATAGAACACCATTAAGTCCTGGAACCTGATGCAAAACTAGTCAAGCAGAAACTAAGGAGAATTCACCAACAAATTGCACTATAAGTCAAAGAAGAAGTCAACAAATTACATAAAGCAAAGTTTATCTGAGTCGTCCTCTACCCAAAGTGGGTGGCGAATATTGTACCAATCGCCCAGGAAAATGGTAGAGTACAATCATGTATCGATTTACGAAACTTCAACCAGGCATGTACAAAAGATGACTTTCCTCTTCCTCACATTGACACTCTGGTCAACAATACTGTCAGAAACAAGATATTGTCCTTCATGGATGGCTTCTCCAGATACAACCAGATCAAGTTAGCAGAATCTGACCAAGAGAAGACTTCATTCACTACGCCATGGGGAACTTATTGCTACATCGTCATGCCTTTCGGCCTTAAGAACGGAGGAGCCACATATCAGTGCGCCATGATGGCTATATTTTATGACATGATGCATAAGTGTGCAGAAGTCTACGTCGATGACATACTAGTGAAGTCACAAACCTATGTAGGACATGCTAAAGCACTCCGATTGGTGTTACAACGATCCGAGAAGTATCAGCTAAAGATTAATTCGAAGAAATACGTGTTTAGAGTAACCTCTGGAAAACTGTTAGGATTCGTAGTCAGTAAATGAAGAATCAAAGTCTATCCAATAAAATCAAAGTCATCCTCGAAATGCCACCTCCCAGCAACATCAAAGAATTATGAGGCATGATAGGAAGAATGTAATTCATCAGGAGATTTATCTCTTAACACTCAGACCGATGCGACCCTTTCTACAGATTACTTAAAGGGAGAGTCGAGTATATATGCGATGACTAGTGTCAGTAAGCCTTCGACAACATCAAGAAGTACCTCCTTAATCCTCCGATACTAATGCAACCAGTTCCTAGAAGACCTTTGATTCTATATGTTTTAGCAAATGATAAAGCAATGGGAGTCATTTTGAATAGCATGATGAAGACAGGAAGAAGGAGTAGGCCATCTACTACCTTAGTAAGACGATGGTCAAGTACAAACAAAAATACATGATAATGGAGAAGACTTACCTAACACTAGTATGGGCTTTAACAAAACTACAAAATTACTTCGAAGCTCACAAGATAATGGTACTAGCACCCATGGATCCTCTGAAGTATATATTCGAGAAACTTGCCACATCAGGAAAGATTGCTCGATGGCACATGCTACTATAAGAGTTCGACATCACCTACGTCATGCAAAAGTCTATCAAAGGATAGACTGTCACCGACTACCTCGCTAATCTTCCACTCCCAGGCAATGAGCTAGTACGCACTGACTTCCCTGATGAAGACCTAGTTTTGGTTCAAGAAGAAAAACCCGGTAAAACTTTATGGACCTTATACTTTGACAAGGATCTTAATTAGAAAGGAAAGGGCATCGGGATAATTTTATTGAGCACAGAAGGAGTCGTCATACTTAAAGCTTTCCAGCTCGATTTCCCAATCACTAACAACATTGTGGAATATGAAACCTTTATTGTCGGACTACGAGAAACACTACAGTTGGGTATCAAGCAGTTGAAGACCATCGGCGACTCCAAACTTGTGATTTGATAAGTAATCAGAGAATGGAAGACCAAAGAAAGAAGATTGATGGCATATTTGGAGACTGCTCAGTTTCTGATATAGAAGTTTGAGAGGATTTCCTTCACTCATATCCTGAGAATAGAGGACGAGCTAGCAGACTCCCTCGCTACGCTAGCATTAATCATATTGATATCAAATAGGCCTGCACACAAGGTGGCATGGAAAGTTAAGCTAGAACTACTAGTTCTCCAGAAGACCATGAAGCAAGAGGAAGCAACTACCACAAGAAGCCTCGCGAAGAAAGAAACTTCCATCGCAACTCTCAGATTTTAGCAATCACCAATCGATGACGGATAGCCATGGAATTACGATATTTAGAACTTTCTAAAACATCGATATATCCCTCCTTACGCTACGAAGATTGAATGAAAGACTATAAGGAACCGATGTGCCAAATACTGCATCCTAGGAGAAGTACTTTACAAAGAAGCCTTCACTAAAGGAGTACTACATTGGTGCATCACAGAGGTCGAAGGACAATACATTATTCGGGAAGCACATACTAGTGCCTGTGGTGCCTGATCATTATTTATATGTGTATCTAATTAAGTGTTAACCTATTGCAAACGCATAGTGGAAATTACAGAGCTAGTATAGGATCGTTCCCACGAAGAAGTTATCATCTTATCTTTATTTCTACTTTTATTTCAAAGTTTATATTTATCTTTTAAGGTCCTAAACTACTGGAGAAATATGAATAAAGAATGAATTATTAATCTAAAGTGCATAAAATAAATCCTAATCCCCCTCCTTCAGATTGAGGTCCTCAATCCCAATCTTCACCTATTGGATATTTATAAAATTAAACAGTACCATTACACTATATTGCAGTCTTCTAAAATTTGGTCGTCAATCAAAAACTAAAATTCTTCAACACGAATTTAATCTAATCAACAATCTCCTAAAATCTGGTCGTCAATCAAATTCTAGAAAATTGAAGATGGAAAAGTAAAAACCATTACACTAATCTGTAAACTTCAACCCGAGTCATCAATTCGAATCAAAATCCGAAAAAGTTTACAAAGAAAGAAATAAAAGAAAATAAAATCTAAACTAGAAAGTAAAATAAATATTTCTTTCACCCCTCAGCTGCAGTCGTCAATTGCTTCTAAGAAATTAGGATATCTACACTAATCTTCAACACCCAATAGCAGTCGTCAACTGCTCTTGAGAAACCTCGGATATCTAATCTACAAAGAAATAAAAATCTACTCTAATGATCAAAAGAAAACCCAACCTCAGTTGCAAATTCATGCTGAGAATTTCTTTGATGGTTTATTCCTACACCAGGCTCTCTTATTTATAGATCATAAGGAGTCGGTTTACAAAGTTCTAATTTTAATAAAAGAAACTACTAAAGTAAAAGTGTCCTAATATAACTCTAATTTCTAATTTTATTCTTTCTTGCTTTCAAATCATAGATGTGCTTCTAGAGTGTTCTCTGATTTTCAGTAATAGAGTCCTTTTAAGAGTATTCTTCGTCAATCTCTCAGATCCATTGTTGGTCAAACTTATAATTGTAAAAGACTTCTAAAAGTATGCATGGCGATGTATTTTCTCTCATTCAGCAACAGTGGACAACTTCTATTTTTGAGAAATCATAAATTACGATTTTTTTTTTCAATTCATTTTGGAAAATTGTAAATCACGATTTTCTATTTTCTGTAGGCTTCTAGCTAACGATTCTTCATTATGATTCTTTACTTTTTCTTGTATCAACTTAATACGGCTTTTCTTTAGAGAATCGTAAATTACGATTTCTCTCTTCTCAGTATATTGTTCCGCACAATCGTAAAACATGATTCGTCATTTCTTTTTAGGCAAAGATTTGTCTTTTAAGCTCAATCATCTTTTTACTGCTTTTTGAGTTCATTTTAACAAAGATTATACTTTAGTTGTATTTTACTATTTTCCTTAATATGTGCACATCATTAACTTGTTAGTAACAAACAAAGTCCTAGCATCACTAAGTTAAGGGTGATAAAATGGTAAATTATGTGACTGATCACACCCCCAAACTTACGTTTTGCAAGTCCCTAGCAAACAAGGAAACATAAAATATCTAAAACTATGAATTTAAATGTCACTTTCGTAGGGAGCGCGATTTCATTTAGCAGATGCAACAAGCCTTTAAACCCCTAGGTGATCCCTAGTGGAGGAGTTATAGTCTCCTGAAGGTTTTCAGTGAAGTTACCTACAAACTTCAAAATATATTTTTATATTTTTCAGGAATTTTTAAAATATCTTTTAGATATTAATCATCATATGTTTGGTATGATTTTCAAAAATTCCAAATCCTTCACCTTTACTTTCTATCACAATAATTATCCTTGATCACAACTTAGCAATTTCAATTCTATACAGCGTGGAGTGTGTGCATATCAGTAAAAAGTTTATCCATCATAGATTTTTCTAAACTGCAGATTTAGAAAATATTTTCATCCAAGCTATCATTATTGGCATACTCTCAGAAGGATATAAAAATTTTTAGTTTTCACATATGATATGTACATGATAAATTCAAAGGACAATAAGAAGGTAAATCTCATGGAATGGATAATCAATTCTGATCATATGACTTTTCGTTCATTCATAGTATTTATTTCATGCATCTCTACTAGACTCATACTTTTACAAATCATAAATTGCAAAGGTCTTTCCTTCGGTTTCTAATGGGGCTTTGGGTTAAAAGGGTTTCAAAGAAAGGTTTATAGGGTGTTCAAAAGTTTTTGAGAATTTAGTTCTTCCTTTTCTATCTTTTGTAAGTATCCAAAAAGTTGAATGACTTCTTTCTATTTTTATTTTTTTCTGTTTTCTTGTATAAATCCCATTTTCATAGAATCGTATGTTACGATTTCTCTTTTAAAACTCTATTAAATCATCTTTTTATGATTTTTCTCTTCTTTTCCCATATTTTCTTGTATTTCTTCTAAGTTATACCATTTTCAGCAGATCCCTTATCTGTTAAGCGTATACTCCTTTCACTCCCTCTTCTTCCCTTCTTTTATATTCTAAACTCTAAGAAATTATAAGGGTGAAAGGTAGAAAGCTTTCGGTAGTACATATGGGTAAAGGTTTATAAAATTTTGGTACAAAAAAATTTGGTTTTAAGCTTCTAATATTGGTTCAAAGGATAAAATATTTTCTAGAATTTTGGCTTTTTGGCTCTACTGTAACAAAAGTTGGCCTTTGATCATTTTCACAATTTACTAGCATAGATGTCTTCCTGTTTTGATATATTTAACAGATAGTTCTAAAGAAACAAATCATCATAATTACAGAATATCTTGATTCTAAGTTCAACAATATGAGATTTCTCAGTAAAAGTTCAAGGAAAGTTTAAGTTTGAAAATAAAAGCAGCCTCTCTCAGAATATGAAGAGGCTGCATTAGCCCAAGATCTCACTAGTTTTATAATTTTGAAACTATAATCTAAATTTTGCAGTTTAAATTAATCATATAGTTTCAAACATTCATTAGATACAATGTTTAAAGGTGTTATTTATGAATTGTAACTGCTTTATTTTAATTGTTAAACTTTTGCTATGATGGATAGTAAAGTTTGATAGATTCACAATTTTTTTCTGTCATACTTTGCATATATTGATTAACTCTAGACTAAAATTACTATTTTTCTAATTAAAAGCAGAGAGATTAAAAAATTTCTAATAATAAAAGAAAAATAAAAATTGTTATGTACTAATATATACAGATTTGTATATCCCCCTCCCCCCAAACTTTAATAGGACAATGTCCTCATTGTACAAAACAAGGGACATAGCAAAAAAATTTTAACAAAATTATCATACCTATGAGGCTTATGAAGTACTGGAAGTTTAACTCACTTGGTGATGATGGATAGGGTACAAGGGTTCTTGTAGGTGGTGCTAGTGCTGGCAAGGCTAGTAATGAATAGGAGCTACTTATCTGATCTTCCGTAGAGTCGGATAAAATTACTGTCGAACTGTCCTACTCTGATTGTGGGCTCCATTGTAATCCTAAACTTACATGGTCGGTTATTGTTGCCACTTGTCGTTCCCTCAATTGACCCTCAACTGTTTCTTTCTTTTTCAATTTTTTACTCAGCATTGCGATCAAAGAATATTTCAATTCTATTTCATTTTTCATCTTCTCGACTTCAGTGCATAGTCCTGTTACTGTCTGCCAAAACTTGCTTGTGATTGATCTATTTTTCCACAGGTTTGGACTAATGACTCTTGCCATCCTGAAACTTCTGTAGTCTTTGTTAGCATTTGATTTTTCTCACGTAATTGAGCTTTTAATGACTCCTTAGCCTCCTTGTGAGTTTTTTCTCTTACAGTTTCTTTAAAATCTGGGTCTTTAATGAACTACCCAAACTGTTCTATCAAATTTGCTAATTTATCTTCATACTCCTTTTCTCCTTCCCATGCTTGATGGTATTCTCTATGCCTCCTATTCTCCTCTTGGAGTTGCACAACCTGGTCTTGGAGTGTTGTAGTAGCCTCTGTGACTCTCTTGGCTCTTTTGGCTGTCCAATGTGTATGATGTTCTCTCACGGCCTTTCGTTTTAGATTTATGATCAACTCCTGGCGTTCTTGGGCATTAGGCATAAATGTCTTAGACTCTATTTTTCAGCATTTGGATTTCCTTCATCACCCTCTTCACAACTCCTGGTACAAGAGCATTTGAGATTTTCCATTGCTCGACTACCGTCAGTTTTCTTTCTAGGTCCTGCTATGCGTCGAGGAAAGTTGGTGTTGTTGGAATCGTGGCTGGAGGAGATGGTACTCAGATCATTAAGTCTATGAAGCCTACCCTTGGGGTCGCAGAACTTTGTCCTTCCTCTGGTGCTTCAAATGTTGGGGTCGGTTATGTAACGATTGGACTTGGGAATGGAGCAATCAACTCGATAGGAGTAGGGTATGGCTAGAGGCAGCTGTTTCAACTTTGTCTGCTTCTATGACTTGTTCTTCAGGGGGGAACAACTTGCTCTTCAGTAGCTGCTGTCAGTGGTTTCATAAGTACTGCTTTTGTATTAAGTGGTACTGTGGTGGCCTCTGTAGAAGGGGGCAAAGCAGGTCCAGTGGGTGAATCTAAATCCAGATCGTAGAAATCAATGTGATGCTCAGTAGATGTTGGTGAAATCATCACTCCCTGTGCTGCTACCACTAATTTCTTTGGCACTATAGTTTTTTCAACAACTGGTTCGTCCCTTATGTATGACTCTGATACTAATTCTTGTGTTATCTCTGGTATAGAAGGGTTGCTCTTCTTATGTGTAGGTAGTGAAATTTTCTTTCTATTCTCAGCACTAAGAGTCCTCCTATAGGACATTACTATGAGGTCATATTCTGCTGTAGGCAAAGAGTCTTCTTTGGAATCAATGTTGTATCCCACGTTGACCAGTAAGTTTGTGATTAGGCCTCCAAAAGGCAGACATATTTTATGTGTCTGATACTTTTCCAGATTCAATTTTCTCCCTTACGGTATCTATTACCTCCAACAGGTAGGATGGCACATCGAACCAGAATCGATTAGCCATAAGATATAGGGCCTTCGCAAAAAGTGCCTGTCTTTGTGTCCATGACCCGTATGGTGAATAGTCTTGCGAATTAAAACATCAAAGAAGTGAAGTGACAGACTCCTCCTTTCTAAATCCTTTCACAGGAAGAATGACCTGTCTTTAAGGGATCGGCCTAACAACTCTGTAGCCATGTGAGTAAAATTGAGAAGGTTCTCAGGGGGTTCTCTCAACATATTTGAGTCTGGGATGTCAAGGGACACCACAGGTCTCCTCAATGGCACATTCATTACCCTAGCAACCATTTCTTTTGTTAGTGAGATTGAGAGTTCATGAATGGTTGTGGTCAGTGCTGGTGTGGGTCCCTTACTACTATTGGTCAAATTTTTATAGAATAATCTAACCAACCTAGGATAGACTTGAGTTACTCCAGGCTCTAAGAAGTAATGGAGCTCGTCATCCCTAAAATATTTAATGGCTTCCCCACTAATTTCGCATTTTGCGAATGCAACAACTTCTATCGTAACCTCGGATCCCACAAGATGGTGTTCATTTGATGCTGAGATCCGACTTAATATTTTATCAACGGTCATTGGATTTTTGCCCTTGACCAATTTTGTGCCCTTTTTCGGGGCAGGAATCGGTTCAGATACTTCCTCTTCCTCAGGGGTTTCTCTAATAACCACCACTGAGGTCTTTGCCTTCTTTTTGGGTGGGGCTGCTCATTTACCTTTTTAGGCAGCAGCCCGTTCTATGATTCTTTTAATAGGAGAGGAGTCTGAAATGTTACCTTCCTCTTTAGGATCTTCCCGCCCTTATTTTTCATGTGTTTTTGCCATTCTATAAATTTTTTTAATATTTTTTTTTGCAAGATATAAAGAAGAGTGCTTAGTTCAACGAACCTTGTATATGTTAGTAAAAATAATTGCAAAAATCCATCGATGGAAATTTATTACCTTGTTCTTACTAAACCCTAGCTTCTAAATATGCGTATAGGAGATATGTAGAGCTTTCGAAATGAATCAGAAGTTACAGGGAAGGTTGGGAAGAGTAAGTCAGTTTAAAACGGTTGGATTGGGCTTTTAAAAAGGAGAGGGAAAGCAGACGGAGAAAACTGAAAGGTTGGAGGGTTCGAGAAATGGGGCCAATTTTACTCTTTCTTCGAATTTGTAGGCCTTATCTCTGTGCTGACCTGTTGAACCGGTCGCCACACTTGTTAACCTAGGGTTGTCAGTCCAACTCTAGCCTTTCAAGAAGGAAATACAAACCCTCATATCAGTCAAATCGTAATCGCTATGTTTCGTCAGATGGATTTTAGCCTAATGACGGGCAAACATAAATCCATACGATTGTCCAAAAACATATAGTAGGCTTCACATTACGATTCCTCATTTTTCGGCGATCTTACTCGTAATGTGATACCTAAAGGAAAAAAGAAAAGGATTAATTGTACATATTTTACAAGAGGTGCTATGGATGCGTTGGTAGCTCAACGATCCATGAGGTCTTTAAGTTGGGCTTTGAAGAGCTGATGCCTCTCGCTGGAATGCTCGTCCTCTTGGATTATTTACTGGTTGTGTAGGCAATTGATCACTTTCTCTCCTTGCCACTAGAAAAGCTAGCTGGCCTATCTGGCTTTCCAACTTTGTTATGGACTGTGTGTGTGAATTGAGCACTTGGGAGAACTGAGCAAGTTGGTGTAAGTCCTTTGAATGCTGATGCGACTGTTGCTATAAATCCCGAAGGATCTAAACAACCGTGGCATCAAGTGCATTGCTTTGTGGTCCATATTGGGGTTGCACGACCGATAATTGAGGTTTTTGTTAGAAAATTTGAGTTTAGGGAAATCTGGGTTGCACAGCTGCTGTGCTTGCTGCGCTCCTCTCTTGGAACCATAATTAAACCCAGGATGGTTTCTACATGACGGGTTATAGGTGCTCCAATAATCTCCCCTCTGAAAAGCCATTAGTTTTTCATTTTTCAATATCTCCTAGGCGCAACTGGGTTTTCAGTAAAATTATGAGTGTGGCTATTAGAATAGCCTGCTATAGAGCTGTCTGGAGTGCTAGATTTAGCTGTCATTAATATCACAATTTGTTGTTCCAGAGCTAAAATTTTTGCACTCTTTTCCTCCTTTACTTTATCTTTGGGGATATCTTAAAGTCCACCCCTCGCGAGCGGGGTATGGCGAGTAACATCAGGACCAGATCTAAGCAAAGCTTGTTTCTGTTTTGAATTGTTGGCCAATTTTTCGAATAAATTCTAGGACTATTTTTCATTCTGAGCCATAAAGGCTCCTCCACTTATGACATCAACTGTAGGCTGGTTGGTCTCAGTCAATCCTTGATAGAAACTTTGTGTTATCGACTAATTTGAGACCTCATGATGTGGACACTTCCATAACAGATCCTTCATTCGTTCCCAACTCTCGTGAAATAATTCTCCTGGCTTTTACCTGAAGTCTTGAATTGCCTGACGAATTTAGTTAGTTTTACCAATTGGGAAGTACTTGCCCAAGAACTTGGACTGTAATTCCACCCAAGTGGTAATACTTCTGGCAGGTAATGAAATTAACCATGCCTTCACCCTATCCTTGAGAGAGAAAGGAAACAAACGTAGTTTTACGGCTTCTTTGTTGGAGCTTGATTTCATAATTTTGATCCGCACGCACCTCTAGTGGAAGTATACAAGAGGGCTTGTCCAATGCTATGGGACTAAAATGTTCCTAGATGGACAAATCATCAGCCATTATTGAGGATTCTCTTGTAGAAATTCGGCTTGCCGCCAAATTACGTCAGAGAGTCTTTTCAATTTCTGGATCACACTCGAATAGATTTAGGCTTCGAGATCGGGTGTGATGAAGAAAAGAAAACTCTATTTTTTTATATTTTTAATTCTATATTTTTTTTCTTTATTCTAGAAAGCATGGAGAGAAAACAAATCTAAGCCTTGAGCTTCGCTGATTAGGGAAAGTTGAGACTTTGAGTCGTCGCTCCAAATAAACCTACGAGAGATTAAGAAGTGATCAAAGAAAGTTAAACATTTAAAGAAATATAAAAAGAGAAAGATAAATATTTATTTTAAAATGGAAATATAAATAAAAAGATAAATCACCTTCCCCAGCAAAGGCACCAAAAACTTGATCATTACTTATATGTATATTTATAGTCTTAACCTATTACAAGCGCACAACGGAAATTGCAGAGCTTATATAAGATTGTTCCCACGAAGAAGTTATTATCTTATCTTTATTTCTACTTCTATTTCATAGTTTATATTTATCTTTTAATGTCCTAAAGGACGTAAAATAAATCCTAATCCTCCTTTAGATTGACGTCGTCAATCCCAATCTTCAACTATTGGATATTTATAAAAATAAACAATACCATTACACTATATTACAGTCTTCTAGAATTTGGTCGTCAATCAAAAACTAAAGTTCTTCAACACAGATTTAATCTAATCAACAATCTCTTAAAAACTAGTCATCAATCAAATTCTAGAAAATTGAAAATATAAAAGTAAAAACCATTACACTAATCTACAAACTTCAACCTAAGCCGTCAAATTCGAAGATGTTTACAAAGCAGGAAATAAAACCAAATAAAATCTAGACTAGAAAGTAAAATAAATATATCTTTCAGCCCTCAGCCGCAGTCATCAATTGCTTATGAGTAACTAGGATATCTATACTAATCTTCAGCACCTAATAGTAGTCGTCAATTGCTCTTGAGAAGCCTTTGACATCTAATCTACAAAGCAATAAAAATCTACTATAATGATAAAAGAAAGCCCAACCTCAGTCGTCAATTGATGCAGAGAATTTTTTGGATGGTTTATTCCTACACCGGGCTCTCTTATTTATAGATCATAAGAAGTCGGTTTACAAAGTTCTAATTTTAATAAAAGAAACTACTAAAGTAAAAGTATCCTAATATAACTCTAATTCCTAATTTTATTCTTCCTTGCTTTCAAATCGTAGATGTTCTTCTAGAGTGTTCTTTGATTTTCAGCAACATAGTCTTTTTAAGAGTATTCTTCGTTAATCTCTCAGATCCATGGTTGGTCAAACTTCTAATTATAAAAGACTTCTAAAAATATGCATGGCGGTGTATCTTCTCTCATTTAGCAGCAGTGGACAACTTCTATTTTTAAGAAATCATAAATTATGATTTCTTCTTTCTATTCTTTCTGAAAAATCGCAAATCATGATTTTCCATTTTCAGTAGGCTTCCAGTTAACAATTCTTCATTACGATTCTTCACTCTCTCTTGTTTCGTCTTTACTTAATACGACTTTTCTTTAGAGAATCGTAAATTATGATTTCTCTCTTCTCAGTATATTATTTCGCACAATTGTAAAACATGATTCTTCATTTCTTTTTAGGCGAAGATTTGTCATTTAGGCTCAATCGTCTTTTTACTATTTTTTGAGTTTATTTTAACAAAGATTAACACTTTAGCTCTATTTTATTATTTTTCCTTAAGATTTGTACATTGTTAACTTATTTAGTAGCAAACTAAGTCCTAGCATCACTAAGTTAAGGGTGATAAAATGGTAAATTATTTGACTGATCAGTGATCACGCTGCAAGACAGAGACTTAAAGACCAAATCATATGACAAGGCTACTACCGGCCCACAATGACAAGGGATTTCCATGTCTACGTCCAATGTTGCAGACAATGCCTGGAGCACACTGCACTTATCAAGGCCCCATCGATTTCACTAACTCCCATGATCTCACCATGGCCATTTACAATGTGGGCCTTTGACATTTTTGGACCCTTCACAGATACAATCAAGAACACACACAAGCATGCCTTAATTCTTACCGTGACCTAATACTATACCAAATGGGCAAAAGCCAGGTCCTATGTCAGAATCACTGCTTCAACGCTAGTGAAATTTATCATTCAGAACATCATCAGAAGGTTTGGAGTCCCCAGAATGATAGTAACCAACCACAGATCGCAATTCATCACCGAGAAGACAAAGAGATTGTTCAAGAGATATGAAAGCAACCTGCAGCACTCGCCGCCCTTCTACCCTCAAGGGAATGGACAAACAGAGGCAATGAACAAAACACTAATTCAAATCCTGAAATGAACAGTGCCTGAGAGATTATCAGAAGCATGTTTGGCCTATTCGCACGACCACTGGCCAAACTCCTTATCTTCTCACCTATGGGATGGAAAATATCCTACCTTATGAAATACAAGTACCACCTCTATGTGTCCAACTTGATGATCAACTATCCATAGACAAAAGTAGAGTTGCCCTGCTCACCCGACTGGAACAACTCGATGAGACGCATCTAAGGGCAGCCAATGATGCGCAAGTATATCCAAGTAGGATGGCCAGGGCTTATGATAAGAAGGTCCTCGAGAGAACTTTCGAGATTGGAGAGTTAGTATTGACGAAAATCATGCCCTCTAAGCATGCTCACCCAAAAGGAAAAATGACACAGAATTGGGAAGGACCATATGTCAACGCAGCTACATATCCCGAAAATGCATACAAACTGGTGAATCAAGATGGGGAGAAACTTCTCAACCCGTGGAACACCATGTACTTGAGAAAGTGCTACCCTTAGCACCATGATCATCATGTTCTGTAGTCAAACACATACGTTAGAGCATAAAAAGAATGAAGATGTTAGGCTCAATCAAAACTCACTATTATTGTGTTAGTAAGATGCTTTCAAAATATATGCTTCGAGAAAGAGAGAAAAGTGAGAGACCAAAAGACAGAAAAATAAGAAGCATAACCAAGTGAGAGCAATAGGACGAGTGAACAAGTCAATGAGCCCAGGGAAGCATAAGCAAATTGTGAGAACATTCCTAGTAATCTTATTTGGAAAGTATAAGCAAGCTGTGAGGGCATCCCTAGTATCTTCACACTACTAGATATCATATTAAGGTGGTGGGAGGAGGACAAACTCTTGCTAACCTAAGAATATGAGACTTTGAAGATATCAAAGCATGATGGAGAGCTCACTTATGGCACCATACACCACCCAAGAAAAAGGTTGTTGCCTATCCCTTTTAAAGTAGTTGAGTAGAAAGCTACCCCTACATCATTGAGCCTTACTCCTCTTTCACCCTTTTATTTGATTTTCAATCAATGAGTTAAAACCTTCCCCAAGATATCTTCAAAAATAAAGTTGAAAACTCATGAATGACGACGGATGTAATCACCTATTGCCTACCACTCACCTCCTACCAAGAATAAGCGATATGATGGCCAATGTCAAAGGCGGAACCCAATATACGACTAATATAACCAAACATCCCTCAGATTCGATGATATTATCAGAGATCTTTCTTCGAAATTAACTCACCAAACACACACATAGCTCTCCATGGACCCAAGCACTCATAAAACCCCAAGAATGCTCGATCGCACTTTGACATTGGGGCTTTTTTATTCAGAAAAGGGATCACATTAGGGCCCTTGCCTGACCAAGGTTGGTTGAAGAACAACAAGGGCATCACTCAAGGTAGGCTGTCCAAGACATTACACTGCCTATCCTGTCACGCCCCTACACTGGGGAATTTTTTTAGATAGTTTCAGTTTTAGGATCTTTTCTTTCAAGTATTTTTCTTTCTCTGTTGCTTTATTTTTCCTTATAATGAAAAGTAAATACCAAAAAAAAACATACAACAATACTTCTTCTGTTACCAAACTCCGATTTCAGATACCTCCCTCCTTGACAATCAGCAAGGGGGAAAATAAAACTACTAATGACTTTGTTTCCATGTGCAAATATAGGTAGCCTTCAACTGCTATAGGGCTAGTTCGAAAGCATCCAAGTCTCTGATAACCGATGACGGAACCTAAGAAATCAGCTAAACTCTAAAGGATAAGGTGAAGGGGAGTCAAACGAGGTACATCTAAACCAAAAATCTCTATATATATATATCCAAAAATCTTTTTACATGAACCACCGGGGGCATACCCTTGTATATACAATAAGGGAAGAAATAAATAAATAAATACCCTACTCCCTCTGTTGCCTCTGGGATGGCCGGTTGCTCACTTAAGTATCATCAACCTGAGGATCTAGACTCTGATCCATCGAGAACTTAAGAGAGGCTCCCGGAGTAGGCGGAGGCATCTTGGGAGAGGGGCCAGTAACGAAACCTCCCTCACTCGCCTGACTGGGGGTTCGCATGGACCGCGAGTGTGAGGGGCCACCCGACATCACATCTTGAAAGATGAAATCCTCATGGGCGTAGTCCCTAATATGCTCGCAGGTCATACAACGAGGCCGACCAGCCAGGCAGTCAGTCGCCACTGACTCCGACTCAGCTAAGCGTCTAACCATCCCACGGATCCCTTGATCCCTCGTCGCCAACAGGTACCGCAGACTACCTATCGTAGCTTGCATCTTAGCTCACACACTATGCCGAATGGTGTCCAGCTTTGTCACATGGGCATCCTGGCGAATGAGGAGGCCAATAAGCATCTTTGCGTGAAACTGCTCCCGATCGCCCGTAGCAACACACCACCTCGCCTCTGGGATAGCAAGTGTGCGCTTAACCTCTAGGCGAGACTCCTCGAGCTAACAAGGCTGCATAAGAAAACATAAATCAGACCTACATACACCTACGAAATAAGAGAACGCCGAAGAAGAAGAAACAACAAGGTTCCAGATCGGCCCGCTCCCGAAGAAGGCGCTCGACTATCTCAGCAGTCAATAGGTCAGTGGCTGGCATAGGCAGAGGAGGCAGCACCACCCTATGCTACCACACGAGAGAAAAATGCAAATACATCAAGAAATGTTATACCCATAAAACAGGAAACAAAACTACACTAATCCAACATACCTAAAGACGAGGAGTAGAGTACTGAGGAGGAGCCTTAGGAGCAGAGTCAGGGACGGCCTGCATGAGAGAAAACAAAGGACAAACACAAACACGTTAGATGGAACTGATAAACAAAACAAATAGCATGCAAACACACATCATACCAGACTCTTCGGACGTTGTGAGGCAGCCCTAGCAACAACCTGGAGGTCCTCGGCCACCTAGTGCTGAACATATTCCAACGAGATATTAGGAAAGAACATCAAACAACATAAAAAAATAAAATACAACTCAAATGAAACACTCACCCAGCGAGCTAACTCGCCTCGTAGATAAGTCATCTCCTGGGCCTCGAGAATGGAGGACGCGACTGAAGCCGGATTGTACCCCGGGTAGACACTCCGACGACATCAAGCTTTGCTCTTTGTAAACACAACAAATAAACACACTAGAAACACAAAACACTAATGATCAAGCTTACACCAACTCAATGAACGTAAACACATACCAGTCGCTCAATTTTTGAGCACATAGCTAGTGGTTCATCCTGGAGGCGCTCAACATACTACCCCAGGCAGACTACATCCGCCTCCGTCGGACTCTGAATAATTAAGCATTAAAACAACATGTCAACTTAACTCAAACCGAATAAATAAGACTAAAGTGTAACAAGTAAAACAAACTCATAACTCACTAGAGCGCGATGAGACTCGGTCAACTGGGTCACAGCCTGGTCCTCTGCCACCCTAGCTTCGGAGATAGAGGCCATCAAAGACCTCAACATCTCCTCATCTGGGCGAGGAGCACTCCCCATCCGCTCCATCACCCTGTGAAGGGCATCCATCGCTCTGCTCCAGCAAAGATAATCTCTCCCTCAGCGTCGAGGTGGAATCAGGTCTGCCAACACCAAAGGAGCCACTCCCATGAAAGGGCTGAGTGAAGAGACAACCCCCACCTAGAGCTTGGAACCATCTCGAGAACTCCTGGGCATCTGTCTCATAGCGCGCCCCCATCACTCTTGTCCACCTAGCCTAAAAATCATCAATCTGATCCTTCATCTTCTTCTCAAAGTTCCGGTCGGAGGGGCTGCTCATCCTCTTCGTCACTCGTGGGTGAATCTTCGAGGGGACTCCCTGAGGGAGCCCCAACTACCGGGCCACTCAAGATAGGTGGAAATGCTCCACCTTCTATAAACAGTGGACCCATATGTCCACTCCAAAGAATGGCAAACCAGACTGTACGACAGCTTGTCCAACATCCTCCTCGGTTGCATATGGCCTTCAGATAACCTGTAGTCAGAAATAAACAAAATGACTCTTCAATAAAACCCAAAACTCAAAGCAAACAAACTAACAACATAAAGAACACGTACCTACCCCACATGCATATCCTCGAAAAGACATCGTGCGGTTTGGAGGTCCAAAGACTGGTGACGACACCCATCTCCTTCCGCCACACATGCATATGTGGGAAAGTATAATCGATCTTCGTTGGGACATGCAGTCACAGAAAACAAAGTGGTCATACGCCCAGAACTAAGGGACACTAAAAACAAAAAAATGAAGCAATCACTAAAAGAAAGATGAGATAACCAAAAGGTTATAAAAACTAATAACTAACTAAACCTCACCTGAAGAAAAGGGAGAAAGCCTTTGATAGTGATGATCCCTCGGTAGTACAGCTGCTCGTATATGTCCTCCAACACCACCGCACCATAAGCATACATTTGAACTCGATCGAGGTTCACAAGAAGCGTGAGGAAGAGCCCGGTCACACATCCCCAGGTCAAGGACGAAAATAGCACTACACCAAAAAAGTGCATCAAAAATTCCCTAAGGACTCGGTTCGCTACCACTCCCAGCTCCACCATGGGCTCACGAAGCCTCATCACTCAACAACACTCCTGATTTGCCCCCTCCTCTCGGAATGGCACCTCAGGGGAATGAACCCGCAAGCCAAAGTGTCAAAAAACCAGGTGACATGGATCATCCTTGGATTGGATCCTCGAGCCTATTACTCGAGCCTGAACACCTCCTTGCACACAGCTAGATAATCCACCCCCATCTGCCCGGTCATGAGCTCCCCCTCAAACCTAACCCCAGTAATGCGGACCCAATCCTCCGGGGTTGGTAACATCATCCCTACTGGGAAAAGCAGTGCCTACTGCTTCTCCCTCCACCTCTCCAATATGGCCCCGACCATGCCCCGATCAACCTGGTAGGGCTCAAACTCTAAGATTGGCCCAAAACCGAAAGCTACTAACCGCGCCTGCTAAAACACAGGCAGAGCGCTGTACCATGCATGAGATTCAGCCCATGCCGTGTTGATGGCCAGTGGGGGAGGCTTCTAAGGGAGCAACATAACCAAAAAGAAGAGCGTAAGATAAGCTACTGACAAATGACAACACCCAAGGCCAATCAAGGATAGCGACGAGGAATAGTAAAAATAATAATAAAAGCAAAAATACTAATGAGGATAATTATAAATAATACTAATGATAACAATAATGATAGTAATAACTAATAATAACTAAAAATAAAGTCAATAACGACTAACCACAGTGATGAAATTAACAAGCAATTGGCAAACCGACAATAGACGAAGAAGCAAATGGATAACAATAATAATAATAATAATGATAATGACAAAGGGAATGATAGCAATAATAATACTAGCAAAAAAATTATAATGAAATACGATAAACAACAAGCAATAAAGTAACAAAAATGACAGATAATAACAAGTGAACAGAGAATAAAATTGCGGCACATAAACATGGCGATAAAAGAAATAAACGTGTGATAATAATAATGGTAGAATCTACGATAGGCATGCGAAACATGAGAAAATACTAACAGAGCGATAAAGTAAACATGACCTAAAACTATATACAAGCATGATGCATGGATGCGCACACACACTAGAACTAAATACAGGTTCTGCGTAAAATAAAGAGGGTTTCATAACTTAGAAGCCTACGTCATAACCTAAGTTCTTAGAAAATTAAAGGATGCTCTTGTTCCTGGACACCTACTTGGTCCCTCGCAAAGAAATCCTCCAGTGGGAAGCGAATCGGATGCGGAGCCCGAGGTGAAGCAGCATCACCCTCAGTACCCTCTGCACCCCAATTCCCTTAGTAGCGCCCTCAGTACCGGCGGGAACCTCAGCCTCAATGACCATCTTGGGAGCATCCTCTCCAACAACCGCGGGACTCCCTCCACGCTTGGAAGCCCAAGCAACTCACCCTCCAACTCGGCCGCCAAACCCAACTCCGAAGCGGTCCCGCTAAACTCACGCTCCTTCTCAAAAGAAAGACATAAGAAACGACGCTCGAAACGGACGAGTAGATCGCAAGATATCTCAAAAACATAAAAATTAGAGCACATAGAAGCAAGGGAAGCAAGAAAAGTTGAGAATTTTAGAACGTGTAGAGAAATGAGAAAAATTTTCAGTTAAAATAGACTCCGCTAATCGCGCTCTGGGATCCTAGCGAGTAATTGAATTGCGCGCTCGGACTCTAACACGCATTCCGATTCGCGCGCACAATGCAGGACACAGGATTGGAGTCTCCGTCACCCAAGTGAAATGACGAACCAAAAATGTGCCTCATATCCGGCGCGCAATTAGAGTCACGCATCCTACCTTGGGCCCGTAATTCGAAAAGTCGCCCTGACACCTGCCCTAGTAGCAATCACGCGCCCAGTACCCACCGCGTAACTGGATTACATGCACAACTAACCACACAAAATCAACCCTCTTGACCCTCCAATCACGTGCACTCACACCTACACGTAATTGAATTAAATGTCCACATACATGCACGCAATTACTGAGCTTGAACTAAGAAAATATACACAGGCCGAGAGGGCACACCTACACACCTATACACTTATACATATATAAACTAACAGCAATAGGAGCAGAACCAAATCGAACCAATACACATACATACACACTAGACAAGTAAAACATGAAGAATATATGCAAACAAGCAATAAGCTACAACAAAAATTCAAACTCGAGAAAATACAAACCCAAAGGCAAAATTTTTAATAAACCTAAGATCACTCCAAAACTAAATCAAGGAATCAAAGAAATACACAAACATTGATAAACACATACAAACAAAAGCGACCAACACACGGATAACCAACCCGAAAACAAAATAAAACTATGAACCGAAAAGTTACCCAAAATTAGCTATTGACTAACCATAGGCCAATTAAAACCCAAAAGAATTAATGAATAAAGTCGAGTATTTGGTCAAACAAAATAATTATTCAATAAATAAACAAAATTCATTACAAATTACACTGGAGGCATACTCCCTGAATATATAACTAAAACAAAAAACTTAAATTCAGAACATTCAGGCAATGCACGCCCAAATGATGATGCACAAGAAAAGTGATGACTAGGTGGCCTGCTGATGTCTTGTGAATAATTTCTTAGAACAAACACTCAAAGACGCCCCAAGGCTGAGGCATACCCCTATGGAAGGCCGATCTTGAAAGCCCCGAGAGACTGGCTCACCGGAAGCCAATCAGAGGAGGTAGAATATGAAGAAGAGGTGCTCTTTTCTTTAGCTTTCGTCCCTCCACTGACCTCATCATCTTCCCTACATCCAACATAGTAGCACTTTGGGTAAAATTAACTTCATTGACCCTAGTGCTGCTCTTCATTGCCAACACATCTAATACCCAAGAATAATCCAACATCACGACCCACCTTTAGGACATAGCATGGAGAAAAGACATTAAAATTCACAAATTAAAAATTCACAAAACTAATCTAAATAAACAAATAACGAATTACGCACCAAAATCCAAGCCCCTAGATCCCTATATATAGGCCATAACCTCTAAACAACAACATAACAAGTGTCTAACCCATAAGCACACCTCATCCATTTAAATCAAAAGAAGACACCTAGCCCCTCTAAGAAACACAATCCATGGCAAATAAAGATAAACCAATAGCAAAGAAACACTTACCCTCCTAGAAAAACAATCCAAGCCAAAATAAATACACTAATAATTCCAAGACACACAACCTCTATCCAAAGTCACACGTGCTCAACAAATGTCACCCCAACAAAATAACAGGACAAAATGAAAACCTCCTACCTTAAACAAACAAACACATGACATAAATAAAAGCAATCCCACCAAAAATAAAAATGTAATAAATAAATAAATAAAATTAAAATGATAAAAAACTGAACGCCAAAGATAACAAAAATAACACATAGGGCTGCTATGTTACCACATGATAACCCTAACCCATGACAGCCCAAACACAACAATAAATGAGTAAAATAAAATAAAAACAACATAAAAAATACAAAAAATAAAGAAATAAAGAAATAAAACCAGGTTAAAATAATGGACAAACAATAATAGAGTAAAGAGAGAAGACATCCCTTCAAAGTCCCATTACGGTGAACGAAAATCCCCGAAAACCAGCCCATCAGAACCCCGAAAAGAAAAACAGGGACAACACAAAAATAGGCAGCAAACCAAAATAACAAAAGTCCCATCGTGATAAAAAAGCACAACAAAACAAGAATAAGAAAAAAAAGACACATACAATGAAAAGCACAATAAAAACAAACAAATAATATTCCACTAAGATCAGAAAATAGACACACCCCCATCGCAAAGCAAACAATAACAAACATAAACAAACATAAATAAACATAAATAAATAAACTGACAAGAAAAAGAATACAATAAATAATTTTATTCATAACTTAAAACTTATACAAGTGTCACCGGAGGCATACCTCCTGAACATACAACCCAAAACGAAAACATGAAACCTAACCTACAACCGAAAACAAAAACGAGGAACCCAAAACGCGACGCGCAGGAGGGAGATAGCTAGATGACACCATACCATCCATTTGTATGACTTCCCTCCTGCCATCTTCACCTCCTCCAAACAACAGGGACGGAGGTATACCGTCGCACTGGCCGGCCGTCTCGACCATAGCGGCACTTTAAAAAATGAGCCCCTTTGACCACAGCGGCACCTCCAAATCATATCGCCATCAGGGATCACCTCAGGCCGTAGAACACACGAAAATGATAAAGAACAGAAGAAACGACATCAAAATGGAACACCGAAGGCTCGAATTTAAAAAATAAAGAGAAAAATTTAACGGCATGAAGAAAATCGGAAAACCTTACGAATATATAGGCACCAAGCCAATTCCGCGGCCACCATCTCACACGCAATCCGATTATGCGTTATCCCCAGAGCGTGCATTTTGAGTTAAGCGCAACAGCCCATGCACGTAATTCTGCCCCTGTCAAACCAGAGAAGTGACAAGCCAATCCTTCACTTCATGTGTAGCATATAATTATAAATAAGTGTCGACTCCATAGCACGGAATTCGAATCGACACCCGAACACTTAAGACAGCGACTAGGCGATGCTTCGATTGCGCGCGTTAGACCAGGCTGCATAATTCAATTACAAGCATCCCATGATGGGCGTAATTTCTAAAATAGTGCCAACACGCCCGACCAAAGGACAAACACCTAATCCAAGGCATGAACAATTACCCTCACCACCACGATCTATCATATGATCACTACTATCCCACCATGTACCAAAGATCACACCAAAGGGCGAAGAAAGCCATAGAAGATGAGTATTTTGCTTTTACTACTGACCAAGTAAGCAGCACGGGAAGTCATCCCGACAACGTATAAACACCAACAAGATGACTTTGAGTTCATGTGAAAAATTTGAACAAGAAGCACAACAGTCCTAGAGCCGACAAAGACAACCAATGTGGATGACAAGAGTGGTTGTGTGATTCCACATGCCCCCATAACGAGCGATGCCCCATTGACAATCCTCCTACTTCAGACAACCTTGTCCCATTGTGCAACACCTCACATACTGACCAAAAGCAATGACTGCCAATGCCCTGTCATACATCAACACGATAACATGTCCCATCGTGACAGAATGCACACACAATCAACACCATCCCAACTCCTGAGCTAAACCAACCAAACCCGTTATCCCATCAAGACATCAACACTAAAAATAAACCCCTCCACAACACGACCCCACCACCAAGCAAACCTAAAACATCCCATCACATAAACCAAGATTTGCCAATGAAAGAAATGAACCATCACTATCTCATCAACCAAGAAGTCATCACCACGAAATACCCCATCACGCAAACATCAGATCTAATCTCACAATCCACAACATGCAACTAGAAGGGAGGCTCAACCAATGTCCCTTCAAACTGCTAATACTAAAAACAATCATCCCATCGCATAACCATTAGGTCCCATCATGTTACCTCGCATATCGAACAAAAGGGAGACCAACCAATGTCCCGTCGCGAACAAGTAAACAACAAACCCTAACCTCCCAAGTGTCCCATCGAAGTATACAAACCCATTCGGTCAACCTTTGACCTTGCCCACGATCTTCAGAAAGTGACCAACCCTCTCTGAAGACTCTAAAACCCCACATCTAGGACTCATACACCATATAAACAGTGTAGGAGGGAGCTCTTGGTTGAAATCTCAACCTTTGGGGCTCAGACCCGACTCATCAAGAAAGATACCAAATTATGCGCCTGAACATAGGCGCGCAATTCGATTGAACGCATGGATACATGCGTGCAATTGGTCCAACTTGATCCAGGTCTCTCCATCCTGTGGACCACCCTAAAACCCAAATTATGTGCTTCACCCAAGTGCGCAATTCGATTGCGCACATCACTTGTGGCGCTATTGGTCCAACTTGGACTAGGGTTTCCCCCTCCGTGCACCGCCTATAGTCCTTGATTACACGCATACACTCATGCCCTTAATTGGATTGCATGTGTTAACATACACATGCAATTGGCCCAATTTGGACTAGGACTCTGAATCCCTAGACTGCCCAAATTCCCTGATTGCGCACACGGATTGATGCGCTCAATTGGATTACATGCAAGCCCACCAGCACGTAATTGGTTCCAAGTATAATGGAACTGGGATACTCGGCTAAGCCAGCCAGCCAGTCATTCTCGAGTGACTGCGCCCAATTGATAAATTGCACACTTGCCCGTAGGACCATAATTACCCGTATGCCTATAAAAAGACCACCTTTCCACAAGCCAAACTCACCAATTTACTAGTTCTTTCTTCTCTTTCTTAAGCTTAGTCCTTTTAGAAAATTCGAGGTTCTCAGGGGTTTTCAAAGAAAGGAGTCGGGCTGCATTCTAGACTTCTAGACTTGCTGACTCTTCTCTAGGATCCCCAGGTAGTGAGGCTAGCGATAGTGGCCAGCTAACCCTAGCACTCAAAGGAGTATTGAAGGAATAAACACTTAGCCTTAGATCATTAGGAAACCCCTGCCCAAATTCTTAGCCTAGAGCCAATTAGGTCCCTAATCCCTCTTAATAATTTTAAAATAGCCTCAGCCACCCGATTTACCCATGGAGGGTACCCGGGAACGAGGCTGATCCTCCTTAGCATAGCGGGCCACCACCCTCTTTTTCAAATAAGTTTAGCAGGAATAGAAAACCAAACTAGATAAACTATAGCCTACCCATAGCTGTTGAAGTCGGCCGACCGACATTCAGTAAAGGAGTCAACCTGTATCTTGCAAAGTGTGATCAGTGACGTGTTCCAACATCGATAAATATATGTAGTTGGAGATTGCATCAACCCATGTATTCTCTATTTATAATTCGCCTTTTCCTTTCCAGCATTCAATATTCCTTAGTTCACTATTCTATCGCCCTCTGCCAGAGTCCATGTGGATTGAATTGGGCCACTTATTCCAAGACTCGAAAGGGACCTAGAAAAAGTGCATACCAACAATGGTGGGGATGCTTCCGTATCGACGGTGGCCAAACCTTGGTTTGGTATTGGATGGGGTATGGATTTCTTGGGTACAGACCAAAAAATTTCTTTTTCCTTCCTTTTTCCCCACGAGATGGTGGTGGGTATGATGATGTCATGGTTACGACAAAGCTCCTTTTCTTATTATTTTTTTATCTTTTGTTTCTTATTTTTTGAGGATTTTTTTTATTATTCTTTTGAATTTTTTCTGGAATTTTGATTTTCTTTTGTCTCCCTTTTCATATTTTAGGATTCTTTCCTCTTTTTTTGTGACAACCCGAATTTTCCCAACTTACTTTTCCATAGAGATATTTTTTTTTCTTTTTAAACTAAAACCAAAAGGGAAAACCCGGACCGCCAGATTGCATAACACAATATGATACAGAATTTAATTGGTATAAACACACCTTTAAGCGAAAAATAAAATAGATAAACATATGGCAGAACTAAGAACCACCAATTCTATATAAAACATCTAAAACAAAGGGATGTATTAAGCTCAAAACACAGAAGTCATTATGCCAATCCAATTGAGCTCTCCCTCCAGCAGGCAACTTCAGATTCTTCTCAAGTCTAGGGTCCCGATGAAAGGCTATACCTGTGACGTATAGTCGGGGGTGAGCTACATCTAAGCTCAGTAGAAGAATATCAATAGCAGTTACATCTTACTAATGACAGAGTTTAAAGCGGAAGAAGATCAGATATTAAAAGATGAATTTTATAGATTTAACAGATCAGACGTTTGATAGCAGAACAAAAGTAATAACAAGGCAGATATTTGCGATAGAATAAAAACTCATAACAGGGCAGATATTTGAGACAGAACAACATCGATAACGGAGCAAATGTTCGATATAAAAATCAAAGCTCATTTTTCTTATTCACCTTACTGAGTTTTCAAATTTTCGTATTCAAATCACTCACTATGTTCACTTCACTCACTTCACTTATGTATGCTATGCAATGCATACGGATCGCCCCCTTACGAGCCCACTATGTATGCTATGCAATGTGTACGGATCGCCCCCGTATGGGCCCACTATGTATCGGTCCACTTATCAGCGTTCACTCACAGTCATATGTTCAGATATGTTCTCGATATTCTCATTCACACTCAGACATAGGATTCAATGTTCAAGTCTCTTATTTCTATGGTTCAGAGTCCAATAATCCACTCTAATTTCAACAAGTATAGTTCAGGTCTACAATTATCCCTCATTCTAAACAAAGGCTTAAACGTAATCATACTCCCTATTGTCTTAGTTTAACTAGAATGGGTCACAGTACGATAGCTTCACAAGGCATGCAAGTCAAGAGACGGGATCCATAGTAACCTGGATATACTGCATGTGGCACCCGAGGGGCCATAGTGGATTGCATCCATACATGGATGCCTACACCCCAAGTGTCACGTGCCGGGAAAGAGACCTCACTATGACTCAGTCTCACAAGTTTTCAAAGATTCAAAAGTTGTCAGATTACTAAAAATAGAGTTCCATGCTCATTCAAATTCAAAGTTCATCAGCAGGTTAAATAAGATGGATCATAACAAAACAGAATGAATCAGATGAAAGTTTATTGAACATAATGAATCGGATTCAAAAGTTGAAAACAAAACAGTCAGATCATACGCGAAAATAGATTAATCAGAGCATACATGGAAATAGAATAATCAGAACATACGAGGAAGCAAGACGGAAATAAAATATATCATAACATATACGGGAACATGATGGAAACAAAACATGTCAAAGGAAACAAAGCATCAGATCGAAAATCAAAGAAACCATGAATCAATTTATAAAATGTAATTTTCGTTGAGTTTCCCATACCTTAAGTTCGGAGCCATTCCAAAACAATCCAAAAGCCCTTATCCATGACCTCCAACTCTTAATCTACATCACACATCCGATGATGTATTAAGAACTAATAAAGTTACTACTAAACTTGGTGTATTTAAGTGTTCTCTAAAAATCGAGGCAGAAATGGGCAAGTTCGTGCAAACTTAGAATTTGACCCAAATTCCTACTAAATTTTGACCATTAGAACAGTTGATTCAAAATTTTATTAATTCATAAAAGAGTTAGATCTCGTCATACTCTTTCCAACGCATCAAGAATTGTGTCAATCGGAGTTCAGGATAACAAGTTATGGCTGAAATACCAAAGCAGTGCGGCACATCAGACCAAATTCAACCCTCAAATTGAAATTCGACCCTCGAATTTCCCAAAAATGCATCAGGTAATTCGACCCTCAAATTGAAATTCGACCCTCAAATTTCCCAAAAATGCATCAGGTAATTCAACCCTCGAATGTATATTCGATGGACAAATTTAGAATTCGACCCTCGAATTTCTCGTGTTCAGAACCCTTCATGTTGCTTCCTTCGTCTATTTTTCCCTTCAAATCTTATCGGAATCGCTCTATTTTTGCACACACACATACACTAAACTAAAACAAGATTTATTCTACAATCTAAACCATTAAAATCAAAGGAAAACTAACCTTTTGCCGATCGATGCCACGGCTTTAAAATATGTTGCCGAAGAGAGTTTCGAAGCAAAACTTCCCGATTTCTACGGCGATTGATCTCAACGAAGCTCACGATGAAGTCCATCACTAGCACGTATCGATCCTTCAACTCCTCAAAGCGCGAGAGACAATCACAAGATGGAACTCTCTTTGAAAACGGGGTTTGAACGGTCGAAAAGAGTGTGGAGCTTCTGTTAAAACCTGAAAAGTACCACTTTTCACCCCTTAACTTAACCTTTGATAAGACCCGTAGCCACCTAATAAGTTCTTGTAAAGTGTTTTATGTAGGTAATAATCAGCAGTGAAATAAGGCTAGGAGTCCTGCTAAGGAGCCGGTTTTAGCACCAGAAGTTCCTCAGAAGGATGAGCTCTTAATCCAGACCTGAAATGAGCCTCGCGCAGCTGACCCAAGCTTTAGAGGATTCAGGAGAAATATACCTCGCACAGTTCACTCAGAACAGCTGAGAAGAGAGAGCTTCAAAAGACTCCTCGCGCAGCTGTCGCCAGTCACCGTGGGATGCAATTATCAGAAGAGAACTCCTCGCGTAGTTCTCGCGCCATTCAAGAAGAAAGCATCCTTGCGAAGGCAAAAGCATCATCGCAAAGTTCATTTAAGACATGGAACCTCGCGCAATTTAGAACTCATTAAAGCCTCGCGAGGTAACTCGCGAAGTCCAATGAAGAGAAGTGCTCGCAAAGTTCTCACGCTATTCAAATCTGTCCTCGCGAAGATCAACCCAGCGATCGCGCAGCTACCTCGCGACTGATTGAACTCCAACCCCGCGACATCTGAGGCTTTGATGTCTACTCAACCTCGTGACTGCCTGAAGAGCAAACCAAGCCAATCTCGTGACGGTTGAAGTTTCAATATCAAATCATCCTAGCGAAGAGCAAAAGCCACCATGCGAAAAACCGGCGAAACAATGGCTACCTTGCAAAGCTCTGAACCTCAAATTCCATCTCTTCAGCAGAGGACCGTCTGGGAATTTCCAGCGATTAGGGCACGCACTCCCACGCCCAAATCTCTGTGCACGCGCCCCAAGGCATCGAAGGATCACTATTCGGCCACGTGGCATCGTTAAAATTAAGGTTTCCTAACCCTAATGCGCCGCCACACCACTGCTATAAAAACCCATACTTAGCTTAGGTTTAGAAAAAAAAGGGGGCTTGGACCATCTTTTCTTTCTACATCCTGGAATAACTGGGAACACATCTTACTTCTTGGAGACTTGATCTGAGATTGTTTTGCTTTTCTTTTTGGTAGCTGTAAGTAGTTTTCTTTTTCTTTTTTCCATCTCTCCATAGTCCAGCACTTGCTGGCTATGCCTTTGTATACTTTTTGAACTAGATCAATGGAAGTTTTGTAATAGGATTTGTACTCTGTAGGATTTGTGTTTGAATGTGAGATGCTCTGTGCAAGACTGCTACCTTATGATCCGCCATTGCTTTGGCTATGTTTCAAAGAAATGGAGGACTGATTCTAAGGGTCATTCAGATCCAAGTGACCTGTGTGCCTGGGCTATCATGGTCCTATACAGCCTTAGCCCCACCACAGGACCCACTGGATCTGAAATCCCCATGGGAGCTTGAGCTGGTAGCCTAGTGACCATGGTGGTGGTAGCGATATTCTTGTTTTGTCTTGAGCTCCGTGAGGAGGATAGCCTCTGGGATAGTCTGTGACCATTTGAGTGGACAGGTTATAGCCTTAGGGTGATTCTAATCCACCGATCCAAGATGGATCTTTCTTCTTTACACCTGAGCTTGTAGAAGCCTGGTGGGAGATTGTACGGAGGTAGACTCCCCTATATTTGTATAGATCCGCCATCAGATGTTGGATCTGATCTGGTTATAGAGATTGTAGGCTTGTGACTGGACCATTATAGCCTCACTCAAGTAATGGACAGCTAGATCGAAGGTTGTACTCAATCTCTTATTGGTTCTATGTGTCTGAGCTATCATGGTCCTATACAGCCTTAGCCCCACACATAGAGCTTTAGAGGTTGAGGTTCCCTATGGATTCTTGAGCTGGCAGCCTGGATGAAATAGTACCTATAATGATTAACTTGTTTTGTTTTGACCCATCCCTGGAATGTGGTTCCCCTATGGGATAGTATGTGACCATTTGAGTGGACAGGTTATAACCTTAAGGGATTGAATCATGGCAGAGAGATGGGTTGGATCCCTTCTCCTCAGTGGTGATATTGTAGCCATTGGACTGGATTTCTATAACACTAGATCTGAATCTGAGTTACAAAGTTCCTCTGATCTAGGCTCAATAACTTACTTCTCACCCTTTTATATTTATTTTCCACACTCCATCCATCCTCTCACCCCTTTCTATAGTGTAGACATTAGGTTACCTTAGAATACCTAGAATAATAAACTCCCCTCCTTTTTAGGACTACCAGATCTGGAGGGACTACTAGTGACGGCTCCTTTGGAGCTGTAGATCACCTTTCCCTGTGGGACAAACTCTTACTTATCAAAACTTGCCACAATGGACCCTATATCTTGCAGGTCTAGGATTTCTTAGTTGTGCTGATTCCATCCCCTGTTTTACTCTTTCTTTGATTTTTAAATTACTTTCACCACCAACCAATAAAGCAAGCACAAACATAGAAATCGCCAACAAGTTTTTGGCGCCGTTGCTGGGGAAAGATGATCTATTAGTAGACCCTTAGTTTTTGTATTCTTAGTATTCTTTGCAAATGTGAATAATTGATACTGCTGATATAATTTTGAGCCAGATTCTGACTAGATTGTACCTAGGATTTTATCTATTTCTGCACTCTTTTGCGTCTATTTTCTTGTAGTTTGTACATTTCTCATTTTTAATAGACTTTATTCCCCTGTCATTACTATCTTGCTTTGTCTGTTGTGTGTTTTGTTCCCTGTTTCCTTTTATTATGCCCTTAATAAATCTGCTGCACAGTCCCCTTTGAACCAGTGCGGACACTGCTCCTCATAGGTTTGGGGGTGTGGCAGGCAGACCCTGCCAATGGAATAGTTAACCTAAGTGTAGCAGACTCATCTGAGTAATATGGAAATGGATCTATGTTCACTTAAGAATCATGAAAATACGAAATTTAAAATTTCTGCAAACTTTTGACATTATAAACTTTTAATATTCCACATTTCCATGATAATATCACCAAGGAAACTTACTTGTATCAGCACTTAGTGAATCATTAGAGAGAGAAAAAGGTGAGGACATACTTAAAAGTTCAAAGGAAGACCATAACTAGTGAGAATTGGGCCTATAAAAAATTTTCCATCCTTTGAGGAGTAACCAAGGTAATCTCTTCTAGTTCTATGGACTGGCTGAGTCACTGTGCTCACTGAAAGTTAGGTAACTCAAAGTTGAAACAACTGACAGTACTCATGAGACTTAGGAAAGGATCAAGGCCTCCTCTTGGACAGTTTGAGCCTAAAAGGACCAACCCTAAAGCAACTGCCCTTGTCCATACCCCCCTTTGAGCTTTAAATCCTAAATTTCTTCAAAATACACCTGAGTACTTGAACCTGAACCTATGAACCTGCTTCAGCCTACCCTCACTCTGAGAATTCATAAGGTAAAGGAGAAAAGGTTGGAAATGGACTAGCTATGGTCAACATTAAGTGAATGGAGAAGAAGCATCTAAAAAATTCTGGCAGTATGGTAACTGAGAACATGGTGGCATTTCTGAAAAGCAAAAACAAAAATAAAAAGAAGAAAATTCCATCAAAAGGAAACAAAAATAATAATGAAGAGGAGTAAGGGAGGAGTCAAGAGGAACTTTCATTGGAGAATCAAAATCAAGAAGAGAAACTGATCACTTCAAATCTGAAAATCTCAAAGAAGATGAAGGGAGCTGAATTCAAGAAGGTGAAGTCATGAATCACCTCTGTCACCTACTGATTTCTCAATTTGGAACCCCTTTTCAACCTTCCATTCTTTTTAACCCTACTCCATAAGCCACATTACAGCCCAGTTAAAAGCCCTTGTGATCCAAAGTTGAGTGAGCTGTCATGTGAAGATAAAGAGTTATCCAATCTATGGTGAGGAACTGCCAATGATGTCAGCACTTAAGAACTCTGCCTATGCTCATGCTTACAGACCCATTTGGGGGATGTAACTGCTCTTGAGCCCGTGAGAAAATGAACCTCTCAACAAAACCTTTATGAGAGTATGCCCTGCAAAGTTTTTGGGTCTGAACTTGGATGCATTATGTATGACCTATAACCTAATTTTTGACCTAAGGATGGGCTCAGTGCTGGCACACACTTGTGCAGTTTTCTGTGGTTGTAAACTGATTGGAAGTGTTGTGCATTCATGAAAAGTTTATGCTGTTCTGTGCAACCAATGGATTAAATTTCTTTTATGATTACTGATTCAAGAGTAAACTAAGTCTGTCCCTTGACTGCTCACTGGATGATATTGCACTTTTGTTAACTGTTTCATTGAAGAAGTTTGTGGGTGTCTTCACTGAAAATCCTCAGGAGACTTCACTCCTCCACTAGGGATCACCTAGGGGTTTAAAAGGCTTGGTACATATGCTAAATGTATCCATGCTCCCTACGAAAGTGGCATTTAATTTTTATAGTAGGTTTAATATAGCTTTGCTAAGGGACTAGCAAAGATTAGGTTTGGGGGTGTGTTAAGAGCTGAAAAGTACCACTTTTCACCCCTTAACTTAACCTTTGATTAGACCCGTAGCCACCTAATAAGTTCTTGTAAAGTGTTTTATGTAGGTAATAACCAGCAGTGAAATTAGGCCAGGAATCCTGCTAAGGAGCCGATTTTAGCACCAGAAGTCCCTCAGAAGGATGAACTCTGAATCCAGACCTGAAATGAGCCTCGCGCAGTGACCCAAGCTTTAGAGGATTCAGGAGAAATATACCTCGCGCAGTTCACTTAGAACGGCTGAGAAGAGAGAGCTTCAGAAGACTCCTAGCACAGCTGTCACGCAGTCGTCGCGGGATGCAATTATCAGAAGAGAACTCCTCACGCAGTTCTCGCGCCATTCAAAAAGAAAGCATCCTCGCGAAGATCAATTAAGACATGGAACCTCGCACAGTTCAGAACTCATTAAAGCCTCGCGAGGTAACTCGCGATGTCCAGTGAAGAGAAGTGCTCGTAAAGTTCTCGTGCCATTCAAATCTGTCCTCGCGAAGATCAACCCAGCGATCGCGCAGCTACCTCTCGACTGATTGAACTCCAACCCCGTGACATCTGAGGCTTTGATGTCTACTCAATCTCACGACTGCCTAAAGAGCAAACCAATCCAATCTCGCGACGGTTGAAGTTTCAATATCAAATCATCCTAGCGAAGAGCAAAATCCACCACACAATAAGTCTGGGAAATAATGGCTACCTAGCGAAGCTCTGAACCTCAACTTCCATCTCTTCAGCAGAGGACCGTCTGGGAATTTCTAGCGATTAGGGCACGCACTCCCACACCCAAATCTCTGTGCACGCGCCCCAAGGCATCGAAGGATCACTATTCGGCCACGTGGCATCATTAAAATTAAGGTTTCCTAACCCTAATGCGCCACCACACCACTGCTATAAAAACCCATACTTAGCTTAGGTTTAGAAAAAAAAGGGGGTTGGACCATCTTTTCTTTCTACATCTTAGAATAGCTGGGAACACATCTCACTTCTTGGAGACTTGATCTGAGATCGTTTTGCTTTTCTTTTTGGTAGCTGTAAGTAGTTTTCTTTTTCTTTTTTCCTTCTCTCCACTGTCTAGCACTTGCTGGCTTTGTCTTTGTATGCTTTTTGAACTAGATCAATGGAAGTTTTGTAATGGGATTTGTACTCTGTAGGATTTGTGTTTGAATGTGAGATGCTCTGTGCAAGGCTGCTACCTTGTGATCCGTCATTGCTTTGGCTGTGTTTCAAAGCAATGGAGGACTGATTCTAAAGGCCATTCAGATCCAAGTGACCTGTGTGTCTGGGCTATCATGGTCCTATACAGCCTTAGCCCCACCACAGGACCCACTAGATCTGAAATCCCCATGGGAGCTTGATTTGAGCCTTTGGTGACCATGGTGGTGGCAGCGATATTCTTGTTTTGTCTTGGGCTCCGTGAGGAGGATAGCCTCTGGGATAGTCTGTGACCATTTGAGTGGACAGGTTATAGCCTTAGGGTGATTCTAATCCACCGATCCAAGATGGATCTTTCTTCTTTACACCTGAGCTTGTAGAAGCCTGGTGGGAGATTATACGGAGGCAGACTCCCCTATATTTGTATAGATCCGCCATCAGATGTTGGATCTGATCTGGTTATAGAGATTGTAGGCTTGTGACTGGACCATTGTAGCCTCACTCAAGCAATAGACAGCTAGATCGAAGGTTGTACTCAATCTCTTGTTGGTTCTATGTGTCTGTGCTATCATGGTCCTATGCAGCCTTAGCCCCACACATAGAGCTTTAGAGGTTGAGGTTCCCTATGGATTCTTGAGCTGGTTGCCTGAATGAAATAGTGCCTACAATGATTAACTTGTTTTGTTTTGACCCATCCCTGGATTGTGGTTCCCCTATGGGATAGTCTGTGACCATTTGAGTGGACAGGTTATAACCTTAAGGGATTGAATCATGGCAGAGAGATGGGTTGGATCCCTTCTCCTCAGTGGTGATAACGTAGCCATTGGACAGGATTTCTATAAAATCAGATCTGAATCTGAGTTACAAAGCTCCTCTAATCTAGGCTCAATAACTTACTTCTCACCCTTTTATATTTATTTTCCACACTCCATCCATCCTCTCACCCCTTTCTATAGTGTAGACATTAGGTTACCTTAGAATACCTAGAATAGTGACCTTAAACTCCCCTCCTTTTAGGGGGATCGTGGTCGGATCGGAGGGACTAGTGTGACTCCTTTGAGTCAGAGATCATTCCTGTGGGACAAACTCTTACTTATCAAAACTTGCCACAATGGACCCTGTATCTTGTAGGTCTAGGATTTCTTAGTTGTGCTGATTCCATCCCCTGTTTTACTCTTTCTTTGATTTTTAAATTACTTTCACCACCAACCAATAAAGCAAGCACAAACATAGAAATCGCCAACAGCTTCCGGCGTGATCGTGATTGTATGGTCGAAATCTCAAGAAGGGGATCCACGGTGAGGAAGCTTTCTCTCTCTCTCTCTAAGATTTAAAAGGCTAACACTTAGCCATTAAGATATCCCCTCTCCCTCTAATAACCGAATGAAACCCACAATAAATATCTTTGATATTTATAACAAAAATTTTATCCACTTAGCTAAGGTTTGGTTTCGGTGTTAAGCGATACACCAAGAGTTGGTGCACGGCTTTTCCATTAAATGCCCAAACAAACATTTAAACCATAATCCGATCCACTAATTATTTATTATTAAATAAATACCATGTTGACATCAGTCATCGTGCCGAACTCGTGCATGAAATCAGTCAAACTCGAGTTAAAAAATATCGGGATATTACATTTTTTTTTGTGCTTTTGGGACCTTGAACTTCCCTCTATGACCGTTTTAACACCTCTGATTCCTCCAATGGCGGGACTCAAGTGCCCCCTTGAGGCATCTCTCTTGATCTTTGAGGGAACGGAGCTTTTCTGCAATACCACGAACTCTCGAAAGAGCCAATAGGAGGGTGACCTCCCTTGACTGGTGAGAGGGTTGGATATTTAAATATTTAGGAAGTGTCGGAAGACTTGAACCGATGTTTGAAGGGTTCGATGGTTGTGAAAGGGCCTCCAATTTCAGGCACACAGCAGCGAAAGGCAATGCATGCATACTATGCATGCAAGGAAAAGAAACTGGATTTTTAGCTATGCGTGCATATTATGCACACAAGGCTTCTAGAGATTGTTTTTTTGCTATGCAAGCATACTATGCACGCAAGGCCTGCAGTTAATATTTTTTTCCAGGCTGCCACTCGAGTTGTGTCTTGACATATGGGTTTATGGGGCAATGCCTCCGAGGGACTCTTTCTTAGTTTTTGAGCCCCTCTTTTCCGCCTTGAGGGACACGAGGCTGTTTCGGTTTTAACTATTTCTCTCCCTGCGTTTTAGGTTCCGTAGCAAGTTTTCTAACCCAACTGATATACCTCCCGTGTAAACACTTCCTTAGGTACTAGATTATGATAGCCCAGATTTCGGCACCCGAAACCTGTGCTATCAGCACGACCCTCGAAGTCGTGCCCCATCAACCTACACGAGACATTGGTATAGCCAAGCACAATAAAGTATAATAATTGAATTTAACTAAATCTCCCATGCATTAATGATATATTATTTTAATAAGAAGCCAAAAGATAGTTCTAATCCCATGCCACTGCATGAGCAGAAGAACCAAGTCAAACCATCGGTGATAAAACAAAATCACCCCAAATGGTTTGCCAAAATATATCAATTTAGTTATATTTTGATCTCAAAAAGGGCTTCACAACCAAGTCATACCGTATTCTCACAAAACTGAATCAAAGTATGCAGGGTCCTCTAGAAGAAGTCCTCAGGATGGGGCTCCTGATCCTCTCCAGGTACGTAATCCGAATCTCCTGGATCAATGTCTCCAGAAGCAGTAGCAGCCATAAGTATGGGACCTACGACGTATAGTCTAAAGGATAAGCTACATCATAGCTCAATAGGGAAACAAACTGAATTGAACATATAAATTAGTCTCTCACATATATTCCATAATAATTAACCGTATGATGTATCAATAAGTTTTCTTGGAAAAGCAGTTTAAATAACTGAAAAGATGCATTTGGATGTCACTATTACTTTACATGTTTCATTTGTTCTCAACTTATTCATTAATCACAATGATTCAACCTAAAGACTTAAATCATTGCTTAAATATTCCCCGACTTACTATAGCGTCAAGCGCCCGATGGAATACCCACCATCGTCGTCTAATCAGATATTTTTATATCTTTCAATGCTACCCAGGTCCCTTTCTCATAGGCAACGGGGTTTATATCTCATACATAAACAACTATATCCCTGAGATGTCCAACTGGTGTACCGATTGGCTGCCGTACCGATCATGGATATCCTGCCGTATCAGTCGTGGGTATACCGCCACGTCAGTGGGGTATGCTCCAAACCATAAGTATCAAGTGCACTACACATATTCAACGTGTGATTGTGCTAAATATAGTAAATTAGGCCTCCTCATTTTCATTCTCTTTGCTTTACATGATCATATACATCCTTGGGATGTCTAAGTTAATGCATCATATAGATGCCTTTATCATATTCACATCCCCTGGGGACGTTATACTTATTTAGTTTACTTTGTGTTCACACACTCACCCACACTTAGGATTCACATTTTTAATGTATAATTACTTTTTCTTTATCACTACATGTATGATCTTACAATTAAAGTACATGTTCAAGGTGTTTCCTACCTCATGTGTTAGAATTTCCAAGCATCAAGGCCCTACGCAGTTCGCCCTGCTTGTCTTCACACGTACCACCTATGGTATACCAAAGCACAAGCAAAGAATCAAGAAAGATGCATAAAAGAAGGTACAAGACCCTCCCTGAACCTCAAAGTCTAAAACAAAGGCCAACATAAATTGTCCAAATCGATTGATCGATCTCCAAAATCGATTAATCAAAATTACAAAATTGATTAATCGATCCCCAATCGATTAAACAAAATTTTAAAATTGATTGATCGATTTTTCAAATTGATCAATCGGTTTCCCCAAGGTTTCATTTTCCAGTCACTGGGAGTGCTCAGACAATTAATCGATTTTCAATCGATTGATCAAATTTCCAAAATCGATTGATCGATTTTCAAATGAATCAATCAATTTTGGGTCACTTTGCCCAACTAACCTTCAGGCCAAAATCGATCAATCGATTTGATCAGAAATTCAGCCCTTTGTGGCCATTTATTTCAGTTTTCTTCCTTATCATTTTTCCTTCATTTCTATTCTTTAATTCATCATTTAAACTACAATTGAATGCACAATAACATGTTCTTTTGAATCAAACAAGAACTCACCTTAAATCAACCCTTGGCTAATTCAATGGTTTGGCTCGAAGGCTAGGGCTCCTAGCTTTGACTTCAACGGTTCCAACACATCGAATCCATCGCTAAATTCTCAAGCCCATCATTAATTGAAATGTGCATTAACTTCCCTTAGCATTTACTTCTTCCTATTCTCCCTCTCTCTCTCTTCTTAACTCCACACCAACCAAAACAAAGAGAAATAACTTCTCTCAAGCTATTAAACCCTCTTAACTCTTTCTATCGCTTAGTGTAAAGCATACACACACCCAAGATAGGTGTATTCTACTTCTCACTTGGTTTTAAACTACACACACTTACACACACTTACTTATAACATCAACCTAAGTTGAAATCATAGTCATCGAGTTGTCTTTCACTTGGTCATACCTACAATCAATCGGGCACGTATCCCGAGGTCACTGTTCAATGCCCAAACTTCAAGAATGTTACATTCTCTCCACCTTGGGATTTTTCATCCTCGAAAATATAGATGTTGTGGAATACCCACACACACAGACAGATATAGTGTCATTTAAAAGTAATTACCACATATCCGTTAAAACTAAAGACATTGAAGAACAAGTAGTGCACATGCGAGCTAAAAAGAGATTTCATTTGCAATAAGACTCAACGAATAAAATGTCAAAACCACGGCATCCATACCAAATAGTTTGATACATAGAAATTTTCAACTTACTTACAATTCCCCAAAAAGTTACAATCCTCCAAAACTAAGGACAACCAAAAAAATAATTACACATCCAAAAGATTTACAATCAAATTTCCAAGAAGTAATGACAACAAAACAAAAAGAATGTCATCAGCTCATGCTCATGTCGTCCCCTCTCCTGGCAGATCTGTCACGTTTGACTACTGTGGCCCCAAACCAGATGCGTCGGCGTCAGCTGCACCCTCAACAGGAGCGTCAGGAGTCCAAGTCCGCTCCTCAGCGATGCACTGCTGGTAGTCGTCTAGATAGATGTACCGCATAGTATGGTAGAGGAGAAAATTGATGCGGCGGTTCATCTGTTAATTGTTGGCCTCTATCCTGACCTACACATCCTCAATGGTAGGTGCGGGGCGGGTCGCGCTTCGGCGGTGAGGTGGCATAGAAGTAGTTGGAGGTGATCGTGATGGAGCAGTAGGTGGCATGATAGGCTACCCCTCCGGCTGTATAGGGTGAGTAGGATGCTCCCCACCAATTGGTGGTATAACAGGTGGCTCCCCCCAGTTAGTGGGTCCTGATGTAGTGGTGGTGGGGCATCTCCAGCCTGGGTAGGTACTGGTCCCTCAACTAGTGGAGCTTTCCTCAACATCCTATAGCTATGCCCCCACGAAGCGATGGAGTAATGCTTCACGTGGTTGGTAGCTTTGCGCTCGGCGGACGAAATAACATACTCGGGGGCGTCCAAGTAGCACTCCAACATGCTAGATATCAACCGAGCATAGGGCATACGCTCCTTGGGTCTCAAAGGCCCCTTCATCATCTTACCCTTAATGTAAATCATTCCCTCGATCACCAATTTTGTAGTATCGAACCAACGGCCACAGTATGCCACGTATAAGGCCTGTTGGACCAATTCTACTCTCTCTGTATTGTGGCGCATAGGGTATGGATTACACTTGATAATGGAATCCAGCATCCACATGTAAGGAGGTAAGTCTACCCTCCGTATGGATTTGCCGGATCCCTCACTGCCTCTAGTCATCTCAGCCATAATCTCTTCAAAAGGAACCTCCTCAAATGGTGGATAAAGGGTGGTCTCGGGTACGTAGTTCAGGTAACATTCGAGGGACTCGTGGACGTGACGTCGGGTAAAAAGATAATGTCGACCATCAATCTCAGTAGTGATGGTATCGTCCACTCGACCCGCCTTAAGGTTTTGATAAAATAGCCACACGTGTCGGGGATAAAAATACTCGTGCAATGGTTTCAAAAGATTGCCGAGGCCGGCCTTGACGAGGAATTGTCGGGCCCATTGGGTTTCGCCTTCAACGTCAGGATCGACAAATAGGGCCTTCTCAATGATATATTCGTGTTCAAACTCCTTTGCCGCCCACCATTCATTTAGTTGGGGCAAGTTTCCGGGTGGTGGTTGGGGTAGTGGCGACGATTCGCGTGATGACGTGCCTGTCGAATCAGATGTCGAATCTGATGAAGATGATGGTGATGATGGAGGTGATGGTGAAGGTGGTGGTGGCACGACATTTTTACGTCGTACCAAAAGTTTAGACGTCGATTGCTTCGTAGCCAATCGAGTTCTAGGCGGCATTTTGGTTTTAAACTAAAAAAATTCCACAAAACTAGGGCTATGATGGTTTAAATTGAAAATGAAATCAAAATCTAGGGTTTACCTTATGCGTTCGATCCAAATGGGTAGGGTTTTGATCTGAAATCGATCCGAAAGTCCTTGAATCCCTAGTGGGTTTGGTAGCAAAAGAGGAAGAAGAAAATAGCGCCCAAAAGAAAAAGAAACTGAAATTTGAATAGGAATCAAAAATCCCAAAACTGTTATATATAGGCAAAAATCGATTGATCGATTTTCATAACTTAAACTCAATCGCGTGAAATCGATTGATCAATTTAAAAATTGATTGATCGATTTCCCAAAATTGATTAATCGAATTCCACTTGATTAATCAAATTTTTATGCTATTAATTTTGTAAGTTTGCCACCTCACTGGCGTGTGCCAGTCGTTCAATCGAACGAAATTGATTGATCAATTTCTAAAATCTATTGATCGGTTTTGGCAGATTTTTTTAAAAAAATTCTGCTCTATTTTTCCTTTATTTTCTTGGTATTTCTTGGTCATTTGGTCTTTGACTTTGTGAAGTATGTATTGATCATCCATTTCACAATGTGGTTACCATTAAGTCATGCGTTTCATTTCGTAACGATACGTTTGCAACGCAACTCATCCCATTCATTCCTTAAAAGAAACAAAGAGAAAATTTTTGGCATAAACGCACCACTTTTGATTACATGGTCAGTTTAAATCCTCAAACATGCCTGTGATGATACAATCAAGTTCTCAACTCGTCGCAAACAAGTCTGGATGCTGCACTCTCACATTTGTCTCTCTTTCCCATGTAGCTTCTTCGGCTAGATGATTCTTCCATCGAACAAGAACTAATGGAATCACTTTCGTGCATAATACTTGCTCTTTCCTATCCAATATCTCAGCTGGTTTCTCTATCATGCTCATATCCTCGTGCATTTCCAACAATTGACCTCCCAAGATATGGGAAGGGTCATTCACATACTTCCTAAGCATAGATACGTGGAAGACATTATGTATCCGATCAAACAACGGTGATAATCCAACGCAATAAGCAACTTCTACTCGACCCAAAACCTCAAAGGGTCCAAGATAGCATGGACTTAGCTTGCCTCTCTTTCCAAACCTCATAACGCCTTTCATAGGCGACACTTTCACAAATACATGCTCACCCACTGTGTAGTCTACACTCGTCCTCTTGATATCGGCATAGCTTTTCTGTCTGCTCTTAGCTGCTTTGAGTTTCTCCCTGATCATACAAACATAGGTGGCATTATCTTCAAGTAACTCTGACCCCAAAAAAATTTCTCGCCTGTCTCTTCCCAATTGATAGGTGATCTACACCGCCATCAATGGAGAGCTTCATACGGTGCCATGTCAATGCTTGTCTGATAGCTATTATTGTATGCAAATTCGATCAACGGTAGATGTTGATCCCATGATCCCTATAGTTCAAGCATACACTCTCTGAGCATGTCTTCTATGACTTGATTTACCCACTCAGTTTGCCCATCGATTTGCGAATGGAATGTTGAACTGAAGTCCAATCGTGTTCCCATGCCTTCCTGAAACTTCTTCCAAAACTTTAAAGTGTATAAAGGATCACGATTAGAAATAATGCTACTTGGAATCCCGTGTAGTCGCACGATCTCCTTCATATATAACTCCGCCAGTCTTCCTATCGTGTACATCGTGTTGTAAGGTAAGAAGTGTGCTGACTTGGTTAATCGGTCTACGCCTACCAAAATGGCATTATATCTCTTAGCTATACGCGGTAGTCCCATGATGAAGTTTATAGAGATTGACTCCCATTTCGACTCTGGTATGGGTAGAGGCTCTAATAACCTAGTAGGGTGTCTATGATCGGCCTTCACCTCCTGACACATCAAACACCGTGACAGGTACTTGGCCACGTCTTGCTTCAAACCTCTCCACCAATAATTCTTCCTCAAGTCTTGGTATATTTTAGTGCTACCAGGGTGGATAGCATACTTTGACTTGTGTTCTTCATCAAGGATAGTTTGTCGCAGGTTGGCATCATTTGGAATACAAAGACGGCACTTGAACAATAAGAAACCATCTTCTTTCACTGAGAACTCTGGTTTGATGCCTTCAATCACGTCTTGGTGAATCTTAGTCAATTCTGGGTCTTTCATCTGTAGCTCGTGGATATGTTCAAAGATCATCGGTCTCACTGATATGTTAGCTAAGAAAGCTCCTATAGCTTGCACCTCAATATTTACATCATACAGTGAAAGGTCTTCAAACAATTTCCATCTGTGCATCCCCATAATCAAACTAGCCAACTGAGTTGAACCCTTCCGGCACAAGGCATCGGCTACCACATTAGCCTTGCTTGGATCATACTGTATGGAGCAATCATAGTCTTTGAAAAACTCCATCCATCTGCGCTGCCTCATATTCAACTCTTTCTACGTAAATAGATATCTGGGGCTCTTATGGTCGGTGAAGATCTCAAAGGTCTCACCGTACAAATAATGTCGCCAGATCTTCAATGCAAATATGACCGTTGCTAGTTCCAGATCATGTGTCGGGTAGTTCTTCTCATGCTTTTTTAGCTGTCTTAACCCGTAAGCTAAACTTCTTATGTTGTTTGAGCACGCAACCTAAACCATTATGCAAAGCATCATTGTATATCGCGAACCCTCCGCTGCCTGAAGGAATCGCTAACACTGGAGCTTAAGTGAGTCTCTTTTTAAGTTCTTAAAAAATATTTTCACACGCTTCACTCCACTCAAATCTCGTATCCTTCCGTGTAAGTCTCGTGAGAGGTCCCGACATTTTTGAAAATCCCTCAACAAAACGTCGATAGTAGCCAGCTAGACCAAGGAAACTGTGCATGTTTGTTACCGTCTTTAGTTGTTCCCAATTTACCACTGCTTTGATCTTAGTCGAATCTACTATGACACCTTCCCTTGAGATGACATGTCCCAAAAAGCTAACTTCTTCCAGCCAAAACTTGCACTTACTAAGCTTGGCGTATAGTTGGTGTTCACGTAAGGTTTATAGAGCAACTCTCAAGTGTTCTTCATGCTCTTCCTTTGACTTGGAATATATCAGGATATTGTCAACGAATACCACGACGCAGGAGTCCAGGTGTTGTTTAAACACCCGATTCATCAAATCCATAAACGATGTCGGTGTATTCATCAACCCAAACGGCATCACTAAAAACTCGTAGTATCTGTATCGTGCCCTGAATGCTATCTTCTGGATGTCCTCTGCCTTGACCACCCTCAGCTGATGGTATCCAGATCTCATATCGATCTTGAAAAAATACCTCGCTCCTTACAGTTGATCAAATAAATCATCAATCCTGAGCAATGGATATCGATTCTTAATGATCAGTTTGTTTAACTGGTGATAGACAATGCACAGTCGCATTGACCAATCCTTTTTGTTTACAAACAAGACCGGTGCTCCCCACGGAGATACACTCGGTCTCACAAACCCCTTGTCCATGAGCTCTTGTAATAGCTCTTTCAACTCTTTCAACTTAGCAGGAGTCATCGTATATGGTGCTTTAGAAACAGGCTCTGTTCCAGGTGCTAAGTCGATAGCGAACTCCACCTCTCTATCTGGAGGTAATCCTGGTAACTCCTTAGGAAACACATCCTCAAATTCTCGCACAACTGCTATCTTTGAGATAATTTTCTTCCCTTCCTTATCCTCCTTCAAGAATACAAAATAACCATTGCATCCCTTTCTGATCAAGTGCTCGGCCCTGACTACAGAGATAAGTGGCATATATGTCGATATGTCCCCTCAAAATTGAAATGATCTCCTTGTGTTAGGTCTGAAGATGACGACCTTTTTCTTGTAATCTACCATAACACAATGCTGTGACAACCAGTCCATGCTAAGGATCACATCGAATCCTTGCATATCTAACAGTATTAATTGTGCTACCAATTCATAAAGGTCTCCATCATGAATACCCACTACTACTGACATACAAACTAATTCTTTGTTAACTAATTCTCTCGTTAGAATAGATACTGCTCGAACAAAATCCAATTTCTCCTAAATAATCTTCATTTTCTTTGTAAACCTCATAGTGACAAAGGAGTGGGTAGAGCCTGGGTCTATTAACACTCTAGCTTCACATGCTCCATAGCATCCTTTCTCGTATACTCATAACATACCTAAACATATGTATATACAGATATAGTGCATATTTACTTATCCAACTTTAATGTATAAGAACGAGTCTACACTATTTTCTAAATGAATGCACCTTCTCTATCTAAAATTTTAAGAAATTGTAAATATTTATTTAAAAGGAATCTCATATTGGATAACGTCGTGTACATTCCTTGCTTCCTAGGCAGTGACTGCATAGGTTCTTCCTTGCCCGACCGGTTTCCTTGATTGTATAGGTCGTAGCATTGAAGTAGAAATTGTCCTCTCTTTAGCCATATCTGAAAAGTCCCGGATGATGTGACCTATCTTCCCACATTTATAGCAACCTCACGTGCCTTTCTTACAATATACCATTTTGTGAGATTTGCCACACTTGGCACAAGTCTCTCCTATAGTCGACGTTGCTTATGAGGAACCCAGTGTAACTACAGCTCCTGTGGTGATAGCAGGGCTCTCATATCTCATCGGCCTCTCTGACACAAGCATTGGGAATCTCTGGTAGTTCGTTTGCTATGCCGATCTCACATACCCTGGTTGGAATGGTTGCCTCTAAATAGGCGCGACGAACCTTGGCTTTTTGTTCACCGGCTCGTAGTTCCCAACCTTACTTCTATCCACTCTTCCTCTTCCTTATTGATCCCTTCTCTAGTATCTGGCTTCAATATCCTCCTCAATTACTAGGGCTTTGCTCGACCTCTCCATAGGTCTTCAACTCAAATGTTGTTACCTTTTCCCTGATGTCCGGCCTCAAGTCGCGTTTAAGGTGTTTTGCTTTTATAAGATTTGTGACTACATACTCAAGAGCAAAGCGAGCAAGTCGCATAAACTCAACCCCGTATTCTCTAGCTGTCATCTTCCCTTGCTCAAGCTATAAAAATTTTACCCCCATCTGATTTCTTACTACCTTAGGAAAGTATTATTTGTTGAATTCTTTTACTAATTCATCCCATGTCTAGGGCAATCCTAGGGTCTCCTAAGCTCTAGTCTTAGAAACGGACTTCCACCAAGGCCTAGCCTCTCCATCAAGCATATAAGCTGCCCAACGGACACTGTCATCTTTTGTGCATGTAAGCACGCTAAACACCTTCTCCATTTCACTCAACCAATTCTCAGCAGCAATTGGCTCAACTTGCCCTGAAAAGTTAAGAGGACGCATCCTCTTAAACTCTGTAAATGCAGGGGGCACTGGCAGTGTCAGACCTACTGGAGGTGTAGGTGGTTGTTGCTGATCACTAACATTGTGAGCTGCCAAAGATGCTGCTTGTTGAGCCATGGCTATCACCATGGTTTCCATGGTGTGCATCATCCTCTGACGCTCCTCTCTCTCTTCATTCTTTTCCCTTACTCTTTCTTGTTCCCTCTGCTCTCTTTCCTGACGATCACTTTCTCGGCTCTCTTCATGGTCTTGTCTCTCTTGGCCACTACTTCCTGAAGCCCCTCTGCTTCCCATTGGCACTCGATTTATAGCCGAGATGTAATCATCTCTACAACGAAAGTTTCTATCATGATTGCCCTTGGGTCGGCCTCTTCCCTTAGAAGACATAACGGTCTGCAAGTAAAACAAAAGTCTCATTAACAGAAGTCCCTATGCTCTGGTAAAACAAGAGTTGTCAGAATTTTTAAAAGAAACTGCTCTGACACCAACTGTGATAGCTGTTGTGGAATTCTAGTGTGCTGATTTATGATGTAAAAAATCAAGAGAAAACAGAGATGGATTCAGCACATCTAAAATATCCTAGACCTGTAAGATACAGGGTCCTTTGTAACAAGTTTTAAAAGTAAGGGAATGTCCACAGGGAGGCTGGTTAGAAATATGATAAATCCCCAGATCTGTAAGAGATCTAGCACCCTAGCTATCTCTACTTTAGTTAAAAGACAGGGGAGAGGTTTGAAATGAGTAGTCACTTAAACTAAACTACAATTAAAATGCAGATTATTTTAGATCAAATCTGGGGCCTCAGATCATGCAGATGGATGGTTTAAAAACTCAGAAAATTGAGAAGAATAGCTTGGAGGTTGTCTTCACTGCAATCAGGTTGAGCTAAGCATATTACAGGGGTACAAAAGCACCCAAGTCCCTCGGCTGGCCACAGGCATTGTCCGCAAGCACAGCTGCAGGGTATAAATTCCACTTCAAATCACAGGATCCACCTGGCCTTAAGGCTATGATCTGTCCACTTTAATGGTCATTGACCATCCTATAGGCTTTATCGAATCCATGGATTGCAGTAGATAAATCTAATTAAGGCTTGATCTCAGATTTACCTTAAGGTTATGATCTGTCCACTTTAATGGTCACAAACTATCCTAGAGATCTCCTATAACGCCAGAGCCTCAATTAGAACAATTAAAACCACTACAGATGCTGCAATTTCCAGGTCACAGACGTAGGAAATTAAAGTGATATCAGATCCAGGGAATTCAGATGATATCTAAGAGGTCTACCAGTTAAGTGGGAGAGCTAATCAAGCAACTCCTCTACACAAATCCGATCGAGCACCAAAAGGAATCAAAAGAGCTTTAGATCTAATTAAAACATTATAAACAACATTTACATTGCAAACAAGGTCACTTTTACAATGGAATGCTCTCAGATCTGTAGTTTGTGCAGCAATTAACCCCAACAACACTTTAACCTTATCCAATTACAGATCTAACTCACTCCTTGCTGCTCCTAGGGATTTAGCCAACCATGGCTGGGCTAAAGGAGGGAAATGGAATCTCGCTGCAAGCTCTGATCTCTAAGAAATTATTCAGAAATTCGATCCTCCCCAAGGGCAATTGGGGATCTCAATATATAGCTTTCTCCTTTATTTTTCTCGCTAAAAATCTCTTCTAGAAGGTTGTCAGACTTTATTAGAGTTCTGTTAAAGCACGTGGGTTAGTTAGGGCTTTCTAAGGTATCTTCTAGAACATCGCGCCGGTCACCATAGTGCCTCAGTTTGCGGGCGACAGGTCGCCAAGTCTCAACGTGTGCATAGCATAGTTTCTGAGAAGTTCAACACACGATTTCGATAGGTTGGAGAAGCTTCCGACAGGTTAAAAGTAAGCTTGTAGTTCCTTTCGATAGGTTCCCTGGTCTCTTTGATAGGTACTGATAGGATGAGTTCTCTCTTTGAAGCTTTAGGGTCCTCAGCCCAATATCTGGAGTATTCGATAGGTTGGCTTAGTAGTTCGATAGGTCCAGTGGTCCTTTTCGACAGGTTCAGCTCTGTGTGCCGTCATCCCGATAGGTTGGCTCTCATTCCTATCGAAAGGCTTAAGCATCCTTCGATAGGTTCAATTTCAACATCTTCATTTCGATAGGTTCAGGGAACCTTCGACAGGTTGGAATCGAGCATTTTAATCCTTTCGCTAGGTTCTCAGATCCGTTCGATAGGTTCCTTTAACACTTCAGGCAAGTTTTCGATAGGATAGTTCTTTCCTTTCTTTGCTCGATAGGTTTTAAAATCCTATCGAAATCCTCACTCCATATGAATTCATCCTTCTTCTGCCTTCGGATCCTATCGAACCCTTCTCCAACTGCACGAATTCTTTCCTTTTAATCCTCAACTCCTATCGAAGTCTTCAGACATCCTCTCGATAGGATGTTTTGGACCTATCTTTACTTCTTTCTCCTTGTTCTGTTGCTGGGTCTACATGGTGCTGAGAGATGACTTCTTATTCTTAAGCGGTTTGCTGTATTATTACCAGCTTTCCCTGCTATCTATAAAATGCACTCAACAGAGGCTTATTAGTGTGCTCACAGGTCCATGAAAGGTCAGGTTAAAGGGTGCAAAGTGGCATATTTCACCACTTAACACACCCCCAAACCTAAGCTTTGCTAGTCCCTAAGCAAAGGAGAATAAAATGCCACTTTCGTAGGGAGCACAGATACATTTAGCATATGCACCAAGCCTTTTAAACCCCTAGGTGATCCCTAGTGGAGGAGTGAAGTCTCCTGAGGGTTTTCAGTGAAGGTACCCACAAACTTCTCCAATACACTTAGTTAATACTCATGCAACATGTTAAAACAGAGTTTAAGTGAAATAAAATAAATTTCACACCATGTCCATTCAATTCCAGAGGATTTTCAGCAGAAAAATCACCAATTCAAAACCTAAAATTCTGCTGTAATCCCTTCATTCTTAATCAGTTCATGTCAAGGCATTGGGCTTAAAAATTTGATGCAGAGCTCACCTTTAATTCAAGAATTTTGTTCCTATACCACCCCAAATCTCTGATTTTAGACCCAAATCATATCGGGGCTGTTCACTCATAACAAAAATCGAACGGTGCATCATTTCACACAGCTCAAGAGCAGTTGCAGCCCTCAAATAGGACTGCAAGCAGGAGCATAGGCATTGCTTTAATTCCTTAAATTTTCTAACTCTTTTCACCATAGATTAAGCAAATTCTCATCTCCACATGACAGCTCAATCCATTTCAGATAGGTAGCGTCTTTTTATTGGGTTGTAATGTGGCTTATGGGTGAAATTTGTAAAAGAAATAACAGGGGTAAAATAGGATTCAAAATTGAGAAATCAGTAAAGGTAAGAAGGTGTCTAGACAATACTTCCTTCATTTTAGCATAATTCCATCTACTTCTTGAATTTTCAGATTCGAAGTGATCAGTTTCTAATCCTCTTTTCAGTCTTTCAATGAAGTGACTTCTCTTTCTCAACCTTTTATTTTGCTTTTCTATTTTTCTTTTTGTATTTTTCTCTAAATTTTATTTTATTTTTTTATTATTTTATTTTTTTGTATATATGTTGGAATGCCACAACGCCACAAACTGTGTTTTTCTCCTCTTGCACCCACTTCTCAAACCAGCTCTACCTTCTTCCATTCCTTTACCTTTACCTTCTAAAATCTCAGAGCAAGGTTAGGCTGCATTAGGTTAAAGATTTTTGGGTTTGAATTTCTGGTTTCTATGAAGGAAAAATTGTGATTTCAAGGCTCAAATGGTGTGTATCAAGGGCAGTTCAAAGGTGGGGCATTTTAGGCTCAAACTGTCCAAGGGATGGCCTTACTTCATGTCTTCAATGTCATGAATGCTGTCAACCTGTTTGAACTTGGAATTTCCTAACTTCTAGTGATTAGAATTAGATCCCATCAGTCCTTAGAGCAGAAGAAATTGCCCAGACACTCTTCAAAGAAATTAAAAATTTTCAGGCCCAAATCTCACTGGGTATGGTCTTCCATCAAAATTTCTGGGGGTATCCTCACAGTTTTCTCTCATTTCAGGTTCACTAATCATCAATTTTTTTGAAAATTCTTGACATTTGCTTCATGAAAAATGTTAAAACTACACCTCATTTTAGTTTTTAAAAAGTTTTAAATTTCCTCTTTTCCAAAAAAATCAGGTGGGAAATTACTTTATTATCAAAAAAAATTTCAACATAGCTGCACAAAGCATTAAGTTATTTCATTGGCACACCTACCATACCCCAAACCTAAACTAAACAGTGTCCCCACTATTTTGAGAAAATGCAATCAAGGGAGAGACAGTAAAAAGATATCTAAGAAAAACACAACAAAAATGTCAAATATATACCAGAGACAAGTGAAAAAATAACTGAAATGGCCACATTTATATACAGCTTGGTGCCAGCTACTGCTTAGATGCAGGGGAATTGCCCTTGGATTTGGATTGCTTAGGTTGTTTAGCATGTGCCTCCTCAGAGTGGGCAGCAGGCGTTTTGGCTTTAGGATCAACGGTAGGCGCAGGATCAGAATCCAAATCGGAAGGGAAAAGGGCCATGGGGTCCAATCCTAGAGCCGCAACAGCCTTTCTTCTTTCATCCCTAGTGAGTAGGGTGCCATGGAGGTCAGAATGAGGGGAGGAGCTGGGGGGCTCAGCTTCCTTGGATGGGGCAGCAGGTTGTTTCCCTTTTTTGATAACGACAGCATAAGAAGCAGATCTCTTGGCGATGGTGGTTCTTTTGGGGGAAGCTCTCTTCCGTTTGGGAGGGATAGGTTTGTCAGGTGGAGGTACTTCGGTAGGAGGGGTAGGGGGAGCCTCCATAGGTGGGGTGGGAGGGTGTTGCGAGGCAAGAGGTGTTGGAGGAGGGGCAGTGGCAGGAGGGGGAACATCCACAGGTTGGGTCGCTGAAGGGGTAGTTATAGAGGGGGGACATGGGGGAGTAAAGATGGAGCGGTTAACTCTACAAAAAGGATATCAGTAGGGATGGGGGAGGCCATAGGTGAAAAGGGAGGAGAGAAATCGAAAAGGGAGGGATCAGGGGAGGGAGGAGAAGTGGGAAAAGTTTGGGAGACTGAAGTGGTGAGAGTGAGGGTGGATTGAATTGATTTGGGACATGAGCTCATGAGGGCCTGGTGGTTAGTGTTAGTGGCTATTTGGGCCCGAATGGACTGGAGGAGGGAGAGGATTTGGGTGAAAGTATCAGGCAGGGTGGAAGTAGAGGGTATGGGTGAATGAATGGGATGGAAAGGAGAGGATGGGGCATGGGCAAAATGAGGAGGAGTGGTGTGGGGGGAGTCAAGAACTGGGCTGTACTCATGAGCAACATCCTCCACAATTGAAGAAATGAGGGCAGAGAAACCAGTAGAAGTGAACTGGTCCAAACCCTGTGTATGTATAGGAAGTGGTGGAGGGGGAAAAATAGTAAGGGGTTGGAGGGAGGGTGGGGAAGACATGGTGGGGATAGGTTCGAAGAAGGTGGGGAGTTCCAGGATCCCAGGTGTAGGTGATGGTGTAGGTAGGGTGGATGAAAAAGTGGGTGATGTAGGAGGAATGGTGGATGGGGAAATGTCAGTAGCATGATCTGCTGCTAAGGTAGTGGGCACCTCCTTCTCTGCCTCAACCGGCTTGGTCTTTTGAATCAGGGTTAAACTTGTAGACCATGCCCTCTTTCCAAAAACCTTCTGAGCCATTTTCTCCACTGGCTCAGCCTCCTTGATCCTATACTTTCCAGCTTTGAGCAGACAGGTGATGAGTCTACTGAAGGGTAGGCCTCCTCCCTTAGCAAAAGCCTGTCTTTTTAGCACCCTGTCATTTATGTCCACCATAGTTTCAAAGATCAGCTTAGGTGTGTTCACGAACTGCCCCTTCGAACAATAAAATAAAACATTCACTAATGAGGACCTTCTCTCCTGCAATTGTCCTGTAACATAGACATTTTTCCTTAAGATGGTATCCATGAATCTGAGACTAGGATGGAGGTTTCTTCTCATCAGTGATTCTCCAGAACCCGCAATCCCATTGGTTAGCTACTTGGCCATATCCTTAAATGTAGCTCCAGCAGGTACTCCCTCAACGCGGTTGGAGTCAAATTGGTATGGGACCCCCAAAGCCATCCCTATGTCTCTGTGATCGATAGTCAGTTGCCGATCATCAATCAAAATTTCTAATACATCATCAGTCCCCTGTGCCACCTTCTTCTTTAGATTTTGGTACCATAACTTCACCAGCCTGGGATACACTGATTCCTTCAATGGCGGCAGTAGGGGCAACAAGCCTTCTTTCTTCAAATAGCTCAGTGTTTCCTGGCACTCTCCAATGTTGGCAAAATATGCTAGATCAAATTCGGTGTCAGGGGCAAGGTTTAACTTGTCCACAAATTCATTGGGGGTGGTTAGTATAGCCGAAAGCTCTACAGCAATGGGCCTGTCAGGGGTAGCTCTCTCTATTCTACCACAGGTTCCTGAATTTCAACAGCTTTGGCTTTCTTAGCTTTAGGACTCTTTTTAGGTGTCCCCTCAGCGAGCTTCCTCTTTACAGGTGGTTTGGTAGCAGGTAGCACTTTCTTGGAGGATTTAGGGGTGGATGCAGTTGATTTCCGACGTATGCTGGCTAGCGTTTTCTCAGGCTCATCCATTGTAATTTCAAGGAGTAATTTCTCACCAACTTGGAATGGGAAAACTTAGAAAGACAACAGAGTGATGGTAGGAAGGCAAGTCACCTCTAGGTACCTAGGGTTTCACAAAGCTAGTGATGCACCGCTCCAATTTCTCTAGAATCAGGGGCAAAATGCTCCTCTACGCAAGCTGAATGTATTGACAAGATGGCACACTAAACAATAGAAGATTCCGTGAGGATTTAGTAGAGAAAGAGGGAGGCGAAAAAATGAGGAAGAGAGCTAAGGTTTTTAAGAGGGTAAGATATGAAGCACAAATGACCTATCGACAGGTATATATAGGTGAAAATGCGATTTCGATAGGATGAATGGAATGGTTTTGATAGGTTGATGCGTCCTATCGAAAGCTTAGACATCAAAGCTATTAAAAGGGATGATTTTTAAGGATTTCGATAGGTGAGACCATTCTATCGATAGGTTTAAATGGCAGAGACGGCATCTTTTCGATAGGTGCCCGATATGTACTCAGCACCTATCGAAATCTTTGTTTGCCCTTATTTAACCTGCCGAGCAGTTGGTTTTACCTATCGAAACATCCAGTTCCTATCAAACCCATTAGATATCCTGTCGAAATCACCATGAAAGCTAACAAAATGTAGATTAGGCCTATCGAAGGCTCCAAAACCCAGGTAAAGCTGCCTTTCTGGGCACCCCTAGCTTCAGCACTTATCAGGCTCTGTTGTTGTGCGGTCCTATGATTGGATTCTTATGTGGATGAGCTCCCCTTATCTTAGAGCAGCTGGTAAATTTGAAAAAGGCGACCCACTAGAGAACATGGCATATTTATTGTGAAAGAATTCTACTAGAGATGCAAAGTAAAAATTAAAAAAAATCTAATACAGAAGCAAAATATGGTACATATGATACATACTCAACTACAAGTGCTAATCTGGAGGGTCTGGAAGGTTAACGGCCTCCCCATGTTCCTTGAACTTTTCATCCTTCTTGGATCCATTCCTCAGCAATTGTTCAACCCCTGGTTGCAATTTTATCTCTATAGACCAATCATTGCTCTGCAACAACTGTTGAGGATTATCATGCAGAGCCTCCTCCAGCCCTACAATGGAAAAACAGGTTTCATCAAAAGGGGGTTGAGAGCTGGTACTGTACACATGCAGCTTTACTTTCATGTTGCCAAAGGAGACCTCCATGATTCCAGATTTGCATTGAATGCAGGCATTGGCAGTGGCCAAGAAGGGCCTGCCCAGAATCATAGGGATGGAGGAAATACCTTCACTTGGCTCCATATCTAACACCACAAAGTCAGCAGGGTAAAAAAAATTATCAACTCCCACCAGGACATCCTCAATGACTCCCACAGGCTCCCTTTCAGACCTGTCAGCCAGTTGCAGAACCACAAGTGTGGGCTTTAAGTCTCCCAGGCCCAATTTTTCATAGGCTACATAGGGCAGCAAGTTCACACTGGCTCCTAAGTCCAATAGGGCCTTCTCAATTTTATGATCCCAAATGATGCAGGGGATAGTAGGCACTCCAGGGTCTTGAAGTTTGGTGGGGGTTGCAATGGACAAAATGTGTTTTACCTTCTCTGTTGAAAAGAATTTCTTAGACAAGTATATCCTAGACTGTCTTTTATGGGTGCATAACTCCATCATAAATTTGGCGTAGGCTGGGACTTGTTTGAAAGTCTCCATCATTTCCTCAATTTTGCCCTGCCCTTTGTCAAAAGGGGAGGGTCCTTGTAATGCCTTGGGAAATGGCAAGTGTGGGGGTGCTCCCTCACTTGCAGCCTTAGCCAATGGGGCTTCTTTCTTTTTTATTTTTTCTTTTCCTTGAGGATCCATATCATCCTCTTTATTGACACTGGATTGTTCTGTCAGGTCCACCACTGGTGGCCTCTATTGTGTTCTTGAAAAACTCCTTCCATTATCTTCCTTCAAACTTCTCACAGGTTCACAACCCACCTAATTGTCCACTAGCCTACCACTCCTCAAAGTTGTCACAGATTTGGCTTCCTCATAGGTGGAGGAAACTTCACCCACTATAAACTATCTTCGTGGATTATCCTCTGGTTGGCTAGGTAACCTTCCTCCTTCTCTCCTAGTCAGAGCATCAGATAGCTGACCAAGTTGGTCCTCTATCTTTTTGATGCTCTGGTTGTGAGAGTGCACAGTTTGGGTTAAGGTGTTCAAGTTATGTAATGAAGATAGAACTTGTTCCTCAAAAGATGGTGCTCTCATAGCTGGAGTAGGTGTAGCTTGCTGCACAGGAGGAGCTACAGGTTAGGCCATGGTTTGCTGATATTGAGGTCTTGGGGCATAACCTTCTCGATAGGGCTGAGCATTTCTGTAGGGCATGGGCTGCTGGGGCTGCTGCTGCTGCTGGCTGGGGTATCCATCTTGTCTCCAACTCAAATTGGGATGGTTTCTCCATTGATACCCAGCAACAGGCTACTGCCCATAGGCTTGAGTTGCAGCCACATGCTCTGTTACGAAATCAGGAGATTGGGCAGCTGATGGGCATTCATCTAAGGAGTGAGCAGGGGACTGGCATATAGCACATGCCTCCTCCACTCTAGCAACCACAGGTCACTGCATTGCTCCCATCAGCCTATCAAATTTCAGAGTTAAGCTGTCCACTTTCCTTTCCAACTCACTTGGTACACTCATTTCATATATCTTTCCTCTTGAGGTATTCTCTTTCATCAATTTAGAAGGGTCTAGATCTCTTGCTAAGGTTTCCCTTTGCATAGAGTTTTCACTGATGATGTCAAAGAGCTCCCATGCCTCCTAAGCAGTTTTATGGAGGTAGGTTCCACCACAAGAGGCATCTATCATATCTCTGCTTTTAGCATCAATTTCTTAGTAAAAGCTTTGAACCAGTTGCCATTCAAGGATTTGATGGTGGGGGCATTTCTTGAGGAGTTCTTTAAATCTCTCTTAGGATTGATGAAAGTCTTCAGTTGGATCTTGGGTAAAAGAGATGATACCCTTCCTCAACTGACTGGTCTTTGACATAGGAAAGAATTTGGCCAAAAACTGACATTGGAGATCATTCCAGGACTGTATACTATTAGGTGGAAGCAGAGATAACCAGGTCCTGGCTCTGTCCTTTAATGAAAAAGGAAAGAGCCTCATCCTAGTTGCCTCCTCCCCCAAACCTGTGATGTTGAAGGTGGTGCACAGTCCTAAGAATTCATCTATATGCTTATAAGGGTCCTCCTTGGTCAGGCCATGAAATGAGGGCAACATTTGAATGATGGACGATTTGATCTCATAGTTTCCTTGAGCAGCAAGGAACAGAATGCAGAAGGGGGAATTGTAGACCCCTGGTGCATTGAATTCCTTGAGAGTTCGAGGCTGCTGCTACTCACCCATTTCAACAGATTCAAAATTAATAGTTGTGGATGTAGTTGGTCTGGTTCTGAGAAGTCTTTCAACCTCTGGATTTAGTGGAATAATCTGAGGTTGCAGAGTTCTCCTACCAAACATACAACACTCACAATTGAATGAAGAGTAAATCCTCACACAACATATAACAACGACACAATTTATTAACTAATCTAAAAATCAGCAGATCTGAAAATAAACAGGGGAGAAGGGATGCAAACTATAGAGCAGCCTTTAGCACAGCTCTCCTCTCACTCTGTACTCAGATCTAGTGAAATGGACACAAAAAATACTGAAAAATAGCAAAACTCACAAATGCAGTTAGTAAAATCAAACAAAAACTATAAATCTATGATCAAAAGTTAGATCTATCAATTTCTAAACTACCTCTCCAGCAGCGAAGCCAAAAACTTGTTGTGGAATTTCAGTGTGCTGATTTATGATGTAAAAAATCAAGAGAAAACAGAGATGGATTCAGCACATCTAAAATACCCTAGACCTGTAAGATACGGGGTCCTTTGTAGCAAGTTTTCAAAGTAAGTAAGGGAATGTCCATAGGGAGGCTGGTTAGAAATATGATAAATCTCCAGATCTGTAAGAGATCTGGCACCCTCGCTATCTGTACTTTAGTTAAAAGACAGGGGAGAGGTTTGAAATGAGTTGTCACTTAAACTAAACTACAATTAAAATGCAGATTATTTTAGATCGAATCTGGAGCCTCAGATCTTGCAGATGGATGGTTTAAAAACTCAGAAAATGGAGAAGAACAGCTTGGAGGTTATCTTCACTGCAATCAGGTTGAGCTAAGCATATTACAGGGGTTCAAAAGCATTGTCCAAGTCCTAAGCACATTTGTGAGGGGTATAAATTCTACTTAAAATCACGGGATCCACCTGGCCTTAAGGCTATGATCTATCCACTTTAATGGTCACAGGCCATCCTATAGGCTTTATCGAATCCATGGATTGCAGCAGATAAATCCAATTAAGGCCTGAGGTCAGATTTACCCTAAGGTTATGATCTGTCCACTTTAATGGTCACAGACCATCCTAGAGATCTTTTACAAAGCCAGAACCTCAATTAGAACAATTAAAACCACTACAGATGCTATAATTTCTAGGTCACAGACGCAGGAAATTACAGGGATATCAGATCCAGGGAATTCAGATGATATCCAAGAGGTCTACCAGTTAAGTGGGTGAGCTGATCAAGCAACTCCTCCACACAAATCTGATCGAGCACCAAAAGGAATCAAAAGAGTATCAGATCTAATTAAAACATTGAAAACAACATTTACATTGCAAACAAGGTCACTCTTACAATGGAATGCTCTCGGTTGATTAATTAACCCCAGCAACACTCTTAACCTTACCCAATTACAGATCTAACTCACTCCTTGCTGCTCCTAGGGATTTAGCCAACCATGGTTGGGCTAAGGGAGGGAAATGGAATCTCACTGCAAACTCTGATCTCCAGGAAATTGCTCAGAAATTTGATCCTCCCCAATAGCAATTGGGGATCTCAATATATAGCTTTCTCCTTTATTTTTCCCACTAAAAATCCCTTCTAGAAGGTTGTCAGGGATTGTTAGAGTTCTGTTAAAGCACGTGGGTCAGTTAGGACTTTCTAGGGCATCTTCTAGAACATCGCGCCAGTCACCAGAGTGCCTCAGTTTGCGTGCAATAGGTCACCAACTCTCAACGTGTGCATAACATAGTTTCTAAGAAGTTTAGCACATGATTTTGACAGGTTGGAGAAGCTTTCGACAGATTAAAAGTAAGCTTGTAGTTCCTTTTGATAGGTTCCCTGGTCTCTTCGATAGGTACCGATAGGATGAGTTCTATCTTTGAAGCTTAGGGTCCTCAGCCCAATATCTGGAGTACTCGATAGGTTGGTTAAGTAGTTCGATAGGTCCAGTGGTCCTTTTTGATAGGTTCAGCTCTGTGTGCCATCATCCCGATAGGTTGGTTCTCATTCCTATCGAAAAGCTTAAGCATCCTTCGATAGGTTCAATTTCAACATCTTCATTTCGATAGGTTCAGGGAGCCTTCGACAGGTTGGAATCGAGCATTTTAGTCCTTTCTCTAGGTTCTCAGATCCGTTCGATAGGTTCCTTTGACACTTCAGGCAAGTTTTTGATAGGATAGTTTCTTCTTTCCTTTCTTTGCTCGATACATTCTGAAATCCTATCGAACTCCTCACTCCATACGAATTCATCCTTCTTCTGCCTTCGAATCCTATCGAACCCTTCTCCAACTGCACGAATTCTTTCCTTTTAATCCTCAGCTCCTATCGAAGTCTTCAGACATCCTCTCGATAGGATGTTGTGGACCTATCTTTACTTCTTTCTCCTTGTTCTGTTGCTGGGTCTGCATGGTGCTGAGAGATGACTTCTTTATGGGCATTCTTAAGCGGTTTGCTGCATTATTACCAGCTTTCCCTACTATCTACAAAATGCACTCAACAGAGGCTTATTAGTGTGCTCACAGGTCCATGAAAGGTCAGGTTAAAGGGTGTGAAGTGGCATTTTTTACCACTTAACAATAGCCTAGATTTTGGCACCCTGAAACTCATGCCATCTGCACGACCCTCGAGGTCGTACCCCATCAATCTGCACTGAACATTAGTATAACCAAGCACAATAAAGCATAATAATTGAATTTAACTAAATCTCTCATGCATTAATGATATATTATTCTAATAAGAACCTAAAAGACAGTTCTAATCCCATGCCACTACATAAGCAGAAGAACTGGCCCGAACCATTGGTGACAAAATAAAATCACCCCAAATGGTTTGCCAAAATATATTAATTTAATTACATTTTGATCTCAAAAAGGGCTTGACATACCAAGCCATACCGTACTCTTACAAAACTGAATCAAAGTACGCAGGGGTCCTCTAGATCCTCAGGAGGGGCTCCTGATCCTCTCCAGGTACATAATCCGAATCTCCCGGATCAACGTCTCTAGAAGAAGTAGCAGCCACAAGAATGGGACCTGCGACATATAGTCTGGGTGAGCTACATCATAGGTCAATAGGGAAACAAACTGAATTGAACATATAAATTAGTCTCTCACATGTATTCCATGATAATTAACCGTATGATGTATCAATAAGTTTTCTTGGAAAAGCAGTTTAAGAAACTGAAAAGATGTATTTGGATGTCACTATTACTTTACATATTTCTTTTGTTCTCAACTTGTTCATTAACCATTATTATTCGGCCTAAAGACTTAAATCATAGCTTAAATATTCCCCGACTTACTATAGCGTCAGGCGCCCGATGGAATACCCACCATCATCTTCTAATCAGACATTTTTATATCTTTCAATGCTACCCAGGTCCCTTTCTCATAGGCGACGGGGTTCATATCTCATACATACACAACTACATCCTTGAGATGTCCAACTGGTGTACGGATTGGCCGCCGTATCGGTCATGGATATCCTGTCGCATCAGTCGTGGGTATTCCGCCACGTCGGTGGGGTATTCTCCAAACCTTAAATATCAATGCACTATATATAGTTATTCACCATGTGATTACGCTAAATAAAGTAAATTAGGGCTCCTTATTTTTATTCTCTTTACTTTACATGATCACATACATCCCTAGGATGTCCAAGTCAATGCATCATACAGATGCCTTTATCGTATTCACATCCCCTGGGGACGTCATACTTATTTACTTTACTTTGTGTTCACACACACACCCACACTTAGGATTCATATTTTCAATGTATAATTACTTTTTCTTTATCACTACATACATGATCTTATAATTAAAGTACATGTTCAAGGTGTTCCCTACCTCACGTGTCCGAATTTCCAAGCATCAAGGCCCCACGTGGTTTCCCCTGCTTATCTTCACACGTACCACCTATGGTACACCATAGCATAAGCAAAGCATTAAGAAAGATGCATAAAAGAAGGTACAAGACCCTCCCTGAACCTCAAAGTCCAAAATAAAGGCTAACAGAAACTGTCCAAATCGATTGATCGATCTCTAAAATCAATTAATCGAAATCTCAAAATCGATTAATCGATCCCAAATCGATTAATCGAAATTCTAAAATTGGTTGATTGATTTATCGAATCGATCAATTGATTTCCCCAACCTTTCATTTTTCAGTCACTAAGAGTGCTCAAACAATTAATCTATTTTCAATCGATTAATAGAATTTCAAAAATTGATTAATCGATTTTCAAATCGATCAATCAGTTTTGGGTCACTTTGCCCAACTAACCTCCAGGCCAAAAGCGATCAATCGATTTGGTCAGAAATTCAGCCCTTTGCAGCCATTTCTTCCAGTTTTCTTCCTTATCATTTTTCCATCATTTCTATTCTTTAATTCATCATTTAAACCACAATTGACTGCACAACAATATGTTCATTTGAATCAAACAAGAACTCACCTTAAATCAACTTGGGGCTGATTCAATGGTTTGGCTCGAAGGCTAGGGCTCCTAGCTTTGACTTCAACGATTCCAACGCGTCTCGCTAAATGCTCAAGCCTGTCATTAATTGAAATGTGCATTAACTCCCCTTAGCATTTACTCCTTCCTATTCTCACTCTCTCTCTCTTCTTAACTCCACACCAACCAAAACAAAGAGAAATAACTTCTCTCAAGCTATTAAACCCTCTTAACTCTTTATATTGCTTGGTGTAAAGCATACACACCCAAGATAGGTGTATGCTACTTCTCACTTGGTTTTAAACTATACACACTTACACACACTTATAATATCAACCTAAGTTGAAATCGTAGTCATCGAGTTGACTTTCACTTGGTCATACCTATGACCAGTCGGGCACACATCCCGAGGTCACTATTCAACGCCTAAATTTAGGGATGTTACATGGATGGAGTGATCCTTTTTGAGATCATCACCACTAGGGATGCTGCTCTACTTGGGACCGGGGTTGGGTTGTTTGAATGCTTAATTACTCCCCTTTGAAATAAAAAACTACCATCAAGAAAGCCAAATTGTTATGCCCCTTTTTAACACATTTTACCATTCATTTTAGGGAGGTTTGATTAAGTTCAATATTGGGGCTTTGCCACTGTCCACATTTTGGGCTATTAGGGTCGCGTGCCACTACCACTAGTCGGTTTTCAATGGTGAAATATTCTTAAAAATTAAAAGACAATGCTAGTCAAGTGACGAGGTGAAAATAAAGAGTACGGAATTGTAGGGGTGAGTATTCAATGGAAAGTGCCAGTCAAGCAACTAGGCGAAAAAGAATAACGAAATGAAGTAGATTGTGAGAATTCAAATGCGGAAAGTAGAAATGTGCCAGTGAAATGACTAGGCAAAAAAAATACAGAATCGTAGGGGTAAGTAGTAAGCAAGTAGATATAATGTCATTCAAATGACTGGGCGAAAAGAGACAAAATAACAAAAAAAAAACACATAGAAAGGGGTCAAACATAAAGTAGAAGCTCTTACAACTATCCCCAGCGGAGTCGCCATCTGTGCAACCATGGATCTTGTTGATCCATCGCGACAATGGTTAAAATAGGGAGTCGCCACCCAGAGCTTTTGGTGTCTCGAGATACCTAAATTAACATCATATGCACCGAAGTTCTAGATTTGACTCCGATCACCAATCATAGCCTCTTGGCAAAGACTTCGGTTACCAATTAGGAACGAGTTATGCACCTTCCACTCGTAAGTGGATTCTACTATGGCCAAAGTTTATGTAGACACCCAAATTTGGCTCAAGGCCCGATTGAAACACATTTCAAGAGAGGCACAATTCTGAGCTTTTGATGGCATGTATGGAGCCCTTAGGAATCACCCCAAACCCCCCCTTATGAATCACCCCAAAAATAGAGGTCATCAGCTTTTCAACGGTCTAAGAATCGCCCTAATCAGAGGTATACATCAAAAGATATGGCAGTTCGAACCCGAAGGGCAAAGAAGTAATTTCATGTGGGTCCCCGTAGGGATTTGGCGCAACTAATAGTCGCGCCAGGCTATTTCTCCCCAAAAATGGCCTAGCACAACTAATAGTTGTGCCAGTTATAACTTTGCCTGGTGCAACTATTAGTTGTGCCAGGCCAATTCTCCCAGACTTCAAGCTTGGTGCAACAAATAGTTGCGCCAAGTTTGAAGGTGGCCCCCACCCCCACGAGCTAACTTCCAGGCTACTGTTCATTACTGTTTTACTGTACATTTGCCTAGCGTAACTAATAGTTGCGCCAGGCATATGAACAGTGACTATTGGATTTTGCCCTGAATATCGTGATTGTGGTTTGACTTGTTGACCACCTCGACCTTCGGGGTATGTTTTGATAGTTCTGTTGCACCCATTCACTACCTATTTGCAACCCCTTAAGTGGCTTAAGGCCTCACCCCATCATCCACCATTGGAGGACCTTCCCTCACATTTCAAGGCTCCAAAAACCCTAGGAAACCTTAGATTGCCCATTACCTAATTGCTAATCTAATTAGGACTTTAACCCCTCACTAATCCTCCCTTTCTCTATAAATAGAGAGCCATTCCTCTTGCTTAAGGTTTGAGAATTTTGGCCTAAGAGAGAAAGAGCTTGAAGTGAGAAGATCTTTCTCCCTTTGGTGCACACTTCCCATACAAATTCCATGATTCTAAAACCTCCTTTGAGTGATACTTTTTACCTTAGATCCCTTAGTTTAAGTATATGCTACACATTCACCTTCCCTCTCTACTTCTTAGTTAGCAAGCCTTAGAGGTTAGAACCCCTCTTTCCACCATACAAGCCTTCAAAAGCTCATCAAATCAAGCCAATGCAAGGCTCTCCTACGGTGATACAAGGGCCCGAGGGCTCCGGCTCTCCCCTTTCTTCTCCTATCTCTTTCTAGCTCCCTCCATCCTCCCATTTGTGCCGTTATGCTGCCGACTTTTCGGTAGGAACGGAGGAGCATAAATAGGATTCTAAGCCCATTTGGGCAAGAGGGAACCATTTCCTTTTCTTTTACATCATTTTATTTTTGGTCATAATCAGAGACCGCATTAAGAGGGTTGATCGGGTGCCTAACACCTTCCCGATCGATAACCGAAGCCCCTACCCAAGAGCCTTTGGTGTGGACCAGATTCAGAGTCATATTTTTAGCACTTCAGTGCTCATAAAAATAAACTAGGTATCCCGGGACACCGAAAGCTCCCGGTGGCAACTCTATATTTTTTTCGTTAGAGAGCTCATCGTCGTGACGGGATCGTCTCGATTCCCACGGTTGCACAAATGGTGACTCTGCTAGGGATTAGCTAGTAGAGCTTCCCCTTGAACTAGGCCTTTTTTTTTTTCTAGCATATTATTGCTATTTTTTTTAGTGTATTTTTGCTATTTTTTTACTCACCCCTCCGATTTGCAATAATATATTTTAAAAACTAGTATACTAAAAGTAGAAGCATGAAGGGCATTTTATGATGGAATTTTGGAAACCAAAATAGTATGATGGGCATTGTAGCAAACCTATATGATGGAATTTTGGAAAACAAATAGTATCTTAGCCCATTGAAATCCCAATATATAGAAAAGACCAATATATGAGCTATCCTCATAAATGTAGTGATTATATTTTCCACATTACAGGTTTGCTACAATGAATACACAAAAAATGAAGGGCAAGTGGTAAATATTGCTCTATAAAATTTCTACTTCTTCAATTAATCCAGATATTGTATGTCATTTCAACTTTCCTAATGAAAAGGAAAGGTTTTAGTGGTCTACTAACAGTTGATGAAAGAAATCAACACTCAAAAGGGTAGTTGATACCTATTTGCTAGTTGAGTCAGGTCATTATTATTGACAGCAACATCATCAACCCCACGCTCTTTCAGAACATACGATCAGAAATGCAACCATCAGCCGACCAATAATAAAGCAAAGCTTGAAGTAGAAAACAAAATAAAACCAAGAAATAACACTTATAGGGAGAAAATATAACATTTGTACAAGCCCATAAGCCTTACCATATGACATGTTTATTTTCATCTAGATATGCCTTTGATCCCATTACCCAATTCAAAGTTTATCTTAATCTGTAGAAATGTCTTGTTTGTGTATTGACCAGTGCCTCTATTGCATGAAGAACCATACGAATTTTAGTGGACTTCCTAGATGTGCCCTAAGACTATTAAGTACAGTAGCAATTAGAAAGAACAGTCTAGCCAAGGAATCAATCAATAGCGGATGCTTGCTCATCTCGAGGAGGCAGATTCAGATAAGAAATCCAACCGGCCTAGCCCAACGCCACAAAACCGGTTTGTAAGGTGAGGTTTGCAAAAGATATAAAGAGCCCAAGAAGGGACAGCCCACAGCTGATGTGGAACAAATTTAACCCGCCCCCACACGTGTTGGCGAGATTGAGCCAAATCATGTGGACAAGAAATGGGTGACGTGGGGAGAAAGAACGGCTTTGATACCATGATAAGAAATTCAACGGGCCTAACTCAACCTCACAAAACCGGCTTGTAAGGTGAGGTTTTCCCAAGATATAAAGAGCCCAAGAAGGCCCAGCCCACAGCCGACGTGGACATCATTACTATATTATCCTTGACAAACCAATTAAAGATAAAAAGATTTTGACAGTATGACATTATCATCATCATAGATTTTATCGTATCTTGTGGGGTTAGCTTTATGAGTCTTATGCATCCATCCATTTATATCTGGGATTAAACTTATTGCCACTGCATAATCATTCATATTCCTTCTTATTGCTTCCCTCTTGGCTTAGTGTGCTTGAATTGTGTCAACCCTTCTTATTAGGGAAGTTTCTGGCTTCTAATGGACCTGTCCAAACCATCTCAAATGGCCTTCCATAAATCTTTCCTCTATAGAAGCCACCCCAAGGGGCAGAGCCAAATATAACAGCATGGGGGTTGTAGCCCCCATTTAACTTTTGGAAATGTATAGCATAGGCTTCTTATAGAGCCTTCTTTATGTACAATCCCACAAATTTATGGTGAAACAACTATTAACATTTGTTTGTTGATCATCGCTATCCTAAATTTCCTCTTACATACCTGTTCCTAATTCCATCCTTACCTTGTTAATCCACTCCTTCTTTGTCATAGCTCAACTTACAAATTGTTATAATAAACATATCTCGGCCGATACCGGTGCGTACCTGCCAGCTCCGGTATGAAAGTTACCTTGTTTCCTACATTCTAAGCTTGTAATGCACATTCTTCAACACCTTCAGTCACAAATATAACAATTTGACTTAGGTAATACACTTCCAAGACTAATCAATGTCATTGAAGTGCAGGCACTCCAAAAGATGAACCTATCTCGAAGAGTCGGTGGAACCATGAGATTTTTTAGAACTTTGGCTAGGATTTTTTTCATGAGAGATTTAGCTAAGGCTTTTTAGCGAGAGAGGAAGAGAGAGATGCCTAGATTTGATCTTCAGTCATGCAGAGTAAGGAAAAAAATAAAATTAACTACCATACCTTAAGTTAAAAAAATCTCAAAAATATTCAACATCAACCCCTAAAAAATATTGGGTTGGGTCATGTCGGGAATCAGGTCGATCCGACCCTTTGACAGCCCTAATTGATGGAATAAGGAGAGTATTTGTTTTCCATGTAAAATACAAACATCTATATTTATTTTTGTGTTTGATCCATGTGTTGCCCATTATTTCAATCAAATGAGAGTTGAGAGGATGGTTGATGACTTTTGGGACAAAAAAAGGTGGAAATTGCTCTCGAGTCCAAGCTTTTTTTTTTGGATGTCTATTGCTAAACGACCTATATTATCAAAAGTTCTTATTTGGCATGGTTTTTGGAATTTTAAAGTTGGCATGCTTTCTCCATGTTCCAAAAAGTAATCGACCTAGTTAGGCTCAATTGCTCGGTCCTTAAATAGTTTTATTTATCAATGGAGGGTCTCAGGATTCCCATCAGATAACATGGCTACTGCTCTTATTTTTGTTCATTTATATTGATTAACACCTAAAAAATAGATGATCCTATACTTGAAGGCCTCTTTTATAAGGTAATATTATATATATATATATATATATATATATATAAAGAGGCCATTTGAAGACTCAATTACGGTGGGCTCTACATCCGACAAACCCAAACAAAAAGGGTAAGGTATTGAGAAAAATCAAATTTTGCCAACTATACAGCATAGATATATGTAAAGCCTCAACTTTATTTTGTTTTTAAGGATAGATCAATTTAACATACCCTATTACAAAACCCTTACGGATAAAAAATTTCAATTTAGCATAACTTGATCGAGTAACCTAAATCATCTCGATTCTTACCAAACAAAGACGAAGGATGCATCGGAGGTTGAGATCGAGGTCGATATCGAGATTAGAAACCCTAGATCTAACGGCCAAGCAGAAAAATAAAAGCCCTAAAACAAAAATTAGGGTTAGGGTTTTGGAGACTCACCTTTGCCTTGCAACTACCGCTGCTGCAATTGATTCCGCTGTCATGTTTGTGTGGACAACTGAATGCTGAAAAAACAATATTTTTTTTCCTTCGATTGGATTGCTTTCATTCAATTGGATTGCCAAGGAAAGGTATTATCCGATTCCTTCGATAATACCTAGAAAAAAAATTGATCAAATCAAATACTATTTGGAAAAATTCAAACCTAATGATTTGAAGTGTGCTCAATGGTTGAATCGTCGGGTGTTGCACGTTGATCAAGCTCCCTGTTCGAGAGTTTTTTTTTTTTTGTTTTGATGGGCTGTTCGAGAGTTAAAAGGGCGAGCGTTGTTAAAGTAAAAAAGAAAACAAAAATTGTTAAAGGGGTCGGGCCGGGTGGGTTTTGTACTTAAATCCTACACCGACGGCTTCCTTTATGAGCCGTTGGTGTAGGATGATATTTTTGTAGTGCACCCGTAGTTCGTTTAGTATAGAAGGTTCAATCTTTATCGAAAATGGCTTATCCTATGATATTATTCTCACTACAAAAAATAAGACTATTAGCGGCAGCCAAAAACTGCCACTATTAATTAAAAAACTGTCGCTAATACCCTCAGTGGCAGTTGTAAAAACTGCCGCTATTAGTGTTGTCGCTACATTGTTTTAGCGGCACTTTTTACAACTGCCGCTGAGGGTATTAGCGGCAGTTTTTCCTAAAAACTGCCGCTAAGTTGTCAACAATAGTGGCAATTAAAAAACTGCCACTGCCATGTTTATACCGACATTACAAATAGGAAGATGCCTACTAGAAGCTTTGCTGATGTAGAGGTTCTGATAAAAGTAAAATAGGGAAACTGATTGCGAAACTTATTGGAAAAATATGAGACTCAATTGAATCAAAAGTAAGAATTACAATAGTACAAAAAGAAAAATATATGTCTGCTATAATTCGAACATCGGCACCGTCATTTTACAGTATTACACTAGTTAGTAAAGAAGTGAGTTTTTACAATAATACACACTTGGGTTTCCAACCGACTGCTTCAAATTGCTGCCTCGCTTGATAATCACCATTAATGTGCCTGGGCAGACACTGCAAGAGGAGCTCTGCCTTCTCTTGAAACTGAGGGCCAGATTGAATCAAATATTGCAGCAAAGGAATTGCTTCTGCTGCAGCAACCGATTGAGCTTTAGAGATTTCAGTTGGGCATGCCGTCCAAGCTTGCCTAAGAAGGAAAAGTGAATCTAATGTTGCTTCTTGAGTTGCCTCTGCTCCAGTTTTAAGGGACGTAACAAGATGGGGAATACTAAGAGTGGCTCTCAAACGTGGGAAGTTGCTGAACAATGCATTTAGAGCTTTCAAGCACCCTACATTTGCACTCCCAGTCGCCCATAACTCTTTTTCTATAGCAGCTGCACAACCAACATACAAACCGATAATTGACTACAAAGAGCAAATGATACCATCATATTTATTAAGAACATCATGCGGTAAAGATCATTATCCATTGGAAAACAGTCAATAGGCCAACATATTGTCATTAAAACAGTCAAGAACCACACAAGGAACCCATACACCAAGTAGCATTTAACAGTAAAAAAAGGTGCTCTAAATAGATAAGAATGTACCAGTTATTGACCTCACTGTTTCACTGGAAGCATACTCCTGAATAGTATTGTTTGAGAAGAGAAGCTTAATAAAAATTACAGCTTGAATTGATGTATCTGGATTACTAGAACCAATGAGGTCCAGGACAACCTGACACCTCCAGCTTCTGCAACTACTCTTTTATTTGATTAGCAGTACATTCCAAGGTTTTGCAAGGCGCATATGGCTACCACTTTCATTTCTTCAGTTGGTTGATCTTCGAGCAAATTCACCAGAGCTTGACATGTTGAAACAGCATCTGTAGTTCGAGCGAGACTCTCATTCTGGAAAAGATCGCCAAGAGAAAGAGTTGCTAGCAATCTTGCCTACTGAGCTTGTGTTTGTGGATCCAAAAGGTATTGGGATAGTGGCGAAATGACAGATTTAGCAGCTTTTGTTTCTCTTATCTCCACATTGTTCAGCAATGATTCGAGTAATCTTACTACAATTTCTTCACATTGGTGACACCTTAGAAGTTCCAAAAGTGCTTCAATAGCACCACTTTCAACTATTGATTCGGAGATGGTTGCATCATCACTTTCCAAAATAAGTAGCGCATTCAATGCACCAACGGTGCTTTCTGTGCCAGAACAAAGTAACCTTACTAAAACAGCGACAGGAACCTCCAAATGATATTCAGAACTAAATTGAAGAATGCTAGATAAAACAGAAATCATAGACAAAAATCAAAGAACACCCTGCTCTTTACAAAGCTTGCGAGAAACAAGTGAAGGCATGGAAGTATGCTTGCTCTTTTTATTATAAATAAAATTACTATTATTAATATCTTCAATACTAATAATAATACGATTATTATTATTTGCAATATCGAACAGTTTGATGATTCCAAATAAGCATCGAGACTCACATTTTTTAAGGGCAGGTGCCTGCAATGCTCCAATGATCATCCATGCTCTAAGCTTCTAACAAAAATTTAATAGCATCAACGGAGCAGCAAGGTCGAGCCGCACTCGACAGCACCATTCTGTGGGTCAATCATCTGACAGATTCTCGATAACTTCAAGTCACTACAGAACCACGAGCACCATATCAGTCACGGACATGGAACGAAAACCTCTAGATCTATCAAGATCACTTTACCTAGCAGTGACCAATATGCCACTCACATTGTTGGTTCTAGAATCAACAAGGGTGCAGTTATTTAATAAAATGCAACCACAGGATGATTTTATTTGAAGACTTGATGGCAATTATCGCCAAAAGTAAATTAGGGAGGTTCAAGACATTCCGCACATAAAGCATCCCTCAAACTCAACAAAGACATCAGGAAGGGACCCAATCTCCTGAAGGACCTGACCCACCATCCTATCAACACATGTCAGTGTCGGGTTCATGGTAGTACCAACCCTGATATTAGGCGGTGAAATAAAATTTCACTCCGGGATGGGAATTTTATTAACAATATACTCGCAGACAACATCAATGTTATATTTTAACTATGTAGAAATTGGTACCACTAGAGCAGCATCAATAATAGTTCCCTGCATAATTCAATTTAGGAGCCCACCGACATGAAGTTATAAATAAGTAAATCTGCTTTATAATCTATAAAAATATCTTTCAACAAATATAATCCGAGGAAACTGACCTGAATAAACCTCTGGATAGCTTCATGCTGATTAATGGCTACACTTTCTTGGATAAGATCAATTTTATTTTGTAAAATAATGATGTGCTGGAGACGCATAATCTCACAACAGCGAGATGCTAGGAAGTTTGAGGTTGGGAGCAACTTTCATTTCCAGCTATCAAAAGCAATGCTCCATCCATGATGGCTGCTCCACTGAGCATGGTAGCCATGAGAATATCATGACCCTGAAAGAATGATATAACAAAAATAAATATGAGATAATGAGGAAAACCACAAATATAAGTACACTATGGCATGCCAATAGACATTTCCATGTAAATTCATCTCAGTTTATATAATACTATATTAGCTCAGGCAAGTTCAATCAGTTTAGTTGAAGTTTAAACTAGTGTATACAAGTTCAGTTTAGTACAAAAAATCAGACCTTCGGTATACATTTAATATGCTAAATTTCTATTATCTCAAATTAGTGTGTTTCTAGACATCAAAAAATTAGACCGCGAATATGGAGTTGTTGTGGACCTACAGATTGCTCATGGGTTTTATGAAGTATCTTCAAACCTCGAGAGGAAGCTATGAATCATATCCGAGTCATCATTTGAGATGGATCGTCTACGTTTCTATGGTGGAACCCTTGGCTTGAGGGAGGTTCTATTATTTCCCATTATGGGTATCAAACTACTTTTCAATTTGATAGTGGGCTGGAAGAAAATGTGAATGATCTAATTAATGGAAACTTGTGCTCCAAACAAAGTTTTCTCACTACAAAGATGCAAGAAGTTTAGGAGAAAAAATTGGCTAATTCTATTCCCTAAATCTATTGTAAGGGATAAAACTGTTTGGACTCTCACAAATTCGGGTAACTTCACCTTCAAAAGCGCGTGCAATTAATGCTATCCGTTACAAGCATGAAAGGAGCAAATGAACGAATCGGATTTGGTGCAAAAGGAGAATCCCATGACAATCTTTTATTTTGTGGCCTGCTATTAACCACAAGCTACTCACTGCTGAAAATATGAACAAGAGGGGTGTGTTCGTACCCGCTAGATATGTTTTGAGCTGGTCGGAGGCTGAAGATAGTGGTCACATTCTATTTCAGTGCTCCTATTCAAATTGGATTTGGTGGAGTGTGCTTACCTGATGCAATGTGTGAGTGACTAGGATTGGAAATGTCACCGAAGAAGCTGAGCTTATTAAAGAGATCAAAATCCCTTTAATTCTGCTGTTGCTATACGATTATACAGTCAACAATCACCCGAGTAAGGATGGGTGATGACCTATCGTTCACTCAAAATTCCGTGTTAGGACACAGAGGTCAGCAATGATAGTAATCACTAAATCTATCCAAAGATCTCTGTAGAACAATCCCCACAAGTTTGATAAAACTGTAACTTATATACAAATTATAGTGTGTCAGGATTCCATAAATATAATCTAATGATAGTGAATACCTGATGGCAGATGTGGGAATTAAGCGTTGTAAACTGATACGAGTCAGAGTATAAATACACCAGCAGTTTATATAATAATCAACGCATCATAAATAGCAGTTCAAAAATATAATGGCTAAGCTCTTACTTAATAACAAAGCTATATGGCCGATTAAAGGTTGTCTTGATAGCAGCAAAAGAGATGGGAGATTGTTTCTAAATAGGAAGAGATTGCTTCTTATACCTCCTTACTTATCAAATATTCTTTGTTTTAGGCCCTTCTCCTAATCAGCAAGCTAGCATTCAGCTACTATGTTGAGGTGATTTTTTTTATCTCCTTGTAAATTTCTTGTGGGTATTTGTAGAAAATGTTGCTCTGTTTTGGGCCCTGCTCCTATATATTTTCTAGAAAATGTTGGTGTATATGCAAGCATTTCGGGTTCAGTGTCGGTTCAACTAAAACTGAACCTGAACTGAAAAGTTTCGTTTTCGGTTAACCAAACTTCCTGCCCAATTGAACAAAAACCGAACCTATCCGATTTTGCTTTCGGTCGGTTTGGTTTTGTTTTCGGATTTTTCCATGTTTTTTTTGTTAAAGAGAAATTTTAGGTTTTTAAAATTTTTCTGTTTTCTGGTCAGTTTTCTCATCCTAACCAACAATTTTTTGGCTTTCAGCCACCAAAACCAAAACAGAACTGAGCCGGGCTTGTTCAGTTATGTGTCAGGTTTTAGTCAGCTTCGGTCAAGTTTGGAAGCATCGGTTTTCGATTTTAATTTACAGTCTTACACCCTAGCCCTCAATATTATAAGACCAGGATAGTGGATGAGAATCCACTTGAAGATAAAATTTAGTATATAAAAACACAACTAAGCTTATCCCGATTTTATAGTATCGAAATGCAGGTTTCTGCCCACAAATCCGTCAAAAGCACAATGATGAACCAACGAAAATAATCATTTTCTCTGTTAAAAAATATTAAAGAACACAGTCCACTGACACAACAATATTGTATTTTCCATATATATATATATATATATATAATGACTTGCATAAAAGTAAGACTGAACAAACCTTATATCTGAACCGTATCTCAGAAATCACACCTTCATCCGATGATTATCAGCAGCATAATTAGCAGATAACTAGAACAGTATGCAAGAAAACAACAGCAGAAAATAGTAAACATGAGTTTTACCACAGAGCTGCAATACATGTTGAGCATTGTGTTGATGTTGAACTTTTATACCTATGATGTGTGATCAGAGACTATCTTTTAGAAAGTATACACTTATTTTTGTTAAATACCATTTATGGTTTATGTAGTCATTGTGTGTATGTGTAGATACATTGCACATTCCTAGTAGCCTTATCATGTTCTTTGGGGAGTTATATTTGGGGTCAAGTAACAACTTACAAATTAAAGTAACCATTCATATCAATTAATGGCAACGCTATGTTGGTCCCCAGCTTCTCATTCTATGTTTACAAGGTCTTCATGTAATGTCAAATGCCTACCTTATGTATGGCCTGTTGTTCATGAAGTATTCAAACAAACTTATGTATGGGAGAGAGTATATAGAGAACAACTGAAGTTCTTTGAACCACATAAAATCAACTTAAAATCGTAATCAAAGTAGAAGTCACAAGCAACAGGACTATGAAATATCCATGATCTAAAATCTGAAGGCAATAGCAATGAAGTTTGCATATAAGAGTGCTGAGCAACAGAAATTAACTACCTATAGGCTTAACTGATCTAAAATTCGCTAGTATATGAACTGAACAATGACACCCTGTTTTTCTGAAGTGAACTCTAGGATCTTGTTAAGGCATCATGCATTTCAAAAGTAACTCGCATCTCATGGATTTAGAGGCTCATGATGCACCATTGATCACGTCTCTCATGGATTTAGAGGCTCTAAACTAAATTTCTTCTTGTCTCTCAAGTTTTGAATAAAAAACTTATCTCGTTTGATCAAATGAAGATAAAGATCTAAGTATATATAAACTATGCTATACGACAAGCTATAGTATAACTACTTGGCCACCATCAAAAGGGACTCATTTTTCCTATTGCTCATGTTATCAAGAACTTGCCCAACACTAGCATTATTTTGTGCACCTAAACAATGACATTCAACTCCACCAGCCCAAAATTGTGATCAAGGTGAGCTAGTCAATCTCAAAGTCTCTACATAACTTTTCCACCATATAGTTGAAAATCCTAAACTAGCATTCCTACTTTGGTTAGTGTTTTATCTTACTGCTTTATCCTAAAAAAGCACTGGTACTTTTTTATCCTTTTCTACAAAAAAATTCATTCTTTTCGACTTATTTTGGAACCCCAACTTAATGACCATGCATGTGGGAGCATCAGTGACCATCTTTGGCCTGGCCCGTAAACCTCCTATTACTGTGGTCTGGACCCATACCTCACAAAAGGAGATGAGAACTTTCTATCTATCAAACAATCCATAGCTATAAAAAATAATATATAAATTACAAGTGATTTAGTACAATGGCAAAATTATCTATATAAAATAAATAGCAACTTGCCAAACTAATACACTACTTTTATAACTTCTTCTCAAATGAATATGCTACTTTGGGTATTAGCTTTCTCTCACTAATGAAATTCTGTGAGGAATTTCATCAAACAATTTATATGTAGTACCAAAACAGATCATAGAAAATCGAAGAAAATTAATTTGAACTTACCTTTGAAGTAAAAAAGAAGATTTATCCAATGCAACAATGAGCAATCTACAGGTGACCTGCAAGATTGGAAGCATCAAATGACTTAAATAGATAAAGAACATTACCCCATTAATCAATTCCCAAGCCAAACTAAGCATCTCTAAATATATATTTTTTAGAGATTGAACATCAAATCAAATAGATTGAACATCAACATAAACCAAAACCTAATCTTAATATCAATAACTGAAAATACCTATGGCTATACCAGAGAACAAAGAGATCTAGATCAAAGGAGAAAGCAGATCTAACCTCGAAATGCTCTTGGATCTTATGGGGATCCATGCCAGGTGTCACCATATCAGGCCTCTGATACATGTTGGATAGCAAAAGCGTAGGGCTAATGTTGGGCCTCGTATGGGGCCTGGAACAGCGATCTCCAGCGATATAGGGTTTAGATCTGATGTTATAGAAATTAGATGAGAAGATCAGAAGCACCAAGGCGAGAGATTTGAAGAATAACAAGATGAGAATCGACGACTTGCAGGCAGAAGATGACGATGAATCTAGCCAAAACTATCCAAAAGAATAAAAAATCTATCTGAAATGACAAGATTTTGTACCGAAAAATGAATTGAATTGGCCAAAACTACCAGAAGAAAAGGAAACCCTAGCTTTCGTCGGCGCACTGGGAGAGGAAACCCTAGCTTTCGTCTGCGTTAGCTGGAGGAAACCATAGCTTTCGTCGACCCTCCTTCTGCGGGAGAGAAGAGCTAGAGATCGAGAAAGAAAACTTGTTTCCATAGCTATTTATATGGGGGAAAGTGTTGAGGAGCCTACGCCCATCGAGATGACAATGGTGGATGCAAAATCTCCTGCTTGTGGCGGTCCATTAATACTAGCTGCCGATAGTAGAAAAATTAGAAAATTGGTAGCCGCCACTAAAAGCCATTTATTTTGTAGTGTCTGCTTATCTTTTTGTTGATCAATTGTGGGTTTGTAGCGATGATTGACCCTAACTTCATAAATATAATAATTAGAATCAAGATAGGAAATTGAATTATGAAACTTTTGGTGGATTCTAAAACCCTCAACGCTCATCTCATTGAAATTTTCTGTCAATTTTCAATTATTATAATTTAATTAATTTAAAACCATTTTAAACTCTTTTTAATTAATTAGAAGGATAGGTATTTGATTCCAACAATCAATGTGGTTCGGCACTTTTATACTTGCCCTCGCTTCAAACACTTACGCACTTACAAACTTTTAACATTCAAACAATCAATGACTCTACGGCTTGAAGGAGCTAGATGTTTAGCTTCATGTTCTCTTCAAAGTCCTGCATAAATTGCATGCAAGGGGGCTTCCAGTGTCTTCTATGGTGGTGGAGGGGTCTCTAAAGAGACTATAGATTGGTACCATGTGGAAGGAAGGTGAGGTTGGTGGTAACCAAGGGCTAGGATAGAGTGAGGCTGAAGACCCACCTCTAACCTGTCCTAAGACCGATCCTAGGACTGCATCATGCGTGCATGTAAGATGGGCAGGGGTTGGCCTGCGGACAGGGTTTCAGAGTGCCCCTTAAAATGCACGTGTTTAGTAAACTCGTGCAGCTTTAGGTTGCAATTTTTTACACCGGGGCTCTAGACTCGGGCCAGCACCCAGCTAACCCCCCCTTCTTAAGTTTTTCACCACTCTTCTGTGGTCACCTCATGGTTTTTGGGGCCTTGTGAACCTGTAACACACATGATTAGTGTGGATTGAGACTTGGCCCGAAGGTTTGCACGCGATGCGGCTTAAATCAGGATCGCAATCTGATGGATGTGCGCAGAGTGGCCACTACAAAAAGTACGACTATTAAAGGCAATCAAACTGTTGCTATTTACAAAAATCCTTGTTGTTTCAGTAGCATGAGGACTAGTAGCGGTATTTTATTTTTTTTAATAGCGATAGTTTTGGCTGCCGCCGAAACATCTTATTTTTATAGTAGGCTTAGATCTTGCGTCGCATATGGATTGTCTGACCAGTGTGCCCAATGTGGCTCAAGATTTGCGTCCAAGCTGGTAGCCCGAGATCAAGCTGCGCAATGCGGTTTTAAGTTGGATCCAAAATGTAGGGCCTGAGATTGGGTGTCTACAGGCATCTAAAAATTGGAGGATTTCTTGCCTCCCAAATAGCTTGGATCACCGCAATGTTACTGAAGAGCCAAAGCACCTTCCCACTCTTGCGGAAATGGCCCGTTGAGCAAGAAGCAATTAACTGCCCACTCGAATTCAGGGTACACCAATCTACCCGAAAGAGCACCAAAACTTCTGCCCAAACTCTCTCATCGCGGAAGGACAGTGAATAAAAGTAAATTGTTACACGTTTCCGAAGCTTGAAAGCACATTCCAGAATAATTCCAAATATTGTAACTGTGGTGCACAAGAAGATCCCTCGTCTTCAATCTCTCTTATGCCGCAATCCAAGCCAGGATGGGGAACCGATCGCGAAACTTTCAAAATCTTCTACCATATACAAGAACTAGGGTTATAGACACGACGAGATACATACGAGGATCTAACCATGAAACTTCCATTACTCTTTTTGTCCAATCCATAATCTGGCTAAAAGCAAAACTAAGTGTATCGTTGTCGCAATAGGGCACACATATCACAGGAGCGAAACAAGTGCTTTTTTGAAGATGCATATTCTGATGAAAAGGGCATTCTTTGGAAAATTAAGTTATGATATCAACGCTCTATTTGGAATTGCAGCCACTTAAAAGAGCAGCTTTCAACTGCTCTACTTAAAAAAAAACTACATTCAGTTTTTGCACTCTCCCGGACAGCTAAGAGCAGTTACAATCAAACACAGACCTATAATAAAGTGCTCTGCAAAAGAGCAGAGAGCTGCTCTTTTCCTACAAAGAATAATTCTTCCAAACACAGCCCAAGAATCGATTTCAAGGACGCAACTTCAAGAACAAAGACACCGAAGACTCTAGGTGGACAGCTCTAAGATGGAATGTTGATTTCACCTTGTATTTCTTCATCCTTTCTTTGTGCTGTTGCTCTGTATGTTTGTATTATCCCTTCTTTTTTATTTCACCGAAGACTCTAGGTGGACACACGATGACAGCCGTTCACAGATGACCCCACAGACTGAAAACGCGGAGAAATCCACTTCTACAAAGATAATGACTAGTACACTTTGAATGGTGTGCTAGCAGTGGCGGAACCACTAAGCGGCCAGTGCAGGTGTCCGCCCGCAATGAGTCCCTAAAAGGTATAAAAAAAAATTCATACAAGCAAATAGGTGAATTTACGTAGTTTTTCAAATCTATAAGGGAATCATTATCTACCCCTATTTATAGTTGCAAATAGTAAAGCACATCAGTACTCAACTAAAAATCTGTACCTATTTTTGCTCCCTAAATCTCTTATGGGTACCTCTGTTTGCGCCCATGCATTCTCTAAAAGCGCCCACGTCTCAGATCCCTTGAACGTCATTGATTGCTTCTGATCAGATAATGAAGATCATTTTTCTCTCCAATCTTCCATAGAATAGATCTTCAGATCATGTTTCACCTATCAGATGGCCCATTTTCATTCCATGTGTCACAAATCCCCAAAAAATCCTTGAATCATATTTCATTTTTTTGGTATCATATGGCAAGCATCACACTCAAACGTGAAATAGGGTCAGTTTTTTGGTATCTATAACACATGAAATAAAAACGAACCATCTGATAAGTGAGACATAATTTGAAGATCTATTGTGTGGAAGATCGGAATGAAAAACGATCTCTATCATCATATCTGAAGCAATCAATGGTTTTCGGGTTTGAGACGTGGTAACTTTCAGAGAATGCGTGGGTACAAATATAGGTGCCCACTCTCATCTCCAAAAGTAGATCATGCTAATGCTGTTGACTTTTTTAATCAAATAATGGAAGTTGTGTTTCTTTCCAATTTTCGAAACTACAAATTTTGAGATTGTGGTCTCAAATTAAAATTTTTCAATAATTTTGACGAAATTTTGTTAAATTTGTCAAAATTTTTGTAATTTTGGAGAAATCACAGAAATTTCGTTAAAATTTTCGTCTGACACTTGTTTCAAGGAATTTCGGAGAATTTCCTCAAAATTTGTCTCTATAACTTGTGCCCGACTCGATGAAAATCTTGATTCCACGACTGTGCTAGCCTAAAATCATACATAAATTAAAATTTTAAAAGAAATAAAGAACACCTCCAAGGAAAAACACAATAGAATCTGATTTCGCTAATCCCCAAAACTCCACACGCATCGTCCGAGGCGTCTCGTCTAGGGTGAAATTTTAAACCATACGGTAATAGTTTAATATAATGGTGAGGGCTTTATCCTAAGCTTAAGATGAGCTCCCCTTAATTAAGGCTGGTCATGTCATCCTGCATAACCAAGAAAACAACAAATGGGGCCAGCCGTGGTTACGGGGCTGTGTAGGTCCAACGGGTTGAATTTTAAATTAGGTTCAACCAATTTTGAAACACTTGAATGTAAGAGAATGGTGACTTCAACTGTTTTCACAATTCATCAAGTGGCACGAAAGTCAGGGTTCCATTCTATCCAAGGGTTATAAAACTGCTGAAACCACATATTGGATTCAACCAGATGAACCTACACTTAAGCCCGTGGGGTTAGTTGTCTCAATTAATAAACAGGGTGGGCCAAGTCTTCTTTTCAGTTCAATTACAAAATGGCCGGTGTTATTACCACACTGTCTTATGTTACAGCCACCCCACTTAAGCAAAGTGGAAAATATTAGTTTAAATTTTAAACAATGTTATATATATATATATATATATATATATATATATATATATATATATATATATATATATATATATAAAGTATATCATTTTGATCCATGGTTCTAGGTAATTAGCGTTTTACTATAGGGTTCCCATATATTTTTTTTAAAATTAGATGGGTAAGGGAATGAAGGTTCAAATTTATTAATGATTAGAGTTTTAGCTAAAATTAAAAAATATACATAAAAATAAAAAATTAGATAAGTAGAGTTTTAACATTAGGGCAATAAAATTTTAGTATTAGAATTTTATTTTGATTAGAGTTTTTGTATTAACCTAATATTAAAACCTTAATCAATTTAAAACCCTAAGGTCTCGTTTAGGTGTTTCCTGGTTTTATAAAAGCTTAAATTCTTGAAAACTCAAAATCCTGCAGATTCTTAATAGATTCAAATTCCTGGATCTTCCACTTCAAAATTAGGCTCTTTTACTGGCAAGCCTTTGCCGACGGAAGTAATAAAGTGACCCCAAATCTATCAATTTTCTCATGCGATTATGAAAGGGCGCTATGGGTTCCAAAAATCTTATTTGTTTTTTTATCTTCGCTCCTCCTCTTAAAAGAAAAAACCTATTGGTCTGCCCCTTCTTCACATGAAATAAACCTTAAACGCTAATTAAAGGCTGGGTGAATTAACATCAGGCGATCGATCATCATCGTCAACATATTTCAGCATCTTCTCTCCAACTTTCAGGCATTTGCATTATCGATCAAACAAAGAGATCATCATCTTCGATGTGGAATCATAGGTACACTCCAACACTTTGTTCTTTTTCATGATCTTCTTCTGTTACTCATATTACTAAATTTTTTATGATTAATTTAGGGCTTTGCTATTTTAGGTTTATTGGGTTTATTTTAAATGTTTTGTTTCATTGTTTAGGTTTATTTATATTTTTCATTAGATTAGGGTTTTGTTATTTGGACTAGTCAAACAGACTAGACAGTGATCTCTTATGCCGACCAGTGGCCAACCATGGCGTTGGTGCAACAACCATCTCCACACTTTCTAAGAAAACAAAGGGTCTTAGGGTTGCAACTTTGCATAGCCGATCAGTCACAGAATATGCCACTTTATTACCCTTAAGTTAATGATGTTAGACCCTAGTTCGCCACTAATGAAATGTTATATACAGATATTCAGAAAAGTAAGCAGAATAGAGCCAAAGTGTTAATCTTTGCCAAAATGAACTCAAAAAGCAACAAGAACTACGATCGTGTGAAGAAACGATCCAATCGAATGAAGGACTAGTCGATAGGCCAAGAAAAAAGAAATATCGAACGAACAAAAATAGAAGAAAAAAGAATCGGGATTCACGAACATACGAAAAAAGCTACGACTAGAATAATTAAAGCAAAGATACGAATGTTCGAAAAAGAGCGAGAATAGTTCAGAAAGAGATACAATCATGTTACGATTGTGCAAAATAAAACTCACGCTGCTGGTCACGTGAAGACTACACTACCATGCAAAGAATTACAAGATTTCTTGAATTAGAAGTTTGGCAACTTACGGATCTGAGAAGATTGGTAGAAGAATCTTGAAGATCTCTGCCGCTGAAATAAAGGAGAAAAGTCATGCGTGCATCTACTATCTAAAGTGAGGAAAACTAAGATTAGAACTTAAGTTATATTAGAAATCTTTTGTTTAGTAATTTTCTTTTATTAGAACTTGAATAATGAAAACCGACCCCTTACGGTCTATAAATAAAAGGGCTCGATACATAGGAGAGCTTATCGAAGGAACTCTCAGCATCAATTGACAACTGAAGTTGGGTTTTCTTCCAATCTTATTATAGAATAGATTTATCAGGTAAAATTATCCATAGTTCTCTGAAAGTCTTACCTAACAACCAAGACCGAAGAAGCAGAAAGATCCACCATTTGGATGGTTGTATCTTTTCTTTCTAGTTTAGATTTACTTTTTGCATTTTTACTGCTTTGTAAATATCTAGAAGTTTTTTATTTGAACTGACGACTCAGATTGTGAATTTACAGATTAGTATATCGGTTTTACTTTTTCATCTTCAGTTTTCTTGAGTTTGATTGACGCCTAAATTTCGAGAAGATTGCTGATTAGTATAAATCTGTATTAAGGAATTCTAGTTTTTGATTGACACTCTAATTCTAGAGGACTGAGATACGGTGTAACGGTATTTTATTTTGTAAACATCCGAGATCTGAAGGATTATAATTGACAACCATAATATGAAAGGAGGAGGATTTAGTTTTATTTTATGTAATTACATTAAAAAACCCATTCATTTATTCATATTTCTCCAATAGATTAGATTCTTAAAAGATAAATAAAGCTTTCAAACATATCCAAAAATCACCTTTCTCGTGGGAACGATCCTATACTAGTAGTACAATTTCTATTGTGTGCCTACAATAGGTTAAGACTTAGTACGGTAATAGATGCAATCAAGTTTTTAACGCCGCTGTCGGGGAAGCGGATTTTTTTTGTTTGTTGTTTTGAAAATCAATATTTGTCTTTCTCTTTTTATTTTTCTTTATATATTTTTTATTTTTTTTTAATCACTACTTAATCTTTTGCAGGTTTATTCGAAGCAACGAATCAAAGGTTTCAACACTTCTCCTAAAAATAAAAGCTAGAGGCTCATATTTATTCTCTCCCTGCTTTCTAAATAAAAATTAGATAAAACTAAAAAGCACAAAAATAAATAGATGGGCATGCAAGGCCACGATCAATCATTCTGGCCAAACTATAATTTGACCTATGCCCCAAAAGAAGCAGAGCAAGCCTTTGTATCTGTTGAGAACTGAAAAATACCATTTTTCACCCCTTAACTTGAGTCTTGATAGACCTTTGAGAGAACTAAATAAGTGTTTTAAGTGCTTGTGTTGTAGCTAACAATAAAGACAGGCTTAACCATAAAAGCAGCTTAAAAGTGCCAAAAAGATGACAATCCATATCAATCCAAAGGAATAAAGAGAAGAGACAACCTCACTAGCTGTTAAAAGGTCTGAATTGAAGAGGCAAAGACCTGGTCTCAACCCAGAAAAGAAGTATGGAGCAATTCGAACAGAAAAATGCACTACAGAGAACTATTCGCAAAGAACCTGAACTCTGCGAAATGAATTAAAACTCCAGGCTTAGCTTTCGAAGAGCACCTGAACTCTTCGAAGAGATGATTGACCTTTTCGAAAAGAAGAAAACTCAATTCGAACAGAACCAGAACATTGCAAAAAGAGCTTCAGGAGATACAACACCTTGCGAAAAGTCCCCTAAGCTATGCGAAAAGGTATTCTGGAGATTCCCAGCTTTTGCAAGGGCAATTCAGTAATCTGTTTCACGCGTCCTAATGCATTTAAAAACCTAGGGACATTCCAGAGGATTCTAAGCATGAAGCGAAGGCATATTCCACCCCACGTGAACACCCAGAGATGAAACAACTTGGCGGGAACTTTTAGAAACTCTAACAGACTTTCAAAATGCATAACAGAATTGATGCTTTTTTCACCTGATTGGCTGAACCAGATCGAGGAATTCTGATTGGCCAAAACAGATCTGGATCCTCGTGCTCGACTACCATTGGTCAATACAGATCTGAACACTTCTGATTGGTTGATACAAATCTGAGCTGGACTTAGGAAAAACTATAAATAGACGAACCATTTGCCCAATTTGGGCATCTAGATTTTGAGTTTCATTCCTATTCCCCCATTTCCAAATTAGATAGTTTGTCTGAAATCCCTGTAATAGCCTCACTTTTTACTTGTAATTAAGAGTTGTGAGATACTTCTGTAATTCAAAGGAGAGTTGTATTCAAGACTACAAATCTGAGAGCTGTTTAAGCCGTGCTCTGTAATTGTAATGGTGAATTTGAAAAGGTTGTTGTAAATCGTGCATTCTCCATTGGACTCATGTTAAGGGTTCCCTCTGATCTCCTTATTGCATTAGACGCCTTTAGATTCACTGTTTTTCATGCAATTTCTCTTGATTCATTAATCCTGTGAGAGTTAGTGTTTGTAACCTAGTCTCTCACGGCATTTGTAGTGATGTTTCTTGCTCTAAATTAAGGATTTGGACTAAAGACTATTGGATGGTTTGTGGCCATTAAAGTGGACAGACCATAGCCATAAGCGTAAGCCTAATTCTTGAATTAGATTTATTTCTCTTACATCTACGCTTGTAGCCAGATGAAGATTGGATCACCTCTCAGTTGAGCTGCAGTCATTCTCATTAGATTTCAAGGACCAAATCAAAGTTAGACATTACTTCTCCATCTTTTATAAGTTTACCTCAAACGTTCCCCCAACTCAGATCTGGATCATTTAGTTTAACTTTTACTTTTATCACTTAGTTAATGTGACAAATTCAACCTCCCCATCTTATGTGCTTTCTAGATAGGATAAGAGGCCAGATCTGGTAGCTCGGATCTGGAGGTTTATCTTGCATTTTAGACAAATTCTCTGTGGACGATATTTTACTCACTTACATTTAAAACTTGCTACAATTGGCCCTGATCTTGCAGGCTAATTCACTTCTATCTGTGCTGATATTTCTTTACTCTTTTTTAATATTCGAGATTCATTATAATTTAGCAGTTGCAAACCTGTTTTCAAAACACATAAATCAAGCACACTTAGAAGCAACAACAAGTTTTTGGCGCCGTTGCCGGGGAATTTGTTCTAAAATAGGTAGACCTAAGTTTTCACTTTTATTTTTTATATCATTACTAAACTATTCTATTGTTTATACCTGTGCAGTTATTCATGTCCAATTTTTGAAGAAGGGAAACTACTTAAAAAGGAATTCTGAAGGTTTGCTGTGAATAATCAGATTTTTTGTTCTGAGTTGTATGTTTGGTAGGAGGACTCTCAGCCCTGAGATTGTCCCACTGAATTTAGAAGTTGAAAGGCTACTACGAACCAAACAAACAACACAAAATTCTGCTACTATGGGTGAAGAACCTCGACTTTTGAGGGATTACTTTGCACCTGGTGCTTATAATTCTGCCTTTTGCATTCAATTTCCTACTGTTGAAGGAAATTATGAGATCAAATCATCAACTATCCAAATGCTTCCTTCCTTCCATGGGTTGAGTAAGGAAGATCCATACAAACATGTGGATGAATTCTTGGCTCTTTGCACCACATTCAACATAGCTGGAGTTGGTCCAGAAGCAACCAAGCTTAGGCTCTTTCCTTTTTTATTAAAGGATAAAGCTAGAGCATGGTTATCTATGTTAGCACCAAATAGTATCACTTCTTGGAATGATTTGCAGTGTCAATTTTTAGCCAAATATTTCCCAATGTCTAAAACAAGCCAATTGAGATAAAGTATCATTTCTTTCTCACAAAACTCAACTGAAACTTTTCATGAAGCATGGGAACGATTTAAGGAACTTTTAAGGCAATGTCCTCATCATCAAATTCCCAGATGGCAGTTGGTTCAAAGCTTCTATCAAGGAATTGATCAAAAAGGCAAAAATATGGTGGATGCTTCCTGTGGAGACACTTACTTGCAAAAAACAGTTGAAGAGGTTTGGGACTTATTTGAAGTAATTGGTGAAAACTCAACTCAACAGGAATCTCTGTCAAGAGATATTGAAAATCCTGCTAGGTTGAACAATCAGCAACCCACCAAAGGGAAGATTTATGAGGTGAATGAGTTGGAAAGACAGATGGACAATTTAACCACAAAGTTTGATAGATTGATGGACTCACTTAAAAATTCAAATGTTACACGAGTAGAGGAGGCATGTCTGATATGCCAGTCCCCTACTCATTCAATTGACCAATGTCCTGCTGCACCACAGTTCCCAGATTTAATGGTGGAATAAGCTCATGCTGCTCAATCATTTGGATAGATGCAGTCAAATGAATATCCATGGAGAGGGCACCCCAATTTGAGGTGGAACCAAGGGAATTATCAATCACAACAAAGAAGAATAACCAAAGAACCAAATGCCTTTCAAAACTGCATACTAATCAATGTAATTTTATGCCAAACCAAATTTTTAGCAAATTTATTCCACAACAACTGCAATCGCCTCAGCTCAAACCCCTTCCGTGTCCCTTCTTTGAAGATCAAGTCCTAAATTCACTCCAATTTAGGATCTTTAACTCGATCGTGAATTTTCATAGCCGAGCATAAAGAAGATTGAAGAAACATTGGGACTTTCAAATACTTTGCCCAAAGAGAGGAAGAAAAGTTACCCCAACCTTTGAACAATCCCAAAGGGCTCATGGTTGAAGAAGCTTCTAATTCACATGAAGAAGTAAAACTCACAACTTTGAGAAGTGGAAGAATTATAGATAACAAAGTGGATCAAGAAGAAAAAATGAGGAAAATGATAAAGATATGCAAAGAAGAGCAAGATAATGATAGCGATTAAGTATGATGGACCTCGTAAAATCAAACAAATGAAAATAAAAATCCAAAAGTTTCAAAATGCTTCCAAAGTCAGTAGATGAAGCACTAGTTCCTCATTTACCATTTCCTCATGCAATGAGATCAGATCCCCTTTGATAAAGGAACACAAAATAGATGAAATGATGGAGACTTTCAAGCAAGTTAAGATAAATCTACCTTTGCTTGAGGCAATCAAACAAATTCCAGCATATGCAAAATTTTTGAAAGATGTTTGCACTCACAAAAGACAGTCTAGGATACAGTTATCCAAGAAGGTCTTTGCTGTGGAAAGAATTAATCAGGTGTTATCCATTGCCACACCTCCTAAACTTCAAGATCTCCCACAATCCCTTGCATTATTGGGAAACATACCATTGAAAAGGCTTTATTAGATCTGGGTGCTAGTGTCAACCTACTTCCATATTCTGTATATGAGAAACTAGGTTTGGGAGAATTAAAACCCACTCATGTGGTGTTACAACTAGCAAACAGATCTGAAAGGAAGCCAGTTGGGATGATTGAAGATGTATTGGTGGGAGTAGATAAATTTTTCTATCCTGCTGATTTTCTAGTTTTGGACATGGAGCCAACCAAAAGCAAAACTTCCATCCCTGTCATTTTCGGAAGACCATTCTCACATACTGACAAATGCTTGCATTCAATGCAGTTTGGTATTATGGAAGTCTCTTTTGGAAGCATGAAGGTAAAATTAAATGTTTATAATGCAAATACCTACACCTCAATTCATCAAGAATGTTTTCATGTTGATCTATTGGATGAACTGGTAGAAGGGACTTCTAACAGTTCTGCAGAAGATTTCACCACGATGTTAAAGATGCTTGGGGAAATTCGAGGAAGAAACAAATGTATCTCAAATTTCAAGAAATAAATGTTGTGCAAGGAACTCATAATCAATCACAAGTTTCTCTCCTTGAAACTGCTACTCTCCCCTTCCACAACAAACTAAGGTACCTTTGTTACCTTCTTTCTCAAAACGATTTAGAACTAAAGCAAATTTTGAAAAATTTGAAATATGTGTTTTTAGGAAATCATAAATCATTGCCTGCAATTATTTCTTCCTCCCTCACAAAGGAGCAAGAGGAAGAACTGTTGGTTGTTTTGAAAGAACATAGAAGGGCAATTGGTTGGACTATTGCTGATTTGGGAGGAATCAATCCAGCACTATTGCTGATTTGGGAGGAATCAATCCAGCTGTTTGCATGCACAAAATCCATTTGGAAGAAGATGCAAAGCCTTCTAGGGAAATGCAAAGGAGGCTGAACCCTCATATGCAAGAAGTGGTCATGAAAGAGGTTGTTAAGTTGTTGGATGCTGGGGTCATTTACCCCATTTCAGATTCAGCTTGGGTGGCACCTACATAGGTGGTACCTAAGAAATCTGGGATCACTGTTGTAACCTCAGATTCTGGTGAGCTTATGTCAACCAGACAAACAACTGGGTGGAGAGTCTGTATTGATTACAGAAAATTAAATGCAATGACCAGAAAAGACCATTTCCCCCTCCCATTCATTGATCATATTTTAGATAAGCTAGCAGGAAAAGCTTATTACTGTTTTCTTGATGGTTACTCTGGTTACAACTGCATTCCCGTACCAATCAGGAAAAGACCACATTCACTTGCCCTTTTGGCACTTTTGCCTATAGGAGAATGCCTTTTGGTCTTTGTAATGCTCCTGCTACCTTTCAAAGATGCATGTATTCCATTTTCTCTGATATGATTGACCAATTTATGGAGATTTTTAAGGATAATTTTTCAATCTACGGAGACAGTTTTTCCCAGTGTTTACATCATCTCAAATTGGTATTACAGAGATGTGACGAAACCAATCTAGTTTTGAGCTGGGAAAAGAGCCATTTCATGGTCACCCAAGGCAATGTCCTTGGCCATGTTGTTTCCCACAAGGGCATTGAGGTGGACAGAGCAAAAATTGATTTAATTGCACATTTACCACCTCCCAAAACTGTTAAACAAATCAGAAGTTTTTTGAGACATGCTGGATTTTACAGAAGGTTCATTAAGGACTTCAGTAAAATAACCAAACCTCTTTGTCATTTGCTGTGTCAAGATGTCCCTTTTGTTTTCAATGATGAATGCATGAAGGCTTTTGAATTCTTAAAAAACTGTTTGATTTCAGCTCCAATATTGCAGTCTCCAGATTATTCACTACCTTTTGAACTGATGTGTGATGCATCAGATTATTCTTTGGGAGCTGTCCTTGGACAGAGAAAGGAAAAGCTACCTCATGTCATAGCTTATGCCAGTAGATCAATGATTGATGCACAGCTCAATTACACAACAACTGAGAAGGAGCTGCTGGCAATTGTTTTTACTTTAGAGAAATTCAGGTCATATGTCTTGGGTTCACAAATAGTGGTGTTCACTGACCACTCTGCTTTGAAATACCTTCTGTCTAAGGACACCAAACCAAGATTAATCGGGTGGATTCTCCTATTACAAGAATTTGATTTACAGATCAAAGATAAAAAGGGGGTGGAGAATGTGGTGGCTGATCACCTGTCTAGAATTTTAACTGCTGAGATTGATAGGCTGCCTATCAATGAATCTTTCCCTGATGAGCAACTTTTTTCCATTAGTGTACACACTCCTTGGTTTGCAAACATAGTCAACTTTTTGGCTACTGGAAGAATTCCTCAACATTGGAATAAAATGAATAAAGATCTTTTCTTCTCAAAGGTTAAACATTTCATCTGGGAAGATCCTTATCTGTTTAAGAGTTGTGCAGACCAAATAATAAGAAAATGTGTCCCTGACCAAGAATTTCATAGAATACTTTCTATGTGTCATGAACGAACTGTGGAGGTCATTTTAGTAGAAACAAAACTCACGCAAAGGTTTTACAAAGGTGGATTTTATTGGCCTACACTTTTCAAAGATGCTCGCAAAGATTGTAAGTCTTGCCGTAATCGCTGAAATTGGGCAAAGATTTCCAAAAGAAATTCAATGCCTTACTGTATTTTGGTAGTTGAGTTGTTTGATGTTTGGGGATAGACTTCATGGGTCCCTTTCCTCCTTCCAATGGGTATAATTTCATTTTAGTAGTCAGGATTATGTATCCAAATGGATTGAAGCCACAACCACTAAAACAAACGATCACAAAGTGGTTCTTAAATTTCTTAAGGATCACATTTTTTCCAGGTTTGGTTTTCCCATAGCCATTATCAGTGATGGGGGAAGCCATTTTTGTAATAAACATTTTGAAACTTTATTGAAAAAATACTCTGTGACTCATAGAGTAGCCACTCCATATCGTCCACAAACCAGTGGACAAGTGGAGATTTCCAATAGAGAAATCAAACATATTCTGGAAAAGACTATGAAAAAGGACAGAAAGGATTGGTCCTTTAAGCTGAATGATGCATTGTGGGCATACAGGACAGCCTATAAAACCCCAATTGGCATGTTCCCATTCAGGTTGGTCTATGGCAAAGCATGTCATTTACCAGTAGAGTTAGAATATAAAGCCTTTTGGGCCATTAAAACACTGAACATGGATCTAACTACTGCTGGTAATCACAGGAAACTACAACTTGCTGAGTTGGAGGAGCTGAGAATAGATGCATACACAAATTCAAGATTTTATAAAGAGAAAGTCAAAACTTTCTATGATAAAAATTTATTGAGAAAAGAGTTCACAGCTGGCTCTAAGGTATGGTTATTTAACTCAAAACTCAAGTTTTTTCCAGGAAAGCTGAGATCAAGATGGGAAGGGCCATACACTGTCATTCAGGTAGCTCCTTCGGGAGCTGTTGACATATTTGATCCAAGTAATGAAAGAATCTTGAAAGTAAATGGTCAGAGGCTCAAACCATGCATTGAAAATACCCAGGAGCCTGTGCTGCCCATCTGTCATCACGAACCTCCAAAAATCTGATGGTAGATAACTGTACATTATGTTTTTATTTCATAGTTTTTGCTTAGTTTCTTTGTTTCTGTTTTTATTCATGATTTGTTTCTTTTCGCATGGTTTAAATATGCTCCAAGTTAAGTCACAAAGTAATAATTATCTTTTCGCAAAGTTCAATTTACTTTTCGAAAAGACTGGATTTGTAACGAACTGCTCGAAAGCAAGGATTTGCTTTTCGAATAGTTGGTTCTGAAGCTATTAACTTTTCGAATGGTACTGATGCCATTCGCAGTTGTCAAAAGGTCTATTTTGGAACTCTTCGAAGACTTAAAAAGAACTTTCCGAAATTAACTCTGAGTATATTTAAACCCTTTCGAAGTAAGGGTTTCATATTCGAAAGCTTTCTGAAGAGCGACCTGTTCCACAGAAACCCTATTTCTTTCTTTCCGTGCGCGATTTGGGAATCGTGCTACACTTTTCTTCACCTTTGATTCGATCATTTGAGTTTTTAGAGAAGGATTTTAGCTTCTAGTCTGGGGGATTTCTGCAAGCAAACAACACGTTCAATCAAAAACCCTAGATCTCGGTATTTCTCTGCACATTCTCTCTGTTTATCATTTGGAAAATTTGATTTTGTGTCAGCATCTATTGTGGGCATTTTCATACATCAATTTAGAATGGGAAAAGCGGAGAAATCGTTGGCTGTCATGTTCCCAAAATCCTCTGCTAAGAAACTTAGCAAACCTACCCCAAAAGGAAAAACCAAAACTTCAGCCAAAAGAAAATTATCTATGGATAAAGCGGATAGGGTGGAGAAAGGGAAGAAAGTGAGACATGAGGAACCCATCCCTGCTGCTGCTAGTCCTGAGCCTGAGCTTCCTCCTCTGCCTATACATTTGGTACTGTCAAATCCATTCATTGAAGCTCAGAAGCTAATTCCTGAGCTGATTGTGGACAAAACTTTTTTCGTCAACAAACCGGATTGCTTGTTATCTTTAAGATACATAAGAGATAATTCACTAAGCAATATCCTTACCCCCTTGCCAGAGAAAATTTACCCACGAATGGTGAAGTTATGGTACCAAAACCTAGTCAAGGTCACTGAAAGAGATGTTGATGTCCCTACCCTGGTTATCTTTATTGATGATTGCGATCTTACTGTCACATTTGAAGACATAGGGAATGCTTTGGGGATACCCTTACAATTTGATCCTTCTGGTCCATTGGCTGCTCCAGAAACAGCCTCCTTTAGAGAAATGGCTGCACATTTAACTCAAGGAATTGTGGGCACTGGACAGTCCATCATGAGAAGAGACCTAGCCCCCCAATTTCTATTGATGGATTCCATTTTGAGGGGAAGTTTTTATGTCACCGGGCACAGCCAAGAGAGGAGAACACCAATTCTGGAGGCTCTCTTTCATTTTTCTAAGGGCTTTTCAATGCCCCTATGTTAATTTTTGAAGCCATGGTGATATTAGTGCCAAGTTGAAAAGGAGCGTAAATTAGTCGGCCTCCCATTTGGTACATTGATCACACCCTCCTCGAGCCAAGTTTGACATTGATTACGAGGAGCCATTTGAAGTCATTGCTCCTCACAATTTTGGGAAAAAGGCTTGACTACAAGCTGCCATGCCGAGACGAATGAGAGAGGAAGGTGAACTCAAGATTTACTCGCAATGCAATGCAATTAATGAACTCGCACTGCACCTATAGTCATAATGAACTCCGCCTTGCAGCCCCTTTAGAACTGGTTTTGCTGTAACGCACCACTTCTTGAAGCATCTGGAAGTTGGCCTTTCACCCTCCTCCCTAGTCCAAAGCCCCCCCGCCACTTCACCTATCCCCCCATCTCCCATACCTCCATTATTCCAATTATAGATTCCCCTCTACACCAACCACTCCAACCATACTCACACCACCAATTTCTCCCACCAATGCCCATGTTTTTTAGCCACAGACTTTTATTGCCCCATCTCCTGCACTCCTCTGCTCCAAAGCCCTCAAATTCCCACTGCTCATTCACACACAAGTATCCCATACACTAACACGAGCCTTTCACTATAGAGGCTTATTCCTCCTTAATGGGATCTATTTTTGAAACCGTGGGGCTTGAACCTATCCCTATACCTGACCCTCATCATTTCACTCACTTACCTACTTCTCCCTTTACAGCCATTGCACCACAACCCTCCACTTGATTGTACCCCCCGCTATGCACACCTCTCCCCACCATCTATTAACCAAATACTTGCCTACCTCCTATCCATCCAAGCCCAACTACAACTCAACACAGAAAACCAGTCTGTGACCAATGGCCTTCTCCAAACCTTAGCCTCCACATCCCACACAACCACCATTACCCCTGAACCTACAGATATATCCCATGCTACCCAAACTGAACCAGAGGTAGTATTGGTTGATCTACCCACCCCCACCACTACTGCCCATGCTACCCAAACTGAACCAGAGGTCCCTCTGGTTGCATCCCCTTCACCACTCCTCACTTTCTCTGAGCAAGCCACTCAGACCGACCACAAGTCCTCCTTCCGACACTTCTCCCCCTCCCACAGCTGGGACACCTTTGGTCCCCTACCATTCCATTCCCCTTCCCAGGTTTGCCACCCTCAGAAGAGCCATGGAAGAAAATCCTTATATCTGTAGAGATGTTCTAAAGGGGTTAGCTGATTTACAAGCTTGCATTCGAACCCCTTATGAAAACTAGATTCGGAAGTTGGAGTTATTTATGAAATTTGAGAGAGAGAAAATGAAGGACTTGCTGGGTCAAACCTTTCAGATGGTTCGGAGTGAGCAGCACAAGGTGACCATGTTGCAAGCATAGCTTGACCAGGAAAAACTGAAGACCACTAGACTTGGCAAGTACATTGGTCTCACCAAAAAGATCAAATCAGAGGAATACACTGAGCTGCAAAACACAATCCAGGAGAAAGCTCAATCAAGTTCAGACTCCAATACTGATTCTAGTTCTGATTCTGACAGTGACTCCAGTTCTGAGCCAATTGAACCAACTTATGACACAGATTTTGACCCCAGTTATTAAAGCACTTTGTACTTATCTGTGGCATAAGTTTGTAATATAAATTCTGATTTTTCTTGTGAAATTAATGTGCATTTCTGTCTATCCTCTTATCATCATGATTTTTTTTCTTACTTATATCTCTTCTCTGCCTTGGACCAGTGTGGACCCTGCTCCCCTTTGGTTTGGGGGTGTGACAGAAATGTCAATAATCAATAATTGAGTTAACATCAGTACAGCTTATGATCAGTGGAATTTTTGAAAATAAAGTAATTTCACACCTGCTGAATTTTTGAAAATAAAGTAATTTCACACCTGCTGTTTTGAAAAAAAATATGAAGAAGTTAAAAACCATTTGAAATTAATTTCTAATGTAATTCTAATACTTTCATGAAGTGAATGTCAGGAAATTTCCAAAAGAAAATTGATGTTTTAGTAAACCTAAAAAGAAGGAAAATAGTGAGGATACACCTCAGGAATTTGATAAAAAAACCACACCCGGTGAGGTTTGGGCCTGAAATGTATTCTTTGGAGGTATGAATTGGCAATTTTTTTTGCTTTTGGGACTGATTGAATCTGCTTACTTACACTAGAAGTTACACATATCCAAATTGAAATAATTTGATAGCACTCGTGATATTAAAGACATGATTAAAGCCTCCTTTTGGACAGTTTGAACCATACAAAGCCCCACCTTTTGAAACTGCCCTTGATACACACCATTTGAGTTGTACAAATCTAAGATTCCTTTGAAACCTCATCCAATAACCTCATCAACGTCATTTAGCCTAACCCTCACTCCGAGAAGTCAGAAGATAAAGGGAAGGAAGCTGAAGAAAGGAGAATTGAGTAACAATTTGATAACAAAAGAAGGGTACAAGTTGAAGGCAATGATGTAATAGCAGAGGAAATGTGGCATTCCAGTCAATGCTAATTTGAAAAAAAAAAATTAAAAAAAAATAATAATAATTTTTGAGCAAAACAAAAAAGAGAAGGCATTTCATTGAAAGTTTGAAAAAGAAAGAGAAAAAGATGGCCACTTTGGCTCTGGAAATTCAAAGAAGAAAATGAAAATATGCTGAAGTAAAGAAGGTTTGTATATCACCTCCTTACCTTGACTGACTTCTCAAATCTGAACACCATTCCACCCCTTTATTCTTGAGAAATTTCACCCATAAGCCACATTACAACCCCAGTAAAGTCCTTACTGATCAATGATGGATTGAGCTATCACATGGAGATAAGAATTTGTGTAATCTATGGTGAAAAGAGCAGTGAATTCCGAACTAAAAGCAATGCCTATGCTCATGCTTACAGTCCTATTTGAGGGCTGTAACTGCTCTTGAGCCGTGTGAAATAGTACAACCCTCTTACTTGCATATGAGTGAAAATCCTAGTGAGAGTTGGGTTTGAAATCAACTCATTGGGGTAACATCGAAGCTGGATTCCTAAATAGAAGGCAAGATGTTCATTAATTTTTCTTGTAAATAACCTTTGACATAAATTGACTGAGTAGTAACAAGAATTATAGCAGAATTTTAGTTTTGAACTGATGTTTTTCTTGAAAATCTTCTTACAACATGACTGATGCAGGTGTGAATAATCAGATTGGAGGAAAGTTTGCTGTAACAGAACTGCAGTGATCTTAACTAATTTATTGAAGAAGTTTGTGGGTACCTTCACTGAAAACCCTAAGGAGACTTCACTCCTCCACTAGGGATCACCTAGGGGTTTAAAAGGCTTGTTGCATATGCTAAATGCAACTGTGCTCCCTACAAAAGTGGCTTTTTTTTTCTTTGTTTTTAATTTTGTCTTTGCTCAGGGACTAGCAAAGCTTAGGTTTGGGGGTGTGTTGAGAACTGAAAAATACCATTTTTCACCCCTTAACTTGAGTCTTGATAGACCTTTGAGAGAACTTGTTAAGTAGTGAAAAATACCATTTTTTACCCCTAAACATGAGCTTTGAAAGACCCTTGAGAAGACTAAATAAGTGCTTTAGTGTGCATTTTACAGCTAACCAATTAGACAGGTCCAAGTCCGAAAAGCATCCTAAAATGATCAAAAAGCTGACAACTCATGTCAAGCTGAAAGATGGATTGAAGAAACAACCTCAGCAATGGCTAAAAAGGGTCTAAAAGAGCAGACAAAGACCTGAAAAAAGAGAGAGAGCCATTCGCAAAGAAGAATGGGAGCCTAGAGTCCAATTCGCAAAGAACTTTTACTATTCGCAAAGAACCTTGAACTTTGCGAAAAGAAGAAAACACTCCTCGAATAGAAGATTTACCTCATGAAAAGAAGAGAAGTCCTTGCGAAAAGAACTTGAAGCCAAAGTCCTGCGAAAAGAACTTAAGCCAAAGTCCTTGCGAAAAGAACTTCGAAGCCAAGATGCTTTCGAAAGAACTGCCAAAAAAATGCTGAAAAGAACTTCGAGCCAAACTACTTTGAAAAGACCCTTAAACTCTGCGAAATGGCATATCGGGATTTATGACCACTTTGAAGGGCATTTCAAGAACTCGTGACGCTACCAATGTAATTAAAAGCCCAGAGACATTCCGGAAGATTCCAAGCACAAAACAAAGGCATATTCCGCCCCACGTGAGAACCCAAAGATGAAATCACTTGGCGGGAACTTCTAGAAGCTCAAACAAACCTTTGCATTCCCATAATGAATTGATGCTTCTAACGCTGATTGGTGAACCAGATCGAGCATTTTCATTGGCGAAACAGATCCGGATCCCGTGCTCAACAGCCATTGGGCAATCCAGATCCGAGCACTTCGATTGGTCAATTCACCTTGTGCGAGGATAGAGGGAAAGCTATAAATTGAGAAGACATTTGCCCAATTGAGGCATCCAGTTTTAGAGTTTTCATCTCTGTTTCCCCATTCTAGAAGCTCATCGATTCCCTGTAATCCCTTCTTGTATTTTACCTTTGAGAGCCATTGCAGTGATTTGTACTTCCAAGTTCGATTCAAGATCAGAATCGAGGGTTTCGAGAAGCTCAGATCAGAAGTCCGAGGGCTCTCTAAGAAGCCGGTTCTGTAATTGTAACGTTGGATTTTAAAAGGTTGTCAATTTGTGTCTTCTCCATTGGAGTCATGTCGAGGGTTACGAATGTTCACCTTAGTGCATTAGACTTCTTTAGATTCACTCATCCGCATCCAACTTCCTTAATTCATCATCCTCGCGAATTAGCGTTGGTAACCTAATTCAAGCGATTTACGATGATGTTCATGTTCAAATAAAGAATAGGCCATACAAATGATGATCTGTGACAAATCACAGCCATAAGTCTAAACCTATTCCTTAATTCGGATTTATTTCTCTTATATCTGTGCTGGTAGCCAGATGAAGATTGAATCTGCTTTGTTGAACTACAGATTCTCCATTAAAATTCAAAGGCTAAAATACATGAAGCTATTATTTCTGCATTTGTCTTATTTTAAACACCTCCACAACTCGGATCTGGATCACGTAGTTAGTTCTTTTCTTTATTTGCTTTTAGTTAAACGTGACAAAACCCAACACTCTCTTTTATCTATTCTTTATTTAGATAATTAAGGAGCCAGATCTGGTAGCACAGATCTGGAGGTTTATCTCTCATTTTAGACAAACTTCTCTGTGGACGATCTTGAAATACTTACTTTTAAAACTTGCTACAACTGGCCCTGATCTTGCAGGCCAGTGTTAGCCCCAATGTGCTGATATCCCTTTCATAAGTTAACATCCATATAATTTAGCATTCTTTAATTCTTTAATTTTTGATTCATAATGCACACAATTATGGCACACTTGGAGCGACAACAGAACTAAATAAGTGTTTTAAGTGCTTGTGTTGCAGCTAACAATAAAGACAGGCTTAACCATGTTAAGTAGTGAAAAATACCATTTTTCACCCCTAAACATGAGCTTTGAAAGACCCTTGAGAAGACTAAATAAGTGCTTTAGTGTGCATTTTACAGCTAACCAATTAGACAGGTCCAAGTCCGAAAAGCATCCTAAAATGATCAAAAAGCTGACAATTCATGTCAAGCTAAAAAAGGGAGTGAAGAAATAGCCTCAAAGAAGGGTTGGTTAAAAGGATCAAAAGAAAAGCAAAGACTCAAGAAGAAAAAGGATCCATTCAAGAAGAAGAATGGAAGCTAAAGCTCAATTCGCAAAAAGTAAAAGTACTTTTCAAAAGGTCAAAGTTCTTCGAATTGATTCGAGTCAGAATGAACTACTCGAAAAGAACCATGTTCTCAATAGTTGAAATTTCCTTTTCGAATAGAAGATCCGGGAGAAGTCCTTTAAAAAAGACTTTTCAAGCCAAATTGCTTTATGAAAAGAACTGGAGCCAAAACACTTTGCGAAAAGGCACTTAAACTCTACGAAAGGACATTCTGGGAATTACACTTGTTTAAAGGGCATTTCAAGAATCTCGCGCCCCTAATGCATTTAATGTACCTCAGTGGACATTTTGAAGATTCCAATCAAGATCCAAAAGCATATTCCAACCCATGTGAGCGCTCAAAGATGAAATCACTTGGCGGGGAACTTCAGAAGCTCAAACAGATTTTTGAATTCCATAACAATTGATGCTTCTAGCGCTGATTGGTGAACCAGATCGAGCATTTTTCATTGGCGAGAACAGATCCGGATCCCGTGCTCAATCGCCATTGGGCAATCCAGATCCGAACACTTCGATTGGTCAATTCAATACCTGCAGGATCAAGGAAAGCTATAAATAGAGAAGACATTTGCCCAATTGTGGCATCCAGATTTTGAGTTTTCATCTCTGCTTCTCCTTCCTTCCGGATAGTCTATCTGCACCTTGTAATTTCTTCCTCTGCTTTTGCTTTTGAGAGTTGTTGAGAGTGATTTGTAACTCCAAGGAGATCGGATTCAAGGCGCAAGTCCGAGGGCTTTCTAAAGCCGTGCTTTGTAATTGTAATTTTGGATTTTAAAAGGTTGTAATTTGTGTCTTCTCCATTGGAGTCATGTCGAGGGTTCGAATGTTCACCTTAGTGCATTAGACTTCTTTAGATTCACTCACCCGCATCCAACTTCCCTTAATTCATTGTCCTGCAATGCGAATTAGCGTTGGTAACCTAATTCTAGCAAAGACTTACAAGGATGTTCATGTTCAACTAAAGAATGTGCCATTAACTATTGGATGATCGTGACCATTGGATGGATCATAGCCATAAGTCTAAACCTATTCCTTAATTGATTTATTTCTCTTACATACATCTTTGGTAGCAGGATGAAGATTGAATCTGCTCTATTGGAATCTGATTCTCCATTAAAATTCAAAGGCTAAAATACATGAAGCTATTATTTCGCATTTGTTTTATTTTAAACACCTCCACAACTCGGATCCGGATCACGTAGTTAGTTCTTTTCTTTATTTGCTTTTAGTTAAACGTGACAAAACCCAACACTCTCTTTTATCTGCTTAGATAATTATAGAGCCAGATCCGTAGCAGAGATCCGGAGGTCTATCTCATATTTGGACAAATTCTCCGTGGACGATCTTTAATATACTCACTTTTAAAACTTGCTACAATTGGCCTGATCTTGCAGGCTATTGTTAGCCCTCAATGTCGATATCTCTTTCATAATTTAAAATTATGTAACTTAATATTCATTAATTCGTCATTCAAAACACACATAAATCGCACATGTGGAGCAACAACAAGTTTTTGGCGCGTTCTTAGGAATTTGTTCTAAAATTGGTAGACCTAAGTTTTTTTTTAATTTTATATATTTGATTTTCATTTTAGTTTTTGCTTTAAACCGCACTTTGTATTCCAAGTGCTTGATTAAATGTCTCTGCAGTTTTGTATAGAAAACCTATTTTCTGCAGAATTTTTTATTTTTTATTTTTCTAAGTTTTTATTCTTTGCCTTCTAGTTGTTTGAATAAATGTCTTTCTTTTGTCTTTTTGTCAAATTTGGGCAAGAGCTTTGAGTTTTTCTTTTTTATTTTGTCAATATATCGAATAAGGTATCATAGCTTTTGGATTTTTGCAGATCTCGAGCTATTCAACAAGGAGCATTCGGACTAAAGTCGAGCAGATCTACTGGAGTTTGCATCCTCTTCTCCTTTGCATTCATTTTCTATTTTTAAATACTTGAGAACCAGCATTGTTGTGTTTATTGTTTGTTCCGATTATAATTTCATTGCCTTTTAGGCATGCTGATTTTTTACAAAACCAAATACAAAATAAAAGAAAATGAAAACACAAATAGAAAATCTCTTAGTTGTTTCTCATTATTTTCAGCAGAGTAAATAAGGGCTCCGATCCAAAACAAGTAAAAATAAAAAAAATAGAAAATTATAAAATAAAAATATATATATATATCTTCAGATAATGTTTTTCCATTTGCATCCACTTTTCCCATCGGACCTCGAGATCAATTTTTTATTTTTAGGAATCATGTAGGATAATGAGTAGTGGATCATAGGTCATTTTGAATATTCAATGGACTCACCGATTTTATTTTCCTTCAAGATTTCTTCATCATAAATGGGTCTCATTGTATGAACTCTATTTTTAATATGTGCTCCCATGCTTCATTATTTTTTTTTTTTCATACACATCATCAACAAAGGGTCTTATGAATCTTGCTTTTCAACGTATTCACGCTAATCATTTTTCACTCAGATTCATAAGTATCTCGGCTTTTGGCCTTAGATTTTCTGTTTGGGCTTAGGATGTATCATTTTTTCTCTTTGGGCTTAGGATGTATCCTTTAGATTTTCAAATTGCTTTTAGGAATTTTAGTATTTTGTTTTTAGATTTTCAAATTGCTTTTAGGAATTGTAGTTTCAAATTGCTTTTTAGGAATGTTAGTTTTGAATTGCTTTTAGAATTTTAGTTTCAAATTGCTTTTTAGATTTTCAAATTGCTTTTTAGGAATTTTAGTATTCGCTTTTTAGATTTTTAAATTCTGTTTTTAGGAATTTTAGTATTCGCTTTTAGGAATGTTAGTTTCAAATTGCTTTTTAGATTTTCAAATTCTGTTTTTAGGAATTTTAGTATTCGCTTTTAGATTTTCAAATTGCTTTTAGGAATTTTAGTTTCAAATTGCTTTTAGGAATTTTAGTTTCAAATTGCTTTTAGAAATTTTAGTTTCAAATTCGCTTTTAGATCTTGATTTTTTTTTTTCTTTCTTAGGTTAATGTGTCCTAGTTTTACTAGTTTTCGTCATTTTTTGTGAGTATAGTTAGTTTCTAACTTTGTTTTCCTATTTTGCATTCACAAATTCTTTTTGTATCAACACTTTTCTAATTTTTTTAAACTTTGTATGCGGTCCCTTACCTTGTTTTTCTTGTTTCTCTATTATTAGCATTAGTTTCCTTCCATTTGCATAGCAATCTCGCTATTTTTTTATTTTTTTTCTTGTATTTGTATATCATGTTTTCCATTTCCTTGCTCATATATTCAATTTTACATTTTATTTTCTCACTTGCATATAGTTTAGATTTTTTCGTTCTTAGTTTTCTTTCTTCTTTTATCCTGCTTTGCTTTGCTAAACCCATAGCACTTTTGAGCAGAGCTAGTTCTTGTCAGCTTGAGCATGACAGAGAACCAAGCCACGAAAGTGTGGGTGGGCATGTCAGTATGGAAATTGTGGCCCTCAACCAGCCCCCAGGCCTCAGCCTCTACCATTTACAAGCCCAACTCCTGTGGTGACCAGCTCTTTAGTGCACCACTTGCCACGACTAGTCCACACACAGCCCCGAGCTCCACTGCACCTCCAGCCCACAGATGGCCCTGGTTCCCTATTCCTCCACACCTCCCAATCCCCTCTAGGCCAATCTCCCCACACCGCCTCCCTACACCTGGATCCTCACCTACCTCCAAAATATCCAAGCCCAGCTCCAAACAAATGCGCATAAATCACACATAGGAGCTCATCCAAATTAATCGCCCCCCATTACCACCTACCCCATTACCCTGCTCTCCATTTTGCCTCACAGGCAACCCAAAGCACCGAAGTCCTAGTGCTTCCCCCTCCACTACCACCCGGACTACCCAAACCACCCTGAACTACCTATGGCCTCACTTCCCTTGTTCTTGAGTTAGCTACCAAGCAGACCCCCTCTATCACCACCTCCGTCGCTAACTTAACTACCCAAACACAACCTTCCCTCCACCTTCCCCGCCTCTCCCTTAATCCCAGTCCCCCCTCATCTTTAATTTTTTTTTCTTCTCTGTAATGTTTCTAGTCAATAAATTTTGCTTTCTCCAATGCTCCTTGTCATGTTTTACTTGCTTATGATTTCCTTCATGTTTTCTGAATAATGGGACCATGCCACCTTTGAACCAAAGGAGGACACTTTGCTCCTCATAGGTTTGGGGTGTGTGGCAGTGATCCCGCCTCGGACAATACCAAAGATAAAGGCAAAAATCACCTAAGTAAGGTGAAAGAATTTAATGTACTTAAGAATCAAGTTAACTAGGAAATTTTAAATATTCTTTGCAAAATTTAGACATTCTAAACCTTGCGATAGTCTACATTTCCATGATGATTACACCATAAAACATCTGGTATCAAAGACGTAGTAAGTCAAAAGGAAGAGAAAGGTAAAGATATACTTAAAAGCTCAAGGAAAACCATAACCAAAGTGAGAATTGAGCCCATATATTTTCCATCTCCTTGAAGAGTGATCGAGGCAATTTTTCTCGATTCAAAGGATTGGTGAGGCATTAGATCCACTAGAAGTTAGGAAACTCCAAATTGAAACAAGACTCATGAGATCAAGAAAAGATCAAGGCCTTCTTTGGACACTGAACCTATGAACCAACCAAGAAAAATCTGCCTGCTTTGTTCCCCATTTGAGTCAGAATCCTACAATTCTTCATCAAAATACCCAAAAGTACTTGCACTGAACCTATGGAACTAATTCAGCCTTCCCTCACTCGAGAATTCAGGAGGTAAAGGAGAAAGAATCAAGATGGACCATTTCTAGGCAATATCAAGAAAATGAAGAGAAAATACCTCAAAAACAGGCAATATGGTGATGAGAAAGGAAGAGACAAACAATGTGAAAAGTTGCAAGCAAAAGGCAAAAAAGGGACCTTATGTTGAAAAATGCAAGATCAAAGAAAGAACTGATCCGTGAATGTGAGAATCTCAAAAGAAGAAGAAAGAAGCTAAACTCAAAAGGTGGAGTCATGAACCATCTCCACTTCCGAGTTCTCAAATTCAAACCCCTGCTCAAACCGCTTTCCTTGAAACTTCACTCCATAAGCCATACAAACAAACCTAGATTAAAAGCCCTTGTGATCCAAAGTTGAGTGAGTCATGTGGAGATAAGAAGTGACCCAATCTATGGTGAGGAGATGTCAATGATGCCGATTCGAGAAACAGCCTATGCTCATGCTTACAGATCCATTTGGGAGATGTAATCGCTCTTGAGCTTGAGTGAAAACGAACCCCTCAACAAAAACACGATGAGAGTATACCCCGTGAGTGTTTGGGTTGGAACTTGAGCACATTAAGTATGACTTATAACCTAATTTTTATCCATAGGATGAGCTTATCTTGGCACATTTGTATGATTTTCTATGATTTGTTCACAGATTGGAAATATTGAAACATTCATGAGGTTTATAAATGTTGAAATCTCCTTGCAAACAATACAACTAAATTTCTGTAAACATGGATTCAAGAGTAACTAATTTCGATCTTTGATTGCTCATGAGATAACAGGCACTAATGCCAATGTCCCATGGAGAAGTTTGTGGGTACCTTCATGAAAACCCTCAGAGACTTCACTCCTCCTCTAGGGATCACCTAGGGGTTTAAAAGGCTTGTTGCATATGCTAAATGCACTGCTTCCTACAAAAGTGGCTCTTTACTTGGTTTTTCTATGTTTCGTGTTTTATGTCTCCTTGTTTTTATGTTTCTTTGCTCGTGGACTAGCAAAGCTTAGGTTTGGGGTGTGTTAAGTAGTGAAAATACCATTTTTCACCTAAACATGAGCTTTGAAAGACCCTTGAGAAGACTAAATAAGTGCTTTAGTGTGCATTTTACTGACTAACCAATTAGACAGTCCAAGTCCAAAAGCATCCTAAAATGATCAAAAGTCGACAATTCATGTCAAGCTAAAAAGGAGTGAAGAAATAGCCTCGTGATGGTTAAAAAGGACTGAAAAGAAAAGCAAAGACACGAAGAAGAAAAGGATCCATTCAAGAAGAAGAATGGAAGCTAAAGCTCAATTCGCAAAGTAAAAAGTACTTTTCGAAAAGGTCAAAGTTCTGCTCAATTGATTCGAGCTGTAATGAACTACTCGAAAAGAACCATGTTCTGAATAGTTGAAATTTCCTTCGAATAGAAGATCTGGGAGAAGTCTGCGAAAAGACTTTCGAAGCCAAATTGCTTTGCGAAAAGAACTGGAGCCAAAACACTTTGCGAAAAGGCACTTAAACTCTCTGAAAAGGACATTACGGGAATTACTTGTTTGTTTAAAGGGCATTTCAAGAATCTCACGCGCCCAATGCATTTAATACTGTGGACATTTGGAAGATTCCAATCAAGATCCAAAAGCATATTCCAACCCATGTGAGCTCAAAGATGAAATCACTTGGCGGGAACTTCTAGAAGCTCAAACAGATTTTGAATCCCATAACAGAATTGATGCTTCTACTGATTTGAACGGATCGAGCATTTTCATTGGCGAGCAGATCTGGATCCCGTGCTCAATCGCCATTGGGCAATCCAGATCGAACACTTCGATTGGTCAATTCACTGCAGATCAAGGGAAAGCTATAAATAGAGAAGACATTTGCCCAATTGTGGCATCCAGATTTTGAGTTTTCATCTGCTTCCTCCTTCCTACGATAGTCTATCTGCACTTTGTAATTTCTTCCTCTGCTTTTGCTTTTGAGAGTTGTTGAGAGTGATTTGTAACTCCAAGGAGATCGGATTCAAGGCGCAAGTCCGAGGGCTTTCTAAAGCCGTGCTTTGTAATTGTAATTTTGGATTTTAAAAGGTTGTCAGTAATTTGTGTCTTCTCCATTGGAGTCATGTCGAGGGTTACGAATGTTCACCTTAGTGCATTAGACTTCTTTAGATTCACTCACCCGCATCCAACTTCCCTTAATTCATTGTCTCGTATGAATTAGCGTTGGTAACCTAATTCTAGCAAAGACTTACGTTGATAAATTCATGTTCAACTAAAGAACAGGCTATTAACTATTGGATGATCTGTGACCATTGGATGATCATAGCCATAAGTCTAAACCTATTCCTTAATTCAGATTTATTTCTCTTACATCTGCGGTAGCCGATGAAGATTGAATCTGCTTCTATTGAACATGATTCTCCATTAAAATTCAAAGGCTAAAATACATGAAGCTATTATTTCTGCATTTGTTTTATTTTAAACACCTCCACAACTCGGATCTGGATCACGTAGTTAGTTCTTTTCTTTATTTGCTTTTAGTTAAACGTGACAAAACCCAACACTCTCTTTTTATCTGCTTTCTAGATAATTATAGAGCCAGATCTGGTAGCACAGATCTGGAGGTCTATCTCATATTTCAGACAAATTCTCTGTGGACGATCTTTAATATACTCACTTTTAAAACTTGCTACAATTGGCCCTGATCTTGCAGGCTATTGTTAGCCCTCAATGTGCTGATATCTCTTTCATAATTTAAAATTATGTAACTTAATATTCATTAATTCGTCATTCAAAACACACATAAATCAGGCACATGTTATGTGGCAGACAGATCCTGCCCTCGGGACAGTCAGCATAAAGGCAGAAAAATCACCTAAGTAAGCAGGAAAGAATTTAATGTACTTAAGAATCAAGTTAACTAGGAAATTTTTAAATATTCTTTGCAAAAATTTAGACATTCTAAACCTTGCGATAGTCTACATTTCCATGATGATTACACCATAAAAACATACTGGTATCAGCACGTAGTAAGTCAAAAGGAAGAGAAAAAGGTAAAGATATACTTAAAAGCTCAAGGAAAAACCATAACCAGTGAGAATTGAGCCCATATATTTTCCATCTCTGTTGAAGAGTGACTGAGGCAATTTATTCTGATACAAAGGATTGGTCGAGGCATTAGATCCACTAGAAGTTAGGAAACTCCAAATTGAAACAAGTGACGACTCATGAGATGAAGAAAAGATCAAGGCCTTCTTTGGACAAATGAACCTATGATGTAACCAACCAAGAAAAATCACTGTTTGTTCCCCATTTGAGTCAGAATCCTACAATTCTTCATCAAAATACCCAAAAGTACTTGCACTGAACCTATGGAACCAATTCAGCCTTCCTCACTCACGAGAATTGTGGAGGTAAAGGAGAAAGAAGCGAAGATGGACCATTTCTAGGCAATATCAACAAAATGAAGACAAAATACCTCAAACATAGGTAATATGGTGACTGAGAAAAGAAGAGACAAACAATGTGAAAAAGTTGCAAGCTAAACGGCAAATAGGCGACCTTATGTTGGATAATGCATGATCAAAGAAAGAACTGATCACCGTGGAATGTGAGAATCTCAAAAGAAGAAGAAAGAAGCTAAACTCAAAAGGTGGAGTCATGAACCATCTCCTGCACTTCCGAGTTCTCAAATTCAAACCCCTGCTCAAACCGCCTTTCCTTGAAACTTGACACCACAAGCCGTACAAACGAACCTAGATTAAAGACCCTTGTGATGGAAAGTTGAGTGAGCAGTCATGTGGAGATGAGAAGAGACCCAATCTATGGTGAGGAGATGTCAATGATGCGAGAACAGGCCTATGCTCATGCTTACAGATCCATTTGGGAGATGTAAGCGCTCTTGAGCTTGAGTGAAAACGAACCCCTCAACAAAAACAACGATGAGAGTATACCTGGTGAGTGTTTGGGTTGGAACTTGAGCACATTAAGTATGACTTATAACCTAATTTTTATCCATAGGATGAGCTTCCGGCACATTTGTATGATTTTCTATGATGCTCACATTGGAAATATTGAAACATTCATGAGGTTTATAAATGTTGAAATCTCCTTGCAAACAATACAACTAAATTGTGTAAACATGGATTCAAGAGTAACTAATTTCGATCTTTGATTGCTCATGAGATAACTGTGCACTAATGCCAACTGTCCCATGGAGAAGTTTGTGGGTACCTTCATTGAAAACCCTCAGGTGACTTCACTCCTCCTCTAGGGATCACCTAGGGGTTTAAAAGGCTTGTTGCATATGCTAAATGCACATGCTTCCTACAAAAGTGGCTCTTTACTTGGTTTTTCTATGTTTCGTGTTTTATGTCTCCTTGTTTTTTTTGTTTCTTTGCACAGGGACTAGCAAAGCTTAGGTTTGGGGGTGTGTCAAGTAGTGAAAAATACCATTTTTCACCCCTAAACATGAGCTTTGAAAGACCCTTGAGAAGACTAAATAAGTGCTTTAGTGTGCATTTTACCTAACCAATTAGAGTCCAAGTCCAAAAGCATCCTAAAATGATCAAAAAGACAATTCATGTCAAGCTAAAAAGGAGTGAAGATAGCCTCAAAGAAGGGTTAAAAAGGACTGAAAAGAAAAGCAAAGACCAAGAAGAAAAAGGATCCATTCAAAAGAAGAATGGAAGCTAAAGCTCAATTCATAAAAGTAAAAAGTACTTTTCGAAAAGGTCAAAGTTCATTCGAATTGATTCGGAGCTGTAATGAACTACTCGAAAAGAACCATGTTCGCTTGAATAGTTGAAATTTCCTTTCGAATAGAAGATCCGGGAGAAGTCCTTGCGAAAAGACTTTACGAAGCCAAATTGCTTTAGCGAAAAGAACTTCGAGCCAAAACACTTTGCGAAAAGGCACTTAAACTCTCGAAAGGACATTCGGGAATTACTGACTTGTTTAAAGGGCATTTCAAGAATCTCTGACGCCCCAATGCATTTAATGACCGTGGACATTTGGAAGATTCCAATCAAGATCCAAAAGCATATTCCAACCCATGTGAGCGCTCAAAGATGAAATCACTTGGCGGGGAACTTAGAAGCTCAAACAGATTTTTGAATTCCATAATGAAATTGATGCTTCTAATACCGATTTGAACGGTCGAGCATTTTCATTGGCGTAACGATCCGGATCCCGTGCTCAATCGCCATTGGGCAATCCAGATCCGAACACTTCGATTGGTCAATTCAAATTTCGCAGATCAAGGAAAGCTATAAATAGAAGACATTTGCCCAATTGTGGCATCCAGATTTTGAGTTTTCATCTCTGCTTTCTCCTTCCTACGATAGTCTATCTGCACTTTGTAATTTCTTCCTCTGCTTTTGCTTTTGAGAGTTGTTGAGAGTGATTTGTAACTCCAAGGAGATCGGATTCAAGACGCAAGTCCGAGGGCTTTCTAAAGCCGTGCTTTGTAATTGTAATTTTGGATTTTAAAAGGTTCGTAATTTGTGTCTTCTCCATTGGAGTCATGTCGAGGGTTCCGAATGTTCACCTTAGTGCATTAGACTTCTTTAGATTCACTCACCCGCATCCAACTTCCTTAATTCATTGTCCTGTATGAATTAGCGTTGGTAACCTAATTCTAGCAAAGACTTATGGATACATGTTCAACTAAAGAAGGCCACAACTATTGGATGATCTGTGACCATTGGAGATCATAGCCATAAGTCTAAACCTATTCCTTAATTGATTTATTTCTCTTACATCTGTGGTAGCCGATGAAGATTGAATCTGCTCTATTGGAATCTGATTCTCCATTAAAATTCAAAGGCTAAAATACATGAAGCTATTATTTCTGCATTTGTTTTATTTTAAACACCTCCACAACTCGGATCTGGATCACGTAGTTAGTTCTTTTCTTTATTTGCTTTTAGTTAAACGTGACAAAACCCAACACTCTCTTTTTATCTGCTTTCTAGATAATTATAGAGCCAGATCTGGTAGCACAGATCTGGAGGTCTATCTCATATTTCAGACAAATTCTCTGTGGACGATCTTTAATATACTCACTTTTAAAACTTGCTACAATTGGCCCTGATCTTGCAGGCTATTGTTAGCCCTCAATGTGCTGATATCTCTTTCATAATTTAAAATTATGTAACTTAATATTCATTAATTCGTCATTCAAAACACACATAAATCAGGCACATGTGGAGCAACAACAAACCATAAAAGCAGCTTAAAAGTGCCAAAAAGATGACAATCCATGTCAATCCAAAGGAAGAAAGAGAAGAGACAACCTCACTAGCTGTTAAAAGGTCTGAATTGAAGAGGCAAAGACCGGGTCTCAACCCAGAAAAGAAGTATGGAGCAATTCGAACAAAAAAATGCACTACAGAGAACTGTTCGCAAAGAACCTGAACTCTGCGAAAAGAACTAAAACTCCAGTCTTAGCTTTCGAAGAGCACCTAAACTCTTCGAAGAGATGATTGACCTTTTCGAAAAGAAGAAAACTCAATTCGAACAGAACCAGAATATTGCGAAAAGAGCTTCAGGAGTTACAACACCTTGCGAAAAGTCCCCTAAGCTATGCGAAAAGGTATTCTGGAGATTCCCAGCTTTTGCAAGAGCAATTCAGTAATCTGTTTCACACGTTCCAATGCATTTAAAAACCTAGGGACATTCCAGAGGATTCTAAGCATGAAGCGAAGGTATATTCCACCCCACGTGAGCACCCAGAGATGAAATAACTTGGCGGGAACTTCTAGAAACTCTAACAGACTTTCAAAATGCATAACAGAATTGATGCTTTTTTCACCTGATTGGCTGAACCAGATCGAGGAATTCTGATTGGCCAGAACAGATCTGGATCCTCGTGCTCGACTCCCATTGGTCAATACAGATATGAGCACTTCTGATTGGTTGATACACATCTGAGCTGGACTTAGGGAAAACTATAAATAGACGAACCATTTGCCCAATTTGGGCATCCAGATTTTGAGTTTCATTCCTATACCCCCATTTCCAAATCAGATAGTTTGTCTGAAATCCTTGTAATAGCCTTACTTTTTACTTGCAATTGAGAGCTGTGAGATACTTCTGTAATTCAAAGGAGAGTTGTATTCAAGACTACAAATCTGAGAGCTGTTTAAGCTGTGCTCTGTAATTGTAATGGTGAATTTGAAAAGGTTGCTGTAAACCGTGCATTCTCCATTGGACTCATGTTAAGGGTTCCCTCTGATCTCCTTATTGCATTAGACTCCTTTAGATTCACTGTTTTTCATGCAATTTCCCTTGATTCATTAATCCTGTGAGAGTTAGTGTTTGTAACCTAGTCTCTCACGGCATTTGTAGTGATGTTTCTTGCTCTAAATTAAGGATTTGGATTAAAGACTATTGGATGGTTTGTGGCCATTAAAGTGGACAGACCATAGCCATAAGCGTAAGCCTAATCCTTGAATTAGATTTATTTCTCTTACATCTGCGCTTGTAGCCAGATGAAGATAGGATCACCTCTCAGTTGAGCTGCAGTCATTCTCATTAGATTTCAAGGACCAAATCAAAGTTAGACATTACTTCTCCATCTTTTATAAGGTTACCTCAAACGTTCCCCCAACTCAGATCTAGATCATTTAGTTTAACTTTTACTTTTATCACTTAGTTAATGTGAGAAATTCAACCTCCCCATCTTATGTGCTTTCTAGATAGGATAAGAGGCCAGATCTGGTAGCTCAGATCTGGAGGTTTATCTTGCATTTTAGACAAATTCTCTGTGGACGATATTTTACTCACTTACATTTAAAACTTGCTACAATTGGCCCTGATCTTACAGGCTAATTCACTTCTATCTGTGCTGATATTTCTTTACTCTTTTTTAATATTCGAGATTCATTATAATTTAGCAGTTGCAAACCTGTTTTCAAAACACACATAAATCAAGCACACTTAGAAGCAACAACAGTATCTCAGTTGGGTAGTTTTAAGAATTCCTATAATCCTCAGTGGGGAAATTATTATGACTTTCCAAGGGTAACTCAACGAGAATTATCTTATGCATAGCCTCAAATCAATCTTTTGAACAACAGTTTAATCCTCAAAGTAAGAATGATGATGCTACTATTATCCAGATCCTCCAAGATCTGCAACAAGAGGCGCACCAACGTTCTAGGGAGTTACCTCATCTTGCCCAAATCTCTCAAGACTTACATTCTTATTCCGAATACCTTTGGTGCATTGTCCCCTTTTGATAAAACTCCCAAAAAGTTAGAAGAAATTATCGAAATCTTCAAAGAGGTGAACATTAACTTGCCCCTCCTGGAGGCAATAATGCAAGTTCCAGCTTATGCACATTTTCTAAAAGAGATGTGCACGTAGAAGTGAAAAAGGTGAAATAACTTATCGCAAAAAGTCTTCCTGACAGAACTCCGCTCAAGCTTAAGGATCCTAGGGTGCCCACAATTTCATGCATCATAGGTGACCATGCAATTAATAAGGCACTTATGGATTTGGGAGCTAGTGTGAATCTGCTACCATACTCCATATATGAAAAATTGGGACTAGGAAATATGTGGCCTACTTCGATAACTCTACAGTTAGCCGATCGATCAGAAAGAAAGCCAGTAGGAATCATTGAAGACGTCATGATTGGGGTCGACAAATTTATTTTTCCTGGCGACTTTTTGGTACTAGACATGGAGCCGAGTTTAAAATCTCCAACACAAATTCCAGTCATTCTTGGTAGACCCTTCTTAGCTACAGCTAGCGCTTGAATCAATTGTAAAGCCAGGGTGATAAAAGTTTCTTTTGGTGACATGCGAATTCAGTTAAATGTCTTCTCGACAGGGAACTAGATGGCTTCAATCGATGATGAGAAATGCTTCTATGTCGATAAAATTGTAGAAGAAGCATTACCTAAAGTTTTATCTAAAGCTGCGTTAGAAACTAGACTCTGGTATGCAGAAGCAGGAGAACCGGAGCAACAATCTAGGGAGGTGACCTATATATTGGACGCTTCTTCCCGTGATTCCCAAACAAAAATGTAGAACCTCTATCCAGCACGTCCAGCAATCCAATGCTACCATCCATTGAAAAAGCGCTATCCTTAGATTTAAAACCATTTCCTGACACCCTTAAGTATGCTTTTCTTGGGCCCAACGAAACTCTTCCAGTGTTTATTTCTTCTGCTCTTAACATGGAATAAGAGAGTAAATTGTTGGCCATATTTAAGAACCACAAGCGCGCGATAGGGTGAACTGTCGCTGACCTTAAAGGGCGTGATGAGTCAATATGTATGCATCGAATTCATTTAGAGGACAACGCCAAGACTTCACAAGATAGTCAACGACGACTAAATCAAATATGAGGGAAGTTGTACAAAAATAAATCATCAAATTATTAGATGCTGGAATTATATACTCAATTTCTGATAGTGAGTGGGTGAGCCCCATTCAAGTAGTCCCAAAAAAACTCGCAAGGATTACTTTCCATTGCCCTTTATCGATCAAATTTTAGAAAAACTTGTGGGTCAGGAGTATTTTTGCTTTCTAGATGGATATTTAGGGTACAATCAAGTTTCGGTATACTCGAAAGACCAAGAAAAGACTACCTTCATGTGTCCTTTTAGAACGTTTACTTATCGTCATATGTCCTTTGGGTTATGCAATGCTTCAGCAACATTCCAAAAGTGTATGATGGCCATCTTTTCAGACATGATAGACATGTTTCTTGAGGTATTCATGGATGACTTTTTGGTATTTGACCAAATGTTTGACTCTTGTCTTGATCACCTTACCCTAGTCCTAGAAAGATGTGAGGAGAATAATTTGGTGTTAAGTTGGGAGCAGAGTCATTTTATGGTTCAGGAAGGCATAGTCATAGGGTATATCATTTTCAAGAGAGGAATAGAAGTTGACAGGGCCAAAATCCATATAATAGCAAATCTATTGCCACTAACTTCGGTACGGCAGATTCGATCCTTCCTTGGTCATGATAGCTTCTATCACCACTTTATTAAAGATTTCTCGAAAATCTTGAGGCCTTTGTGCTAGCTATTTGCGAATGATGTACCCTTTGACTTCGATGATGCCTGCCTTGACGCATTCAATATGTTTTGAGCACTTCTCTCATCAGCACCAATTATTTAACCCCCAGACTACTCCCTACCTTTTGAAGTAATGTGTGACGCCTCTGATTATGCAATAGGTGCAGTCCTAGGACAGCGAAAAGACAAGGTTCCTCATGTAATTTATTATCTAAGTCGAACCTTGATTGAAGCTCAGGTGAACTACACTAATCGGTTGCTTATTATATATTATAGTTATATTAAATTCAAGTCTTAACCTATTGCAAGCGTACAATGAAAATTGTAGAGCTAGTATAGGATTGATCCTACGAGGAAGTTCATTATCTAATTAATTCCTAATTTATATCTTTTATCTAAATCACTATCTTAAAAATTTTTATTTATCTTTAAGATCTAATCTACTGGAGAAATATGAATAAAAGAATAGGTTACTAAACTAAAGTGCATAAAAATAAATCCGAATCCTCCTTCAGATTAAGGTCGTCAATCTTAATCTTCAGCCTTCGGATATTTATGAAAATAAAGAGTACTGTTATACCATATTTCTAGTCTCCTAGCATTGGTCGTCAATTAAGTCTAAGATCTTATCAATACAGATTTAATCTAATCAACCAAAAATTTTGGCATCAATCAAACTCTAGAAAATTGAAGATGAAACCGTAAAAGCCGTTACACTAATTTGCAAATGTTAACCTGAGTCATCAATTCAAATTAAAACGTGAAGATGTTTACAAAGCAAATAAAATGTGAACTAGAAAACAAAGTAAAATATATCCTTCACCCCTCAGCTGCAGTCGTCAATTGTACCTGAGAAATTATAGATATCTACACTAATCTTTAGCACTCAATTGCAGTCATCAATTGCTCTTGAGAAACCTCTAATATCTAATCTACTTTAACTATTATACACTACTTTGATTGGAAGAAAATCCAACCTCAGGCTTCAATTGATGCTAAAACTCTTCGTTGCTTATTCCTATACCGTGCCCTCTTATTTATAGATCATAAGGGGTTAGTTTACAAAGATCTAGTTCTAATAAAAGAAACAACTAAAAATAAAATAAGATCTAGTTCTAATATAATTTCTAGTTTTATCTTTTCTTGCTTTCTTTAGTTGATGCGCCTCTGGATTGTTCTTTATTGAGCAGTAGCAGAGTCCTTCGGATTAGATCTTTATCAATCTTCTCAGATCCGTGGTTCACCAGACTTATAATTACAGGAGTCTTCTAATTTGGGATATGATAGTGTTTAACTCTCACGTGATCCGCAACAGCAGTGTGTAGTAGAAAGCTTCTATTTTTAGAAATCGTAAATAACGATTTCTTTCTTATTCTTTTTGGAAAATCGTAATTCATGATTTTCTATTTTCCAATAGGCTTTCAGCTAATAATTTCTTATTTTGGATCGATCGTTTTCTTCTTTTGTCACTTTCTGAAGAATCATCTTTTGAAGAATTACGATTTTTCAGCCTTCTTGTTATTGGCAATTTGTCTTTAACGCTTAATCATTTTTTTACTATTTTTTTAGTTCATTTTGACAAGGATTAATACTTTAGCTCTAATTTACTGCTTATCTTTAATATCTGCACATCAGTAACTCGTTAGTAGCAAACTAAGTCCAAGCATCACTAAGTTAAGGGTGATAAAATGATAAATTATGTGACTGATCACACCCCCAAACGTAAGTTTTGCTAGTCCCTAGCAAACAAGGAAACATAAAATATTTAAAACTTTTAAATTTAAATGCGACTTTCGTAGGGAGCACAATTGCATTTAGCCGATGCAAGAAGCCCTTAAACCCTTTAGTGATCCCTAGTGGAGGAGTTGTAGTCTCTGAAGGTTTTCAGTGAAGTTACTTACAAACTTCAAATATTTTTAGATTTTTTAAAATATTTTTAAAACTAAAAATTTAAAATATAAACTAATTTTTGTATACTACTAATTATTCAGTTAGTCATTATATGTTCATTATTTCAAAGTATTTCAATTCTTTTATCCTTAGCTTCCCATCATCGCAATTATCCTTGATCAGAACTCAATAATTTCATTTCTTGTATAGCGTGGAGTGTGTGCATATCAGTGAAAAGTTTATTTATCATAAATTTTTCTAAACTGCAGTTTTTAGAAAATATTTTCATTCAAACTCTCATTTATTGGCATACTCTCAAAAATAATCAAAATTTTAGATTCTCATAATATGATATGTTCGTGATAAATTCCAAGGATAATCAACTAAAAAGATAAATCTCATGGAAAGGATAATCAATTCTTTTCATATAATTTCTTTATTTATTCATAGTATATATTTCACATATCTCTACTACATTCATATTTTTGCAAATAGTAAATTACAAAGGTCTTTCCTTCGGCTTGTAATGGGATATTGGGTTTTTAAAAGGTTTCAAAGAAAAAAGTAAAGAGGATTATAAATTATTTCTAAGAATTTAGCTCTTTCTTCTCTTTTTCTTCTATTTTTCAGCTTCAGTAAGCATCCTTATTTTGGATAACTTCTTCTCATTTCTTTTTCTTTTTGTAAATCCCATTTTTCTCTTCTTTTTCAGTTTGAAAGCTTTTTGCTTCTCTTTTCAAAAAATCGGCTTTTACGATTTTTCCTTCTTTTTCTTTCTTTTTCCCATATTTTCATGCATTTGTATTTCTTTTTCAATTGTACCCTTTTCAGCAGATCCTTTATCTAGTAACTCATACTCCTTTCACTCCCTTTTCTTCCCTTCTTTTACATTCTAAACTCTCAGAAATTGTAAGAGTTAAGGATAGAAAGTTTTGGGCAGTACATTTGGTTAAGGGTTTATAAAATTCTGGTATAAAGAAATTTAGTCTTTAGGCTTCTAATACGGGTTCAAGTAGTAAAATATTATGGGATTTTTGACTTTTTTGGCTCTGGTTAAAAAATGATGGCCTTCGGTCATTTTCACGATTTACTAATATGGATGTCATATTGCTTTGATGTATTTAATGGACAGTTCTAAACAAATAAATTATCATAATCATAGAATATATTGATTCTAAGTTCAGCGTTATGAGATTTCATTTTGACAGCAATAGTAGAGAAGTTCCAAGAAAATTAAGCATGAATAAAAATAATCTCTTTTTCTCTCAGAATAAAGAGGAATAGGCTCTATAGTTCACTGGTTATATGATTTTAAAACTATAATCTAATATATTTTACAATTCTGATCAATTGTATAATTTCAAACATTCTTCGAATACAGTGTTCTAGAGATGCTTTACTTTGAATTATAACTATTTTTATTTTAATTTTTGAACTAGTACTATGATGGTTTACTAAGAAATTTGACTTTTTATATTTTTTTCATAATTTGCATATAATGATTAACTTACCTAAAAAAAAAATTCAAAAAAAAGAAACTAGAATTTTAAAATTTCTACGAAAAAGAAAACTAAAAAGTAAATTAAACTAATCTATAGAAAGGTGGTGTATCCCCCCCAAACTTAAATAGGACAATGTCCTCATGGTGCAAAATAAGGGACATACAAAAAAAGTTACCTATTACTTCTATGTTAGTAACCAGGTGTATAATTTGTAAAAAAAATAAAAAACACTTCCCCCAAACTTAGGAGAAAAATACTTTCGATTTTATAAAAAATATTAGTAAAAAAAATTTATTAGTAATGTTAGTAAAAAAAAATATAAAAATAATAAAACAGAAAGAATAGAATCAACAATTATATAAAAAACTATTTCTATAAAGAAACTAATTACAGTCATATGAAAAGAAAACTAATTACATCAAAGAAATTCCTAGAAAAAATCTAGACACACACTAAACTAAGACTCTTGCAACAACGCCCAAGAATAAATCTTCGATAAAGATCGGTCCTCGGCTTCTAACCACATTCAATCAGAGTCTCACATCCCTATAATAAAAGGAGCTCCATCCTTTGGAGGGTTGCTACTCCAAGAGCTATCGAATCATTCCCCGCTGCCCTTCCAAATTCCTCCATGATTCATCAACTGCACCGGTAATGCAGTTACGGGAAGAAGTTTAGGAGAGTTGGAAGATGGCACATCTCCGCCCCTTGGACAACCCGGATTTTGGCTCCCTGAAACCAGTGTCGTCAACGGGTTGACACAAAGCCTGAACCCCAAACGAAAACACATGGCATAATTATTCGCACAGCATAAACAAAGCAGAGCCATAACTAACTAACATAACCAAAATAAGAAGAAGGAACTAAAGCTATCTCTCAAAAGCTCAAAATAACGGTTTTAATTCTATACAAATACATATGGAAAGAAAACCGAAAAGAACCATCGGTAAGGGCCATTCCTTACCGGACCATTACCTTGGGTAGGGGCTTCGGTTATCGATCGGGAAGATTTTAGGCACCCGATCAACCTGCTTAACGTGGTCTCTACTAATGGCCAATACAAAAATAAAGAAAAAGAAAAGAAAATGACTTCCTCTTGCCCAAATGGGCCTCAAATCCTATTTGTGCCCCTCCGTTCCTACCAAAAATTTGGCGACGTAACAGCACAAATGGAAGGATAGGAAGAGCTAAGGAAGAGATAGGAGAAGAAAGGGGAGAGTGGGAGCCCTCGAGCCCTTGTAGCACCATAGGAGAGCGTTGCATTGGCTTACTTTGATGAGCTTTATAGGGCTTGAATGGTGGAAAAAGGGATTCTAACTCCTAAAGCTTGAAGCTAAGAGGTAGAGAGGGAAGGCTAAGGGGTTAAACACACCTAACCTAAAGGCTTTTAGTGAAATGCTAAGGTCTAAGGGAGCTTTTTGAAATCTGAAATTTGTATGGGAAGTGTGCACCAAAGGGAGAAAGATTTTCTCACATTAAGCTCTTTCTCTCTTAGGCTAAAATTCTCAAACCTTTAAACCTAGGGGTGGGGGTCTCTATTTATAAGAAATGGGTGGATTAGGAGACCACTTAAGTACTAATTGGGGTTAGCCATTAGGTAATCTCAAATCTAAGATTTCCTAGGGTTTTTGGAGCCTTGAAATGTGTGGAAGGATCCTCCAATGGTGGATGATGGGGTGAGGCCTTAAGCCACTTAAGGGGTTACAAACAGGTAGTGAATGGGTGCAACATAACTATCAAAACATACCCCAAAGGTCGAGGTGGTCAACAAGTCAAACCCCAATCATAAATTTCGGGGCAAAAACCATGAGTGTTCATATGCCTGGCGCAACTAATAGTTACGTCAGGCAAATGTACAGTAAAACAGTAATGAACAGTAGCTTGGAAGTTGGCTTCGCGAGGGGTGGGACCCATTTATATCTGGCGCAACTATTATTTGTGCCAGGATATTTCTAGGGGGAAAAAGGCTTTGTGCAACTATTAGTTGCGCCAGGCAAAAATCCCTCCAAAATTGCCTGATTTTCAAATGATCATAAATTTTGATATAAAACTCTGATTGAGATGATTTTTAGCTTGTTAGAAAGCTGGAAAAGTCCTCTTTCCAATGGTGTATAACTCAGCTCCTAAAAAGGTCTGTGTAAATTTTAGCACTCCTCTTTCTAACCACTGCTTGGGAGGGTTTGACACTGGCCCAGGAATGGGTTCTAATAGGTTTGGGGAGGTTAGGGTTGATTCCTGAGGGTTCGGGAAGGTTCCTAAGGGTTTGGGAAGGTTCCTAAAGGTACCATACATGCCAACAAAAGCTCAGAAATGTGCCTCTCTCGAAATATATTTCGATCAGGCCTTGGGCAAAATTTGGGTGTCTACAGATGCCCCTCTTTGGTATCCTATCCCTAATGATCGAATGCCAAAGAAAAGAGACATCCGAAGAGGCCCAAGGCATTACTGATGGGTCTGCTATATTCAGAATGAACTTCAAATATCAAATGAGTAATATGGTAAGAAAATGAAAGCCCTGGATGCCAGGCTAAACATTTGTTTCTCGAGGTAATCGGTTCCCAAGTGCTTAGCGACATTATTGGGCATAACCGAGGTGAAATGAGTTGCGAACTCCCTATAGTCGGAAAAGACATTCGCTTCTCGAGATGATTTTGAAGGTATTTGATGTTTAAAATTCATTCTGAATGCAACAACTTTGTGAGTAAGAGGGGTGATCGACCCACATTCAAAGATAGGCAGGAACTAAACATACGCAAGGCTCTACAGTTTGTGTCCAATCCTACGAGGCATTTGATTGCCCCATCTGACTATTCGTGGGTGCCCCTGCTGAAAGCAGGGTTTGAGGTCTTTAGGCGAACCCATCGATCCCAAAGTTTATTTAGCATGACTGCCCAAGCGAAGTGAATAGTTGCCACAACGCTTTTTGGGGAGGACGTGCCATTTTTGAAAGCATGCCCTTGATCAACATGACTAAGAGTATCTAGCTTCAACTACCATTGAACAGATCCAACCAAACATTGGGGCGCCTCTAAAAAAGGGGCATCCAATCCTGGCTTCCGCCGATAATGATCATAAACATCAATTAAGTATGCATAAATATGCACTCATTAGGAGCGATAAGCAACAACAAAGGCGATGGAAGCCCCGACCCGGACCTACCCGATTATAATTTACGAGAACAAACAACCATCATACGGATACCCAGACGCATGGCGTACACTTCACTGGGATACCGCTGCTCATACAGGCTTTAAGCTTGCAGAAAATAAAAGGAAAATGAACCGTTCTGAATGCATAGTTGCACATAGTTTGATTGATGCGTGATCTCATTCTCATTAGGTTGGTCTCAACTAACGATTTACCTTTTCCAACAGAGAATCTGGAGCTTAAGATACTTAAGTTCATATGAATCCGAAACAGAGTGCTTAGGTCGAAGATATAGTAGTGGAGCGAACCTGATCAAAACATTGACCGTTTGATCAGGATTGACACCGTTGCTCCTACTTTAAAGTAAGATCCAGAATCCAAGGCATACTTTAGACTTAGGACATTACTATAGCACAGTGGTGTTGCTGATAAAATATCGACATTTTATCGCATCAGAACACACATGTGCGTAGCTCTGTGAGAAAGCACAGATTTATTCTTTCATTTTCAAAATGATTTTCTCTTCTTTTTTTTTTAATAGTCCTGACATCAGTGGTGAGATGTTTCATCTGATTTGTCCATTGCTGAGAAGTTGCCTGCTTCAAGGCTTTGGACCGTGTGATATTCTTGCACATTCTCGAGAAAACGTCAGTCCCTTTTTTGTTTATATAAGTAACAAATGCATCCTAATTAACAGAAAGAGAAACAAACTTTTACGTATATTTTTTCATTTTCAAGATTTATATATATTTTGGATTTTTATTTTCAAAGATTCTTTTTGTTCTTTTTCTTTATTTTTGACATGGAAGTACGATGTTGTAACTATGTAGATGAGAAAGAGTAGAATTTTTTGGATTTTTCTTTTTCAGAGATCTTTTGTTATTTTTCTTCATTTTTGAAATGGAGGTACAATGCCATACATGTGGAAAAGAGTAGAAACATATACAATTTTTTTTTATTTAGATTTTTCTTGATTTTTTTGTTCTTCTCTTTTTTTTTGGCTTTTCTTTCTTTTTTTGGTATGGTGCCTCAATCACCGGGTGAGATCTCGGGTCCCCTTTTGAGCATGGTCGAACCCCCTTTAAGTAGTCGGATCTTGGGTGAGTTTCAACAGCTTTACCATGACTAAAACGTCAATCCCTTCGGATTGAGTCAAACCTTTCTCCTTACCTTAGGTCATACGTTTGACAAAGCAGTTTCACAAAGACAATTCTGGCCGAGACCCGATTCGAACTAGCATGAGCGGCCCAGTCGAAAAAGGGTATCAAAGAGAGTAACCAAGAGGGCTGCTTAAGCATCAATCCTCTCAATCAATCCAAACCTGCCTTCTTTTTCAATTTTTTCTCTTTTTTTTTATTTTTTATTTATCTCCTTTTTTTAACCCGTGGCGCCCTTTCGGGTTTTCACCACGTCCATGGGTTTAGCCCTCTTACCCCTAGCGCCCTTTCACCTGGTCCGCACAAGCTCGCTACTTTTACCCTAAATGCCCTTTCGGGTTTTCACCTCGTCTATCTTGCTTTGAGCTTGTATTTTTATTTTTATTTTCTTTTCTTTTTTTATTCTTTCATTTTTTCAAAAGCCACGACATAGACGTTGATTCCATCATAGCCGGCTAGATGGGGTTCTAGTGTCGTCTCACAACTCGGCTCGTGTTGACTTAACAGATATTACGACTACTTGTGAGCCTAAAAAGAGGGCTTCCTTCAGGGTATAGCTTGGCTATGGGTTAGGTTAGGATTTTGAAGGTATGTTGGGTTAAAAGGGTTTCCTTGATACGGCTTTAGTTTTCTCGACATACTTCCTTCCTTGGGGGTTTTACTATACATGCCCCGTGATTTTTCTATTTTTTGTTTTGTTTTATTTTTTTTATTTTTTTTTTATTTCATTTCAAGCAATCTCTTTTTGGGGTTTTGCTTTTCCGATTTGTTTTATTTTGATAGTAACTTTACTTCCCTTCTTTTATATATGTACACACATTTTTTGGGAAAGGGGGTTATTGAAAGAAAGGCCTAGACTCAAATGGGGTAGCAAGGGATATCATCATTTTTAGGGATGCTTTCTGGCTACTGTGTTTAGAATGATGGCCTCTTTTGGGTGGTTCTTAAGTAGTCACGTATCTGTTTCATCGATACTTACCTTGAAGTGATAAACTAAGAGTAGAACCGTCAGACATATCCAGCGTTGATGGGCTCAAGAAGATGATCTCCGTCCATGGTGGTGAGGCAGATGGCGTATCCCGATAGCACCTCTCAAACGACGTAAGGTCCTTCCCAGTTTGGCTTGAACTTTCCTCTTGGATTGGCGTGGGGGGATGGGAAGATCTTCTTCAACACAGTATTTCTTACCTTTAGATCTCGACCGCAGACAAGTTTATTGTAAGCACGTGCGATTCGCTCCTGGTACACCGAAGTGTGACATAAGGCTAGGAGTCTCTTCTCATCCAATAGATTCAATTGTTCAAAGCGGGATCTCTCTCTCTGTCTCGGGTAAGCCTGATTCCATAAGGATTTGAAGCGAGGGTACTTCAACCTCAACCGGTAGGACGGCCTCAGTTCCGTATACAAGGGAGAATGGTGTTGCCCCTGTAGCGATACAGATCGATGTTCTGTAAGCCCACAAAGCAAATGGCAGCATTTTTCTCCAATCTCAGTAGGTGGCAACCATTTTCTCTACGATGCGGATGACCGTCTTGTTAGCAGCTTCCAAGTCCATTAGTTTGAGGCCGATAAGGGGACAAGCGATGGTGCTTGATCTTGTATTGCTCACAGAAGGCTCGGATACGCTTATTTGTAAAATTTGTACCATTGTCCGTGATGATATCCTTGGGTACTCCAAATCGGCACAAAATTTTATTCTTGAGGAATTTCTCAACATGACTGGCCGTTATGTTGGCGTATGATGCTGCTTCTACCCACTTGGTAAAGTATTCAATGGCTACGAGGATGAACCGATGCCCATTTGATGCTTTTGGGCTAATCATTCCGACGACGTCAAGGCCCTAAGTAGTAAATGGCCAGGGAGTGGTCATACAGCAAAGATCGATGGCAGGAGCGTGTATCAGACTGGAGTGTTCTTGACACTTGTACCATTTCTGAATATGTTTGCAGCAATTTGATTCCATAGTGGTCCAAAAGTATTCCTGTCGCAGAATTTTCTTAGCAAGCATGTGACCGCTAACATTGGCTCTGCATACTCCTTCGTGGATCTCCTTCATGATGTTGGTCGCTTCACTTTCAGTAAGGCATCTGAGTAGAATATTGTTGTAGGATTGCTTGTAAAGGCATTCCCCACAAACAACGTAGCCTACTGCTAGACGTTGGATGGTTCGTCGGTCTGTCTTGGATGTACCCTCAGGGAAAGTTCTCAAGGAAATTCTTGATATCTGAGAACCAAGGTGGCTCATCATCAAACTTTGTAGGTTTCTCAATCTGGAGGCAGAAGGTTGGCTCATTCCTTTGCTCGATCATGATCGGCTTCACCTTAGCACCGTATGGGATTTCTATCATTGACGCCAAAGTTGCTAGTGCATCGGCAAAATGGTTCCTTATCCGGGGGACATATGAGAATGTAACGTCTTGAAAGCAAGCTATCAGATCCTCGAGGTGTTCATGATAAGGGATCAGTTTCTCATCTTTCGTCTTCTAGTCGCCATTCGTCCGACATATGATTAACTGTGAATCACCAAACACTCGGAGGTGAGTTACATTCAGATTGAGAGCTACCTGTAGACCAGCGGCACAAGCTTCATACTCAGCCATGTTATTTGTGCAAGGGAAATTGAGCTTAAGAGAGACAAGTATGTGGGATCCTTTCTGCTAGATCAGAATGGTGCCAACTCCCTGGCCCTCGGCATTTGTCGCCCTGTCAAAGTGCATTACCCATGATTCCTCTGCCTCCTCAGTATCGTGTTCCGTCATGAACAAGATATCTTCATCTAGGAACTCAGTTCTCAAACGTTTATAATCTAGCAAGAGGTTGTTGGCAAGATGATTGGCGAGTGCCTGCCCCTTAATCGACTTCTGGGTGACGTATGTTAAATTTAGACAATAACAAATGCCATCAGCAGTCCTCCCAGTGAGAGCTGGTATTTCGAACATGTATTTTCACGGGTCCATGCTGGCCAAAAGTAGAACGACCTGAGATAGCAATTAATGGCGAAGCCTCTGAGTAGTCCATATAAGAGCCAAGCATACTTTCTCTAGATGAGAATAACGCATTTCATAATCAGTAAACTTCTTGCTTAGATAGTAAATGGCCTATTCTCTTCTTCCCATCTCATCATGCTGCCCTAAGACACATCCCATCGAAACTGCTGTCGTGGAGAGATACATCAAGAGTGGCCTCCCCAGCTCGGGTGGTACCAAAATAAGTGGGTTAAGGAGGTAGATTTTAATTTTATCGAACGCTGCCTGACAGTCGTTGTTCCACTCAACGGACGAGTTCTTCCTTAGTAGCTTGAAGATCGGTGTGTAGATTGGAGTTAGATGTGCAATGAACCAACTGATATATTGTATTCTGCCTAATAATCCTCTAACTTCCTTCTCAGTAGATGTTGTAACTCCACATGTGCCTTTTTTATGTGTATTTTGAGAACGAATTAATGAATAATAAGTTACATAATTTTAAATTATGAAAGAGATATCAGCACATTGAGGGCTAACAATAGCCTGCAAGATCAGGGCCAATTGTAGTAAGTTTTAAAAGTGAGTATATTAAAGATCGTCCACAGAGAATTTGTCTGAAATATGAGATAGACCTCCAGATCTGTGCTACCAGATCTGGCTCTATAATTATCTAGAAAGCAGATAAAAAGAGAGTGTTGGGTTTTTGTCACGTTTAACTAAAAGCAAATAAAGAAAAGAACTAACTAACTGATCCAGATTCAAGTTGGGGAAGTGATTAAAATAAATCAAATGGAGAAATAATAACTTTCTGTGATTTCGCCTTTGAATTTTAATGGAGAATCTGCAACTAAACAGAGTTGATTCAATCTTCATCGGCTACCGACAGATGTAAGAGAAATAAATCTGAATTAAGGAAAGGGTTTAGACATATGGTTATGATCTGTCCACTTAAATGGTCACAGATCATCCAATAGTTGTTGTCCTATCCTCACTTCAGAACATGAACATCACTGCAAGTCTATCGAACTAGGTTACCAACGCTAATTAAATGCATAGGGTAATGAATCAAGGGAAATTGCATGCAAAGTAGTGAATCTAAAGGAGTCTAATGCACTAAGGTGATCAATAAGAACCCTTGACATGAATCCAATGGAGAAACACATCGAACCTTTTAAATTCAATCTTTCGATTACAGAGCACGGCGTTAGAAAGCCCATAGTGTAGCAGTCTTGAATCCGATCTCTTTGGAGTTACAAAAGCACTCTCAGCAACTCTCAAAAGCAAAACAGAGGAAGAAATTACAAGGGGTACAGATAGACTATCTGACCGGAAGGAGGGAAACAGAGATGAAAACTCAAAATCTGGATGCCACAATTGGGCAAATGTCTTCTCAATTTATAGCTTTCCCTCTATCCTGCACAAGGCTGAATTGACCAATCAGAAGTGCTCAGATCTGGATTGCCCAATGGCTGTTGAGCACGGGGATCCAGATCTGTTCACAATGAAAACGCCTCTGATCTGGTTCGGCCAATCAGGCGTTAGAAGCATCAATTCTGTTATGGGAATTCAAAAGTCTGTTTGAGCTTCTAGAAGTTCCCGCCAAGTGATTTCATCTTTGGGTTTTCACGTGGGGCGGAATATGCCTTTGGTTTGTGCTTGGAATCTTCCGGAATGTCTCTGTGCTTTTAATTACATTGGGGCGCGTGCAGAGTTTACTGAAATGCCCTTCAAAGTGGCTGTAAATCCCCAGTATGCCATTTCGCAGAGTTTAAGGGTCTTTTCGCAAAGTAGTTTGGCTCCAGAAGTTCTTTTCGCAAAGTGTTTTCTTCTTTTCGCAAAGGTCATTCTTCTATTCGAGGAGTGTTTTCTTCTTTTCGCAAAGTTCAAGGTTCTTTGCGAATTGAAGAGATTCTTTGCGAATTGAGCTTTAGCTTCCATTCTTCTTTGCGAATGGATCCTTCTTCTTCTTCAGGTCTTTTCTTGCTCTTTTAGGACCTTTTTAGCCATTGCTGAGGCTATTTCTTCACTCCCTCTTTGAGTTTGACATGCGTTGTCGGCTTTTTGATCATTTTAAGATGGTTTTCGGATTTGGACCTGTCTTTTTGGTTAGCTGCAATATGAACACTAAAGCACTTATTTAGTCTTCTCAAGGGTCTTTCAAGGCTCACGTTTAGGGGTGAAAAATGGTATTTTTCACTACTTAACAGTAGATGGTGGCGGCATTTTCATGATAGCTTTGACTTTGATTGGGTCGACCTCAATCCCTCTCCTGCTGTCGATGAATCCTAACAATTTTTTGGATATAGCACCAAATGTGTACTTCTATTGATTCAGATGTAACCTGTACTTTCTCAGCCTCTCAAACAGCTTATGAAGGTTTACCAAGTGATCGCTTTGCTCCGGCGACTTGGCTATCATGTCATCGATGTATACTTCAATCTCTCGGTGCATCATATCGTGAAATAGCACAGTCGTAGCTCTCTGGTACGTTGTATCGATATTTTTCAGTCCAAATGGCATGACTCGGTAGTAAAAGGTTCCCCAAGGAGTAATGAATGTAGTCTTCTCCCGATCAGCCTCTGCCATCTTTATCTGGCTGTATCCTGAGAATCCATCCATGAAGGAAAGCATCTCGTGCTTGGCAGTGTTATCGACCAAGATATCGATGTGTGGTAGTGGGAAATCATCCTTCTAGCTCACCTTGTTCAAATTTTTGAAATCGATACACATGCGGACCTTTCCATCTTTCTTCAATATAGGCACGATATTGGCTAGCCACTGTGGGTATTTGGATACCATGAGAAACCCCGCATCATACTGCTTAATGACCTCGTCTTTGATTTTCAGCATCCACTCGGGTCGGAGATGTCTCAGCTTCTGCTTAACCAGCTTCATCTTAGGGTAGAGAGGCAGCTCATGCTCAATCAAATCAGTGTCCAGACCAGGCATGTCCTCATTGGACCAGGCAAAAATGTCTTGGTATGACCGAAGGAAGTCGATCATGCTTTTCCTTTCTTCAGGAGACAGCGACATTTCGATTTTGGTTATTCTGGGAATCTCCTCAGTCCCTAAATTGACATCTTCACTTTCCTCAACAGTGGGGGTAGGGCCATGCTAAAAGTTGGCGAACCTATCAAGGAGCTCATTGGGGAGCTCCTCCAAAGGACTATCCTCGTCCAGACTCGTAACACCTACCTCTTCTTGTATTTCTACAGGGAAGGGGTCGATTTTACGTGGGATGGGTATTTCGATTAAGGCATCCTTTTGTGGGACTTTTCTTGAATTTCAAATGACGATATTTTTGGACTTTAGATTTTTTCAATGTTTTTGGGATATTATATTTTTTCAATGTTTTTGAGATTTTTATTTTCTTTGGAGACGGACCCTTAGCAAGGCGGGTTACTATATATACAAGGTATTGCCTGCCAAGGGCTTATCTCACTTTTTATAGGCTATTTTCTTTTTAGAAGCAGCTGTCAAACTTTAGGCCACTCCTTTCTTCCAGGGTTTGGGGCAAAGATGTCCAGTTGCGTACCTAAGGGGCTGCTCCATTACCTGTTGGGATGGAGGGTGCTGACTGATATGGCTCATTGGAGTCAGCTTCCATCATGTTGATCCCCATTTCGTCTGAGATGATATCCTCAAATAATAACTCAGTTTTGTGAGGATTTACCACAGGGGGAGTTTATTCAGGTACTGGCCGTCGTTCCTCCAAAAGGGACAACGCGGCCAAATCTATCTCCAACCTAGGAAGGGAGATCTGGGGATTGGTGGAATGTATTGGGGCTATGGGTTTGTGTGAGGTCAAATGGGTTACCCCATTTCGATCGATCTTTATGACCTCAGCACTAACAAAGGCTTCCCTTATGTGAGGCCTAGGGCGAGGTTTCTCTTCTATGTTGATCCCTTGAGCTCTTGCAGCTGCAGCGACCCTTGCTCTCTCTTTGGCCTCTCGGACCTCTTCCTCCGTGGGCTTGTAACCTAATCCGAATCGGACCTTCCGCCCCTTGGCAATAAATGGATCTTTCCTTCCTTGTAATCTGGGTCTCAGCCCTCTACCTTTCTGATAGCCCCATTTATGGAGCATGGCCACCGCTACTTCCATTCCATCGCCGATTGTAGAAGTGATGTTTCTCGGGGGTTCGGGGCCTACTGCTGATACCTCGTAGTCGAAACTGTGGAGGTCGGTGTCTTCCTCAGTATGTGGAACTTCCATTACTTTAGGAATTTCAATGTTGTGAGTGTCCTTATCTTTTTCATCATGCCCTTCACCAATGATGGTGATCACCTTCGGCCCGGATATGAATTTTAGCTTTTGATGGAGGGTAGAAGGTATCGCCCCGACCTCATGTAACCACGGGCGTCCTATCAATAAATTAAAAGAAGATTTGATATCCATTACTTGAAAAGGTATAAAGAAGGTCATGGGCCCAATTACTAATTCTAGATCGACCTCTCCCATTATTTTTCTTTTTGTATTATCAAATCCCTGAGCGCTAGTCCTTGTTGGCCTTAGCATACAGGGGTCCACACCGATCTTGATGGCAGTCCTCAAAGGGCACACATTCAGAGCTGACCTGTTATCAATTAGAACTGAGGGAATTATTATGTTCCCAGATTCGATAGTAATGTTGAGGGATTTAGCATGACTGTTTCCCTCCTCCGACAGATCCGCATCCAAAAATAAAATGGCATTGGGTGCCATTACCTGTCCGATTATTTGCCTGACCTCGTCTGGGCTCACCTGTTGGGACACATGCACATTCTTTAACGCCCCCATTAATGCTTGGAAATGGAGTGGGGATGTCATCAACAGATTCTATACAGTTATAAGGGCAGGCATTCTTCTCAGCTGAGTCTCTAGTATATGTTCTCGACTCATCTTCTCGAAGGGGTACACTGCGCTGTCTTTCTTTCCTTCCTTCGGGTTGGGTTTGTGCTGCTGTTGTTGTTGCCTCGAGCTGTTTTGAGATTCTTCCCGATCTGGTAACGAAGTCCACTGCCTCCTCCCTGTTGCTGCTACCGACATTAGCATTGGTTTGCTCATAGCTCAATGGGACCTGATGTGGATCATAGGTTGGTCCTGAGAGTTGGAAAGGTATGGCTGTTGATATCTGAAGTGCATGTACCGATGGCTCTGGGATAATAGGTAAGACGTAGCTTACCTCGATGATGGATGGGTGGGTGGCAAAATTGGGCCAGGTAGGGGTGGTGAAGCTTGACGATGGTTGTACCGGGGGTAGTGGGGTGGGCGGAGGCCATTGGTAGTTGATGGGTGTGGGCGGAGGATTGGGGGTTTGATGGGCCATTAGGGAATTGACGGGGATGGTAGAATTTGTGGGTGGTTGAAATGGGGATAATGGGGTGGGTGTAGGCCATTGGTAATTGATGGGTGCGGGTGGAGAATTAGGGGCCATATGTCTTATGGGGTAATTCAAGGGGGTGGTGGAATATGGTTGATACACATTTATTTGTACTTAGTCGATGGGGGTGGGTGATGGGAAATAGGCCCTAAGATCTAGGGGTTCAACTGCTAGTGTAGGGGTAGGAAAATAATTTGCCACATTCAGGGGCTCAATCACCCCAATGGTTCTCTCTTCTTGGTCTCGCTGCCAGGGGACCACAAAATTTTCTCTATTACTGATATAATCAGAGGGGTTCATACTCTTCCTCAATTTCCTCTACCATCCCTATAGTGGGTCTGGGACCTGTTATTCCGATAGGGTGTGGTGGCAAAGGCACCTGGTGAATATTTGCATGCTGGTTTGCTTGGGTGGGTGCAGGGGGAATGATCTTCCCAGCATCAATTAAATCTTGGATCGCGTGCTTCAATGGGAAGCAGCGATCAGTCGGGTGACCCAGGCCCTGGTGGAAATTACAATGAGTATTTGGGTCAAAGTTATATGGAATCGGATTGGGAGGAGGTCGTGGTTGCAGCGCAGTTACTAATCCCTTTTCAATTAATAAAGGTAAAAGTACACTTAAAGATTGCCCCAAGGGCATAAAAATACGATCATAATGGGCTCTCCTTTCTGTGGTCATTTGCATTCCCTGCCCATTCTTGTCTCTCTGTACTGGCCCTATCCTGACGGGAGCTAGTTGCGCTACTTGAAATTGGAACGAAGTTACGTTATTATTGGGCCTGGTATTGGCAATGTTTTAAACATTGACCCCTGTCCTCTTTTCAGTTCTTTATTCTGAAAATCTCCTAACCCCACTGGGTCCATTCGGCATGTTCTTATTAAGACGGCCCTCCCTGATGGCATCCTCACATCGTTTAGCATTTCTCACCAGATCAGCAAAGCTGGACTGCTGCTGGTACACCAAAAAGTCTGAGATCACTAGCAGAGTATTCTTTGAGATCATCTCTATCTGCTCATCATCAGGTATTCTATTTCTGACTTGAGCTGCTAGTGCCCTCCACCGCACTAGATAATCAATGAAGGTTTCATTCGGATTCTGCCTCAGACGGGCTAAATCTGACTTACGCAGCTCAATGTCTATGTTGTAAACATATTGCTCTTGGAATAAGTGGGTCAGATCTTTCCACGTCTTCATCATGGAGGGTTCAAGAGACGTGAACCACCTCAGGGCCGGGCCGAACAAACTCTTTTGAAAGACTCTTATTAGCAGTCTTTCGTCCCCCCCGTACTGGCACGTGTCCCCACAATAGGACTTGAGGTGTGCAATCAGGTTGCCCATGCCATTGTACTTGTCAAATACTGACATTTTAAATTTGGAGGGTAGGGGGACCTCGGCAAACAGACACAAATCCATGAAATCTGTGGCGTGGATTTCAGCACCACCCATCTTCAACAACTGTTTCTGGATCTTGTCTAGTTGCTCCCTTAACTGTTTCGATTCTTTAGACATGGGGGCTACTTTTTCAGCAGCCGGTAGGGACTCGCTCTGTGCTATTGGGGATGGGGTAGCTACCATTGGAGGATTAATAGTGGTCACTACCCGACATAGGCACCACTGTTTCTGATCTCTTCCTCATACTGCTGATCTATGTAAGGTGCAGTGAGGACGGGATTCTCAAACTATTGTTGCATGGACTTGATGGGATTGAATTGGATATGGGTTGGGTGAGCCCCTTGAATGTAAGGGAGGTGTTGTGGGGTGATGGGATGAGTAGTAGTTTGGTTTAGGGGGGCCTGATGGGGCTATTGGATATGGGGGTAGGTTTAGAGATGGTCTTGGGGTATGGGGACATGGGAAAATTGGTTCTGAGGTACGGCATGGGTTTGAACTGGTTGTGAAGGTTGGGGGTGAGTGAAGTTTTGGGGGTATTGTGGTGGGTATGAGTATGGGGCTTGAGCCATGTGTGACGGGGGCACACGGCGTGGCCATCCGGGGCAGCCGTAGGGCCACTTTTCCTCTCCAAGTGTTGAGTTTGACTGGTGCGTCTAGGCCACGAGGGCGGCACCGTATGTACTGAGCTAAGCCACGATGGCGTCGAAGCATGTTGGGGGTGGAGGGTGAAGACATGGTCGCGACATGGACGCGACTGACTCACGTTGGCCTAGCGATGCGGGAGGGCGTTGCGGTATGCTAAACCAATACGTTTGAGGTCATCCTGCCATTTGGGCACTGTTGATGTTTGAACCATATATAGGGGGACATGAGTTGGGGTCCCCCGACCCTACACGTGCACTAGCCTCGTGGGCTTATGTGGCAGTATCCGGGCCACGCTTAGGGCGTGGTCGTCCTAGCTACGTCGTGTACTAGGGCCATCGCGTTGGTGGTTCCCAACCACCTTCGAGGTGCGGGTTCTAGCCCAAAGGGGGCTTTATGTATGCTCGTCGCTGCCTATCGCTATATCACTCGTTGTTGCATGTTGCCTTGACGGTCGTCGTTGCCGGCTCTAACCTGCTGCGTTGCTTCGCAGGGCGAAGTCCGAACGTAGAGGTTGAGGTGAAGCTTGAGTAGGACAAGCCTTCCACCCTTCGTAGCATCTGGGAATCCGCATCGCGTGTCGCATTTGAGAGAAATAGGCTGACTTAGCGGCGTTGTTGAGTGCCGCACGGGTTGTCACTGCTAGAAGAGTGACCCCGTGACATTTGGTATCAGAGCCACAGTGATGGCTGAGATGGAAGGGACCAGCGAGGATGCAAGACGACGGACAAGAGAACGATCAACAAGGGAACGATTAGATAGCTTGGAAGCTCAAGCGGATCAGTTCGAGTCGGTGGTATCAGTAATGACACTACATGGTGAACGACTGAATAGGCATGAAAGGATAAATGCCGATGTGGCTGAGACCGTAGAGCAATTGGCAGCAGAGGTACGAGAAATTAAGGTCACGTTGGAGGAGGTACGTGACGAGATGAGCGTGCTGAAAAAGCTCATCCTGGCAATGCCAGCTGGGGTGCCAGCAGGGACGCCGACACCTCGATTTAAGTTCCCCGAGCCAGAGACGTTCAAGGGCTCCCGCGAGGCGAAGGACCTCGAGAACTTCATATGGGACGTGGAGGAGTACCTCGAAACGTTGGGGGACCTCGATGCTAAAGTTAAGCTAAGAATTGCATCGAGATACTTGGTCGGTGATGCCAAGTTATGGTGGAGGCACCGAGTGTCAGAGGTGCGCATGGAGAATGGTGCAGTCGATTCTTGGGCCGATCTGAAGAAAGAGCTGCGGGCTCAATTCCTACCTACCAACGTCGGATGGTCATCACGAAAGGCATTATCGACGTTGAAGCATACGGGACCGTTGCACGAGTACATTAAGACTTTCACCAGCCTGATGTTGGACATTGATGAAATGAGTGAGAAGGATCGGATCTTCTACTTTATAGATGGCCTGGCACCGTGGGCACAGCGGGAGTTGACTTATAGAGGGTTGAAGACCCTAGATGAGAATTTGGCTGCTGCGGAGCGGCTAATCGAACACCGCTTTGAGAAAGAGAAGACAGTCCAAACATCCATTGACAATGCTGACAAGCAGGGAAAGAAGCAGAATGATACAGGATATGTGCGATCTGGTCAGGACAAAGGCGGTAGGTTTGAAAAGAAGAAAGACGAAAGGCCGAGCAAGAAGGGGTGCTTCCTGTGTAATGGGCCACATATGGTGCGCGATTGTCCAGAGAAGGCCGCCTTGAACGCGATGGTCGCGGAGAAAGGCAAGAAGAAGGCTGATGATGAGGCGCCCATTGCTAGAGTTGGGGCGCTCCGACTAATTGACTGTTGAGAAAGAAGAGCACCGCGGTTTTGTTGGTGTGGGCCGTGGGAAGACTCAGACACCAACAGTGTACAGATTTTGAAATGTGCAGTTTTGGTCATGTACAGTTTTGCTACAGAGAGTGAAGGCAGGGTGCTGTCGAGGAACCGTGGCAAGTGACATCTGTGACTGAATTTGAATGTGTGCCGGCCAACGAGGACGTTGACGATTTTGAGTGGAGGAGGATGTGACGGGGGCACACGGCGTGGCCATCCGGGGCAGCCGTAGGGCCACTTTTCCTCTCCAAGTGTTGAGTTTGACTGGTGCGTCTAGGCCACGAGGGCGGCACCGTATGTACTGAGCTAAGCCACGATGGCGTCGAAGCATGTTGGGGGTGGAGGATGAAGACACGGTCGCGACATGGACGCGACTGACTCAAGTTGGCCTAGCGATGCGGGAGGGCGTTGCGGTATGCTAAACCAATACGTTTGAGGTCATCCTGCCATTTGGGCACTGTTGATGTTTGAACCATATATAGGGGGACATGAGTTGGGGTCCCCCGACCCTACACGTGCACTAGCCTCGTGGGCTTATGTGCGTGCATCCGGGCCACGCTTAGGGCGTGGTCGTCCTAGCTACGTCGTGTACTAGGGCCATCGCGTTGGTGGTTCCCAACCACCTTCGAGGTGCGGGTTCTAGCCCAAAGGGGGCTTTATGTATGCTCGTCTCTGCCTATCGCTATATCACTCGTTGTTGCATGTTGCCTTGACGGTCGTCGTTGCCGGCTCTAACCTGCTGCGTTGCTTCGCAGGGCGAAGTCCGAACGTAGAGGTTGAGGTGAAGCTTGAGTAGGACAAGCCTTCCACCCTTCGTAGCATCTGGGAATCCGCATTGCGTGTCGCATTTGAGAGAAATAGGCTGACTTAGCGCAGCAGGCGTTGAGTGCCGCACGGGTTGTCACGGCTAGATGAGTGACCCCGTGACACATGTGCCCGGGGTAGGTTTGGGCCACAAGGCCTTGATCAGGTTGGGTTTGGGTAAAGGGCATGGGATTTGGGGGATCTTGGCCTATTAGGCCTTGATGGGTATGGCCATTGGGCTTTGGAGGGCTTGGGCCATGGGCCATTGGTGGGTATGGGCCTGGGCCATATGGGTCTGGGCTGTGGTCCCTTGGGGTATGTGGGCCTGGCCCGCTAGGTTTTGAGGGGTATGGGCCATGGGCCCTTGGAGGGTTTGGGCTTGGGCCAAATGGGTTTGGGCCCTGGGCCCTAGATGGGTTTAGGCCCTGGGCCCTAGATGGGTTTGGGCCCTGGGCCTTAGATGGGTTAAGGCCATGGGCCCTTGGGCAAGGGTTTGGGCAATGGGCCCTTGGGGTATGTGGGCCTGGTGCACTGGGTTTTGAGGGGTATGGGCCATGGGCCCTTGGGCAAGGGTTTGGGCAATGGACCCTTGGGGTATGTGGGCCTGGCACACTGGGTTTTGAGGGGGTATGGGCCATGGGCCATAGGTGGGTTTGGGCCATTAGCCCTTGATGGGTTTGGGCCATGGGCCCTTGGGTATGGGTGATGGGGTGTTGGGCCATTGGGCCTTGGAGATCATGGGTGATGGGGTGTTGGGCCATTAGGCCTTGGAGATTATGGGTGGTGGGGTTTTGGGCCAATGGGCAGGGGCATGTGGGAGATGGGGCTTTGGATGGTGTGAATTATGGAGGGTTGATGGGGATCATGGTAGAGTGAAGCATGGAGATTTGTTAGGGTATGGGATGGGTCCATGGATGTGGGGTGTGGATGATGGGAGGTGTTTTGGGAAGCCTTCTATAAGGAGTAGGCTTGGAACATCTCCTCCATTGTGGTGATGGAAGGAGGATCGGATGTGGGTGGTGGATTTAAAAGATGATTGGGTATAGATGGGGTGGATGTGGAGGGAAAATTGGGCATGGCCATGGTAAGTGATGAGATATGGGATGGATTGAAGGAATGGGGTGGGGCATTGGCAAAGGGGGATGGGTTGGGGATGTTTAAGGGTGATGGAGGATGAAGTGTGGGTTTTTGAGAAAAATCGGGCATGGCCCCGGTAAAAATGGGCATGACCCGGGGAGATGGGGGAATTGGTGGGGGGTTGGATAGGGTGGAGGTGACATAGGTGAATGGGGGTGGATCTGGCCTATATGGGGAAGATGAAAAATGGGGCATGGATGTGGATGGGGAAAATGGGGTTGGGTTTTGTATGGATGTGGATGGGGAATGTGTTGGATTTGGCATGGTCATGCGAGGAAAGGTAGCTTGGGAAAGAGATGGGGAATGGGGGGGGGGGGGTTCGGGGGGGGTGATTTTGGATATTTTGGGAAGTGGTGGTTGGGAAAATGAGGACGCCAAATGGGCCGATAACGGTAAAAGGGGATAGGGTGATGGGGATGGATGTGAAGGCTTCTCCCGAATGGGAGTGTGTTGGAGAATGTGGCAGGGATGAGTCGGGATCGGCGTAAACCGGGTCCACTACTCACGACATCCTTTGGTAACGGGTTGGGTAAGGGTGCCTTGGATAAGGCCCAAAAATCCTCCTCCTTCTTCCCCTATGGGACGGGGAGGGCAAGATGATGTCGTTGTGCTGGCGCCACAAACTATATATTTTTTTGGTTTTCATTTGATTTTTACTCTTTTTTTAAATAAAAAAAAATTGAGAAAATTTTTAAAAACAAAGGTTCCGAGGCCTTAGAATTCCCTTCTCAGGTGGTTCTCGTACCCTAATTTAAGTCCCGCGGCAACGATTCCGACGCACTTCGAAAGAATCGAAGGAGGACCTCCAATCTATTGATGGCACGGAAATCAAGGCAAACATCCCGATCCCCAGGAATGAGTCGAAAAGAAGTTGTCTTCTTTTGACCGGCGGGGGCGTATTGGGTGTCGGAGATGGCGGGGACCAAACAAAGGTATTAAGCACACTAATCGGGGGACTCGGGAGGTGAGAAAGCCTTAGATTTCGAGCTGCTGCTATCCAGGTAAACTTGGCGCAACTAATACATCCACCAAGGTAGCAAGGCCTCTTTTTTACACTGGCGTAACTATTAGTTGCACCAAGGTAAAAGTGGAGGATTTAAAGTTGGCGCAACTAATAGTTGCGCTAGTTATAAATTCCTAATTTTTGCACTGGCACAACTAATACTTGCCCCAGGCAAAAATGATGTTCTAGATTCTAAAACAGCAGGGAACAACAGCCTGAAGGTGGGTCTTTTTTTTTGTGTTTTGTGGAAGTTAGGCTTTCGAAAACTAAGCTATTTTTTTTTGTGATTGGTTCTCTCCTCACCGCACCTAAAGGGTTTGAGTCCGATATAATTCACTAGCACGCTCCCCAAGGGTTTTAAGCTTTTGAATAGGAACCCACCGGATATACCTCCGGTGCCAACCCTTCTCAGATACTAGGTGCGCTGAGACTTTTCTGGATCATCACCACTAAGGGCTGCCAACATACTAAGACCCGGGTGATTGTATGTGTGCCTAAACCCAACCCTTTTAAAATCTACCCCGTAAAAGCAAGTTAATTAAGCTCCCCATTCTTGATTCAATTTTAACTTCTTTTTTTCAAAATATTTTTTTTTATGGAAGTTTTCTTTAGTTCAAAAGATGGGGGTGATGACCCCGTGCCGCCACTACGGGCCGGCGTCCACTGTTGGAATATGTTTGTACAAGTAGGTCCGCCAATTGGCTAAGGCACTTTAAATGACAGAAAATTAGAGAAATTGAAAGACAATGCTCAAGTAGGCCCGCCAATCGGCTAAGGCACTAAAAATGATGGAAATGTAAGGAAAAAATAAAGACAATGCACAAGTAAGCCCGCTGATCAGCTAAGGCATGTAAATGATGGAAAAGTAGGGGTGAGTAAAATAAAAATAAAATAAAATAAATAATAAATAATAGTAAAATGGTTAGTAAAATAAAAATAAAAAGGCCAAATTTCAAGGAGAAGCTCTACAAGCTATCCCCAGCAGAGTCACCTGGTGTAACTATTAGTTGCGCCAGGCCATTTCTGGGGGAAAAAGGCCTGGTGCAACTATTAGTTGCGCCAGGTTAATTCAGGGGGAAAATGGCTTGGCGCAACTATTAGTTGCGCCAGGTAAAAATCCCTCCAAAATAGCCTGATTTTTAAATGGTCATAACTTTTGATATAACTCCGGTTGAGGTGATTTTTGGCTTATTAGAAAGCTGGAGAAGTCCTCTTTCCAATGGTATATAACTCAGCTCCTAAAACGGTCTGTCTAAACTTTGACAATCGTCTTTCTAACCACTGCTCGGGAGGTTTGACACTGGCCCAAGAATGGGTTCTAATAGGTTTGGGAAGGTTAGAGTTGATTCCTAAGGGTTCGGGAAGGTTCCTAAGGGTTTGGGAAGGTTCCTAAGGGTACCATTCATGCCATCAAAAGCTAGGAAATGCACCTCTCTCGAAATGTGTTTCGATCAGGCCTTGAGCCAAATTTTGGTGTCTACAGATTGAAAATATCTTTTGTTGATTTCTTTGGAGAGGACCGTCTTTGTCCCAGTCTACACATTCTATCAGTTGAAATAAAATATGTAAACCGAAAGAGGATGGAGGTCTTGGCATTCACCTTCTTGTTGATTTGAATCATGCTGGTATGGCAAAACTCTTTTGGTCTATTGTTCAGAATGATTCTCTTTGGGCTCGAGCTATGTGGGCTAAGTATGTAGGGAGACAAAGCATTTGGAATTGTTCTTGGCCAAGTGATCCTTCTTAGGCGTGGAGCGAAATTCTTGCTCCCAGAGACGTTGTTTTAAGAAATTACCAGTTAGTTTTGGCGAATGGAGCTACTACTAGCTTCTGATTTAATCCTTGGGTTAATGGCAAATCTCTTATTCCTACCTATAGTAGAAGACTTCTGCTTCATTCCAATCTTGATGAGAACACTATGGTCAATGATGTGGCCCATGATGGAGTGTGGAATTTGCCACATCCATCAACGATTCACATGGAAGAAGCTTGGAAGGATGTTCATACTATTATTGCGCCAAATACGGATCTACATGATAGATGGAGTTGGGAACCTTCAAGGGATGGGAAGTCTTCTCCTCGATCAACTTGGCATGCTATTAGAACCAAAGGAATGGTGGTTGACTGGAAATGCTTCATTTGGAATTCGGGTGTTATTCTAAAGTACTTTTTCTGTGCACAACAAGTAATAAATTTTAAGCTTATGACCATGGATAATCTTTGCAAAAGGGGCATTAGTATCCCTTCTAGGTGTGTTTTATGTTGGGCAGATTAGGAGGGCACTGAGCATTTTTTTTTAGTTGTGGTTATTGTAGATACCCCACTTTGCCCTCTCGGAATATACAAATCTGTTCAGTCAACCTTTGACCCCTTTACCCTAATTTGGGACCATATACTGAAACAATAGTATATGACTGGACACAGGCTAAAACAATAGAACTGTGGCTCAGGCCCCATGACCCTAACATGGAAACCATGCACTGAAATAATAGTACATGGCTGAACACAGGCTAAAACAATAGCTCTGTGGCTCAGATCCTAACATAGAGAGACTATATACTAAAAGAATAGTATATAGTCGGAATGCAGACTGAAACAATAGTCTTCTATTTCAGACCCCTAACCCTAAATTAGGAACTATGCACTAAAATAGTAGTATATGGTTGAACACAGGCTGAAACAATAGCTCTGTGGCTCAGATCCTGACATAGGGAGACTATATACTGAAATAATAGTATATAGTAGAAATGCAGACTGCAACAATGGTCTAGCATTTCAGTCCCCAAAACTCTAACGTGAGAACCATGCACTGTAACAATAGTACATGGCTGAACACAGGCTGAAACAATAGCTCTGTGGCTCACACCCTAATGTAGGGAGACTATATACCGAAACAATAGTATATAGTCGACATGTAGGCTGAAACAATAGACTGACATTTTAGACCAGACCCAGACGTGGACATCCCTGAATTACGCGCCTAAAATCACACGTGCAATTTGATTGCACGCAAAGCCACAAACGTGCAATCAGTCCCCCTTTCAGACTAGACTTCCTTTCCCAGACCACTTCGAGACTCCATCATGCGCCCACTATGAGACGCACCATCGAATTGAGCGCCCCACCACCGGCGCTCAATTAGCCTACGCCCAACCCAGTCTTACAGTCCTTGACCCCAAAGCTTCCTCGATTAAGCGATTTAAAAGAGATGCTTAATCGGATTGCGCGCCCCACAATAAACACGCTATTAGTCCTAACGTTGTTAGAACTAGGAAACTCGCTGAGCAAGTCAGCAGGTCGGTGACCGACTCAAAGCAATTAAGCACAGGGAGACCGGCGGGTTATTCAGTTAAATGCCTGAAACAGGGTGTTTAATTAGAAAAAAACCTATAAAAGCCTTTTTGTTTAATTCGACTGAGGGGTTGGATGAAAGAGGTTTAAATTTTGCAGAGAAAGAACGGAAAATACAGAGAATTTCGAGAACAAACCCATAGAGAAACATAGCCATGATTTCGACGTTCAAGCTCCGAATTTTTAAGATTCCTCTTCGCAGCCCTGACCTCAGGTAAGAATTTAGTTTTAGTTTTCGACCACAGCCTTTAGTCTTTAGATTTAGAATTATTAACATCAAATATTTTCAGTCTTAGACCCTAGCACCTTTTTTAGACTGTTATTTCCAATCTGGGGTTCTAGTTCTCCGAATTTAGAATCGGTCCTTAATCTGACGACCTATTTCACTGACCATAGACTTTAATTTTATTCTAAAATCTTAATATCCAATCTTATCATTAATCTCTAGTTCTAGTTCTTAGTTTCTAGAACGAGTCCTTAATCATATGGTCTGATTGTCTGATTTCAAACCCGAATTCAGTCCTTAAAATTTTAAATTCTAGTTTTAATTCCTCAGTTTAATATTTCTACAACCCCAAATATTAATTTAGTTTTCTAAAATTCTAGTTTCATAATTTAATTCATCATTATAATCCCGAAAACGAATCTAAAAAATCAAAAAATACTATTTTATAATCCAAAATTCCAATTTGCTTTAATCTCAGCCACCCGATTTGCCCAAGGGAGATCACGGAGGGTACTCGGGAACGAGGCCAATCTTCCTTTGCATAGCGGGTCCAAAACTGCTTTTTATTAAATTTTTAGTAGGATTAATTTATTGCTTTAAGTAGAATTTTAGTAAAATTAATTCATTGCTTCAATTAGAATTTTAGTATAATATAATTTATTGCTTTAATCAGAATTAGTAAAAGGTAGTTCCTTTATCTCAATTAAAATTTAGTATAGTTAATTCATTATTTTAAATCAGATATTTTTTAGTAAAGTTAATTCCTCGACCTGATTAGAAAATTTGATAACATTATTTCCTTTATTTTAGTTAGATTTTTAGTATAGTTATTTCATTGCTTTAATTAGAATTTTAATAAAATTAGTTTATTTATTTTAATCAGAATAAAATTATTTTATTTGTTTTAATTAGATTTTAATAAAACTAATTCCTTTGCTTTTATTAGAGTTCTAGTAAATTTAGTTCTCTATTTCAATCAGAGTTGCAGTAGAACTAGTATACTGCTTCACTTAGAATTTCAGTATAATTAGCATGCCTGATTCAATTAGAACTCCATTAGAATTAACATACCTACATTCCTAGTATGATTACGAGACTGATATTAATTAGACTTCTAGTAACACTAGGAAACTAAATTCATTAGAATACTAGTAAAATTAGAACATTTAAATTAATTAGATTCCTAGCACAATTAGGAGATTAATATTAATTGAACTTCTAGTAGTATTAGGACACTAAATTAATTAGATTCCAAATTAGACCACAACTAGACTGATAATAGAATTAGGAAATCTAAGCCAATCAGAATTACATTAATAACAGGGAATGAAAAGGAAAACTAAACTATCCAAATTATATGAAGAGTCAGTGTTGCTGACATTCGCAGGTGGACGATTCAGTAAAGAAGTAACCCACACCCCGCTCTAAAGCATGATCACTGACGTGTTGCAGCGTCATTAAATATCTGCAACTGGCGATCTCAACCAACTAGAAATCTTTCTAGAAATCCCCCGTTTATTTTCAATATTCCAAACACCGCATTGCCAGAGTCCACTGGGACCGAATTGGGCCACTGATGCAACGGGGATCGAGAGGAACCCAGAAAAAGCGTGCACCAACAGACTAACCATCACGGTGGGACACTTCTGCCAAACGTTTTCTTAGATAGTTAGTTTTATTTTATTTTCCTGTTTTTATTTCCATCACATTATTTCGAACCCTCTTAGATATATGAATCTTTGTCAAAGACTCGAGATGTCCGATATACAAAGAGTGAGTTTAGGAGAACCGTCGTTGTGGGGATATCATGACAACCCCGTGTACGAAGAAGAATCACCGTACAATTCCAGTCTACGACAACCTGAGATTAACATGACTAGTGAACAAGAAAATCCCTTCTCTATCCCACACACCGGTAATAATCATAATGGGAGAGATAGTAACACTGGACAAAACCTCACTGCTCAACAAATTGTAGAGATCAGTATTAAGAGAATACAAAGAGGAGATGATGACGCCGAAGAATTGCTTCGAGGACTAGCTACTGCATACGAGACCATTAGGTCACGACAATATTCAAAAGAACAAGCGCGACAGGAAAGGCCACCGCCTACCCCAAGCACGGTGTCAGCATGCGCCTCACCATTGAGACAACCTGCTCACGTACTCTTCAACGATGACTCTCTAGACAAGGTTTGCTTACGGGCTGCTCCAAAAGATAGCACCATTAAGATTGAAGATCTTTCGAAGATGCTCGATGAATACATGGCCAAGAGGTAACGCCCTGGTCACTCATTTGGTTTCGACAAATTTTGTCGGGACGTCGAGTTTAATTTTCCAGCAAGATTCAAACCGCCAAAATTTACCAAATATAATGGCATGGGAAATCCAAACCATCAACTGGCCCTCTTTTGTAATGATTATCGACCCATTCACGATAATCAAGGACTTCTCATCCACTATTTCCAACGCTCATTAGAAAGAGAAGCTCTAGATTAGTTTGCGGGATTCCTACTTTATAAGATAGAAACATTCGACGATTTAGTCGGTCAATTCCTAGACTAATACAAGCATCTCATACAAGAGATAGTTAGTCTCAACAATCTGATGGCGATAAAGCAAGGACCCGATGAAGAATTCACCTACTTCATCGCTCAATAGAGGAAACTCACTCTCAGGACCGGCACTTCAATGAGAGAGAAAGACTCAATTGATATCATCATCGACAACACTAGGGAAACGTTGAAGAGCGCGCTTGTTATAAGTGATTGCCCGGACTTCACTGCACTCCACTCCCGGCAGCCCAACTAGCGCGACACATTAAAGGCAGAGACCTCACCCTATCCATAGTTTCGTCGAAAGTAGGCTCTTCTAGTGAATCAAAGTTGAAAAATAATAAGAAAGCCTCAGTAACCGAACAGGTCCACAACATTGTAAACCAAGGACAAAACTTCGAGAATGGAAACTTTCAACTGTGAAATTTCGAGCAAAATTAGAATCAGCAACTATACACGAACCAAAACCAAGGCACTAATCAACAAAGATATGCAAACCAAAACCAAGGCCAAAACCAGAATTAGGGCAAATACTAGAATAGGAACCAATATCCCAACACCTACCAGAACCAAAATATGGCACAGAATGGACTGGGCCACACATCGAACTAGAATAACGTACCCCCACTGCAAAACTTCAACCTAGCTAGAGGCCCCTACCAGCCAAGGCGAGAATAGTATCCCCCTTTACCTGATACGATCCCCAACATTTTTCGTCTGCTTAACACTCAGAATCTCCTTCGATTCTTGTAAAAAAGACTCCGACCATGGCCGACAAATCTAGACTTTAGTAAATACTATGCATTTCATCGGTATGCGGGACACAATCTAGAGGACTGCTGGGTCCTCCGAGATGTGATCTATGACATGAATGACCAAAACTAAGTCGACTGAGAGGCGCTTAGGAGTCCTAACCCTAACCATAACCAACCCCAACAAAACTAAGGGATCATTAATAACCCCATGCCTAACCACAACTAAGCAATACCGGCTCAAGTCACCACCGTAGATCTCCCTGGTCAATCATCCTTTGAGCCCTCCACCATAATCACTCGCATCCAACCTTCTAATACTTCCGCCACACCTACGAGAGTTCCTTTACCCCCGCACCCCTCGGCCTTGATCACTCGAATCACCTAGCCAAGTCCACCTCCTTATCCAAAATTCACCTAGATATGAGTCTACTCTTTTAGGGCCCGGAGACCATTCCTCCATAGTCACCCACCAGAACCTTTAACCCCTTCAAATCCTGAATCAATGCCATTGCCACCCCCTCATCCAATTCAAAACCCGAGAATGGGAATCATGTTCTTCAAACTGTAGCCTAAATTGTCGCCTGGGTAGACAGTGTCACCCGAAAGACTCTAAACTAAGGAAACGAAACAAAGACTGAGTGTTCACTGAACATAGAAGAAAGTGAGCAAGAAGAACATCCTTACTCGTGTGAGACACTGGTCTCTGCTTTCTTAGAAGAAGAGGATTACACACAGTACCTCCCACCTTAGAGCGGCATCGTGCGAGTACACACCCCAACCTTGAATTCCACTCACTTCACATCAATGTCGAGTAGCACCGGGTTTGATCAACAACTGACTTGCCCGATTCTTAAATCAGGAACCAATTATCCACCTTCAACCTTCCCTCGAAATAAGGATTTCACAAATGCACAACCACCAGAGGGGAACATGCGAGAAAGAGAAGTTAGCTTACCGCCCCCACCTCACATTATCCCTCCACCAATCCTTGCACCTCAACCACTCCAAGCACCTGCACCCAAGGCTCATCGATCAAGTAAAGAAATGGAACTCGAGCCAAGGCAAGAATATGACCTTCTGTGACATCCTCAAAAGATCACAGCCTAGATATCTATACTATAACTCATCAAGAAATCGCCTGATCATCACCGACTACTGATAAGGACACTTGAAGACACACAAGTGGATGAGGACACAACATTGGAAGAGCTTCATCAAATTGCCTCAGTCATGGCACAACCCCCGACACTCACTTTCACAAAAATAGACATGCCTAAAGAGTCCCTCCGTGGAAGTGCAGCTCCCATATACCTTACGATCATAATTAGAGGATTCTTTGTACCCCATGTGTTGGTCGATACAGGAGCATGACATAATATCTATCCTATCATAATGTTAAAGACGCTCAAATACACGGAGCAGGATGTCAGACCCTCGGCACTATCACTCATAGCTTATGACTGTTCGCGTCGTTTCGTCAAAGGAACCATCAAACTATAGGTTCACCTCAAACCTGTAACGAAAGACGTCACTTTTCATGTTTCTAACTCCGCTAGTACGTACAATCTTATCTTAGGAAGAAAATGGTTAGAGTTAATGAAAGCCGTCACATCCATATACCATCAATGCATCAAATTCCCATACGAGGACTCCATTGTCCGTATATATGCTAATGCACCCCTCTAAGAGATGGACACTGATTACATGGCAAGCATTCCGACAGCCTATGATTCTATGTTGAACACAGGCCACATTCGAAAGGCTTGGATCCCTGATGATACAATAGTTGCGGAAGTCCGTCCCCCTACCCCTCCTAGTTCTCCCTTAATGCGTTAACAAAAATTAATGAGAAGAGAGGTTGGCCCAGACCTTGCCAAACTTTACGACATTAACCCAACCGTGACAAAAATTTAGGACCTCATGTGTCAACTTGGGTACATCCCCCACATCGAACTCAATAAAAACAAGCAAGGTCGTGTAGGGCCTATCATCCCAACAAAAATACGCAAATACATAGGGTTAGGTTACCAATCGGATGGCCCACAAGCCGAGTTATTCCCTACCTCACCAAAATGGTCTCTATATGACCACTTCGTCTACAGGACCACTGAGAAAATAGATGTATCGAGATAGAAAAAGGCATCCTTCACTAAATCCCAAGACATGGAAATCGAACGAATGACTAAAGCATTCAACGATTTAACCAATCTGAATGGCGATATTGATAAACCGCTCGAGGGAGTCAAACCATTGTTCAAAGCTAAGGAGTTTACAGAAGAGAGAAAGGAAGAACCTCTAGAACTCGAGCTAAGTGTAGGAGATGGAGAATCCACCGACAATGAAGATTTTCACATAGCTGCCTTGCAAGATAGTAAAGAGCACTTACACTCAACATGGGAAGAGGATGACACCCCACAAGAAAGTCTTAGCTCGCATAGCATCCGCCTCGGCCTTGGCTTTGGAGGATGAGATTGCCTATGGGACTCCCCTTGTATTTCTCACCCATACCAACCCCGCTGTGGGGCATGCACCAGCATATTAAAATGCTTCGCTAGTTGGATCCGACACTCCGCAATAGTAGGATCAAATGATTCTGACCCCGTAACGACAGAAACAAGTAATGACGTACCAACTCAGCTACCGACACAAGAAGAAAATTCTGACGGCCATTTGGTCGACCCAGGGGGAGACACCCAACACACCCTTATAAAGTTTGAAGGGGAACTCAAACTAGATACTCCTCTGTCCCCAGACCCGTCATAACTCAAAATATTTTAGAAATCTCTCGAAGAAGAGTGGCAACCCCTCTGAGCGATGACGAGGACTACTAGATAGACCTCCCTGCACTCGAGTTAACAGAGCAGGTTAACCTAGGACTTCAACCACTATCAGATCAAGAAGACGAGTTCGATACCAGCCTTAACTTCAGCTCGGAAGGATGGGAATGCCCTTGGGGATCTCCCTGTATTTCTCATCGTTACCAGCCTCACTGTCGAGCATGCGTACTCATCCTAACATACTATGAAGTTTAAGGGAAAGAGCTCACTACCCCTGAGAACCCCTTAGGAGGTCACTCTCGACAGGAAGAACAACCATATTATAACTCAGAGGAGGATAGTTTGATCAATTACGATCTCTAAAGCTTCTTCGAAGATGAGGCAATCAATATGATAGAGGAAATTCGAACATCAATACCGCTGTCATCGACATCGCTTATTCAAAAGATCTCATTAGATGAGGACTCCAAAAAAAAAATACCAAATTCAGAACAAATCTACATTTCCTAAAGAATTCGCCCAAACAGCACCGACAGCCGTCTCGCTCCCTCAGTTAGAGGAAGCAAATCTTCTAGCGCCTTTTGAGGTGACCGACCTTGTACCATATCTACTATCGAAAATAAAAAAAATAGAAAAAGCAGAAAATATTAAAAAATCATAAATAAAAAATCTAAAAAAATTAGAAACCAGAAAAGAAAGGGAACCCTTCATCCCGAATTAAGTTTGTGACCAACAAGGAGACTTTTCTCCTAAGACTACTATCCCATCTCCCATACGAGGATGCAAGATATCTAGGCTAAATAACAAGCTAGTGATTATACCAGATGAAATACTTCGCGACTTTGAGAAAATGATCAATAGCCTTGACCTTCACCTTACCAAAGATCTCTCAGTCATAAATTATACTGATGAACGATTACCTTTTGCAAAATATGAGCTTACCGAAGATGAAGAAGAAACATTGATTGCTGAAGAGACGCAGGACTTCCAACGAGTCATCAAGCATTTCGACGAACAAGCCCAAGTTGCAACGGAACCTACAGAAGAAATCAACTTTAGCACTGAAGAGAAACCCAAGAAACTACTAATTAGCGCAGCGCTCAACTCCAAGGAACGTCAACAAATCGTACAAGTCCTACAAGAACACCTCGACTCCTTTGCATGGTCCTATAAAGATATGCCTGGTTTAGACCCTAGCTTAGTAGAACACTGTCTTGTCTTGGAACCCGATGCAAAACCTATTAAGGTAAACTTCAGAGGATGCACCCGCAAATTGCCCTTCAAGTTAAAGAGGAAGTTGACAAATTGCACAAAGCCAAGTTCATTCGAGTCGTCCTCTACCCCAAATGGGTTGCAAACATGGTACCTGTCGCTAAGAAAAATGGCAGAGTATGGGTTTTCATTGACTTCCAAAACCTCAACCAGGCATGCCCAAAGATGACTTCCCACTCCACATTGACACTCTAGTAGACAACATCGCTGGACATGAGATGCTATCCTTTATGGACGGTTTCTCTAGCTATAATCAGATCAAATTAACATAGTTTGACTAAGAGAAGATGATGTGTCCTAAAATTTGTACTCGCAAGTGCACGAATCGTGATGTAGTCAATGGGTGCAAAGTACGAGATTGTTCCCACGAGGATTGGTGAGAAAATATAAAAACAGAAATGTCAATTAACTAAAAGAATTTCCACAGATCTTTCACAGTAACCAACAATCTAGGGTTCTGATAAATGAGATAAATTCTAACAGATAAATACTAAAGGAATTTAACAATTAATAAAAGATAAGGATTGGAATGCTAAATCCTCCCATCGTAAGTTTATCATTTACAGAATACCAATCTGTGGATTGAGATATGAGATCTTTAACAGATTTCTCAAAAGAAGCACTGCCCTATACACACGTGAGTTCTAAAATATAGATCTGAGATCACGGATATGTATGATTAACATCCCATAAGTGTATGATTAACACTCACACCTCGGACAATATTTAGAACCCAATCTGTAGGGTAATTTCCAAAGTACGATCTAAGATCATGGAGATGTATGATTAACACCCCATGGGTGTATGATTAACACCCACACCTCAGATCGTGATTGGAACTCACCACTGGGATAAAGTCATACTATCAATCCAAGATCAAGGAGATGTATGATTAACACCCCATGAGTGTATGATTAACACTCACACCTCAGATGATGGTAAAACTTCACCCCGAGATGGGTGATAATTAGGATAAAATCATTATTGCAGATCTGAAATCATAGGGCATGATTAGCTCCTAGATCTTAGATTGAAATAATGATTTCACCATTTTCAATGAATATTAGGGTCTTAAAAAGCATCTGACATCTCAATCACAGATTTATATTAATATAAATGAATACCTCGGATGGGGTTCATTAGATCCCCATTCCTAAAGAATTCGCCCAAACAGCACCGACAGCCGTCTCGCTCCCTCAGTTAGAGGAAGCAAATCTTCTAGCGCCTTTTGAGGTGACCGACCTTGTACCATATCTACTATCGAAAATAAAAAAAATAGAAAAAGCAGAAAATATTAAAAAATCATAAATAAAAAATCTAAAAAAATTAGAAACCAGAAAAGAAAGGGAACCCTTCATCCCGAATTAAGTTTGTGACCAACAAGGAGACTTTTCTCCTAAGACTACTATCCCATCTCCCATACGAGGATGCAAGATATCTAGGCTAAATAACAAGCTAGTGATTATACCAGATGAAATACTTCGCGACTTTGAGAAAATGATCAATAGCCTTGACCTTCACCTTACCAAAGATCTCTTACCATAAATTATCTTGATGAGCGATTACCTTTTGCAAAATATGAGCTATCAAGATGAAGAAGAAACATTGATTGCTGAAGAGACGCAGGACTTCCAACGAGTCATCAAGCATTTCGACGAACAAGCCCAAGTTGCAACGGAACCTACAGAAGAAATCAACTTTAGCACTGAAGAGAAACCCAAGAAACTACTAATTAGCGCAGCGCTCAACTCCAAGGAACGTCAACAAATCGTACAAGTCCTACAAGAACACCTCGACTCCTTTGCATGGTCCTATAAAGATATGCCTGGTTTAGACCCTAGCTTAGTAGAACACTGTCTTGTCTTGGAACCCGATGCAAAACCTATTAAGCAGAAACTTCGTAGGATGCACCCGCAAATTGCCCTTCAAGTTAAAGAGGAAGTTGACAAATTGCACAAAGCCAAGTTCATTCGAGTCGTCCTCTACCCCAAATGGGTTGCAAACATGGTACCTGTCGCTAAGAAAAATGGCAGAGTATGGGTTTTCATTGACTTCCAAAACCTCAACCAGGCATGCCCAAAAGATGACTTCCCACTCCACACATTGACACTCTAGTAGACAACATCGCTGGACATGAGATGCTATCCTTTATGGACGGTTTCTCTAGCTATAATCAGATCAAATTAACATAGTTTGACTAAGAGAAGATGATGTGTCCTAAAATTTGTACTCGCAAGTGCACGAATCGTGATGTAGTCAATGGGTGCAAAGTACGAGATTGTTCCCACGAGGATTGGTGAGAAAATATAAAAACAGAAATGTCAATTAACTAAAAGAATTTCCACAGATCTTTCACAGTAACCAACAATCTAGGGTTCTGATAAATGAGATAAATTCTAACAGATAAATACTAAAGGAATTTAACAATTAATAAAAGATAAGGATTGGAATGCTAAATCCTCCCATCGTAAGTTTATCATTTACAGAATACCAATCTGTGGATTGAGATATGAGATCTTTAACAGATTTCTCAAAAGAAGCACTGCCCTATACACACGTGAGTTCTAAAATATAGATCTGAGATCACGGATATGTATGATTAACATCCCATAAGTGTATGATTAACACTCACACCTCGGACAATATTTAGAACCCAATCTGTAGGGTAATTTCCAAAGTACGATCTAAGATCATGGAGATGTATGATTAACACCCCATGGGTGTATGATTAACACCCACACCTCAGATCGTGATTGGAACTCACCACTGGGATAAAGTCATACTATCAATCCAAGATCAAGGAGATGTATGATTAACACCCCATGAGTGTATGATTAACACTCACACCTCAGATGATGGTAAAACTTCACCCCGAGATGGGTGATAATTAGGATAAAATCATTATTGCAGATCTGAAATCATAGGGCATGATTAGCTCCTAGATCTCAGATTGAAATAATGATTTCACCATTTTCAATGAATATTAGGGTCTTAAAAAGCATCTGACATCTCAATCACAGATTTATATTAATATAAATGAATACCTCGGATGGGGTTCATTAGATCCCCATTCCTAAAGAATTCGCCCAAACAGCACCGACAGCCGTCTCGCTCCCTCAGTTAGAGGAAGCAAATCTTCTAGCGCCTTTTGAGGTGACCGACCTTGTACCATATCTACTATCGAAAATAAAAAAAATAGAAAAAGCAGAAAATATTAAAAAATCATAAATAAAAAATCTAAAAAAATTAGAAACCAGAAAAGAAAGGGAACCCTTCATCCCGAATTAAGTTTGTGACCAACAAGGAGACTTTTCTCCTAAGACTACTATCCCATCTCCCATACGAGGATGCAAGATATCTAGGCTAAATAACAAGCTAGTGATTATACCAGATGAAATACTTCGCGACTTTGAGAAAATGATCAATAGCCTTGACCTTCACCTTCAAAGATCTCTCCATAAATTATCGATGAGCGATTACCTTTTGCAAAATATGAGCTATCAAGATGAAGAAGAAACATTGATTCTTTGAAGAGACGCAGGACTTCCAACGAGTCATCAAGCATTTCGAACAAGCCCAAGTTAACGGAACCTACGAAGAAATCAACTTTAGGAAGAGAAACCCAAGAAACTACTAACGCTCAACTCCAAGGAACGTCAACAAATCGTACAAGTCCTACAAGAACACCTCGACTCCTTTGCATGGTCCTATAAAGATATGCCTGGTTTAGACCCTAGCTTAGTAGAACACTGTCTTGTCTTGGAACCCGATGCAAAACCTATTAAGCGAAAACTTAGTAGGATGCACCCAAATTGCCCTTCAAGTTAAAGAGGAAGTTGACAAATTGCACAAAGCCAAGTTCATTCGAGTCGTCCTCTACCCCAAATGGGTTGCAAACATGGTACGTAAGCTAAGAAAATGGCGAGTATGGGTTTTCATTGACTTCCGAAACCTCAACGAGGCATGCCCAAAAGATCACTTCCCACTCCACACATTGACACTCTAGTAGACAACATCGCTGGACATGTGATGCTATCCTTTATGGACGGTTTCTCTAGCTATAATCAGATCAAATTAACATAGTTTGACTAAGAGAAGATGATGTGTCCTAAAAATTGTACTGCAAGTGCACTAATCGTGATGTAGTCAATGGGTGCAGAGTACGAGATTGTTCCCACGATGACTGGTTAGAAAATATAAAAGAAATGTCAATTAACTAAAAGAATTTCCACGGATCTTTCACGAACCAACAATCTAGGGTTCTGATAAATGAGATAAATTCTAACAGATAAATACTAAAGGAATTTAACAATTAATAAAAGATAAGGATTGGAATGCTAAATCCTCCCATCGTAAGTTTATCATTTACAGAATACCAATCTGTGGATTGAGATATGAGATCTTTAACAGATTTCTCAAAAGAAGCACTGCCCTATACACACGTGAGTTCTAAAATATAGATCTGAGATCACGGATATGTATGATTAACATCCCATAAGTGTATGATTAACACTCACACCTCGGACAATATTTAGAACCCAATCAGAGGTAATTTCCAAAGTACGATCTAAGATCATGGAGATGTATGATTAACACCCCATGGGTGTATGATTAACACCCACACCTCAGATCGTGATTGGAACTCACCACTGGGATAAAGTCATACTATCAATCCAAGATCAAGGAGATGTATGATTAACACCCCATGAGTGTATGATTAACACTCACACCTCAGATGATGGTAAAACTTCACCCCGAGATGGGTGATAATTAGGATAAAATCATTATTGCAGATCTGAAATCATAGGGCATGATTAGCTCCTAGATCTCAGATTGAAATAATGATTTCACCATTTTCAATGAATATTAGGGTCTTAAAAAGCATCTGACATCTCAATCACAGATTTATATTAATATAAATGAATACCTCGGATGGGGTTCATTAGATCCCCATCCTTAATGAAACTAGCCACACATAACTGAAATAAGCAATAAAATAAATGCAGAAGTTGAAAATGCCATTAAAATACCGTAAAGAATTATCCACAAAAAGCTTTAATCCAAGTATGTACACCTCCTTCTTGAAAGTAGATCCAAATCAGAAAACTAAGACTTATCTTCCTTTTCAAAATGAATAATAAAGATAGTTCAAGAAAATGGGACTCAATGCCCTTACACTTTAAAACGCAGAGAAACTAAAACAGAAGAATACAGAAAAATGAAAACTCTCTAAAAAACAAAACTCTCTAAAAAGAAGAATGCAGAAAAATAATAAAAATCAGAATTATCTCTCCCAAGGACTCCCCGAATGAATATATCTCCAAGAATATCTTTTTTCCATAATTGCCAAAACAGAAGCCGCTTTTTCCTCCAAGATTTTATTTCGTGAAAAGAGTACCGAGATTCTCGTGGCCAAACAAAATTCCGAACTCAAATTCAAATTTGGTCAATCAATCAACCTCCCAGATTTTCGTGAATTCCCGCTACACTTTGCATTCAGACACTACCTTGGTATTTCAGCCATAACGTTCTATCCCGAACTCAGATTGAGGCGATTCTTGCGGCGTTGGAAAGCTGACGACGAGTTCTCAAACGTTTGTGTTTTGACAATTTTCTGAATCTAATGTCTTGAAGGTTCAAATTGAGCTCCAAGTTGGGATAAGTTCCGAATGATCTTAGGTAGCATGAATTTGACGTTATATTCTGAACTTTTGGGTTATTTCATGCTCAACACATCTCCAGGCTTGTAAATCACTAAAACTATATAAAACATGTTAAATAGCTTTCATCGGATAGCTAAATGTAGGTCTTTAGGGGTGAAATATCATCATATTTCACTGCACATCAGAAGACTTCTTTCACTACATCATAGGGAACGTACTGCTACATTGTCATGCATTTCAAGCTCAAGAACGCGGGAGCCACGTATCAACGCGCCATGATGGCTAATTTTCACAATATGATATATAAATATGTAGAAGTCTACATCGATGACATATTAGTAAAGTCTCAAATATGGGCAGGACATGTTGAAGCACTCCGATTGGTGCTATAAAGAGCTAAGAAATATCAGCTAAAAATAAACCCAAAGAAATGTGCCTTCGGAGTCACTTCCAGAAAATTACTTGATTTAATAGTCAGCAAGCGAGGAATCGAAGTGGACCTCGCAAAAGTTAGAGCTGTCCTTGAGATGCTACCTCCTAGTAATATCAAAGAATTACGAGGCCTAATAGGAATATTGCAATTCATCAGGAAATTTATCTCCCAACATTCAGACAGATGCGATCCCTTCTACAGACTACTTAAAGGAGGAACTGAGTACAAATGGGATGACCAGTGTCAGCAAGCCTTCGACAATATCAAAAAGTATCTCCGTGTCCGCTAATACTATCGCCAATAATTTTTGGAAGACCTCTAATCCTATACCTCTCAGTGAACGACAAAGCAACGAGAGTAATTCTGAGATAATATAAAGAAGACGATAAGAGAGAAAAGGTTGGCTACTAGCTCAGTAGGACGATGGCCGAGTACAAACAAAAGTACACTCTAATGGAGAAGACCTGCCTTGCGCTGGTATGGGCCTCAACCAAATTACGGCACTACTTCTGAGCACGTAAGATACTAGTACTAGCTCGAATGGATCCTCTGAAGTACATATTTGAAAAGCCTGTAACATCAAGAAAGAACACTCGCTAGCATATGCTCTTGCAAGAATTCGATATCACTTACATCACGCAGAAGTTGATCAAAGGACAAGCGATCGCTGATTACCTCATAGATCTCCTACTCCCAAGCGATGAGCCCATACACGCGGATTTCCTCGATAAAGACTTACTAACAATTCATAACGAAGAGCCCGGTAAGACGTTATGGACCCTTTATTTCGACGATGCTCTAAATCACAAAGGAAAAGGCATCGGGATAGTCCTCCTAAGCCCGGAAGGAGTTATCATACCTAAGGACTTTCAACTAAATTTCTGTCACTAATAATGTCGCAGAATACGAAGTTTTCATAGCTGGACTATGAGCAACACTACATTTAAACGTTAAATAATTAAAAGCCATCGGTAATTCAAAGCTAGTAATCTCACAAGTTATAGGAGAATGAAAAACTAAGGAAAGGAGACTAATGGTATACCTAGAAACCGCTTAATATTTAGTAAAGAAATTTGAATGAATCTCCTTCACGCACATCCTTAGATTAGAAAACGAGCTCACACACTCCCTTGCCATGCTAGCCTTGGTCATTCAAATACCCATTGAACAAAATATCAAGACATTCTTCATTGAAAAGCTGACAATACCCACTCATGAGGTAGCATGGACCGTCAAGAGAGAACTACCAATCCTCCCACCGGCATAGGACCAAAAGAAGCAATTGCTATGAAAATCATGTCAAGGTAAGAACCGAAATCACTATGTTCAGATTTGAGAAATCACCAACCGACGACAGACAACCATGGTATTTCAGCGTCTGAAACTTCCTGAAGCATCAACACGTCCCTCGGTATGCCACGAAAATCGAACGGAAGACTATAAGGAATCGATGCACCTGATTCTGCATACTCGGCAAAATACTATACAAAGAAGCTTTCACCAAAGGAGTACTGCTACAATGCGTCACAACCACCGAAGGACAATACATCATTCGAGAACTACACGCTAGTGCCTGCAGCGCCCACTCCAGTAGACAGAGACTCATCGATCAAATCACACGACAAAGCTACTTCTGGCCGACAATGATAAGAGATTGCCACCTACACGTCCAACTCTGTAATCAATGCCAAGAACACACCGCACTTATCAAAGCTCCATCAGTTGCATTGACCACTATAACCTAGCCATGGCTATTTTTGATGTGGGCCTTTGATGTCATCATACCTTTCACAAATACGGTTGGGAACACTCACAAGAATGCGTTCATACTTACAGCAACCGAATACTACACCAAATGGGCAGAAGTTGAATCCTATGTCAAAATCACCACTTCAGCACTCGTAAGGTTTATTGTTCGAAATATCATCACCAGGTTTGAAGTACTCAGGATATTCATCACCGACAATGGACCACAGTTCATCGCAGAAAAGATGAAAAAGTTATGCAAGAAGTTCAGCATCAATCTATGCCACTCATCACCATTCTACTCTAAAGGAAATGGACAAGTAGAAGATATGAACAAAACACTGATTTGAATTCTGAAATGCACAGTAGAAATAAGAAATGGAGCTGACTGGCCCAAACGACTACCAGAAGGACTCTGGGCCTATAGGACCTCTATTCGTACGACCACTGGCCAAACACCGTACCTCCTTACCTTCAGGATGGAGGCAGTCCTACTATATTAGATTCAAGTACCATCCTTATAGATTAAACTCGATGATGAGATATCCTTAGATGAGAGGAGAATTACCCCACTCATGCAGCTAGAATAGCTCGGTGAAACACGTCTAAGGGCAGTTGATCATGCTCAGGTAAATCAGAGGTTAGTGGCCAGGGCTTACGATAAGAAAGTCCTTGAACGAACCTTTAATATCAGAGAATTAGTCTTGAAGAAAATCATGCTTTCCAAGCACGCCCATCCAAAAGAAAAACTAAAACCGAATTGGGAAGGCCCTTATGCTATAACAACCGCATACCCTAGAAAGGCATACAAACTGGCGAACCAAGATGGGGAAGAATTCCCTAGCCCTTGGAACGCCATGTACCTTAGAAAATACAACCCTTAGCCCTGTGCTCATCACATCCCATGGTTAAAAGCTTATACTTACCACCCCCGTAGTTGTCACGACCCATTCATCGATCGTATGTCATTAATTCTTAGAATATCCCTAAGACCTCCAATTTATTGCCCACTTTCTTATTCGGACAACCTGATCAAAGGACTAGTGACATACCTAACCTCTTTCAAAAGTATAAGTAACACTTGATCCTCATTTCCCTTCCTCAACCATTGGACGAGACGTTAGAGCAAAAAAAAATGAAGATGCTAGGTTCAATCAAAACTCATTATTCTTGAGCTAGTAGAATGCTTTTAAAAATACATACATAAAAAAAAATTCGAGTAAGAGCATTACGACCAATGAACAAGTCAATGGGCTCAGGGAAGCATAAGCAAGCCGTGAGGACATCTTAGGTAACTTTACTAGTAGTGTATAAGCAAGCTACGAGGGTATCCCTGATGTCCCCACACTACTAGATATTGTCGTAAGGCGGCGGGAGGAGGATAAACTCCTGCTAACCATAGAATGTGAGTCTTAATGGTACCGAAACATGACGAAGAGCTCAATCATGGCACCCCGTATCCCTCTAAGAAAAGGATTGTTACTCATCCCTTTTGCAAAATGTTAGATACAAAACTAATCCCCACATCATTGAGCCTTACCCCCTCTTCTACTTTTTATTTTGTTTTAAGACGATAAATCGGAAGCCTTACAGGATACTCTTAAGAATGAAACCAAAAATCGATGAATGATGACTGATGTAATCACTTACTATACCTACCATACTTCTCCCTCATAACCACGGGATAAGATGACCGATACCCTTAAGGTAGACCCCTGTACACAACTGATATAATTGAAGAGACCTTCCCTAGTTCGATGATAGTACTAATAAACTCTTCTTCAAAACTAACTCACTCAAATACCTATGACCGCTCATAGACCCAAAAGTGCTCATCTCAAACCCAGAAAAACTCCATTGCATCTACACACTGGGACATTTTTTTTCTTTTGGATTAGAACGAGAATCACCAAGGAAGATGAGGAATAACGAAGTTACCGTCTGGAGAATGCTACCAGAGACACTATACTACCGATCCTACCATGCTCCTACACTGGGGCATTTTTATTTTTTATTTTTATTATTATTCTAGTTATTTTCTTTCCCTGTTGCATTATTTTCACTCAAAAAGAAAAAGAACAAAAAATAGAAAATAGAAAAAAAAGAAATGAAAAAGAGCAACATATCCATCCTTTACTACCAGACCTCGGTCTGAGATACTCGCCCCCCTTGACAACTAGCAAGGGGGAGAACAAAAATTACTGATAGAGTTACCTTTACATGTGCAGATACGAAGCAACCTTTAAACCACCACCAAGCTAGCTCCGAAAGCATCCAAGTCCCGATGATGGTTGACGGCACTAAAGAAACTAAACAAGTGAAGGACAAATACGAGAGGTAACCAAAAGAAAAGGAGGCAATCAAGTACATCTAAATCAAAAATCTCTCTATATATATATCAAAAATTTTCTTTTCTCTCTTTACACTTGTCATCGGGGGCATACCCCTTGTATATACCACACACACACAATGGACAAAACGAAAAATACACATGCACCCCAACTCCCTACTCTGCCGCTAGGATGGCCGATCATCGTTGTCCCCGGTATCATCAGCTCAGAGGTCTGCAGACTGATCCTCCAAAAACACAATCCCAGCACTCGGAGTCTGCTGAACCTCTAGACGACGTGGCCCTACCACAGAATCCCCCTCACTTGTCTGACTAATAGACCGCCTTGATCGAGAATAAGGAGGATACCCCATAAGAATCTCACGAATGATAGAATCCTCATGAGCATCACCCCCAACACGATCCCATGTCGTGTGGCAAGACTGCCCAGCCGAGGAACTCGTAGCCCTCGACTCCGATCCATCAAGCTGACTAGCCAACCTGTGCACTCCCCGCTCACTCCTCAAGCTGACGAACCTGCATAATCACACTAAGTAAAAAAAAATAATACAAAAAAAAAAAACTTTGAAAGGGAAAGGATTATACCAGAACCAGCTTCTCCTCCAGAAAACGCTCGACCGTCGCAGTGGTCACTGGATCAACAGGAGGCGCAGAAGGAACAACAAACGTACGCGACTGCAACAAGAACAAACAAATACATTAGATAACACTACAATGACAAATAAACTATGAATATAATAGCTAAAATGTACCTAGTAGGGACAGGAGCAGACCCCTGAGGGGGAGCCTCAGGAGCAGAGTCCAGAACAGCCTACACAAAGAACCAAATGAGCCAACACATGACATGCCAAAACAAAATACATGAGATAATCTAAACTGAATTACGCCAAACCTGAAACCATACCTGACTCTTAAGGCATAGAGAGGCAGCAGTTGCCTCCCTCGTCTGGAAGTCCTTGGCAATCTGACGCTAAAAGATTAACACGATATTAGTAAACTATTAAGAAGTGAAACAATAACACCCAATGAACTGCTATAATTATAACAAGCGAGTCAAAAGAGTGAATGGAACTTACCCAGTGCTTCAGCTCGGCCGATAGCTAAGCCATCCCTGGATCCACTCAACTAAAAGAGGCAACCGAAGAAGGATTGAATGCCTGAGCAGCGGCCCCCGTGGCGGAAAGCTCTGCCCTCAGCAAACATTAACAAATGTGCCAGAATTAATAAGAATCCACGAACTACCCATGACTAATTAATCTAAACAAGACCCTTACCAATCAATCAATCTCAGATCGTCGGCTGGCCTCCTCCTCGGGGCCGGCCTGCTGCTGACCGCATAACAACTCGACCATCGTTGCATGACTGACGACCTCACCCTCCCTCTCAGATTGACCAAAAGAAAACAAGACACAACAACTACATCAGAATAACTAGAAGACTAAGTCAGTTTAATACATAAACAATTAAACCAACAAACTAACTCACTAAGAGCCACCGAGTCTCCGCTAGCTGAGCCCCCAACTCATCCTTCGCTCCCCTAGCCTGGGCAACCGAGGTGGCTAGGGAGTGCAACATCTCCTCATCAGGTCGAGGAGAACACTCCATCTGCTCCATCGCCCCATGAAGGGCATCTAATGCACCCCGCACACTCCTGTAAGATGGCCCTGCTCCAATGCGGCCAGTCACTCCCTCAATGCTGACGCCGACTCCGGCCCGCCTACCGCAAAAGAACAACTCCCATGGAAGGGACGTGTGAAGAGGCGCCCACCACCCAGAGCACTAAACCACCTCACATACTCTTGCACATCTGCCTCGTCACGCGCCCTTGTCACCTTGGTCCCCCAGCTCTAAAATCAGCCATCTAAAGTGCCATCCACTCTGCAAAGTTTCAGCCAGGAGGGCCGATCATCCTCTTCGCCACCCTGTGGTAAATCTCTAGAGGGACTCCCTGAGTGAGCCCCAACTGTCATACCACTCGAGATAGGTGGATCCTCTCCACCTTCTCAAAACAATGGACCCATATGTCCATGTCAAAGAAGGGTTGACCAGACTGAATCACCGGCACAGCGGCATCTTCCCCATCCTCGTAGGGCCTCCAGATTACCTACAATCAAATAAGCAAGACAACCCGTCAATGAAACCTTAGACTCCAAAAGCTCAAACAGAATGAAATAAAATGTGAACATAATGATATATACCTACCCCGCATGCATGCCCTCAAAAAGACCACGCACAGTCTGAAGATCCGAAGACCAACGACGACCCCGTAGCACTGCCCTCCACACATGCATCTGCAGAAATGTGAACCTCACCTCCAATGGAACCCCCAGGTGAAGAAAGGCGAAGTGAACATACACCCAAAACTAGAAAATGAAAAAAGAAGAAATGCTCAATAGCTACCCCTAAAAGACCAAGAAAACAAAGTCGTCATGAAACTGATTAACTAAAACTCACGTAGAGGAAGGGAAGGAAACCTCCAATCGTAGCGATTCCCATCCCCGACGAAAAAGCTGCTCATAGAGATGCGCCAATGCGGCCACACCCCATGCATAGGTAAGGACCCGATCCAAGTCCCTAAGAGTTAGTAAAAACAACTCGGTGACGCATCCCCGAGTCGAAGAAGAAAAGAGTACTGCACTGAGGAAGTGCAGCAAGAATGCTCAAAGCACTCTATCCTCAGCCAACCCCGACTCAACGACAGACTCCCGACCGGCCACCACCACGCAACGTACCTCATAAGATGTCCTCGCCTCCAAATGACGCCTCGGAGGGATGAAGCCTCTAGTGAATGTATCAAAGAACCAAGTGACTCGAAGTACACCGACCCCGATCCACTGACCTATATGGGACACCTAAAATCTCCACACACACCTCCAAATACTCTCTCACAATCCGCCTCGTGATCGGCTCACCCTCAAAATGAAGACCAATAATGAGGACCCAGTCCTCTGAAGTCAACAACAACATACCAACTGGAAAGAGAAGCACCTGATGCTCCTCCCTCCACCTCTCTAGGATCGCCGCAATCAGACCTCCAACGACCTAAAAGGGCTCTAGCTCTAGGATTGATCCGAAGCTGAAAGACACCAACCGCGCCCTCTGAAACTCCTGCAAGGCATGGTACCAAGTATGAGACTTCACCCATGTCGAGCTGATAACCAGCTGCAGAGGCTCCTATTGAATGAAACACAAGCAAGAAAAATAAGACTAACACACATACCTACGATGAGAGACAGATAAATCCACCAAGAAGCCAACAAAATATGCTAATACACACAATGAAAATTCATAACATGCACACAAAACATGATAAGAACAATAAAGTAGAGACATGACCTATCTCTAGATGTCGTCATTATGCATGGGTGAGCACACAATCAATGATCAATGCAGGTTCAACATAAATTAAAAAGTGTTTTTGGATCCTAATAAATCTATGTCATAACTTAAATGCCTAAAAAAAAATTGAAAGAACTCTTGGTCACGGGTACCTACCCGGCCTCGAGCGAAGAAATCCTCCAGCAGGAAGTGTCTGCGAGCCTGACGCTCCTCACCCTAGTGCTCCTCAGCCTCATCCTCAGCTCTCTCCTCCTCGCCATCTCTCTTGCCCTCAACCCTCTCGCCCTCATCCTCAGCTACACTCTGCTTAATCTTGACTACCTCCTCCCTGACCTTCGCCTGATCACCCACCGGTACCTTCTCTCTAACCATCTCCCCGACATCCACCTCTCCTACTATAGCATCAGTCTGAGCCTTGGACGTCTCACCTATCTCCCCCATCATGATCCTCTCCAACTCAAAAATAGTAGGATCATGTCTACCACCACCCTCAGCCTCCATCCTAGAAGAAAGAGCTCAAAAAATTAAAGAGAATGGAAGAAACGGCACCTAAAATGGATGGTCAGATTGTAAGATATTGTAAAAACACGAAAACTATAGCGTAAGGAAACAAGGAAACTAGAGAATAGAAGACAAAAACGGATAGCATGAAAATGAAAATTTTTGAACTATATATATAACACACCCAAATCGCGCGTGTCAACTGACAAGCTCGATCTAATCACACACCACACTCCCCGTGCTTAATTCAGATCAAATGCCCAATCTCTCGTGCGTAAACAGTTCATTGCCCGCTCAAACAAACTCGACCAGTCAATTGTGCACAGATTCCCAGACGCGTAATCATCTCAAGCGCCCACACAACGGCACGTAAATCCCAAATGTCACCCGCATAGAGACCAACCACCGTCTCTAATCATGCGCCCTATACCGTGCATTTAAATTGGTAAAATGACCGGACACCAAAGCTTAATGGCCTTCCGACCACCGGAATCGCGCGCATCCTTGCCGGCGTGCAATTTGTTCCTATGCCCGGAGTGAAGCACACAATCCCCCAGAAATACAGACTATGTGCCTAGAACAACAGGTTCACATAGCCAAATTAGGACATTTTCGACACTAATCACCAATCCAAGGACACTTCTAACTTAGAAAATATACACCCTAAACTAAACTAAAAAAATAAAATAAATAAATAAATGCCCCCCCCCCAACATCATATTTGCACTTCAATTAAGACCCAAACTAAACTAAACCAAAACTGCCCCCAATGTACCCCGGTTCCAAAATAAAGAAACTAAATCAAACCAAACTTAAATAAATAAACATCACACTCAAAACAAATAATGTAGGCCACAAAGTAGACCAAACCAAAAATTTACTAAATAACCACAAACAGAATTAAAAAGATAATCACTTCATAAATAGATAAAATCATTACAAAATACACCGAGGGCACCCTCTGAATATACACCTTAAAATAAGAAATTTAAAACCAACATGTTCAGGCAATGCCCGAATCCGAATTTATTCAGGAAACTAAAAATCTTAGTAAAGCCCGGAGGAGGAACGCAGCCTAAACGAATCTAGACAATCACAACCTTTCCCCACCCCAATCCAACAAAAAAGGAAGAGTGGCTCACAGAAAGCCACCCAGGATCTACGGGATTCACCTTTGGAAGCTCACCTTGGAAAGCATAACAAGGAAGAGCAACTAACACTGAATTAGCAAAGCCTACCGAGGAAAAATAGGCATCGATCACGAGAACTCCGACCCTGCCTTATCCTTGGGTTTCCTCTCTACCACCTTTTTCTCCTCCACTTCTTCCCTTAGCACGGTAGCAATTCGATTGCTACCTTGCATTCCCAATTCCATCCATTCCCAATAATCCTCAATAATCACAACTCTTCGGGTTCAATACTCAGGATACAAAATAAAAAGGAAGAAAAGATATCAACAAAAAAATGCCCTAAATCACAAACCAAAAATGCCCCAAAAATTCTAATCCTGAACTTGAAATAAAATTGAAAACAACAAGAACCAAAGCCTTTGGGCTCACACTTATATAAACTATACCTTCCTAAATTACAATATGACAACTGTCACACCGTTAAAACCCTTCCAATCTAATTAAATCCAAACCAAACACATACCCTCTCTAAAAAAAAAAAGGAAAAAGCCACAATCCATGACAATCTAATAAACTAATAATCACGCAACACTTACCCCTCCAAAGGAACACAAAACCAAAGCAAAACAAACAGGCCAATAGAATTCAAACACTTAACACCCATCTAGAAACTTCAGATTAAACCCTAAATTCACACATTTCTAACAAGTATCATCTCAAACAAAAAACTTTAAAATAAACAAACAAACAAAAACTTTCTAAAGTAAGATCCTGACTTGTTTGAGACCTAATAAAAAGAAATGCCCCCAACAAACCCAATAAGGTCAAGTAAACCCTCTATAAAAAACTCAATCAAACAAATTAATCTCGGGACAAACCCTGAATAAATCTGGAATGAATCCAAAACTCTGAGATAAAACCTAAACTAAACTAAACAAATCAAATACGCATTGACTAATCCATTAAATGAGTTAAAACAAATAAATAAGCACAAAAAAAAAAATAATAACACATCTTTATTCACAACCCAAAACAAAGACCTAGAACCTAACTTACAACCCAAAAGGAAAACTGGAAACCTGAAATCAACACAAAGCGATGAGCAAAATGCCTAATCGGAGGCCTCAGAAAGAATACCACTAGACTTAGAGCATCCAATCGGAGGCTTCAGAAGGAGAGGTGGAGGATTGGTTGGGAACACACCCCTCCACTTGTAGCACCTTTCTCTTCTGCCATCTTCACCTCCTCCGCTGTCGCCTCCTCAATGCTGCCTTCACTGCTCCCTAAAAGGGATAAATGTGAAGACTAGCACCCTCATTCCCAATACCACCCATTCTCAAAATGACACCGTCTCAGAGCATCACCTCAGGGTGAAGATCATGCAAAAATCACGAGCATAGGAAGAAACGACATCACAATTAGACTGTTAGATCATCCGATATTATTAAAACATTAATTTTAAAACATAAGATATCTAGAAAAAGTAAAACTCGAGACTAAACCAGAGAATGAGAAATAAATGAAGGCTCTCTCGCTTATATATAGTACGGACTTAATCACGCGCCCAAACACGTGCGCTTAACTCGGTCACACGCAACGCACACAGTGCTCAATCCAAAACATGCGCTCCGACCCGAACGTGTAATTAAACCATCGCCCACGCCGACGGCACGACCCTCCGATCACGCGCCTATTGTAAACCACACAACCTTTTCAAATGACACAGTCTAGCCACGCAATATGAAAGGTCGCACGTACATTGACTTGGTGACGCTCCGATCCCGCGCCTACTATAAATCGCACAATAAGAAAGGTCGCCCGCACAGTGACCTGGTGATGCCTCGTTCACGCGCTATGATTAGAGCGCATAATACATTCACGTGCATAATCAGACACGGGTAAATAGCCCTTTGAACCTGTGATCGCATGCCTAAAAACATGCGCGCAATCATATTGAGCGACCTAAACTAGGCGCACAATGCCTGACTTTGGACAAAATCTATACCTTCACATCTTTCTACCTCACCTTGGTCAAAACTCTCATGTCCCATCGCATAGCCTCACAGGTTGTTCAGAGAGAAAGAAGGAGAGAGGGGCAGCCGCTCACCCACATCCCATCACGATAACATGCACACATATGATACCACCTCAATATCCAGTCCCATTACGAAAAGCTAAAAGCAAATCTCCCAAAGTCGTGGGCACACAGCCAAAAAAAACTAAGCCAATCACGACGCAACCATAACGTGATTTTTTTCATAACCCAAGATCTGCCAAAGAAAGAAACAAAACACACTTACCGCACAACTATCCTACCTGTCCCATCGCAATAAATTAACTATGCTCAGCTAATATCCTATCACAAATATCACTACCCAAAAAAGCTTAGACAACACCTGCCACGCCATATGATAAAAAAAGGGAGAAAGCTCGATCGTGTCCCATCGCTAAAGCAAAGAGCTCTCTCCCGAATTGCTCACAATGTAACAGTCGCCAGGACTCATTCAGCTCACAGCCAAAGAAAGAAAAATTCCCCAAGTCCCATCGCAGCATCACTTCTCCAAAGATGTTTCATCACATTGGTGACAGCCAAGCTCTGCCACAACGGACATGAAGAAAAGAGAAGAAATCTCCAAAGTCCCATCACAGCATCACCCCGACAACCCATCACGGACTACACAAGCTCCACATAATTTAGGTAAGTATCATCCCCAGGTAAGTACTACCCACTTTTAAATTACTCGATATTCCTTGTAAATATATAGTTAGCTCTGATTAAATCAAAATATTTTCAAAATTTGTCTTTCTCGACTCGCGAATCACTGTAGTCCTCACATAAGAGACAATAATCAGTATTCGTCGAAAAGGTTAGACAGAGTATCTGGCATGCCAAGTGTCATCTTGACAACCACATCAACGGTCGGGTTCACAAGTCCCGTACTGGTGGATCTGCTCAACGATGTCTCGGAAGCCACATTTTCTGCCGTTTTACCACCGAATTGATCTTAAGTTTCAAACTTTAAAAAAAAAAAAAAAAAAATCTCTTACTTCTCGAACCAAAAATCTTTTACTTCCAAAACCAAAAATCTCTTACTTCGAAAAAAAATAATCAAACTACCAAAAGAAGAGACTAATAAAATAATAATAAACAAAGAGACCTCACCAACTAAAATTCACTTCAATTACCAGCCCGAACCAGTCATTCCCCTAGGACACCAAGCAATGAGTATATTTGATCTGAGAACTTGCAAATGCCTATTAGAAAAGGAACGCCTGATGCACATTGGTGTGAGCAATGACGCACCCGATTTGACATGACCTGCAAAGCCTTTGACATTATATTACATTTTTTTAATTGGTCCTTGAACCTTATGCACATTTATATGATGCCCCCCTATACCTCGACTGCGTCATACTCCTCTGTTTGACTGCCCCTTATAGCAGGTCGCGACATGCAGCGGGATGCCCCGTGCACCCACAGATTAGGATATGGTGATTCTCCTTTCCGTTTGTCTATCACTCGCAGCAGGTCGCGCCACACGACAGGATGCCCCTTGCACCCACGAAATAGGATATGTTGACTTCCCTCGTCGACTGTTTATGACAGCGGGTCGCGATACGCGATGGGATCACCCATGGGCATCCACGACATGGAACACACCTTTCGACAACTACCACTGGGCCCTCGAATGCTCTATCTTAGCTCTCGCTGATAGATAAGAAAGCCAACCATGTCATGTCAGCATCCCCAATTCACATTTATCATTTCCCAAGAGAAATGAGAAGACTCATTGAATGAGGGGTGTCTACTTTTTCGACGCGTTCTTACTTCGCAAGAGGGCGCCGAAGAGGGGCATCTGTAGACAAACCCATTTTGTCCTCTCAGAATATACAAATTTATTCAATCAACCTTTGATCCGTTTACCCTAATGTGGGACCATATACTAGAACAATAGTATATGGCTGGACATAGGCTGAAATAATAGCTCCGTGGCTCAGGCCCCATGACCCTAACATGGGAACCATGCACTGAAATAATAGTACATGGCTGAACACAGACTGAAACAATAGCTCTGTGGCTCAGATCCCAACATAGGGAGACTATATACTAAAACAATAATATATAGTCAAAATGCATACTGAAACAATAGTCTTATATTTCAGACTCCTAACCCTAAATTAGGAACTTTGCACTGAAATAATAGTACATGGGTGAACACAGGCTGAAACAATAGTTCTGTGGCTCAGATCCCGATGTAGGGAGACTATATACTGAAATAATAGTATATAGTAGAAATGTAGACTGAAATAATAGTCTGGCATTTCAGACCCCATAACCCTAACGACGGAACCATGTACTGAAAGAATAGTACATGGCTGGACACAGGTTGAAATAATAGCTCTGTGAGTCAGACCCCAATGTAGGGAGACTATATACTAAAAGAATAGTATATAGTTGAAATGCAGGCTGAAATAATAGTCTGGCATTTCATACCTGACCCGAACCTGGGCAACCCCGAATTACGCGACTAAAATCACATGCGCAATTTGATTGCACACGAAACCATAAACATGCAATCAATCCCCCTTTCAGACCAGACTTCCTTTCCCAGACCACTTCAAGACTCGATCACATGCCCACCATGAGACGCGCGATCGAATTAAGTGCCCCACCACCGACACGCAATTGGCCTAAGCCCAACCTAGTTTTACAATCCTTGACCCCCAAGCTTCATCGATTAAGCGCTTCGAAAGAGATACTTAATCAGATTGTGCACCTCACAACAACCGCGCAATTAGTCCTAATGTTGTTAGAACTAGGAAACTCACTGAGCAAGTCAGCCGGTCACTCACTGAGTCGGTGACCGACTCAAAGTGATTAAGCACCGGGATACCGACACGTAATTCAGTTAAATGCCTGAAACAGGGCATTTATTAGAAAAAAACTTATAAAAGCCCTTTTTTTAATTCGACCGAGAGGTTGGACGAAAGAGGCTAAAAATTTTGCAGAGAGAGAATGGAAAATAGAGAGAATTTCGAGAACAAACCCATAGAGAAACATAGCCATGATTTCGAGATTCAAGCTCCGAATTTTTAAGATTCCTCTCCGCAGCCCCGACCTCAGGTAAGAATACAGTTTTAGCCTCCAACCGTAGCCTTTTAGTCTTTAGATTTAGGATTCCTTAGTCTTAATTATTAACATCAAATATTTTCAATCTTAGACCGTAGCACCTTTTTTAGACCGTAATTTCCAATCTCTGGTTCTAGTTCTTCGAATTTAGAACCAGTCCTTAATCTGACGGCCTAATTCATCGACCATAGACTTTAATTTTATTCTAAAACCTTAATCTCCAGTCCTGTCATTAATCTCTGGTTCAAGTTCTTAGTTTCTAGAACCAGCCCTTAATCATACGGTCTGATTTTCTGATTTCGGACCTGAATTCAGTCCTTAAATTTTTAAATTTTAGTTTTAATTCCTCAACTTAATATTTCTAAAACCCCAAATATTAATTTAGTTTTCAAAAATTCTAGTTTCATAATTTAATTCATCATTATAATCCTGAAAATGACTCTAAAAATTTTAAAAATACTATTTTATAATCCAAAAATTCAATTTGCTTTAATCTCAACCACCCGATTTGCCCAAGGGAGCTCACGGAGGGTACTCGGAAACGAGGCCAATCCTCCTTAGCATAGCGGGCCCAAAACCCCTTTTTCTTAAATTTTTAGTAGGATTAATTTATTGCTTTAATTAGAATTTTAGTAAAATTAATTCATTGCTTCAGTTAGAATTTTTGTATAATATAATTTATTGCTTTAATCAGAATTAGTAAAAGGTAGTTCCTTTTTCTCAATTAAAATTTAGTATTGTTAATTCATTATTTTAAATCAGATTTTTTTTAGTAAAGTTAATTCCTCGACCTGATTAGAAAATTTGATAAAATTAGTTCCTTTATTTTAGTTAGATTTTTAGTATAGTTAATTCATTGCTTTAATCAAAATTTTAATAAAATTAGTTTATTTATTTTAATATGAGTTTTAATAAAATTAGTTTATTTGTTTTAATTAGATTTTAATAAAACTAATTCCTTTGCTTTAATTAGAGTTCTAGTAAAATTAGTTCTCTATTTCAATCAGAGTTGCAGAAGAACTAGTATACTTGCTTTACTTAGAATTTCAGTATAATTAGCATGCCTGATTCAATTAGAACTCCATTAGAATTAACATACCTGCATTCCAAATATGATTACGAGACTGATATTAATTAGACTTCAAGTAACATTAGGAAACTAAATTAATTAGAATACTAGTAAAATTAGAACATTTAAATTAATTAAACTCCTAGCACAATTAGGAGACTAATATTAATTGGACTTCTAGTAGTATTAGGACACTAAATTAATTAGACTCCAAATAAGACCACAACTAGACTCATAATAGAATTAGGAAATCTAAACCAATCATAATTACATTAATAATAGGGAAAGAAAAGGAAAACTAAACTTTTTAAATTATAAGAAGATTCAGTGCTGCTGACGTTCGCAGGCGGACAACTCAGTAAAGAAGTAACCCACACCCGCTCTAAAGCGTGATCACTAACGTGTTGCAGCGTCGTTAAATATCTGCAGTTGGCAATCACAACCAACTAGGAATCTTCCTAAAAATCCCCCCTTTATTTTCAACATTCCAAACATCGCATTGCCAGAGCCCACTTGGACAGAATTGTGCCACTGATTCAACGGGGACCGAGAGGAACCCGGAAAAAGCGCGCACCAATAGTTATTCTCAATGGATTTGGAGATCAATCAAATCCAGGCTAGGAATCAGAGCTAACAATAAACTTTTGTTGCTTGAAGAGTTGAAGAGATGTATGGAAATGTCTAAGGGGAGAAAATGGAAGGACCATTTGATCCGTAATACTTTTTGCACTGCCATTTCTTTCATTTGGAGAGAGCGAAATGACCGTATCTTTAATGATGATGTTACTCAAAGGAAGACTATTCTTCATAATGTTATTAGAGAAGTCTCCTTTTGGGTGGTTTCTCTAAAGATTCCTGATGATGATAACTGTATTAGGGCGACATGGAAGGTACTTTAGGGTGACTTTGAGGATTAATAGGGGTGATGGCGATGTCGAACTTCCTATAGATTTTTAAAGTTTGATTTGCTTTTGATTCTTTGTAATATATTACTTATCTTTTAATAAAATGGGTGAGGACCCTACAACCTCAAGCTTACCTATCAACAAAAAAAAAAGTATGAAACGATTGAAGCAAGACCTCCAATCGTGCATGCCAAATGTAATTGATCTCCCATGAGGTTGTATCCTCATTGGTGAACAGATATTGAGCATATGGCCACTCCGGCTCTAAAGCCTTGGAATTCCACCATGCGGTGGGTTGTTCCTTGGCCGATGGAGGGTCCTTCTTCAAACACTTTGAAGATTGGGGTTTCGGGGTCGGAGATTTAGGAGGCTTAGAGACGGTTTGTTTCTTTGAAGCTATAAAGTAGAAAAGTAAGGAAAGACCAACAATTCCAAATGAAAATATGGGGTTTTGGGTTTTGCCGGTCTTGAAGACGAAGCATGCACGCGCTCAAGACGTCGGATTCGATGAGATTTCCCACGAACAAGAAGAAAAATTGAGGATTTGAGGAAGAAAGAGGCTTCTTTCTTGTGGGGGAGAAAGGGAAAAATGTCTCAAGAAGGTTCAAAACCTCACGGGAATACGAATCTGGGGTTTCTACCCCATTGATAAAGGTCAAAGCCGCTCGAGTGGGATTGAGGGCCGCTCGAGTGGGTTTTAAGTGGTTGCTCCTGCAAGATTTTCACGCTCAACCGGCTCAGACTCAGGTGTATTAGTTGGATCTGAGTTCAATGGAGGTTGGGCTTAGTTCTCAGAACCATGTCTGTGCGTTTCCAGTGGTTTGTGATTTTTTCCCGCTCTCTTATTGTCGTTCTTAACGGTTACAATTGTTCCTGTCTTACACCATCAATCACACAAAAATAAAATCAAATGAAGGCTGTGATAAGTGGTCACACAGTAGATTTGTGGGGTTGAATCAATTCAAACCTTTCTCTTTACTATTTATTAATGGGCACACTCCTGATATATATCAGTCCATTTACAGTTGTAATAATTCCCAACATGTAGCAGTATTTCTAGAGCTCCAAATCTTCAAATAAAGGGGTTCGAATATTGACCATGTATTTCAGCCTCATGTTCCCATGTCGCCTCGGCTGAAGAGTGGTTTGGCCATTAGACTAGGACGAGTGGGATGCTTTTGGTTCTCAAAATTTGTTCTTTGTGGTCCAATACTTTTACCGGTTCATCCATCAGTGTCAAGTTTTCCTGGACTTCAATTGGCTGATAATCCAACGCGTACGATGTGTCTGCAACATATTTCCTTAGCATCAATAAGTGGAATACGTCGTGGATGCTTGACAATTGTGGGGGTAAAGCAATGCGATAGGCCACTTCGCCAACACGACCTAAAATCTCAAAAGGGCCAATATAATGTGGGCTGAGCTTTCCACACTTGCCATCCCGCATCACGCCCTTGGTCGGTGAGATTTTTATAAATACGTGATGTCCAACCTAAAAAGAACATGACTGTTAGTCTTATACCTATTAGATTGAAACATAGAATAGCATTGTGCACAAAGGTCACTTGAAATTCTACGCTCGATCTTTTAAGAGCAGCATAACTCTTCTTACGGCTTTGAACGACCTTTAAACGTTCACGAATAAGTCTAACCATCGCATTAGTGTTCACGTTGAGTTCTGAACCCAACAAAACACGCTCTCCAACCTCTTCCCAATTTAGTGGAGATTTACATCGGCAGCCATAGAGTGCTTCAAAATGAGCCATCTCGATGCTCGTTTGATACCTGTTATTGTACGCAAACTCGATCAAGGGAAAGTGCTTTTGCCATGTCCCTTGAAAGTCTAACATATAGGCCCCTAGCATATCTTCGATCACTTAATTCACCCTTTCAGTTTGTCCATCAGTTTGGGGGTGAAAGGCCGAGATGAATTCTAATTTGAAACTCATCCCCTCTTGAAATCCTTGCCAAAATTGAGATGTGTAGAGTGGGTCCCGATCTGAAATGATGTTCGAAGGTACGCCATGCAATCCTACTATCTCCCTCAATACAATTCAACTAGTTTGCTTGCATTGTAGCATGTGCTGTATGGAAGAAAGTGTGCTGACTTGGTTAGTCGGTCGATAACCACCCAAATAGCATTATGCCCTTTCTGAGGTCTCGACAACCAAGTATGAAGTCCATCAAAATGTCCTCCCATTTCCACTCAGGAACTAGTAGGGGCTGCAATAGACCACCAGGGTGTCTAAGGTCTATTTTAACCTGTTGGCAAACCAAGCACTTTGCTACATGCTCTGCGACATCTCTTTTCAGTCCTTTTCACCAAATTTTTTTTCTTAAGTCGTGGTACATGTTAGTGGTGCCAGGATGTATACCATATACGGGTGTTTGTGGACTTTTTCTAGTATCTCATGTGGCAACTCAATGTCAACCGGCACACATAATCAACCTCTGAACAATAAGAACGCATCATCCTTAATAGAAAATTCAAGCTGATTTCCATTGATTGTTTCTTGCCTAATAGTCACAAGCTCTGCATTTGTCATTTGGCTTTCTCTGATCCCTATCGAAGACGGTTGACTTATCTAGATATTAGCTAACAGAGCTCTGGAATCCTTCACCTCGAACACAGTGTCACATGAGGTTATGTCCTCAAGTAGTCTCCATCTGTGTATTTTGGTCACCAGGTTTGGTAGTTAAGCAGATGATTTTCGGCTTAGCGTGTTAGCTACCACATTTTCCTTCCCTGGGTGGTACTGAATGGTGCTGTCATAGTCGTTCAAATATTTCATCCATCTCCTCTACCTCGGATTCAAATCTTTTTGTGTGAAGAGATATTTAAGGCTCTTGTGGTCGGTGAAAATCTCAAAGGTTTCACCATAGAGGTAATGCCTCCAGATTTTCATAGCAAAGATGATCGTTGCTAGCTACAGATCATGTGTAGGGTAGTTTCTTTTGTGGTCTTTCTGCTGCCTTGACCAATATGCTACAACCTTCTCATGTTGATTCAATATGCAGCCTAACCCACTATGGAACGCATTGCTGAACGTAGTAAATACTCAACTGCATGAGGGTAGAGTGAGTACGAGTGCAAAGGTCAATCTCCTTTTCAACTCTTGGAAACTATGCTCACATGACTTGGTCCACTCGAATTTAGAAGTCTTTTGTGTGAGATGCGTGAGTGGTTCAGCGAGCTTCACAAATCCCTCAATAAACCTCCTATAGTATCCAGCTAAACCCAGAAAACTACGGACTTCGGTTACAATTCTGGGCAGCTCCCACTTCACTACCGCTTCGATTTTAGTATGGTTCACTTCTATACTAGCCTCTAAGATAACATGCTCAAGGAAACTCACTTGTTCAAGCCAAAATTTGCACTTAGTGAGCTTTGCATAGAGTTGGGATTCTCGCAGAGTTTGGAATGCTAGGCATAAGTGCTGCTCATGCTCCTCTCTTGACCTTAAGTAAATGAGAATGTCGTCGATAAATACCACTTCCCACTTATCTAAATAAGGCTTGAACACTCGATTCATGAGGTCCATGAAAGATGCGGGCGTGTCGGTTAACCCAAAGGGCATGATGAGAAACTCATTATGACCGTATCGAGTTCGAAAAGCTATTTTTGGATTGTCCTTAGCTTTCACTTTCATCTGATGGTAGCCCGATCTCAAGTCTATTTTGGAGAACTTTGCTCCTTGCAATTGATCAGAAAGATCGTCGATTCTTGGAAGCGGGTACTGGTTCATTATTGTCAGTTTGTTTAGCTGTCTATAGTCGATGCATAGATGCCTAGAACCATATTTCTCTCGGACAAATAGCATAGGTGCTCCCCATGGAGACACACTTGGCAGGTTGAATCCCTTGTCAGAAGCTCTTGCAACTGCTTTTTTAGCTCCTTTAGTTCAGTTGGTGCCATACGGTATGGTGCCTTCGATACCGTTCAGTGTCGTGACCTAACTCTATTGCAAATTCCACCTCCTTGTCAGGCGGTAGATGCGGTAGTTCCTCAGGGAACACATCAGGGAAATCACACACGATAGGAATATCTGAAATCTTAACCTCCCCTTTTCTTTGATCCTATAAATGACATCCCTTGCTTAATAGTCTTTCGGCTCTAATGGCAGATATCAAGTGTGTGACATTCTGTTGGGTACTCTAGAACTTAAAGGACTTTCCCTTCATGGGTTGAAAGGTGATGACCTTCTAGAGACAATCGACATTGGCGGGGTGCCAGGATAACCAATCAATGCTAAGGATTACATCAAATCCTTACATGTCCAATAAAATCAGGTCCACTTTGGTCTCATGATTCTCAATAAGGGCAACCACTGATTAACATACGTGATCTGTCTTCGTTGACTTCCCAGTCGGAACTGAAATTGTCAAGACAAATTCTAAAGGTTCCAGCCTGATACACAGTTCCACTCTTAACTGAGGAGTTACAAAAGAGTGGATAGATCCAGGGTCTATCTACACTCAAGCTTTGTGAAAGCAAATATCCAACACGGTATCACTCATTAAATACATTTGTATAATACCTAAGTTTTCAAGTAGGTGTGTAAGAATTTAAGTGTTGAGTACACAGGTATCCTAGCACTATCAATTAATGGAAAAGCAGCGACTAAACTACGTAATGCACCTTCTTCATCTAAAATGCTAAGAAATTAATTTGACTAATAATAAGGGAATTTTATACCTTGAATCACATCATTGGCATTCTGGGCATCCTGAGCTGACACTGCATATGCTCAGCCTTGTACTATAGGCCGAATAGGTCTCTTAGTAGGCATCCCTGTTGTTGCATCTGCCCTCATTTCTAGGCATTCTCTAATTCTATGCCCCATTCTCCCGCACTTAAAGCAAGCTCCCCCATTCTCCAACATTCCTTAGCTTTATGTGCCTTCCCGCACTTTACACATGACTCTTTCAGTGTAGAGTAAGCAATCTGAGAATTAGTGCGAGTTGTTGTTGCTGGTGGTGTTCTTGGTACACCCATGGTCATTGGGTTTTAGGCAATACGAGGTCTTGGAGGTCTCAGAGGTAGAGGCGGCAAGGTTGTCGAATTGGATGACCTTGACAATGCCGCAGGGTAGGTTGTGATGATAGCGGCATTAAGTATTTAGGCCTCTTGGTGGCCTACTTCGAATCAACAGTTTGAGATTGAGCCCTTCTATTTCTCGCTTGCTCATCTCTCCTTCTATATGTATGTTCAACCTCCATTTCCGCGATGAGGGCCAACTTACTACTCGTTCATATGTCGTTGGCTCAAACAGGGCTATCCTTCCTCTAATAATTGGTTTTAATCCATACTTGAATTTTCTGTGTTTTCATCAACTGGGTGACTACTATAGCGAGCATAAAACTAGACAAGCGAGTGAACTCAGTCTCGTACTTTCGCATGCTCATGGATCCTTGCACCAAATGTGCAAATTGTATCTCCAACTAGCGTTTCTCTGGGGCCGGGAAATACTTCTCATAGAAGGTTGTAGTGAATTTTTCCCAAGTCCATGCCATCCCTGGCATTCGGGTTCTCTCAACTAATTTCCACCAAGGGTCTGCTTCACCCTTGAGTTGGATGGAGGTATACTTCACTCTCGAGTTGGAATGAGGCCCAACTAACCTTCTCTTCTTCCTTTCACCTGACTCTCTGCAGGATCTTTTCGATCTGATTCAACCACTATTCTGCCTCCATCGAGTCCTCCTATCCATAGAAGCTAGGAGGCCTCATCCTCCTGAACTCCTGAAATCCCGATGGGTGATGTCTCTCCGAAAGCAACACCATAGCATTCACCACGGTTTCTAACAGTTGTTGGTTATTGTCACTTCTTGGAGCATAGCCGGTGTTGTTCCCCGCTCCAAGTGCATTGTTGTTGTTCACACGGATTTCAGTTGCTCCAGAAGCATTGTTGGGGTTGTTGTTTATAGGGATTGCATTTGATGTTGCGGCTACTCTCTCACCATTTGTGGTGTCTCCTATATTCACGGCTCTCGGTCTTCCCCGTCGTGGGGGCATATTGACATGTCACGGCCAATCAATTCTAAGTAAGTTCGACTCTAAGATTACAGTTTCAATTCTAATCCTAATACCATTGCTTCTACTTAGGTACTAGCTCTGTATACCGAACCTTAGTCTTACAGGTATTCAGACCAGGTCTCTGGTACTGCAAGTAGCACACAGTGTCACAATGGAACAGCTCCGCCATAGTACGTTGGTTCTAGTAACTTGGCTTTGATACCACCTGTGATAGCCTAGATTTCCTTACCCAAAACCTGAGCTATCTGATTGAGTGCGTGATCTGAATCACAGTCTACCATGGTGTCGAAGTATTTACTTCACTTCAAAACAACTTGATCTTCCCAATTTAAACGATTGGAAGGACCGAGCAATCTAATAGTTTGGTAAGCAAGCACGCATGCTGAAACAAAGTACACAGCGGATAGCAGAGCGAAAATGCAATCTAAATAGCACATGAGCATCCCGAACTAACTATCCATCACTAGCAAAACTGCACAAAACATCCACCAGTGAACTCCATCCTTCACCGAAACAATGGAGCAAAAAACATACATCATGGTATTCTCATTTATCAAAGTACTGTACCGTATAACAAAATCTCCAAAACTATCATGTGCTCAAGCTCAACCCAATCTAGCTACCGATAGTGCTCCTCCAGTAACTCCTCCTTGTCCCCAAGCATATAATCTGGATCCTCCTCTTGTTCCGGATCTCTCACAAGCTCAGCTCCTACAACTGTGACGTATAGTCAGGGAATGAGCTACAGCCCAATCTGAGTAGGGATATAAACATTGCAAAATAATACATAATCATTCTCATTCATGGCATAGATGCACAAGTAAAATAAAACTAACAATTTCCTAAGATATCGAAACATATTGCATAGACAAATGCTTTAAAATCAAAATCTTAACATATGCCATGTCATGATGCAATGAGCGTACGAGGTGAAGCATTATTGAAACAGGAGGACTGGACGACATTCAATATCATGTCAAGGAAATTAGATTATGCGAGAAAGAACACATCAAACATGAAATCGAACATATAGTATCACATCACATAACATATCACATACATTAGTGTGAGTATCTCGTAGTGGGAATAGAGTTGTCCGTAGCAGACATAGGGCCGTAGCCTCGGGGATTCCACCCCTCCCTTGAAAGTTCCACTCCACTCACAATTAATCACGAGAACGAGAAGAGTCTTGTGTCAATAGCATCCCGTAGAGGGAACTAAGCAGTCTGTAGTGGACACAAGGTCAAAGCCCCGGGGACGCCACCCCTCTCATGGAGGTTCCACTCCTCAATTGCACACATTCTCAGCACATATCACATCCACACCGAATAGAGAACGGGCATGAATTATAACACGAATATCAGCTCTGAATTTATCAGAGTGAACTTAGTGGTCGAATGCAAATAAGATGTCAAGTCAACAATGCAAATTTCATGTATGGAAACAGTCTTTAGCCATATGCAGGGTTTTCAATCGTTAAATACATAGCTGAAAATATGATTCAATTGCGATCAAATCAAGTAAGGTATCCCATGGTCAAGTCAAACATATGATTTTGCAGTGAGATCTCCCTACCTTTAGTCACAGTCAAGTACGCGTGTCGCGAATCCAACGAGCTCAATAAAGGTGTTTCTTCGTGTGTTTCCTAAATCACAAGGTCCAACACATGTCTTAATCATCGGCAATTAGCACGCTTATATACAAATGGGCTCACAAGGGCCAATATAGAGTTGGCCGCTCGAGCATGGTGCATTCTCGCTCGAGCAGATCCTAGTGGCACCTGCATTACCCAAATGGAATAAGCCTAAGAATCCTGCTCGAGCGGGCAGCTTCAAATGGTTTCTCGCTCGAGCAGCCCATTCTTGCTCGCGCAGCTTTCTCAGCACAACACTCACATCCCACTCGAGTGGCTTTGACCCGAGTGATATTGGCCTACAATTCCCACTCGAGCGGGCAGTTTTAGGTGATTTATCGCTTGAGCTTGTCTATTCCTGCTCAAGCGGATCTCCCAAACCTAGCCTTTTCTAAGGAAGTGAATGCCTAGCTCAGGCTGACCTCCTAGAGAGAGTGGCCCAGAAAAGGGGATCAAGGAGAGTAACCAAGAGGGCTCCTCAAACATTAATCCTATCGACCCATTCTAATAATTATTTTTCTTTCAAAACTCTTTTACTCACAATGCCCAAGGTGGGTTCGTCGTGCCCATTTTTGCCCTCTTTTTACCCGTGGCACCCTTTCAGGTTTTCACCACGTCCATGGGTTTATCTTTCTTACCCCAAGCACCCTTTCGGGTTTTCACCCGGTCCGCACAAATTCGTTGTTTTTACCAGTAGTGCCCTTTCGGGTTTTCAGCACATCCATCTCGCTTTGAGCTTGTATTTTTATTTTATTTTCTTTTTATATTTTATTTTAAGAGCCACGACATAGACGTCGATTCTGTCATAGCCGGCTAGATGGAGCTCTGGTGTCGTCTCTCAACTCAGCTCATGTTGACTTAACAGATATTATGATTGCTTGTGAACCTACAAAGAGGGCTTTCTTCAGGGTGTAGCTTGGCCATGGGTCAGGTTAGGATTTAAAGGTATACTGGGCTAAATAAGGTTTTCTTGATATGGCTTCAATTTTTTTCAACATTCTTCTTCCTTGGGGGATTTTACTGTACACACCCCACGATTCTATTTTTTCTTTTTTCTTTATCTTATTTCAGGCAATCTCTTTTTGAGGTTTTGCTCTTTCGATTTTTTTTAGATTTTGATGGTAACTTTACTTCCTCTCTTTTTTTTTATATGTACACACTTTTTCTTTTCCAGGGAAGTGGTTCATTGAAAGAAAGGCCTAGGCTCAAAATGGAGTAGTAAAGGATATCATCTTTTTTAGGGATGCTTTGTGGCTACTGTGCTTGGAATGATGGCCTCTTTTAGGTGGCTCCTAAGCATTCACGTATCTGTTTCACCAATACTTCCCTTATCGTGATAGACTAAGCGTAGAACTATCAAACGTATTCAGTGTTGATGGGCTTAGGAAGATGATCTCCGTCCATGGTGGCGAGGAGGATGGCGTATCCCGGTAGCACCTCTCGAACGATGTAAGGTCCTTCCTAGTTCGGCTTGAACTTCCCTCTCGGATCGGTGTAGAGGGATGGGAAGATCTTCTTCAACACAATGTTCCTATCTTTAGATCTCGACCGTGGACACATTTATTATAAACGTGTGCGATTCGTCCCTAGTAGACTTGAGTGTGACACAAGGCTAGGAGTCTCTTCTCGTCCAATAAGTTTAATAAGTCAAAGCGGGATCTCTCTTTCTCTGCTTTGGATAAGCCTGATTCCATAAGGATTCGAAGTGAGGGTACTTCAACCTCAACTGGTAGGACGGCCTCAGTTCCATACACAAGGGAGAATGGTGTTTCCCCTATAGTGGTACAGATTGATGTTCTATAGGCCCACAAAGCAGACGACAGCATTTCACTCTAATCTCGGTAAGTGACAACCATCTTCTCAAGGATGGGGATGACCGTCTTTTTTACAACTTTCATGGTTCCATTAGTTTAAGGCCGATAGGGTGACGAGTGATGGTGCTTGATTTTGTATCGCTCGCAGAAGGCTCGAATGCGCTTATTTGCAAAGTTTGCGCCGTTGTCCATGATAATATCCTTGGGTACTCCAAATCAGCACATAATATTACTCTTGAGAAACTTCTCAACGTGACTGGCTATGATGTTAGCATATGACACCTCTTCTACCCACTTGGTGAAGTATTCAATGGCGACGAGGATGAACTGATGTTCGTTTGATACTTTTGGATTAATCATTCCGACGACGTCAAGGCCTCAGGTAGCAAATGGCCAAGGAGTGGTCATACAGTGAAGATCGATGGCAGGAGCGTGTATTAGATTAGAGTGTTCCTGACACTTGTAACATTTCTGAACATGTTTGCAGTAATTTGATTCCATAGTGGTCTAAAAGTATCCCTGTCGTAGAATTTTCTTGGCGAGCATGTGACCGCGGACGTGGGCTCTGCATACTCCCTCATGGATCTCCTTCATGATATTCATTGCTTCACTTTCTATAAGGAACCTGAGTAAGATGTTATTGTAGGATCACTTGTAAAGGCATTCCTCACAAATAATGTAGCTTCCCGCTAGATGTTGAATGGTTTGTTGGTCCGTCTTGGACGTACCCTCAGTGAAAGTTAGTGTCTCAAAGAAATTCTTGATATCTGAGAACCAAGGTGGCTCATCATCAGGCTTCATAGGTTCCTCAATCTAGAGGTAGAAGGCCGGCCCATTCCTTTGCTCGATCATGATCGGCTTCATCTCAGTACCATACGTGATTTCTATCATTGACACCAAAGTGGCCAGTGCGTCGGCGAAGTGATTCCTTATCCGAGGGACATATGAGAATGTCATGTCTTGGAAGCAAGCTATCATATCCTTGAGGTGTTCATGGTAAGGGATCAGTGTCTCATCTTTCGTCTTTCAGTCACCGTTCACCTAGCATATGATTAACTGCGAATCGCCAAACACTCGAAGGTGAGTTATATTTAGGTCGAGAGCCGCCTGCAGACCAGCGGCACGAGCTTCATATTCAGCCATATTGTTAGTGCAAGGGAAGTTGAGCTTCATAGAGACGGGTACATGGGATCCTTTCAGTGAAATCAAAATGGCGCCAACTCCCTGACCTTCTACATTAGCTGCCCCATCAAAGTACATTACCAATGATTCTTCTGCTTCTTCTGTATTGTCTTCTGTCATGAATAAGATATCTTTATCTGAAAACTTAGTTCTCAAAGGTTCATAATTTGGCAAAGGATTGTCGGCAAGATGATCGGCGAGTGCCTGCCCCTTGATCGACTTCTAAGTGACGTACGTGATGTTAAACTCAAACAATAAAAGCTGCCAGCGTGTAGTCCATCCAGTGAGGGCTGGCTTTTCCAACAAGTATTTTAGCATATCCATTCGGGCTAAAAGGAAAACTGCTTGAGATAGCAAGTAATGGCGGAGCCTCTGAGTGGCCCATACAAGAGCCAGGCATGCTTTCTCCAGATGAGAATAGAGCATCTCATAATCAGTAAATTTCTTGCTCAAGTAGTAAATGGCCTGCTCTCTTCTCCCTGTTTCATCCTGCTGCCCTAAGACACATCCCATTGAAACTTTTGTCGTGGAGAGATACATCAAGAGTGGTCTCCCTGGCTCGGGTGGTACTAACATAGGTGGATTAAGGAGGTAGCTTTTGATTTTATCGAACGCTGCCTGACAATTGTCGTTCCATTCCATGGGCGAGTTCTTCCTTAGGAGCTTGAAGATCTGTGTGCAGATAAGCCTTAGCTGTGCAATGAACTGACTGATATATTTTATTCTGCCCAAGAACCCTCTAACTTCTTTCTCAGTAGACAGTGGCGGCATTTATGTGATAACTTTGACTTTGACTGGGTCAATCTCGATCCCTCTCCTGCTAACGATAAATCCCAACAGTTTCCCTAACATTGCACCAAATGTGCACTTCTGTGGATTCAGACCTAACCTGTACTTTCTCAGTCTCTCAAATAGCTTCTGAAGGTTTACCAAATGATCTATTCGCTCCGGTGACTTGGCTATCATATCATCGACGTACACTTCAATTTTTTGGTGCATCATGTCGTGAAACAGTGCAGTCATAGCTCTTTGGTATATTACACCGACATTCTTTAGCCCAAACGACATGACTCTGTAGCAAAAGGTTCCCCAAAGACTGATGAACACAGTCTTCTCTCCATCCACCTCTGCCATCTTAATCTAATTATATCCTGAGAATCCGTCCATAAAATAAAGCATCCTGTGCTTAGTAGTGTCATCGACCAAGATGTCAATGTGCGGCAATGGGAAATCGTCTTTTAGGCTTGCCCTATTCAAATTGCAGAAATTGATACACATGCGGACCTTTCCATCCTTCTTCAGCATATGCATGATATTGGCTAGCCACTGCAGGTATTTAGATACCATGAGAAACCCTGCGTCATACTACTTGATGACCTCGTCTTTGACTTTCAATATCCACTCAGATCAGAGACGTCTCAGCTTCTGCTTAACCGGCTTCATATCAGGGTAGAGAGGTAACTCATGCTCGACCAAATCGGTGTCCAGACCAGGCATATCCTCGTATGACTAGGTAAAAACATCTTGGTATGACCGAAGGAAGTCGATCATGCTTTTTCTTTCTTCGGGAGATAGCGATATTCTGATCTTGGTAATTCGGCGAATCTCCTTAGTCCCTAGATTAACGTCCTCGGTTTCCTTGATAATGGGGGTAGGGCCATGCTCAAATTTGGCAAATAGATCAAGGAGCTCATTGGGGAGCTCCTCTAAAGGGATATCCTCGTCCAGACTCATAACACCTACCTCTTCTTGTATTTCTATAGGAAAGGGGTTGATTTTACGTGGGACGGGTATTCCGATTAAGACATCTTTTTGTGGGACTTTATTTAGAATTTTAAATGACAATATTTTTGGACTTTGAATTTTTTCAATGTTTTTGAGGTTTTGTATTTTTTTAATGTTTTTAAGGTTTTGTATTTCTTCTGAGACGAACCCTTGGCAGCATGAGTTTGTGTATATATAAGGTATTGCCTGCCAAGGGCTTATCTCAGTTTTTATAGGTTATTTTGTTTTGAGAAACGGGTGCCAAATATTAGACCACTCCCCGCTTCCAGAGTTTGGGAAAAAGATGCCCAGTTGCGTACCTAAGAGGCCCTTTTACCTTTTGGGATGGAGGGGGCTAGTAGATGTGACTCTTCAGGGCTGGCCTCCATCATATTGATCGTAGGATCGTCTAAGATTTCATCCTCCAATGTTTGCAGAGTCCTGTGGTGGTTAACCACAGGGGGGGACTGTGCAGGTATGGGATCTCGTTCTTCAAATAGGGAGAGAGCGGCCAGGTCTATCTCTAGATTGGGAAGGGTGATATGGGGATTGGTGGCATGGACTAGTGCTAGAGGCTTGTGTGGGGTCAATCGAGTTTCCCCATTTCAGTCAATCTTCACGACCCCGACACTTATGAATGAATTTCTTATATGAGGCCTTGGCCAAAGTTTCTCTTCTATGTCGATCCCCCTGACTTTGACAGCTGTTGTGGCACAGGCTTTCTCATTAGCCTCTCTCACTTCTTCTTCTGTGGGCTTATAACCAAGCCCGAATCTGACTTTCTACCCCCCTTTGGCTATGACGAGATCTCTTTTGCCTTATAACTTGGGCCCAAGACTCCTTCCTTTTTGATAGCCCCACTTTTAGAGCATGGCCACTGCCACTACCATTCCCCCTCCGGTTCTTGGAATGATGCCCTCGATGGATTCTGGGAGTATTGTCGACACCTCATATTTGAAACTGTGGAGGTTGACGTCCTCAGAGGTGTACAGCACATCCAACACATTGGGCTTTTCAACGCTGTTAGTGGCCTTCTCTTTTTTGCTATGCCCCTCACCGATGATTGTGATGATCTTATGCCCTGATGCAAATTTGAGTTTTTTGTGCAATATAGAGGGTATCGCTCCAACCTCATGTAGCCACGGGCACCCCAGTAACAGATTAAACGAGGATTTGATGTCCATCACTTGAAATAATATGGAGAAGGTCGTTGGCCGAATTAATACCTTCTCCCATTATCTCTCTTCTGGTATTATCAAAACCTTGGGCACTGGTTCTTGTGGGTCTCAACATGCATGGGTCTATCCCGATCTTTATGGCGGTTCTTAATGGGCATATATTCAATGCAGGCCCATTATCAATTAGAACCAAGGGGATAATCATATTTTCAAACTCAATAGTTATATTCAAGGACTTTGAGTGACTACCTCCTTCCTCAGGTAAATCGGCATCAGAAAATGAAATGGCATTTGGAGCCATCACTTGACCAATTATTTGCCCAACTTCATTCAGGCTAACTTGAAGTAAGACTTACGCGTTCTTTAATGCCCCCATTAATGTTTAGAAATGGAGTGGGGACGTCATCAACAAATCCCATACAGTAATATGGGTGGGCATTCTTCTCAGTTGAGTCTCCAATATATGTTCTCGACTCATTTTCTCAAAGGGATTCACAATGCTATCTTTCTTTCCCTCTGGTTGGGCTTGTACTGCTACTGATGCTTCTGGTTGCTTGGATATCTTTCCAGATCGTATGACAAAGTCCACTGCCCCTTCTCTGTGGCTGCCAGCGTTGATATCTATTTGTTCATAACTCAGCGGGACCTGATGAGGATCATAGGTCGACTCCGAGATTTAAAACAGTATAGTTGCCGGTATCAGAGGCACTTGCATGCCAGCTCAGGAGGTGTGGGCAACACTTGATTTACCTCGGTGGTAGCTGGTTGAGTGGCCAAATTGGGCCAAATGGGGGTGATGAAGCTTGAGGGTGATGGTACTGAGAGAAAAGGAGTAAATGTAGGCTATTGGTAGTTGATAGGTGCGGGCGGGGGATCGGGGGTTTGATGGGCCATTAGGTAATTGATGAGGGTGGTGGAGTTTGCTCGTGGTGGAACTGGGGGTAATGGGGTGGGCATAGGCCATTGGTAGTTTATTGGCAGTGGAGGATTGGGGGCTTACTGGTTTCTTGGGTAATTGATGGGGGTGGTGGAATATGGTTGCTACGCATTTATTTATACATAGTTGATGGGGGTGGGTGGTGGAAAATAAGCCCTAAGATCTAGGGGTTCGGTCTGCGGTGCACAGGTGAAGTAATATGCTAGGTTTAGGGGTTCAATCACCCCAATAGTTCCTTCTCCTAGATTTCTCTGCCTTGGTACCACAAACATTTCTTGATTGCAAATGAAGTCTGACGGATCAAACTCCAATTCTTCTTCAAATTCTTCTGCCATCCCTATGGTGGGTCTGGGACCTGCTATTCCGGTAGGGTGTGGTGGCAAAGGTACCTGATGGATATTCGCATGCTAGTTTTCTTGAGTGGGTGCAAGGGGAATGATCTTCCTTGTATCGATTAAATCCTGGATTGCGTGCTTTAATGGGAAGCAGCGATCAATTGGGTGACCTGGACCCTAATGGAAATTGCAATGTGTATGGGGATCAAAATTATATGGAATTGGATTGGGAAGAGGTCGTGGTTGGAGCGCAGTTACTAATCCCTTTTCAATTAATAAAGGTAAAAGTACACTCAAAGATTGCCCCAAGGGCGTAAATACTTGATCATAATGATCCCTCCTTTCTGGGGTCATTTGCATCCCTTGCCCATTCCCTGCTCTCTGTATCGGCCTGGTCCTGACGGGAGCTGGTTGTGCTACTTTAAATTGAAAGGGGAGTACATTGTTATTGGGCTAGGTATTTATTACATCCTACACCTCTGCCCCTGTACTCCTATTGTTCTTCTATTCAGTAAACCTCCTAACCCCGCTTGGTCCCCCAGATGCATTCTTTTTCAATCGCCCTTCTCTGATGGCGCCCTTACAGCGGTTGGCATTTCTTACCAAGTCAGCAAAACTGACCTGCTACTAGTATATAAGAAAATTTGAGATCACTGGCAGGGTATTCTTTGAGATCATTTCTATCTACTCGTCATCAGGTATCTTGTTTCTAACTTGAGCTGTCAGTGCTCTCCAACGTCCTAAGTAATAACTAAAGGTTTTGTTGGAGTTCTGCTTTAATCAGGCTAGATGTAACTTGCAAGGCTCAATGTCTATATTGTAGACATATTGCTCTTGGAATAGGTTGGTTAGACCTTTCCATGTCTTCATCATGGATGGTTCCAAGGATGTGAACCACCTCAGGGCCGGACTTGTTAGGCTCTTCTGAAAGACTTTTATTAGCAGTCTCTCGTCCCCCCGTATTGGCACATGTCCCCACAATAGGACTTGAGGTGTGCGATTGGGTTGCCTGTGCCATTATATTTGTCGAACGCTGATATTTTGAATTTTGAGGGTAGGGGGGCCTCAACAAATAGGCATAAATCCGTGAAGTCTGTAGTGTGAATTTCAACACCACCCATCTTTTGTAATTATTTTTAGATTTTATTCAACTGTTCTTTCAGCTATTCTGACTCCTTGTACATGGGGGTCATCTTTTTAATTATTAGCCTAGACTCACTTTGGGATGCCAGGGGTGGGGTAGTTACAGGTGGAGGATTGGCATTGGTCACTGCCCCGACATAGGTCCCACTATTTCAGATCTCGTCCTCCTCATACTGCTGGTTTGCATAGGGTGCAGCGAGGACAAGATTTTCATGTTGGTGTATGGAATGGATGGGATTGGACTAGATGTGGGTTGGGTGAGCCCCTTGAATTTAAGCAAAGTGTTGTGGGGTGATGGGGTGAGTGGTAGTTTGGTTTAGGGTGGGACCTGATCAGGCCATTGGGCATGGGGGAAGGTTTGAAGATGGTCTTGGGGTATGGGGCCATGAGAGAATTGGGTTTGGGGTATGGCATAGGTTTAACCCGGGTGTGAAGGTTGGGGGTGGGTGAAATGTTGGGGGTATTGTGGAAGGTATGAGTGTGGGGTTTGGGCCATGAAGCCCTGGGAGGTTTGGGCCATAAGGCCTTGGTCAGGTTGGGTTTGGGTAAAGGGCAAGGGATTTGGGGGGTCTTGGCCCATTAGGCTTTGATAGGGATGGCCCATTGGGCTTTGGAGGGTTTGGGCCATGGGCCCTTGATGTATGTGGGTTTAGCCCATTGGGTTTTGAAGGGTATTGGTCATGGGCCTTTGGAGGGTATGGGCCATGGGGCCATTGGTGGGATTGGGCCTTCGCTAGATGGGTTTGGGCCATGGGCCCTTGATGAGTTTGGGCCATGGGCCCTTAGTGGGTCTAGTCATTAGGTCTTGGTGGGTATGACCCATTAGTCCTTGGTGGGTCTGGGCCATGGGTCCTTGGTGGGTCTGGGCCATGGGCCCTTGGTGGGTCTGACCCATTGGGCCTTGACGGTCCTAGCCCATTAGGCCTTGATGGGTTTGGGCCATGGGCACTTGGTGGGTCTAGCCCATTGGGCCTTGGTGGGTTTGGGCAATGGGTCCTTGGGGCATGTGGAAAGTAGGGATTTGGGCCAATGGGCCTTGGGTCATATGGGAAATAGGGTTTTGGGCCAATGGGCCTTGGGACATGTGAGAAATGTGGGTTTGGGTGTTGTGGATGATGGGGGGTTGATGGGAGTCATGGGGGAGTGAGGCATGGAGATTGGCTAGGGTATGGGATGGGTTCATGGATATAGGGTGTGGAGGAGAGGATGCATTTTGAGAAGCCTTCCACATGGAGTAGGCTTGGAACATCTCCTCCATCATGGTCATGGAAGGAGGGTTGGATGGAGATGGTAGATTTAAGGGGTGAGATGTAGATGGGGTGGATATGGTTGGTAAATTGGGCATGGTCCCATGTAAAATCGGGCATGACCTAGGTAAAAAATGGGATATGCGGTGGATTGGAGGGATGAAGTACGGCATTGGTAAAGGGGGATGGGTTGGCAATGTTTAGGAATGAGGAAGGGTAAAGTGTGGGTGTTTGAGAAAAATCGGGCATGGCCCCGATAAAAATGGGCATGACCTGGGTAGATGGGTGAATTTGTGGGAGATTGGATAAGGTGGTGGTGACATAGGTGAATGAGGGTGGATCGAGCCTATATGGGGAAGATGGAAAATGGGGCATGGATGTGGATGGGGAAAATTGGGTTGGGTTTTGTATGGATGTGGATGGGAAATGTGTTGGATTTGGCATGGATATGGGAGGAAAAATGGGCATGATTTGGGAAAAAGATGGGGAATGGAGGGGTTGATTTTGGATATTTTGGGAAGTGGTGGTTGGGAAAATGAGGTACCAAAGGACCCGATAATTGTAAATGGTGAGTGGGTGAGGGGGATGGTGGTTGAAATTTCTCCCAAATGAGAATGGATTGGAGAATGTGGCGGGGATGAATTAGGATCGGCATAAGCCAGGTCCACTAGCACGATATCATTTGTTGGCAGGTTGGGTATGGGTGCCTTGGATAAGGCCCAAAAAATTTTCTCCTCCTTCCCCTACGGGATGATGGAGGGCAAGATGATGCCATTATGCTAGCACCACAAAGACTCTAGTTTTTAGATTTTTTGATTTTTAATTAATTTTTTTGGAAAGAATTTTTTATAAAAACAAAGGTTCTGAGGCCTTAGAATTCCCTTCTTGGGTGGCTTTCGTACCCTAATTTAGGACTCGTGGCGACGATTCTGAAACACTTCGGAAGAATCAAAGGAAGATCTTTGATCTATTGAAGGTACGAAAATCGAGGTGAACAGCCCGATCCCCCGAAATGAGTAAAAAAGAAGTTACCTTCTTTTAACCGACGAGGGCGTATTGGGTGTCAGAGATGGCGGAGCCCAAACAGAGGCACTAAGACACTAATAGGGGGACTTGGGATGTGGAAAAGGCCACAGAATCGAGCTGGATTGCTTAGAAGAATACTGGTGCAACTAATACATGCGCTAGAGAAAAAATTTCCTAAATAAGGCTGGCGCAGCTATTAGTTGCGCTAGTGTATTTTTGGGGATTTTTGCATTGGCACAACTAATACTTGGGTCAGGCAAAAGTAGGTTTCCGGAACTCTTGACAGTAGCTACTTTAGCCCGAATTGAGTTTCTTTTTAGCTTTTTTGTGGAAGTTGGGCTTCCGAGAACTGACTGATTTTTTTGTGAATTGTTATCTCCTCACCGAACCTAGGAGTTTGAGTCCGGTATAACTCGCTAGCGCGCTCCCTAACGAGTTTTAAGCTTGTAGGAATAGGTGACCTAGCCGATATACCTCCGGCACAAGCGCCTTCTCAGATACTAGGTGGGTTGAGACTTTTCTGGATCATCACCACTAGGGGTTGCCGCCATACTAAGACGGGTGGTTGTATGCGTGCCTAAACCCAACCCTTTAAAAATCTATCCCGTAAAAACAAATTGATTAAGTTCCCTATCTTAGTTCAATTTTAATTTTTTCAAAGCCCTTTTTTTATGGAAGTTTTCCTTAGTTCAAAAATCGGGGGTGATGATCTCATGCCACCACTACGGGCCGGCATCCACTGTTGGAATATATTTACACAAGTAGGCCCGCCAATCAGCTAAGACACTTTAAATGATAGGAATTTAAAAAAAAATAAAAGACAATACGCAAGTAGACCCGTCAATCGGTTAAGGCACTAAAATTGCGGAAACTAAAGAAAATTAAAAGACAATGTGCATGTAGGCCCGCCGATTGGCTAAGGCACGTAAATGACAGAAAATTAGGGGTGAGTAATAAAAATAAAAATAAAATAAAAATAATACAAAAAATAGCAAAAAGATTAGTAAAATAAAAAATAAATGGCCAAATTTCAAGGAGAAGCTCAACAAGCTATCCCCAACAGAGTCGCCATATATGCAACCCTATGATTTTTGATGATCTCATCGCAGCGATGCGCTCGCTAACAAAAAATATAGAGTCGCCACCCGGAGCTTTTGATGTCCCGGGATACCTATACCATTTTTCTGAGCACCGAAGTGTTAAAAATATGACTCTGAATCCGGTCCACACCAAAGGTTCTTGGGTAGAGGCTTTGGTTATCGATTGGGAAGGTGTTAGGCACTCAATCAACCCGCTTAACACGGTCTCTTCTAATGGCCAGAACAAAAATAAAATGAAATTAACACAAAGGTCTTCTTCTTGCCCAAAGGGCCCTAAAATCCTATTTGCGTCCCTCCGTCCCTACAGAAAAGTCGGCGGCGTAACGACACAAATATGATGATGGAAGAAGAACTAAAAGAGATAGGAGAAGAAAGGGGAAAACTGGAGCCCTCGATCCCTTGTTGCACCATTTAGAGCTTTGTGTAGGCTTGCTTTGATAAGCTCTTAATGGCTTGTGTGATGGAAAATAGGGTTCTAAATCCTAGGGCTTGATTGCCAGGAGGTATAGAAGGAACAAAGGGGTAGCACATACCTAAACTAAGGTTTTTAGATGAAAGATAAGGCTTGGAAGAGAGTTAGGAAATATGAAATTTGTGTGAAAAAAATAACACCAAAGGGAGAAAGATCTTCTCACTCTAAGCTCTTTCTCTCTTAAGCAATTTTTCCAACCTTTCATCCAAGGGGAGGGTGACTCTATTTATAGGAAAAGGGTAGGTTAGGAGGTTACTTAGATGCTAATTAGGGTTAGCAATTAGGTAATCTCTAATCTAAGGTTTCCTAGGATTTTGAGAGCTTGGAAATGAGTGGGAATGGTTTTAATGGTAGATGATAGGTTAGTATTTCAAATCACTTAAGGGTTGCAAATGGGCATTAAAAGGGTGCAATAGAACTAGCATAACACCCCCCAAAGATCAAGATGGTCCACAAGTCAAACCCCAATCTCAATTTTTCGAGCAAAAAACCACAGGTACTGTTCATATGCCTGGCACAACTATTGATTGTGCCAAGCATATGCACAGTAAAATAGTACATGCGTAGTACATTTGAGAAGTTGAATGCCCGCGGGGGGACCCACCTGTAACTGGCGCAACTATTAGTTGCGCTAAGCCAAAATCTCGCAAAAACTGTTCGATTTTCAAATGGTCATAACTTTTGCTATATAACTCCGATTGAGGCGATTATTGGCTCGTTGGAAAGTTGGGGAAGTCCTCTTTTCAATGGTATATGACTTGATAGTATTAGAAAACCTCAGCTAGTCTTGGTGTACCACTCTTCATCCATTACTCGGGAAAGCTAGGTTTAGGTCCGCAATGGGCTTCTAAGGGGTGGGATTGGTTTCTAAGGGCTCGGGAAGGTTCCTAAGGGATTTAGAATGATTCGTAAGGGTTTGAAAGGGGTCCTAAGGGTTCCATACATGCTATCAAAAGCTCGGAGGTACGCCTCTCTCGAAATGTGTCTCGATTGGGCGTTGGGCCAAATTTGGGTGTCTGCAGTTAGTATTAGGATCCAACTCCAAGCTAATAAACCAACTAAAATATGACTTTAATCAAATTATCTTAGGTTTGTAGAAGTTGTCAGAATGATATTTTCACTGATACGGCCCAATGCATGTTCTGTTTATAACACTCTCATTATTCTAATTGAATAGGGTTTGTAGCAGCTCGTGAATTCGCAGGGCTTCCTAGGCAACATAGTTCTATGTTTGATATATCCATATTAATAGAAGTTACAAAACCACCCAAACGAATCTTAAAAAAATAAAAAATAAAAAACCTAAAAATTACATTAAAAGGATGTGAATCAGTCAGATAGTTAAAATCGATAGAAGACACATCACATTGGAATCACAAAATAAACCCATTTGAATATTATAGTGTAGAACTGTATTTTCCTGAAGTAGCATAAAGTAAGTCCCTCTGGATGCCTAAAAATGCTCCCATATTTTTGGCAAGCCTCACCAATTGTTGGAGTGTATACAACTGGAAGGGACTCCTCAAAATGATCAATGAGAATCCTGTAAAATAACCTCCCATTCATCTCCTGTAAACACAACTGAAAAAGAACTACTAAACTAAAAAACTCATCAATAACTCAAAACCTCTAACAAACTCAAAAAAAAAACAAATAAACAAAAACTCACAAATCTCATACCTGGAGATCCATAATGGCCATATACCTCTGCAAAGGAACTTGATATTGGCAGAGATTGTGCATGATTAGCCTTGACTGAGTCAAATCAGATACGACTCGGCTAAGTTGTAATTTTCTTTCCATTTTCATACGAGTCAGTCGAGTCATATGAAAAGATACATAATTTGGTTCAAACAAAGGAAATTAGCATACTTGAACCTCTTGAGTCACACAGGTTGGAGGTAGAAGGTCGCACAAGTAATGAGCATCTCGCTCTTTCTCGGTGAAGGCGAGCCCTTTGTTGTGATGTGGGTCCCTCAATAAAGAATACTTGCTATTGAAAAAAGAAAGGAATTAAATGAGTTAAGAGTAGTAGAAATAAAAAGATGAAAAATTAGAAAAAGAACAAAGAAAAAAAGAGTGAAACCATCTTAGTAAATAAAACATGGCCTCCCGTTCAATGACATATATAAAATTTTCAATGATTGGAATAGAATAAGGGAGGGTCAAGATCACAGTCTCAAGAAAAATTTTTGAATTTCAAATTTTCAGTTTCAGCCAAGATAATTATGACGTAATCTGAAACCTAAAAAAGGGATACCTTTATTTGCAAGCCACGATTCTTTTTTCTAAATTTGGGCTTGCCCGTGCTAAACTGTGGACTCCTTTGAAGTAGATGATGGAGATTGTTTTTCGTCCCAATCTTCCACACAATAGATCATGCGATTATGGGCCTACCATAACGGTCAGATGTTGATTCCACATGGCACATATCCAAAAAGTAAACGTGATCACGGCGTACCATCAAAAGAAGTTCTTAGGTTACTTTTTGGATTGTGTGCCATCTGGAATGAAAATCTAATGGTAGGCCGATGACCTCAAAAACAATTTTGTGTATGACTGGGACAAAAATGATCCCCATCGTCTAATTTAAACCAGTCAACAGTTTGGCACATCCAAACCCGAGTTGAGAAAAAATGAACTTTTGAAAATTGCAAATAAAGGTACCCCTGCCCCAAAAAAGGTTGATAATGGAATAGAGAAAAATCACGGTTTCTTCTTCATGATCCAAGTAACATGGAATTCAGCTCATGCTTCCCTGACTACTAGTGTTCAAATAGAAAATGTCCTTCAATCTAATTGGAAAGCCATGGTAAATAAGTAAATTATTGAACAACAATAATCAAGGAACAAGTCCATTTTTTAATAAACTTCAAAACAAGATTTGAGCAATTGAAAAGATTCAAAAAAACAAGATGTGAAGCCACAGAAATTGAAACATGTACATTTTCCACTCATGGGACAGGCATTATATATAGATGATTCTAGATGATCAAAAGTATAAATTCAATATATTGTTTTATACAAATTCTATGAACGTCATCTAGTACAAAGTGTATATATGAAAAAAAAATTGAGCCGATAAGCACAACCGCACAGATAATCTCTTTTGGCGATATTCCATCTAACCCTCAAAACTAAGTTAATCCCTTTAAATTTTTTTCATAGAATTCAAGGATCCAAATGGAACTTACGAATATATTGTGTTGGTACATTGTAGCAACTACTTTAAGAAGTGGCTACTTGGAGAGAATTTGGCCATTTGTTGGCTCTGAATTGTAATCGCTACTGATAGTGCAGCTACAACTCAACCCCAAAGTAAAAGGAACAAGCATTTCAAAAGTATCCACCGTGCTGGTGGGTGGGGTAGAGGGGAGTTGCTTAGGGAGAAAAAGGAGAAAGTTTGTAAAACCTGCAGGAGCATTGAGCGATTTTAATCAATTGGGAAAGTATTAAGAAATAAAAGTGGAGAGTACAGAAGAACAAGTAGGTTCCCTTTAATTCATTGTTCCCGTAATGTTCTATAAGTCACTCAAAATTGGTGTGCATGACTAATCAGCAAGTTCTACTTCAAAAACTTTGATATGTAAACAAACATCAGGGACCAAAACATAAAGCCACAGATGACTAGAAAATACTATATTAAATGCAAACCAGCGTTTGGAAAATGGAAATATACTGCAAACGAGCAACCAGTTAAACTATCAACTGATAGAAAGTGTGATAGAAGAATACCACATACCACTACAATAATTATAACAAGTTCATCCCAATGTGTCTCACTTGCAAGTTGAACAGCAATGTTGTCACTTCCAGTCGCATCCTTGGCATGAGAAAAATAAAGTAAAATCAGAATTGGTCACTGGTAGGATGGGATGATGATTGAAATTATTCACAAATTGTCATCAGGAAGCAAACAAGTAGAACATCAAAATTCAACCTTACATTTCCCATTGTCCACTTGACAAATCCACCATAAAGACTGCGATAAGCACTGCCTGATCTTTGCCTGTGACAAATTTAAAAAAAGATTATAATAATTATTCCTTTCTCAATGTGAATTTGTATATCATGAAAAGGGAAACAGTACTGTGTTGAACTTTCTAAGCAATGGAAAGTAAGAAAACACCACCCATGATAATTGTTTGAGAATTTTTATTTCGACAAAGCACATCATGTGTGTGGACCCACACAAGCATATAAATAAACTTGAGCAAGAATATGCAGATGTATATACGCATGCACATGCGATCTGTCATCTGTAACATAGGGCAAACCTTGCGATAGAGGAAAGTTCTCCACTTTCTTCTTTCACGTTCATTAGTTTTGCAAGGACAAAAACTGCAAATAAACAATGTAATAACTAGTTAGAGTTACATAAAATAATTACTTTATTTGTTTCTCTGAAAATTTGTCACTAAATGGCCCCATAAATAACAATAAAAATTGCTCCATCCTCTAGTTTTAGAATCTTAAATCAGTCCATTTATCATATGTGAAAGCATGTTTAGGTTTACTTGTGAAGCCCAGTACCCTGTAATTACTCAGCAATCAAGTCACATGTGAGGACTGGTAAAATTTACGTTTTTGTACTTTTTTTTTGTATTTCTCATCAAGTTCAAGACCCATGCAAAGGTACATCTAAACTTTGTAGAATCTTGACCTTAGTGAATGCTGTTAGTTATACCTTCAAATTTGTGTAGTCTATTCTATGGCCTAAATATTAGGTCTAATTGAAGGAAAATTTACATAGAGTAATGATCAATGAGGAACCATACAAATATGGAATGTGACTCCCTGTGCCATAAGCTTTACGATTTTGCACCTAGGATACAGAAGCTTATTTGCTTTTGTTTTGCCTTTGGTGTGATTGTGTGAGTAACCTGACTAAGTAGTATGAGAGGATCTGATCGCTCTTTGGAATTTAGTGTGATTTTGTTTTGCCTTTGGTGTGATTTTGTTTGATTTGCACCTATCTCGTAAAACTTTAGAACATAACCAAGAGAAATAAAGAACAGAACACACTGAACTGGTGACAAGATGAGTTTGATACAATATGTGCAATACGGTAAAGAGTACGGCCACCAAACTGCAACAGAAAGTGCACTAGATGTTGTGAACACTAGACTGAAATGTGAAATCTCATATTTGAAGTAATCCAGATCATATAACTGTACAACATATTCTAACCTGAGATATGGTCCTGGCTATAATGCCATTTGTTAAGGACCTAACCTGAGACGTAGTAGGGGGGAAAATGACTTTTGTACTCATCATCGTCACAACCTTATCCTATCTATTTTGAGAATAGGACTTTCTTTACTCATCATCCATGACCTTAGTTCATCTACTTGGGGAATATGGCTTTTGGTACTAAGTCTAGTGTATCCTTAGTCTAAACCCAAAATTTATACACACTATATAGTATAGAATTTTTTCCAAATTCAATCACAAAAAGAATATAATAAATAGAGAAAAGTTGTATGGGTTTACTAACCAGTAAGGCTTCACTTTCCAACACTAGAAATCATAATCACCCATGGTCTTGTAGAAGATTTAATCACAACCAGAACTACGGGCATGGTTGCAGTAATTGCATCCTCAACCATGCTATCGTTCAAATTCTTATGATCATTGCCAGAGGATGAATCAAACAATCGGCTGGTTGGTAAAGCAGCTGCGGCTGAGGGTATTCCAAAAGAAGATCTAGTTATTGGAGAAGGTGTAGAACCAAACCTAGAACCAAGGATAGATGATTTGGCTGGCCGAAAATTTGAACCAAATGAATTAGAAAAAATACTACTACAAGATGCAAAAGAACCTAAACCAAATAGTTTGGCTCCTTGAATTGGTGGCACAAATGGAGAACTACAGGAGCTGAAAGAGGAACTCAATCCCAAAGAAGAAGGCGAAGTAGAGAATGAACTAAATTGACTCTGAGTATTCGGTGCAATTGACATAATCCTGCTTCCGGCGGGAGATGCTATAGTGCCCAACAACGATCCAGCTGAAGTATTTGTAGTAGTAGACTGAGGCAAAGAGACAGACCCAAAATTGGTACTGCCCATGCTTGTAACTGAAAATAAAGTGGAAGGAGGCAATGAGCCGGTTATCGTGAATGGTGAACGTTTACTTTTCTCTGGTCCAAAATATTCTAATTTAGAAGTAGTTGTAAGTGGGAGAACTAAATTGGAAGCAGCAACTGCTGCAGAGGTTTTGGATCCAAATTGAGATATTGCTAGAAGAAATGTAGGTGGTGTTGCAGATATAGATGGACTATTTTCGCCATTTGTGTTGCCAACAGTGCTGCTAGAGGAAATAAGGTGTGTTGAAGTACAAAAAAGTGGTTTGGAATTTACAAAATCGTTGGCTAGATTTGAATTGGCATAAGAAACATATGGAAAGTTGTTTAGGGTAGTTGATGGCACTCCAGGCACGAAGAAAGAATTTTCTAATGATCTAAATATACTATAGCCGCCTGAGTTTGATTGCCTGTATCTGAATCTATCATTTCTAGTGGAGTAGTAGATCATAGGCATGGTGGAAATGCTACAGGTCCAACCAGAAAACTATGAATATCAAAGAATTAAAACAATCTTCACCTGTCTTAAAGATAATGGAACAAACCAAAATAAATTGACAATAGTGTACTACTTTTTGGCCTTCCTCGTTTACTCTAATAGGGAAGATTAAGGCATTTAATGATGGAAACAAGAACATGAAGGATAATCCCCAACTAACTTTGAGAGCACATGCATTAATGTCCTAAAAGCGTTAGGATACTGAAGCAATTAAAGAAATATGCAAAGGTAATTGTTTTTTATGCATTCAACCCTTTTTGCTGCTTAATTAACATTAGATGAAAAAAGCCTCATAATCAATTCAAGTAGAAACTCGCTTCTCATCTATGTATATAAAGCTAACAAAAAGGCCAAAAGCGAAGGATGCATAAAAAATGGATGAAAACTTGTCATCACCAAGTGGGAGTAATGTCATTACGAAAATCAATTGGTATGACGTTGATGGGTCATAATTCTATACATGTGGCACATTTCATCAATTATGTACATGATGAACAAATCACCATGATGCCATCATTTAGACTGGATCCAACCCAAAAAAAATAATTATGAAAAAAGCCGGTCTACTGTTGAAAACCAGAAAATACCCTTCTCCACCCTTTAACCTAGGCCTTGATAGACCCTTGAGAGAACTAAATAAGTGTTTTAAGTGCTTGTGTTACAGCTAACAAGAAAGACAGGCTTAACCATGAAAGCGGCTTAAAAGTGCCAAAAAGATGATAGTCCATGTCGATCCAAAGGAACAAAGAGAATGGACAACCTCACTAGCTGTTAAAAGGCCTGAACTGAAGAGGCAAAGACCTGGTCTCAACCCAGAAAAGAAATGTGGAGCAATTCGAACAGAAAAATGCACTACAGAGTGCTTTTCGAAAGGAAACTGAACTTTTCAAAAAAGAACCTGAACTCTACGAAAAGAACTAAAAGCTCCAGGCTTAGTTTTCGAAGAGCACCTGAACTCTTCGAAAGGATGATTGACCTTTTCGAAAAGAAGAGAACTCCTTTCGAACAGAACCTGAACGTTGCGAAAAGAGCTTCAAGAGTCACAGTACCTTGCGAAAAGTCCCCTAATTTATGCGAAATGCTATTCTGGAGATTCCCAGCTTTTGCAAGGGTAATTCAGTAATCTTTTTCACGCGTCCCAATGCATTTAAAAACCTAGGGGCATTCCAGAAGATTCTAAGCATGTAGCGAAGGCATATTCCACCCCATGTGAGCACCAAGAGATGAAATAACTTGGCGGGAACTTCTAGAAGCTCTAACAGATTTTCAAAATGCATAACAGAATTGATGCTTATGTCGATTGGTGAACCGGATCGAGCAATTACGATTGGCGTCAGTCTGAATCCTTGTGCTCGACTACCATTGGTTGATCAGATCCGAGCACTTCGATTGGTCGATATCGAGCTAGCTAGACCTAGGGAAAACTATAAATAGATGAACCATTTGCCCAATTTGGGCATCCAGATTTTGAGTTTCATTCCTATTCCCCCATTTCTAAATCAGATAGTTTGTCTGAAATCCCTGTAATAGCCTCACTTTTACTTGCAATTGAGAGCTGTGAGATACTTTTGTAATTCAAAAGAGAGTTGTATTCAAGACTACAAATCCGAGAGCTGTTTAAGCTGTGCTCTGTAATTATAATGGTGAATTTGAAAAGGTTGCTATAAACCGTACATTCTCAATTGGACTCATGTTAAGGGTTTCCTCTGATCTCCTTATTGCATTAGACTCCTTTAGATTTACTGGTTTTCATGCAATTTCCCTTGATTCATTAATCCTGTGGGAATTAGTGTTTGTAACCTAATCTCTCACAGCATTTGTAGTGATGTTTCTTGTTCTAAATTAAGGGTTTAGATTAAAGACTATTGGATGGTCTGTGGCTATTAAAGTGGACAGACCATAACCATAAGCCTAAATCTAATCCTTGAGTTAGATTTATTTCTCTTACATCTGTGCTTGTAGCCAGATGAAGATTGGATCACTTCTCATTTGATCTGCAGTCATTCTCATTGTGTTTCAAGGACCAAATCAAAGTTAGATATTATTTCTCCATTTTTATAAGTTTACCTCAAAATTCCCCCAACTCAGATCTGGATCATTTAGTTTAACTTTTACTTTTATCATTTAGTTAATGTGACAAATTCAACCTCCCATCTTATGTGCTTTATAGATAGGATAAGAGGCCAGATCTGGTAGCTCAGATCTGGAGGTTTATCTTACATTTTAAATAAATTCTCTGTGGACGATCTTTTACTCCTTTACATTTAAAACTTGCTACAATTGACCCTGATCTTGCAGGCTAATTCACCTCTCTCTGTGCTGATATTTCTTTACCCTTTTTTATATTCCAGAATCAGTATAACTTAGCAATTGCAAATTTGTTTTCAAAACACAAATAAATCATGCACACTTAGAGGCAACAACAAGTTTTTGGCGCCGTTGCCAGGGAATTTGTTTTAAAATAGGTAGACCTAAGTTTTCATTTTTATTTTTTATATCAGTACTAAACTATTCTTTTGTTTATATCTGTGCAGTTATTCATATCCATTTTTTTAAAGGAGGGAAACTACTTAAAAAGGAATTCTGAAGGTTTGCTGTGAATAATCTGATTTTTTTTTTTTTGTTCTGTGTTGTATGTTTGGTAGGAGGACTCTCAGCCCTGAGATTGTCCCTCTAAATTTAGAAGTTGAAAGGCTATTATGAACCAGACAAACAACACAGAATTCTGCTACTATGGGTGAAGAACCTCGACTTTTGAGGGATTACTTTGCACCTGTTGCTTATAATTCTCCCTTTTGCATTCAATTTCCTACTGTTGAAGGAAATTATGAGATCAAATCATCGACTATCCAAATGCTTCCTTCCTTCCATGGGTTGAGTAAGGAAGATCCATACAAACATGTGAATGAATTCTTGGCTCTTTGCACCACATTCAAGATAGCTAGACTTGGTCCAGAGGCAACCAAGCTTAGGCTCTTTCCTTTTTCATTAAAGGACAAAGCTAGAGCATGGTTGTCTATGTTAGCACCAAATAATATCACTTCTTGGAATGATTTGCAGTGTCAATTTTTAGCCAAATACTTCCCAATGTCTAAAACAAGCCAATTGAGACAAAGTATCATTTCCTTTTCACAAAACTCAACTGAAACTTTCCATGAAGCATGGGAAAGATTTAAGGAACTTTTAAGGCAATGTCCTCATTATCAAATTCCCAGATGGCAGCTGGTTCAAAGCTTCTATCAAGGAATTGATCAAAAAGGCAAAAATATGGTGGATGCCTCCTGTGGAGGCACTTACTTGCAAAAAATAGTTGAGGAGGTTTGGGACTTATTTGAAGTAATTGGTGAAAACTCAACTCAACAGGAATCTCTGTCAAGAGATATTGAAAATCCTGCTAGGGTTGAACAATCAGCAAACCACCAAAGGAAAGATTTATGAGGTGAATGAGTTGGAAAGAAAGATGGACAATTTAACCACAAAGTTTGATAGATTGATGGACTCACTTAAAAACCCAATGGTTGCAAGAGTAGAGGAGGCATGTCTGATATGCCAGTCCCCTACTCATTCAATTGACCAATGTCCTGCTGCACCACAGTTCCCAGATCTAGTGGTGGAACATGCTCATGCTGCCCAATCATTTAGACAGATGCAGTCAAATGAATATCCATGGAGAGGGCACCCAAATTTAAGGTGGAGTCAGGGGAATTATCAATCACAACAGCAGCAGCAACCAAAGAACCAAATGCCTTTCAACCTTATAAATTTTTATGCCAAGCCAAATTTTCAGCAGCCCATTCCACAACAACCTGTGCAGCAATCTGCTCCAGTTCAAATCCCTTCCAGATCCCCTTCTTTTGAAGATCAAGTCCTAAATTCACTCCAGAATTTAGGATCTTTAACTCAGACTGTGAACTTTCACAATCAGAGCATAAAGAAGATTGAAGAAACATTGGGTCAGCTTTCAAATACTTTGGCCAAAAGAGAGGAAGGAAAGTTACCCAGCCAACCTTTGAACAATCCCAAAGGATAGTTCATGGTTGGAGAAGCTTCTATTTCACATGAAGAAGTAAAAACTATCACAACTTTGAGAAGTGGAAGAATTATAAATAACAAAGTGGGTACTGAAGAAGAAAAAAATGAGGAAAATGATAAAGATATGCAGCAAGAGCAGCATAATGTTAACAGTGGGGGTGCTGATGTACCTCAGAAAAATCAAACAAATAAAAAACAAAAAAATCAAAAAGATTCTGATAATGCTTCTAAAGTTGTAGATGAAGGACTAGTTCCTCATTTACCATTTCCTCATGCAATGAAATCTGTATCCCCTTTTGATAAAGGGAACACAAAAATAGATGAAATGATGGAGACTTTCAAGCAAGTCAAGATAAATCTACCTTTGCTTGAGGCAATCAAACAAATTCGCAAAATTTTTGAAAGATGTTTGCACTCACAAAAGACAGTCTAGGATACAGTTATCCAAGAAGGTTTTTGCTGTGGAAAGAGTTAATCAGGTGTTGTCTATTGCCACACCTCCTAAACTTCAAGATCCTGGAATCCCCACAATCCCTTGCATTATTGGGGAACATACCATTGAAAAGGCTTTATTAGATTTGGGTGCTAGTGTCAACCTACTTCCATATTCTGTATATGAGAAACTAGGTTTGGGAGAATTAAAACCCACTCATGTGGTGTTACAACTAGCAGACAAATCTGAAAGAAAGCTAGTTGGGATGATTGAAGATGCATTGGTGGGAGTAGATAAATTTTTCTATCCTGCTGATTTTCTAGTTTTGGACATGGAACCTACCAAAAGCAAAACTTTCATCCCTGTCATTTTGGGAAGACCATTCCTGGCTACAGTAAATGCTTGCATTCAATGCAGGTCTGGTATTATGGAAGTCTCTTTTGGAAACATGAAGGTAAAATTAAATGGGCCTCAATTCAATTCCTCGAGGAATGTTTTCATGTTGATCTATTGGATGAACGGTAGAAGGGACTTTACAGATTTACGCAAATGTGAAGATTTCACCACAGATTCCAAAGATGCTTGGGGAAATTCCGAGGAAGAAACAGTTTGTACCTCAAAGTCTGAGGAAGTAAATGTTGTGCATGGAACTCATAATCAATCAGCAAGTTTCTCTTCTTGGAAACCTGCTACTCTTCCCCTTCCACAAGCCTAAGGTAATTTTGTTACCTTCTTTTCTCAAAACGATGAATTGAAACAGTTGCCAGAAAATTTGAAATATGTATTTTTAGGAGATCATAAATCATTGCCTGCGATTATTTCTTCCTCCCTCACAAAGGAGCTGGAGGAAGAGCTATTGATTGTTTTGAAACAACATAGAAGGGCAATTGGCTGGACTATTGCTTATTTGGGAGGAATCAGTCCAGCTGTTTGCATGCATAAAATCCATTTGGAAGAAGATGCAAAGCCTTCTAGGAAAATGTAAAGGAGGCTGAACCCTCATATGCAAGAAGTGGTCATGAAAGAAGTTGTTAAGTTGTTGGATGCAGGGGTCATTTACCCCATTTCAGATTCAGCTTGGGTGGCACCTACACAAGTGGTACCTAAGAAATCTGGGATCACTGTTGTAACCTCAGATTCTGGTGAGCTTATGTCAACCAGACAAACAACTGGGTGGAGGGTCTGTATTGATTACAGAAAATTAAATTCAATGACCAGAAAAGACCATTTCCCTCTCCCATTCATTGATCAGATTTTAGATAAGCTAGCAGGAAAAGCTTATTACTGTTTTCTTGATGGTTACTCTGGTTACAACCAGATTCCTGTGTCCCCACAAGATCAGGAAAAGACCACATTCACTTGCCCTTTCGGCACTTTTGCCTATAGGAGAATGCCTTTTGGTCTTTGTAATGCTCCTGCTACCTTTCAAAGATGCATGTACTCCATTTCTCTGATATGATTGACCAATTTATGGAGATTTTTATGGATGATTTTTCAATCTACGGAGACAGTTTTTCCCAGTGTTTACATCATCTCAAATTGGTGTTACAGAGATGTGAAGAAACCAATCTAGTTTTGAGCTAGGAGAAGAGTCATTTTATGGTCACCCAAGGCATTGCCCTTGGCCATGTTGTTTCCCACAAGGGCATTGAGGTGGACATAGCAAAAATTGATTTAATTGCACATTTACCACCTCCCAAAACTGTTAAACAGATCAAAAGTTTTCTGGGACATGTTGGATATTACAGAAGGTTCATTAAGGACTTCAGTAAAATAACCAAGCCTCTTTGTCATTTATTGGGCCAAGATGTCCCTTTTGTTTTCAATAATGAATGCATGAAAGCATTTGAATTCTTAAAAAACTGTTTGATTTCAGCTCCAATATTGCAGTCTCCAGATTATTCACTACCTTTTGAACTGATGTGTGATGCATCAGATTATGCTTTGGGAGTTGTCCTTGGACAGAGAAAGGATAAGCTGCCTCATGTCATAGCTTATGCCAGTAGATCAATGATTGATGCACAACTCAATTACACAACAACTGAGAAGGAGCTGCTGGCAATTGTTTTTGCTTTAGAGAAATTCAGGTCATATGTCTTGGGTTCACAAATAGTGGTGTTCACTGACCACTCTACCTTGAAATACATTCTGTCTAAGAAGGACACCAAACCAAGATTAATCAGGTGGATCCTCCTATTACAGGAATTTGATTTACAGATCAAAGATAAAAAGGGTGTGGAGAATGAGGTGGCTGATCACCTGTCTTTAACTGTTGAGATTGATAGGCTGCCTATCAATGAATCTTTCCCTGATGAGCAACTTTTTGCTATTAGTATACACACCCCTTGGTTTACAAACATAGTTAACTTTTTGGCTACTGGAAAAATTCCTCAACATTAGAATAAAATGGATAAAGATCTTTTCTTCTCCAAGGTTAAACATTTCATCTGGGAAGATCCTTATCTGTTTAAGAGTTGTGCTGACCAAATAATAAGAAGATGTGTCCCTGACCAAGAATTTCATAGAATACTATGTGTCATGAACAGGCTTGTGAAGCTCATTTTAGTGGAAACAAAACTGCTGCAAAGGTTTTGCAGTGTAGATTTTATTGGCCTACACTTTTCAAAGATGCTCAAGAAGACTGGAAGTCTTGCTGTAAATTGGGCAAAGATTTCAAGAGAAACTCAATGCCTTTACAGCCTATTTTGGTAGTTGAATTGTTTGATGTTTGGGGGATATACTTCATGGGTTCCTTTCCTCCTTCCAATGGGTGTAATTTCATTTTAGTAGCTGTAGATTATGTATCCAAATGGGTTGAAGCCACAGCCACTAAAACCAATGATCACAAAGTGGTTCTTAAATTTTTAAAGGATCACATTTTTTCCAGGTTTGGTTTTCCTAGAGCTATTATCAGTGATGGGGGAAGCCATTTTTGTAATAAACATTTTGAAATTTTATTGAAAAAATACTCTGTGACTCATAGAGTAGCTACTCCATATCATCCACAAACCAGTGGACAAGTGGAGATTTCCAATAGAGAAATCAAACATATACTGGAAGAGACTGTGAAGAAGGACAGAAAGGATTGGTCCTTTAAGCTGAATGATGCATTATGGGCATATAGGACAGCCTATAAAACCCCAATTGGCATGTCCCCATTCAGGTTGGTCTATGGCAAAGCATGCCATTTACCAGTGGAGTTAGAATATAAAGCCTTTTGGGCCATTAAAACATTGAACATGGATCTGATTACTGCTGGTAATCAAAGGAAATTGTAACTTGCTGAGTTGGAGGAGCTGAGAATGGATGCATACACAAATTCAAGATCTTACAAAGAGAAAGTCAAAGCCTTCCATGATAAAAATTTGTTGAGAAAAGAGTTCACAGCTGGCTCTAAGGTATGGTTATTTAACTCAAAACTTAAGTTTTTTCCTGGAAAGCTGAGATCCAGATGGGAAGGACCATATACTGTCATTCATGCAGCTCCTTCTCGAGCTGTTGACATTTTAGATCCAAGTAATGGAAGAATCTTGGAAGTAAATGTTCAGAGGCTCAAACCATGCATTGAAAATACCTAGGAGCCTGTGCTGCCCATCTATCATCAAGAGCCTCCCCAAATCTGATGGTATACAACTGTACAATATGTTTTTATTCCATAGTTTTTGCTTAGTTTTCTTTTTCTCTATTTTTATTCATGTTTGTTCTCTTTTCGCAAGGTCTAAATATGTGAAAAGTTAAGTCGCAAAGTAAAAATTGTCTTTTCGCAAAGTTCAATTTACTTTTCGAAAAGAATCTGGATTTGTAACGAACTGCTCGAAAGCAAGGATTTGCTTTTCGAAAAGTTGTTTCTGAAGCCATTTTCTTTTCGAAAAGTTGTTTCTGAAGCTATTAGCTTTTGAATAAATGCGATGCCATTCTTAGTTGTAAAAAGGTCTGTTTTGGAACTTTTCGAAAACTTAAAAAAAGGACTTTGCGAAATTAACTTTGAGCATATTTAAACCCTTTCGAAGGGTTTCATATTCGAAAGCTTTCTGAGAACGTCCTGTTCCACAGAAACCCTATTTCTTTCTTTCCTTGCGTGATTTTAGAATTCAGCCACACTTTTCTTCACCTTTGTTCGATCATTTGAGCTTTCAGAGAAGGATTTTAGCTTCTGGTCTGGTGGATCTCAGCAAGCAAGCAATACGTTCAACCCAAACCCTAGATTTCGGTATTTTTCTGTGCATTTCCTCTATTTATCATTTGCAAAGTTTGATTGTGTGCCAGCATTTGTTGTGGCCATTTTTATACACAACTTTAGAATGGGGAAAGCGGAAAAATCACTGGCTGCCATGTTCCCAAAATCTTCTGCTAAGAAAATTAGCAAACCTACCCCAAAAGGAAAAACCAAAACTTCAGCCAAAAGAAAACTATCAATGGATAGAGCGGATAGGATTGAGAAAGGGAAGAAAGTTAGACATGAGGAACCCATCCCTGCAGCTGCTAGTCCTGAGCCTGAGCTTCCTCCTCTGCCTATGCATTTGGTACTGCCAAATCCATTCATTGAAGCTCAAAAGCTGATTCCTGACCTTATTGTGGACGAAACTTTTTTCGTTAACAAATCGGACTGTCAGCTATCTTTAAGATACATGAGGGATGCCTCACTAAGCAATATCCTTACCCCTCTGCCAGAGAAAATTTATCCGCGAATGGTGAAATTATGGTACCAAAACCTGGTAAAAGTAACAGAAAAAGATGCTGATGTCCCTACTCTTGTTATCTTTATTGATGATTGTGATCTAACTGTCACATATGAAGACATTGGGAATGCTTTGGGGATACCTTTTCAATTTGATCCTTCTGGTCCATTGGCTGCACCAGAAGCAGCCTCCTTCAGAGAAATGGCTGCACATTTAACCCAAGGGATCATTGGCACTGGACAGTCCATAATGAGGAGAGACCTAGCACCTCAATTTTTATTAATGGATTCAATTTTGAGGGGAAGTTTTTATGTCACCGGGCACAGCCAAGAAAGGAGGACACCAATTTTAGAGGCTCTCTTTCATTTTTCTAAGGGGAAGTTTTTCAATGCCCCTATATTAATTTTTGAAGCCATGACTGATATTAGTGCCAAGTTGAAAAAGGAGTAGAAATTAGCTGGAATCCCATTTGGTAGATTGATCACAGCCCTACTAAGAGCTAAGTTTGACATTGACGATCAGGAGCCATTTGAAGTCATAGCCCCTCATACTTTTGGGAAAAAGGCTTGGACTACAAGCCAAGCAATCCGAAAAGAGAGAGAGGAAGGTGAGCTGCACTGCAATTGCTAATGAACTCTGCAGATCTGCACTGTAATGAACTCCTGAACTCCCTTAGAACAGGCTTTGCCAGACCCTGAGGTGACCAGCTCTTTAGCTGCACCCATTCTTGAAGAAGTTGTCCTTCCCATGGTAACCAGCTCTTCAGCTGCACCAATTCTTGAAGAAGCTGGCCTTTTACCCTCCTCACCTAGTCCAGCTCCTGCCACTTCACCTATCCCAGCTCTCCCATCTCCCATACCCACCATTATCCCAATTGCAGATTCCCCCTCTACACCAACCACTCCAACCATACTCACACCACCAATTTCTCCCACCAATGCCCAAGATTTGGCCACAGATTTTATTGCACAATCTCCTTGCACTCCTCTGCTCCAAAGCCTCTCAAGTTCACCTGCTCCTTCAGCCCACACACCTGAAGTATCCCATACCCCTGAACCTGAGCCTTTCACTACAGAGGCTTATTCCTCATTAATGGGGTCTATTTTTGAAAATGTTGGGCTTGAACCTGTCCCTATACCTGACCCTCCTCATTTCACTCACTTGCCTACTTCTCCCTTTACAGCCATTTCACCCATTGCACCTCCACCATCCACTTCAGTTTTACCAGTCCCTGCTATGCATACCTCCCCCACACCTGAATCTATTAGCCAAATACTTACCTTCCTCCAATCCATCCAAGACCAACTACAGATCAACACAGAAAACCCCCAGGACCAATGACCTTCTCCAAACCTTAGCCTCCACATCCCACACAACTACCATTACCACGTACTGCTGGCCGATGACCATGCTACCCAAACCGAACTGAGGTAGTATTGGTTGATCTGCCCACCCTCACCACTACTGCCCATGCTACCCAAACTGAACCTGAAGTACCTCTGGTTGAGTCCCCTTCACCACTCCTCACTTTCTCTGATCAAGCCAATCAGACCGACCTTGAAGTCATCCTTCTGGACACTTCTTCTCCCACTCCCACAGCAGGGATACCTTTGGTCCCCTACCATTCCATTCCCCTTCCCAGATTTGCCACCCTCAGAAGGGCCATGGAAGAAAATCCATATATCTGTAGAGATGTCCTCAAGGGGTTAGCTGATTTGCAAGCTTATATTAGAGCCCCTTATGAAAACCAGATTCGGAAATTGGAGTTATTCATGAAATTTGAGAGAGAGAAAATGAAGGACCTGCTGGGTCAAACTTTTCAGATGGTTAAGAGTGAGCAGCACAAGGTGACCATATTGCAAGCACAGCTTGACCAGGAAAAACTGAGGACTACTAGACTTGCAAAGTACATTGGCCTCACCAAAAAGAATACACTGAGCTGCAAAACACAATCCAGGAGAAGGCTAAATCAAGTTCAGACTCCAATACTGATTCTAGTTCTGACTCTGACAGTGACTCCAGTTTTGATCCCATTGAACCAACTTATGATACAAATTTTGACCCCAGTTATTAGATCACACTGTACTTATCTGTGTTATAAGTTTGTAATATAAAATTCTGGTTCTTCTTGTGTAATTACTGTGCATTTCTGTTCTTTCTTCTTGTCATTATAATTTATTTATTTTTTTGATTGCTTCTTTTCTTTGCTTTGGACGATGACCTCGCTCCCTTAGGTTTGGGGTGTGGCGAAATGTCAATAATTGAGTTAACATCAATGCGACTTATGATCAAGGAATTTTGAAAATGAAGTATACTCACACCCATTGCTTTTGAAAATGAAGAAGTTAAAATAAGACTTTTTGAAATTAATTTCTAGTGTAATTCTAATACTTTCATGAAGTGAATGTCAGAAAATTTCCAAAAGAAAATTGATGTTTTAGTAAACCTAAAAAGAGAGAAAACAGTGATGATATACCTCAGGAATTTGATAGAAAACCACACCCAGTGAGGCTTGGGCCTGACATGTATTCTTTGGAGGTATGAATTGGCAATTTTTTCGCTCTGGGACTGATCGAACTCGCTTGCTTTCAATAGAAGTTACACATATCCAAATTGAAATAATTTGACAAAGAATGTGATATTAAAGACATGATGTAAGCTTTGAACCTTACAAAGCCCCACCTTTTGAAACTGCCCTTGATACACACCATTTGAGCTTTACAAATCTAAGATTTCATTGAAACCTCATCAAATAACCTCATCAACTTCATGTAGCCTAACCCTCACTCTGAGAAGTCAGAAGGTAAAGGGAAGGAAGCTGAAGAAAGGAGAATTGAGTAACAGTTTGACAAAAGAAGAAGAATAATAATTGAAGGCAATGATGTATCAGCAGAAGAAATGGGGCATTCCAGTCAATACTACTTTGAAAAAAAATAATAATAAAATAAATAAATAAATAAAAAAGAAGAAGTAGGGAAGGCATTTCATTGAAAGTTTGAAAAAGAAAGAGAAAAAGATGGCCACTTTGGCTCTGGAAATTCAAAGAAGAAGATGAAAATATGCTGAATTAAAGAAGGTGTGTTTATCACCTCCTTACCTTGACTAACTTCTCAATTTTGAACTCCATTCCACCCCTTTATTCTTGATAAATTTCACTCATAAGCCACATTACAACCCAAGTAAAGTCCTTACTGATCAATGATGGATTGAGCTGTCACATGGAGATAAGGATTTGTGTAATCTATGGTGAAAAGAGCAGTGAATTCAGAACTAAAAAGCAATGCCTGTGCTCATGCTTACAATCCTATTTGTGGCCTGTAACTGCTCTTGAGCCGTGTGAAATAGGACAACCCTCTTACTTACACGTTGAGTGAAAACCTGGTGAGAGTTGGGTTTGCAATCGACTTATTTGGGGTAACATCAAAGTTGGATTCTCAATTAGAAGGCAAGCTGTTCATTAATTTTTCTTAATGAAGGCAAGTTATAAATAACTTTTTGACACAAATTGACTGAATGGTAAAAGGAATTACAGTAGAATTTTAGTTTTGAACTGATGTTTTCTTGAAAATCTTCTTACAGCATGACTGATGCAGGTGTGAATAATCAGATTGGATGAAAGTTTGCTTTAACAGAACTGCATTGATCTTAACTGATTGATTGGCGAAGTTTGTGGGTACCTTCACTGAAACCTCAGGAGACTTCACTCCTCCCCTAGGGATCACCTAGGGGTTTAAAAGGCTTGTTGTATATGCTAAATGCAACTGTGTTCCCTACAAAAGTGGCTTTTTATTCTATTTTTTTTTTAATTTTGACTTTGCTAAGGGACTAGCAAAGCTTAGGTTTGGGGGTGTGTTGAGAACCAGAAAATACCTTTCTCCACCCTTTAACCTAGGCCTTGATAGACCCTTGAGAGAACTAAATAAGTGTTTTAAGTGCTTGTGTTACAACTAACAAGAAAGACAGGCTTAACCATGAAAGCAGCATAAAAGTGCCAAAAAGATGATAATCCATGTCGATCCAAAGGAACAAAGAGAAGGGACAACCTCACTAGCTGTTAAAAGGCCTGAACTGAAGAGGCAAAGACCTGGTCTCAACCCAGAAAGGAAATGTGGAGCAATTCGAACAGAAAAATGCACTACAGAGTGCTTTTCGAAAGGAATCTAAACTTTTCGAAAAGAACCTGAACTCTGCGAAAAGAACTAAAAGCTCCAGGCTTAGTTTTCGAAGAGCACCTGTACTCTTCAAAAGGATGATTGACCTTTTCGAAAAGAAGAGAACTCCTTTCAACGAACACGCTATGTAAAAGAGCTTCAAGAGTCACGATGCCAAAAGTCCCCTAAACTATGTGAAATGGTATTCTGGAGATTCCCAGCTTTTGCAAGGGTAATTCAGTAATCTTTTTCATGCGTCCCAATGCATTTAAAAACCTAGGGGCATTCCAGAAGATTCTAAGTATGAAGCGAAGGCATATTCCACCCCATGTGAGCACCCAGAGATGAAATAACTTGGCGGGAACTTCTAGAAGCTCTAACAGATTTTCAAAATGCATAACAGAATTGATGCTTATGTCGCCTGATTGGCTGAACCAGATCGAGCAATTCTGATTGGCCAGAACAGATCTGGATCCTTGTGCTCGACTACCATTGGTTGATACAGATCTGAACACTTCTGATTGGTCGATACGCATCTGAGCTAGACCTGGGGAAAACTATAAATAGATGAACCATTTGCCCAATTTGGGCATCCAGATTTTAAGTTTCATTCCTATTCCCCCATTTTCAAATCGGATAGTTTGTCTGAAATCCCTGTAATAGCCTCACTTTTACTTGCAATTGAGAGCTGTGAGATACTTCTGTAATTCAAAAGAGAGTTGTATTCAAGACTACAAATCCGAGAGCTGTTTAAGCTGTGCTCTGTAATTGTAATGGTGAATTTGAAAAGGTTGCTATAAACCGTACATTCTCAATTGGACTCATGTTAAGGGTTCCCTCTGATCTCCTTATTGCATTAGACTCCTTTAGATTTACTGTTTTTCATGCAATTTCCCTTGATTCATTAATCCTGTGGGAATTAGTGTTTGTAACCTAATCTCTCACAGCATTTGTAGTGATGTTTCTTGTTCTAAATTAAGGGTTTAGATTAAAGACTATTGGATGGTCTGTGGCTATTAAAGTGGATAGACCATAGCCATAAGCCTAAATCTAATCCTTGAGTTAGATTTATTTCTCTTACATCTATGCTTGTAGCCAGATGAAGATTGGATCATTTCTCATTTGATCTGCAGTCATTCTCATTGTGTTTCAAGGACCAAATCAAAGTTAGATATTATTTTTCCATTTTTATAAATTTACCTCAAAATTCCCCCAACTCAGATCTGGATCATTTAGTTTAACTTTTACTTTTATCATTTAGTTAATGTGACAAATTCAACCTCCCATCTTATGTGCTTTATAGATAGGATAAGAGGCCAGATCTGGTAGCTCAGATCTGGAGGTTTATCTTACATTTTAAATAAATTCTCTGTGGACGATCTTTTACTCCTTTACATTTAAAACTTGCTACAATTGACCCTGATCTTGCAGGCTAATTCACCTCTCTCTGTGCTGATATTTCTTTACCCTTTTTTATATTCCAGAATCAGTATAACTTAGCAATTGCAAATTTGTTTTCAAAACACAAATAAATCATGTACACTTAGAGGCAACAACATCTACCAAAACTTAAGATGGGGCCTGTGATGGGAGAAGGCAGAGTCCATAAGAAGAATATAAGCCATATGTATCATAAATAACACTAGTAGGATAAAAGGAGATGTTAAGGAGCGAAACACCATAAGCTTCATTTTAAGTTTTAATTTTAAAGTTTTGAAGTGGACACTTACCAATTAGATCCAAGTTCCTGAATCAGTAAAGAACAAAAATAACAATAATATACTAGCTAAGACTTTCTTCATTGTTCTACATACAAAAATCATATGTTTAGTAAAGCTTGTGAAGACATCAAGAAGTTTTCATAATAAAAGTTTCTTATAATGCTTTCAAAGTGATTGACATATGCTTAATTCACAGCATACTTCTTCCTGTCACCCCAGATTGTAAGCATACCATGTTGTGGAAGCCATGGTTCAAATTTTGGATGAAACTAATACGTATCGTCTGATATGTACTGGTTTCGGAGGTCACTGGTATGATACTTTGAACATATCCTTTTTAGGAACCTGAGGGCTTCGTTCATCGCATCTCTTTTGGGAAGATCATGGGCATGGTGAGTAATTTCATTGACGGCAATACCATACACAATTATAACAAAGCTTTCCATTGCTTGTGAAGCTGAAAATGGTTCCAAAGTTATATCAAGTGTGTAAATGAAATTTTTGATCAAATGACATTTTGTTGGTATTTGAGCCTCCATGACCATGTAGTGTACAAAGATTTGAAATACTCTTTGCAAGCAAGACTCGACCGACTTGAACTCAAGTCGCCTAGTTTTTTGTATGGATTGAGCACCTTTCTGAATGAGTGTTGCTATTTCCACATCATCATTTACTCATTGAACCTAAAATAATAATATTATTGATAACATATCAACTAATACTATGTGCAAACCAATTATTACATTGATTGGTGTGTGTTGAATATAATAGGGATATAGGTATATAGGTATAGGTTTCTTTGTTTTTGTTCATATGAATATAATATAACTTAAATTTATGATTTTGTGTCTTAGAATTCCATATGTGTGAGCACATGTGCTGCTTTGTGTTCCAGTATAATTTGATGAAATCCCAGCTTACAAAGACTCTCCTGCTTTGTGTTCATATTTGCACTCATAAATGTGCAAATATGAATGATTTGCTCTCTGTCTTGCAATAGATATCCTAGGTATAGATGGACTTGTCATTAGATCCTTTTTTTCAAAGAAGTCAACTACTAAGCACACATGAACTGAGCACACAATTTATAAACTGGAAAAATTAAAAAAATCCCCACTGGCCCAAATATGAACTGAGCACACAAGAATTTTATGGAGATGGTAAAATTCTGATATCGAAATGTTATATGCATGCTATAAATCAAGTAAAACTGGTAGAAGTTGCGTACGATTGAAGTAGGGAGACCGCTTGCTCTGTGATAGCCCGATTCCTCACTAGACTCACCCAATCACCAACAATCTCCTCTGCTTTGCTTCCACAAACACCTCCCTCCAATGTCGCCAATAGGTGATGTTTATCAGCAGAAAAAAATCAGAGTTGTGCAGAAAAAATGAAGAATGGAAAAATAATTCTATTAAAAATGCATTACCTGCTAACTAGTCAACAAAACTTGGGTCAGTTCATAGCTTAGATTGATCAGAAATCCAAAACAAATTGGTGATTTGACTGATATTTAACATACTTCCTCTAATATCAATGACCGAAACCGAAAATAGGAACCGAAATTTCTGTAGAAAATTTCCTCCCCCTACTTTTTTGACCAAAATTTTGGTTCAAAGTTTCGTTTTGGTGGGGACCGAAATCGAAACATTTCGGCCGAAATTTTTATCCATGGGATCAATACATAAACAAACCATTCTTTATTACATTTTCTTGATGGGCAAGCTGGGATTGAACCAACGATCTCAAGCTTGTAACATTATTAACCTTCCAGTTAAGCTACAGTCCCAACCCCATAAACAGAGAATTCTTAAGGACTACGACAAAACGGGGATGAATATATGACATTCCGGTGAGCAATTTACAAGAAGTAATATAAAAGACCCTTATGAAAGTGTTTAGAAAACTAGTTGAGGATTTAAATCAACCAGAAATTTAAGATGCATTGTTCCTACTTACATATTGCATAAGATGTCTCAAATCAAAATTATGAAAGTATTTCCCTCTAAAAATTAATATTAACTCAACACCCCTGTTAAACAATGGTTTCAGCTAATGCTACCAGGATCGCTAGTTTGTGCAGTTTGAAGTTAGGTTTGCTAGTTTTCTCAGTTTGATGTCAGGTTTGCGGTTAGCCCGACCCTGATTCACTAGGAGTTTATTACCACGAGGTTTGAATAAAATCAATAAATATTTATAATAACAGTAATTTTTATGACATCAAACTACTTTGAGCAGAATTAATGGAAATTAAATGCAGAAAAAGTAGTAGCTAAACAAATTTATAAGAAGTGCGCAATTTACAACACAAAGACACCAACATAAGAGCAAGCAAAACACGTATCGGAGGATTGCGGAGAGATGGAGAAGCCAAGGAGCATGGTTGATTTCAAGATCTTAGAAGAAGAATTAGACAGATGGAAGAGATGGTTGAAAATGAAAACTGTTTGGGACTCAGAAAACCAGTGATTCCGGGTGGGTCCCACTCCCACTAGAGCAAAACTCAGAATCTGGGTGGTCTCCGAGTATAGGACGAGGATTCCGAGTAAACGAACAAGGCATGTGCCTTTTTAACAAACATTTTCATATCACATTCTATAGAAAAAACTCCAACTCCATATGATTTTTATAATTTTTCTATTTCTACACTAATCCAACAACAAAGAAGGAAAAAATAAATATGAAACGCATGGTTACTTACTCTGTTGGATCGATTGCGTGTCTTGAATTGGCGGAGAGGATTCTTTTAGTCGATTGAATTGAATGGCTATCATCGTTTACGAAGCGATTGGGGAATAGAGATTATAAAATGGTGAAGAAATGAAGTGATTGGGGAATAGAGATTATAACATGGTGAAGAAATTTCAGGCTATCGAAGAAGGATCTGTAACTGTCTAGATTCTAGAAGACTTTGAATCTGGAGAGTTAGGGTATAATTTTTTGAGCCAATCTAAATCTGATCAGCTAGGAAGGTGATCTGAACGGAGATTGAGAAATAGCTTCAACATAGATCTCCGCTTCAATGGTGTCGTCTCCAACCTTCAACACAGATCTCCGCTTCAATGGTGTCATCTCCAACCTTCAACACAAATCTCCTTTGAGATTTTGCAATTTAAATCTCTAGCTAGGGTTTGGAATAGGGAGATGGATTCTTCAACACAGATCTCCAATCCATTGAGGAATCGAGCCTCCCAAATCTCGATTTCCAGCCAAAACAAGCTCCTGGAGATCACGTAACAAGCATGAAAATGAGAGAGGCAAGGGTTTGTCAATCGAGAGAGAGAGAGTAGGGTTTCGAAGAGAAAAAGAAGGGTTGTGAGAAAGGCGTTGTGGTGTTTAGTGATAAAGAGTGAAAAGAGAAGTGGGGGGGGGAGGGGGTTGGTTGGGTGGTTGGGCCCGATGATTTGCATGTGATGATAGCACGTGACAGGAGGGATGCTTTACTAAACCACTAATTTAACTTAAAAAACAACTATTTTAGGCAGTGGTATATTGCATCACTTTTTTTAAGCAGTGGTTTATTTTATGCTGCTACAGTGATTTTTTCCCCATTTTGACGTAGTGTCATCAAGTTCTATTAAGTCGAGGAATAGGACAAAAAGAGGTCTTCATCGTCTGATTTAAAGCAGTGGGCTGAGATTAGGCTTATGTGTGTTAAATGAATCCTCATTCAAGTATAAATGGGTTGGGTTTGGGCTGAGTTGTAGCCCAAGTAATAATTTGGTTGGGATGTTAGGCCTACAAAAACCACATACACGACATGAAGACGAGTACCTTAATCCTAAAACCAAAGGCATTTGACTGCATTAAATCAAACCAAGGATATAGCTTTTGTTCCAAATCATTTATCTTTACCTGTAAGCCTCAAATTGCATGGAACACATGACGGTTTCATAGGACCTACTTCTCGAATATTGACCTGAATACCTAATACTAACTGAGAAATAAAAAGGAAGACAACTTTAACTATGTAGCACAAACTTCACCTTGTCTAAGCTATTACTATTTTACTTCCATAATTTTTGGGGTAGTCCATGCTATAGATTGTCTAGGTTATTACTAATTTTTCTTAAACCTCTTGTTTAAATGATTTCACTACAAAACAAAGAGGATACACCGACAGGTAAATGGGTAGCTGTCGGTGTAGGTCTATCCTAAGCCGCCAGCCGTAGGCATAGGTATAAGTATAAATACCAACCAACTTCTCACGTCGGCTCTTCATCATTTCTCTCTCCTCTTCCTCATCGTCTTCTCTAGTCTCACCTTCTTCTTCATCGTTTCTCTCTCCTCTTCCTCATCGTCTTCTCTGGTCTCCCGTTATTCTTCCTCTCTTCTTTTGCAACTTCAAATCCAAAAGCCAATCAACTGATCCGCCAAGTTGTCCCCAAAGAACAAGACGAACTCGTCATTAATGCCGAATCCCATTTTACTACTTTCAAATAGAGATTCGGCAAAACCTATGAGAATTCGGCTGAGCACGTCTTCCAATTGTCGGTTTTCAAGGCGAATCTCCGCAGGGCTAAGCGACACCAGAAACTTGACTAGTCGGTCGTGCACAGGATTACGCAGATCTCAGATCTGACTCCCAATGAGTTCAATTAGAAGTACCTCGGTCTCGGATCGTTGTCGCTTTATTTCGCTGATGCTCACGAAGCTCCGATCCTCCCTACGAATGATCTCCCTACTGATTTCAATTAGAGAGATCATGGCGCCGTGACGCCTGTCAAAAACCAAGTTTGTATGCACATCCATAGTGATAGAAGTCTTTGATTTTTTGAAAAGGTTCCTAAAAAACTCAACCTTTTCCAACTGATTAAATCCCCGATCAAATCCGCCTAGTCCTTTAGTTCCAAATTAATCTCCTATTTTCCCTGATTGTTTCTGATTTATATCTGTTAAATCTTTTTTAATTTTTTGGGGTAGGGGATTGAACTGTGATTCACCTACCAGTAATCTCGGTTTGTTGGCTAATTGTTAGAAATATTGTCATAATCATGATCAAATTTAGAAGTGCTTCTATGTGCCAAGTAGATTCAGTGGTTCGGATGGACGGACGTCCGTGAATGGACTCATGTTAAGACCTGAAAAGTACCACTTTTCACCCCTTAACTTAACCTTTGATTAGATCCTTAGCCACCTAATAAATTCTTGTTAAGTGTTTTGTGTAGGTAATAATCAGTAGTAAAATAAGGCCAGGAATCCTGTTAAGGAGCCTGCTTTGGCACCAGATATCCCTCAGAAGAATGAACTCTGAATCACGCAAATGAATGACTGAAGAGCTTCAGAAGCTCAAACTCGCGCAGCTCTTGCGAAGCTCAAGAGTAGAACACATCGCACAGTGTCGCACAGTTCAAAGCAGACCTCTCTCAATCTCGTGCAGTTCGCTCAGAACGGCTGAGGAGAGAGAGCTTCAGAAGATTCCTCGCGCAGCTGTCGCGCAGTCGCCGCAGGATGCAATTATCAGAAGAAGAATGCCTCGCGTAGTTCTTGCGCCATTTAAGAAAGAAAATATCCTGGCGAAGGCAAAGCCAATCTCGTGAAGATCAAGTGAGACATAGAACCTCGCGCAGTTCAGAACTCAGTTGAGCCTCGCGAGGTAACTCACGAAGTCCAAGTAAAGAGAAGTGCTCGCGAAGTTCTTGCGCTGCTGCCCAGCGAAGACCGATAGACCGCGCGACTGCTTGAATTTCAACCCCGTGACACTTGAGACTGTGTTTTCTATTCAACCTCGCGAAGCCCAATCCAGCGAGAGCACAACTCTCTATCGAGCGACTACCTGAAGAGCAAACCAAGGCAACCTCGTGACGGCTAAAGCTTCAGTGTCAAATCATCCTAGCGAAGTGCAAAGAGCTACCACGCGACAAGTCTGGGAAACTACAGCTACCTAGTGAAGCTCTGACCCTAAACTTCCATCTCTTCAGCAGAGGACCTTCTAGGTATTTCCAGCGATTAGGGCACGCACTCCCATGCTCAAATCTCTGTGCACGCACCCCGAGGCATCCAAGGATCATTATCATGCCACGTGGCATCGTTAAAATTAGGGTTTCCTAACCCTAATACGCCGCCACCCCACTTCTATATAAACCCATACCTGAGCTTAGGTTTAGGCATCTGGGAACCCATCTCCATCTCAGATTGTTTTGTCTTTTCTCTTTCTTTTTAGCAGTAAGTAGTTTTCTTTTTTTCTTTCCTTCTCTCCATAGTCCAGCACTTGCTGGCTATGCCTTTGTATGTATTTTTGAATTAGATCAATGGAAGTTCTGTAATAGGATCTGTACTTTGTGGGATTGTTGTTTATGTGTGAGATGCTCTGTGCAAGGCTGCTGCCTTGTGATCTGCAATTGCTTTGGCTGTGTTTCAAAGCAATGAAGGACTGATTCTAAGGGCCACTCAGATCTAAGTGACCTGTGTGTCTGGGCTATCATGGTCCTACAGCCTTAGCCCCACCACAAGACCCACTAGATCTGAAATCCCCATGGGAGCTTGAGCTGGTAACCTTGTGAGCATGGTGATAGCAACGATAATCTTATTTTGTTTTGGGCTCTGTGAGGAGGATAACCTCTGGGATAGTCTGTGACCATTTAAGTGGACAGATTATAGCCTTAGGGTGATTCGGATCCACCGATCCAAGATGGATCCTTCTTCTTTACACCTGAGCTTGTAGAAGCCTGGTGAGAGATTGTACAGAGGCAGACTCCCCCATATTTGTATAGATGCGCCATCAAATGTTGGATCTGATCTGGTTATAGAGACTGTAGGCTGGTGACTAGACCATTGTAGCCTCGCTCAAGCAATGGACGGCTAGATCGAAGGTTGTACTCAATCTCTTGCTGGTTCTATGTGTCTGGGCTATCATGGTCCTACAGCCTTAGCCCCACATATAGAACTTTAGAGGTTGAGGTTCCCTATGGATTCTTGAGCTGGTAGCCTGGATGAAATAGTGCCTGCAATGATTTACTTGTTATGTTTTGACCCATCCCTGGATAGTGGCTCCCCTATGGGATAATTTGTGACCATTCAAGTGGACAGGTTATAGCCTTAAGGGTGGAATCTTGGCAGAGTGATGGGTTGGATCATTTCTCCTCAGAGGTGATAATGTAGCCTCTAGACAGGATTTCTATAACATCAGATCTAAATCTGAGTTACAAAACTTCTCTGACCTTGGCTCAATAACGTACTTCTCACCCTTTTTATACTCATTTTCCACACTCCATCCATCCTCTCAACACTTTCTGTAGTTTAGATATTAGAATACTTAGAATAAGTGACCTTAAACTCCCCTCCTTCTAGGACTGCCAGATCTGTAGACAGATCTGGAGGGACTACTAGAGACTGCTCCCTTGGAGCTCTAGATCACCTTTCCCTGTGGGACAAACTCTTACTTATCAAAACTTGCTACAAAGGACCTCAGATTCATGTGTCTAGGACTTCGAGTTGCCGGATTCACCTGCTTTTACTCTGTCTTTGATTTTTAAATAACTTTCATCACCAACCAATAATGAAAGCACACCAGAAGTCATCAATAACTCACAGACATCCGTGGTCATGGACATCCATGAGTGATACACGGACGTCCGTGTTTCGACGGTTCTAACGGTTATAGGAAGTTAGCGGCAGTTTCGACGGTTATAGGAAGTTAGTGTCTCAAGGACATCCTTGCCCCAACAGTATAAAAATGATATGTGTGATTTGAGATGTAAGATTTTAGGGAAAAAATTCATCACGCCAAAAATCTCTTCAAAGTTTCTCATTTTCTTCTCTTTGAGATATTTAGGTGTTATTCTGAATGGATAAAAAAAAGTCTCAAAGAATCTTTGCCTCGATAAATGGAGGTAGATCTTTATGTTTTAAATTTGTGATTGGCTCGTGAGTGAAATGAGTGGACCATCGTGAGATACGACGGTTGAAGGCGATAGCATTGTCACTATGAAAGGGATGATCGTGAGATGCGGTCAATGTTGGTGAAGAAGAGTGATAGGGGATTTCATTCTTAAAAGCATTGTAATAAATTATTTTTATAGTGGATTGTTTGCCTTGGATCTGAGATAGATCCCATGATTTTTACCGGTGAAAGGGTTTTCCACGTTAAAATCGTCTTTGTTAATTTTGTGGTTGTGTTTGCTTATTTTCTCTTATTATATCATCGATAACCCCAAAATTTCAATTGGTATTAGAGCCAGTACACTTTGTCTGATTCTCAAGAATCGAGTGTCATGACCAACTCGGGGTATCATGATCTTTCTACAGAAGTTGCATTTACAACTTGATCTAGTTTTGGATCGTTCTTCTTAATCTGATCTTACTTGGCTAATTAATTTAGGGGGAGCAAATCATGTTGTAACTTTTTGCATTGCATGATAGATTGATGTATAGGACTTAGATGAGAGAAAATTTGATGTAATTTTTTTAATCGAGTCCTTGTAATCTAGGTTTTATCATGATTATGACAAAGGGGGAGATTGTTAGAAATATTATCATAATCATGATCAAATTTAAAAGTGCTCCTATGTGCTAAGTAGATTCAGTGGTTCGGATGGACGGGCATCCATGAATAGACTCACGGACATCCGTGAGTGATTCACGGATGTCTGTGTTCCGGCGGTTTTGACAGTTATAGGAAGTTAGCGGCGGTTCCGACGGTTATAGGAAGTTAGTGTCTCAAGGACATCTTTGCCCCGACAGTATAAAAAGGATATGTGTGATTCGGGATGTAAGGTTTTGGGGAAAAAATTCTTCATGCCAAAAATCTCTTCAAATTTTCCCATTTCTTTCTCTTTGAGATATTTAGGTGTTATTCTTAATGGATAAAAAAAGTCTCAAAGAAACTTTGCCTCGATAAATGGAGGTAGATCTTTATGTTTTAAATTTGTGATTGGCTAGTGAGTGAAACGAGTGAACCATTGTCAGAGACAACGGCTGAAGGTGATAGCATTGTCACTATGGAAGGGATGATCGTGAGATACGGTTAATGTTAGTGACGAAGAGTGATAGGGGATTTCATTCTTAAAAGTACTGTAATAAATTATTTTCATAGTGGATTGTTTGCCTTGGATCTAAGATAAATCCCGTGGTTTTTACCCGTGAAAGGGTTTTCCACGTTAAAATTGTCTTTGTTAATTTTGTGGTTGTGTTTGCATATTTTCTCTTATTATATCATCGATAACCCCAAAATTTCACTAATAAATATATGCAGAGTGTTTTTTCTTAATCAAACTCCGAAGGAACTTCAGTGATTTCAACATGAAAATAGTCTCCTATTTTTTGAAGAAGTCATTGAAAATCTATGTTTTTCCTAGATGATTAAATAGTAGATTGATCTGTGGAGTCTCAGAGTTTCTCAATATAGTCGATTTTATTTTTCTCCAGATTATTTTTGTTTATCTGATTAATTCATTTTAATGATGAAAAAGTAAATGTAAATAATAGCACAGTTTATGATGAACTTGATCAGAAAATTTTATAAATTATCATTGTTGACTTGATGCTTAGTTTTTATAATTTAGATGGCACTACAAAATTAGTGGCTTTTACCGGCAGGTAATAATAACACAGTTTATGATGACTTGATTAATTCTTTTAATCTTCATGATTTCATCATGCCATATTTAAGACTTTGTGAACAGATATTTGATATTAGACTGAACTTCTGCTATTTTCAGTTTATTCAATACTTTTTTTTAATCTTTTTTCTTTTTTTCCCCATTCATTAGGTAGGTTTATTGGGCTTTTTCATTTCGTTTATTGGATTAGGTTTTTTATTTCTCTTTTTGTGGTTTATTGGATTTTCTTTATCATTTTTCCTTATTCAACTAGGATCCCCTCCTTTCTCTGTGGTTTAACTTCATATATACCAACGAACAACCCATACTCTCATGCTAACAGGCCCTACTTTTTCCCAGCTTGTCGATCACTGCACGATCAGATGGCAAGGGTCAGACCAAGAATCATAACTATTGTAACCTTTTCAAGGGCTGCCAATCAAGCAGAGTTTTTTCTATACAATTGCATACCTGAGAACGAATCTTAGGTTTTACACTTGCCTTAGATTGTTGAGTGAATCTTTTAGTGGCTTTTAAGGGGTTCAAGGAATCGAACTCCGCCTGATCCTTGCTGCCTGATTGTGAAGTGATCGATAAAGTGAACTCGTAGGGTGACACAGCATGAGAGTATGGGCTGTTCATTAGTATAGATGGGGTTCCAGGGTCCGACCCTTGCCAACTAGTATTGCGATGCTAGACAAGCTGGGAAGTCGTAGAGCATCACAAGTATGGGTTGTTCGTTGTAAAATTGATTTTTTTACTGGAATGATCATTTAATCGGCAAGAGTTGCAGTCTATCCATGTGGTGGTAATGTGGACAATGCAGATTAATGGGAGTGATGGCGTATGGATAAATATAAGCCTACTATACACCTAGTTTCTATCTACCCCACTACCCTTGAAGTTTAGGTAATACCCTCATATCAATTTGCAATCTCTAGGTGTAGTAAAAATGTGGTGTGAATATAAGGAGCCATGAGTGTCATTGATTCACCCAACATCCTATGTTTAATTTCATTACCCCCAGCTTGCAAACCTTATGGAAAACTGTAAATTTGTGTGCCATCACTGTGTTCCCATCCACTATTTGTGACAAAATTTTCAAGGACAGGTTTCTTGGTATTTTTCTTATTTTCGAGTTCAGTATACAATTGGTAGCTTGTAGCTTGTTGCCAATGACATGCTCAAATTGTCCTAGTCTAAGGTATTGAGGATTGTGAAACCTAAGTCTAGTGTGAAAAAATGATCAAAATTCTTGCCATGGCTTAGGAAATTTAATCCAGTTCCCCTAAGGTAAGCTATTGATTTTATAAACCTTGTTTATAGAGGTTTATTTTTTTGGCTATGGCAAGGTTCTTGCCTTTTTATGGACTTAGACAATGAACGAGAACTTAAATTTATTGTGGATGGTCCTTAAATATTGTTATTGCCTTTTTTCTTTCATTTCTTTATCCTAACCTATTGCATTTTTATGTTTTTGTTTGCATATGAGATATGACCATGATTGACATTCTAGGGACACACTTTGTCTTTGCAATCTCCAGCAATCTCTTTGTTTTCCTGTGGACATCTAATGATGATGACGACCAATGGTTATGATCTGTATTGTATAGATTAGCGTATAAGGAGAAATATGGATTAAGCATGTATATGCTAAACAATCCATTCCCAATCCAGATTTTGAAGTTAGAAAGATCATTTCCTATTTAAAATTGTATTAGTTTGAATTAGTTTTTTCGAACCATGAACTTGCTGATTTTTCATATATGCCATCTCTTACCTAGTACTTATAATGGACTTCCAATTTGGGATCAAAGGCTCACTATTAGTGTATACTTCTGCAGGTATTTTTTCCTCTAAGTTTCTATACCAAATTACGTTTTCTGGTTGTCCATCTTTAAATTTCCAACATGGGACTCTGCTGGGCCATTGAAGAACTTGCAAAATTCACTGTCTGGTCAAGTATGTAATCAACTTAGGGTTTTTAATTGATAATCCAAGCATATCAAAATGAATTGGTATGGACTAGTATCCAGGTAACTTGGTAATTTTTGTGTGTTGGTTCCAGGTTTTTTTGTATCTGACCTGGGTTCCTGCAGTGGTACTAGAAACAATCTCCTTTTCTTGATATGGTCATGCCTTGTCTCGAGATACGCACTGCTATTTGCAATTTCTCAAATCTTTTATAACCTTTCACTGATTTGTTGCTCAAAATTATCAGTGAAGATGATGCTTGTTTGATTTGATATTGACCTGGGTGCTGCTGTTGGCATTCCAGCACAGTACGGTGTACTAAGTTTACTTTTAAAACAATGCGGTAATTGGCTTTGTAACTTATCACTATATTGTATCACCGTAGGGCCTTGACTTAAAGAAAGGCCAAAAAAGAACTGTTGGATCTCAATGATTGCGGTTTTCGTTTTGTACTTTGATATGGAGTCTCTGGGTAAAGCTTTGCATAGGCTTTGATATTCATTATTTGATAGTTAAAGAGATTATTTTTTGTGGTCTCTCCTGCAATTGCAGATTTGATTTCATGATGAACTAACTGCTTGTTTTTGTTTTTCATCTGAATTGTGCCAATACGTAGTTCTTTGACGGCATGGACAATGATGGAAGTGAGTTCAATTTTAGAACTTTCTTGTTCATGTTTATAATTTTTCTTGTTGATTCTTTCTTGTTGGCCTCCCCATATCTTTAACTGAGTGTTTTGTATGTGTTTTCTTTTGGCAGGTCCTCGAAACAGTGGGGAATTTGATAAGAGTTGCTGAAATGCAAGAAAATCTGGATCAGAAAACAATATCCTAAAAGGATGCAGCAGTACCCACATGCGAAAAATGTGCCTAAGAAGGACCAGGGCTAGATGAGGAAACAAGAAACAGCAGACAAGCACCTATGAGACGGTTAGTTTTTATTCCACATCTCATAGATCCCTGATCTTCCACACTTTACGAGATATGCATGTTTTATTTTGTTGTTTTGACAAAGTGGATGTAACTTTTCTTTAGAAAATTCTCTTTTATGGGAAATTATTAAAACTTTCACTGTGGTTTTATAGAGATGAAAATAATTTTTGATATCTATGAATTGCAGATCATGGCCCAATTTACTTTTAGCATATATTTAATGCAGAAATTCCTCTTGATATTATTAGCATGTAATTGATGAGTAGCTTGTAGAATTTTAGAATGTGTCTTTTGATATATGCATGACATGTTTGGAGAAATCTGGATTTAACACAGGAGATTGGTGACATATATACTAGAAGAAAAATAGGTTACGTTGATGGGCTAATATTGCAAGCTGTCGGCGTAGGAAAGAGGATATAACTTTTAAAGTGAAATTTTTTCCCCCTCAAATTCATCGGCCCCTCTCACTCCCCTAAATCCCTTTCGCTCAAACTCATTTTCTCTGTAAACCCAAAATTCCTCTCTCCCAATTAGATCCCTAAATTGCTATCGCCCACCCAAAAGATCTGTCCAATTAGGGTTTTTTCCCCTATTTTAGATTACAGATCACGGAGCTAGGGTTAGGGTTTTGATCGATCCTTCTCATGGAAGGGATATGAATTTCTCTTCGTAACACTCCTTGCTCTCAAAATCTAGGTTAGGGGTTATTCTCTCTCTTTCTCTCTTCAATTTGCATTTCTAGGGCTAGGGTTTCGAGATATGGGTGGAAGATCAGTAGTCTCAGACGAAGAAGGTAAGCATGGTCATCAATTCTAATTTCTCTTTTTGATTGAATTTCGATGGCTTTTTTGTTCATTTTTTTTGCTTGTGGTTTTTATAGATGCGACCAATGACGAGGGAGTTCTAGATGCCGAAAATGTCAATGAAAGGGACGAGGAGGAGGATGAAGATGAAGAAGGTTAGGGTTTTGTTTGCTATTCATGATAATGGATGTCTTGGGTGTGGTTTTGATCGATAGAGCCTCGGGTGGATAGGATTAGGGTTTTGTGCTGTTTTGTTGTTAGTTCTGTTTTCTTCATTTCTATATACAATATTCCCTCATGATTGTGGCATCTCATTCGCGATCTCGAGCGAGACTTTTGTGATGAACCAGTTTAACCTTGGTTTTGCGAGATGATTCTTTTCAAATTTTTTATTTTTATTTTTTTAACCTATGTTAAGTTTGTTTTGCTTGTGTGGTTAGAGCTTGAGATTTCTGCCATCTCTGCAAGATTCCAGGTTTTAAGACCCTCGAATCTTTGAAAGTTTCGTTTTAACGCCTCTAGTTTTGTGATTCACATGTTCTGGCGAGATATTTTGGATGCCACACCAGTTAATTGTTTATTACATTATTTTCAATTTCTGTTTCTATTTTTGTATTATTTCAAATGGAAAATCTTCACGAGATTATTGAACATATTTTTCTTCACGGATAAGATCATTCAGATCACCGGTGACGGTCTTGAAAGTATAACTTTTACGCTGAAGTGTTTAGAGATTCCTCGTTTTGATGGTGAGGTTGTGTTTTTGGATGTTGTTAAGTTGTTTTTTCCCCAAATAATGTTAATTTTAATAATGGCATTCTGCTGTTTTTTTGGTTCTTATTAATGGGCTACGTTTATAAGTTTTTTTTTTGGTGAGGACCTTACTTTTTGTTTAGATGTTTATGTTCATTAATAGAAGAGGGGCAGGATGAGTATGAGAAAGATAGATTTATAGTTGATGATGTCGATGAAGAAGAAGAGCAAGGCGAAGACGAAGACGAAAGGAGCGATGAGGAGGAAAAACAGAAGAAGAAAAAGAGGAAAAGGTAATATAATTATTTTTGTTTGCCATTGTTTCTCATATGCACTTATTTACAATGGGATACTTTTGTCTAGTGTTCCTTGTGGATTCACAATCTGACGGTATGATGGTAATAACTTGATCCCAAGATCTATTATGAAAAAAATTGGGATGAGAAGAGATTTTCGTCATCTGATTCAAAATAGTCATAGTTTAAACATGTAAAACTCTAGGAAGAAATTTGGATTAAAAATAAATGGCATTCATACACCTACTGTTGCCATGTTATCATTTTAAAAAAAATTGAGTAAAATTGGATGAAAAATGGACCACTATCTATGCAACAAAAAAGCTAGAGATTTATATTCTCGATTTATGTGTAGCGTATAGTTGACCACTATCAATGCAACGAAAAAACTGAGATTTATATTCTCGTTTTATGTGTCGCGTATAGTTGTGATACGTGTGGCTCATAAGGAATTGTGCACGTACTTCCCTTGACTTGACCATTTGGATATATAGAAGGAGATTGGCTGCCCTTGGTGGATGAGTTTGGCACCTATGTGCGCACCAAGAGCCGCAACAGAGCGTTTCTTTTCTTTTTTTATGATAAGAAAAGAGCATTTCATTCATATTGCACATACCTATAGGCCATCTATCCTGAATTTTTACATACAAAGTGGATGTCTCTTTGCATATATCACTACAAAACAAGGATCCTACGCTGATGGCTATTATTGGAAGCTGTCGGCGTATATAAAGCCTATGCGGACCGCTAATAGAGCAAGCCTTCCGCATACGATGGCTAATATAACAAGCCCTCCGCATATGATAAGTGTATATATACCATAGTGTTGTTTTTTTATAAACTCAAATCGCTCTCCCTTCACACGAACTCCCAAATCCCTCTTGTCATCCTCCCTTGTCGCCCAACTCGAAATTTCTCTCGCTCAACCCACCCTCTCAATCTCTTCATTAGGGTTTCTAAAAATCCCTTCATTAGTTTTTAGGGTTTCATGTATTTTGTCATCGTTCGATCTCAATGCCACATTAGGGTTTCTAAAAATCCTTTGCAGCTTCCAAATTTCTCTTTGATGCCGATTGATTTCTGCCCTGATTTCCTTAGTTTGAAATAAGCTGGAAAACGAGATCTGAATCCATTGATTCCGGCAGGAGAGAGAATATGTTAGATTTTCTTTCTCTCACATTCACTTCATGCATCTAAGTAACTACATAATAAATGTATTAAAATGCAACTGTTCTTGCTTTGTTTCTTGTATCCATCTTTTGGCCTGGAAATTTGTTCAAAACATTCTTCTTTCAACTTTAAACACCTTCAAGTTCATCAGAATCACTAAAGATGGTGGCATGCTTATCTGCAGGATTTCCTTAACCGACTGGTTGAAGAACATGAGAGGATAGATCTTGAATGGTTAAGAGACGTTCCACCTGTCAAAGCAAAGTAAGACCAAGTTAATGGTTGTATATGTGATCTAAACATGGCTTATTGCTGTAGGCTTATTGCTGTAAGCATGCATTAAAATATTAGTCAATTTGTAATTGGTTGATACATAGCATTGCGAGTGGCATGGTATCAAAACTCAGCCGCTATAGAGCGTATCGGTTTCATCGAGAACCAATACCGATACCAACCCGAGACAGGTATTGGGGTGATATCAATATCCCACTACAAAAAAAGGAACTTTCCCCGCCGGCTAATATAAAGGAAGCTAGGGCCAGGTATTTTGTTTGTCATTACTGGATCACTCACATCTAAAAGTGCATATTCTTTTGCTAGTATATTATATTTATGATTATTTCTGATTTTTTCTCAAAGTCTGAAGAAGGGTCCCCTGCAACATCTGGTCTACGCCAATCTGACCCCAAAATGTTACAAGAAACTTCTCTTGGAAGTCATCAAGTTTCCACAATGTCTACAATGGCGCTCGATTTCTATCTAGTGACCGTAGTTCTCCTCTCCTCCTGAAAATTTCTACTGTTGGGCTCAAGTTCTGGTTTTTAGCGAATCAAGGGATGAAGATGATTGATGTGGATCAAAGGGCGCAGAGCAGCAGTATATATATATATATATATATATATAATTGGTACGCAAGGTTAAGGGGACCTTACCTGGTTATCATTAAGCTCATCTCAGAGATCACAAGCTATAAATAGAGCATCGATTAGAGATATATCATCTGACATGTGTCAGTGAAGCTGTAGAGCCTAATCAAACAAAGTCATCAGTTTGATATTGGTTTTTTCCCAAATCCAATTGAACGTGAGGTCGTAGTTTCAATCCCTTAAGGGAAACAAAAAAAGGAAAAAAAATAATTAATGGGCTCTTGTCATCAGTGAATCCCAAAATGTATACAGATTTAATTACTTTATAATATGTCGGATTTTGACAATTAACTGATTTGACTTACAGGGAGAAGAAAATAGACAGCCGCAATCAATCACTGGCTCCAGATCCCTCTGGATCATCTAATTTCCCTCCTGATTGGTAATAATTTCTTAATTATAAGTTCAATATATATAATTCACTAATTTTATTTATCCAAAGTTTTAATGAATTATAGATTCCTTGACTGGGTAACAATGTACGCATTCATGATGTAGGTTAAAATGGTTTTTTGGGACATTCCTAACTGTAGTTGTTCCATATTTGAAGAAACGATTATCGGCAATCGAAGGTAATTTCACCCAAATCACTTATTAGACATAAGAGTTTTATACGACTTTTTATTTTGAGTTTTGTCCCTACGTCCCGGTGGCTGGTAAGAATCTCTCCGGCTAGTACACTCGCCGCTGTTACTTCTTAATTCCATTTGAATGAAAAAATGTTACCGATGATAATAAAAAAAAGTATGGAATGCAATGATCACTGGTTGCGTCGAGCTTGGATGTCGAAGGATTGCGTTTGAGATGTTTTGTAGCATGCACTGGTCGGGCATAAGACACGACCGTTACAGTTTTGCTAGTGTTTTGAGTCTCTGTTCTTCTCCAGAGCTATTGTTTTTGGGGAAGCAGGTGCATTCGATGATTATAAGAACTGGGTTTATGTTCAATGTCTCTGTAATCAATGCTCAGCTGACTATGTATTTCAATTGTGGAACGATTAGGGAAGCTTATGATGTATTTGAAGAAGCAATGATACTTAACCAGATCACCTTTGCAGGATTAGTAAGCCGGGGACAAGATTTTGAGGCATTGGCAATGTTCCGAGAGATGCAAGAAGCTTGTTTTGAGCCTACTGAATTGACTTTGGTTAGTGTTTTGAGTGTGTATTCTGCAGCTAGGATGGTGAGACAAGGTGGCCAAGTTCATGCTGTATCTATTAATACGGGTTTAGAAGCTTGTGGGTTAGCGAGCAATGCTGCAATAACCATGTACTATAGCTGTGGGGATTTGATTAGTTCGCAATTAGTTTTCAAGAGATTGGAGGAGAAAGATCTAGTCTCGTGGAATTCAATGATTACGGGTTATGTTCAAGCAAATTGGTATGAAGAAGCAGTTGCAGTCTTTCTGCAAATGCAGAGAGCTGGGATTCACCCAGATGAATTTACATTTGGAAGCTTATTAGGAGGCTCTGAATTCGAAGGGGCAGAGTTAATTCAAGCCCTTGTAGCTAAAAATGGGCTTATCTCAAAACTCAAGTCTGCAATGCCCTAATTTCTGCCTTTGTTGGTGGTAATACCATGCTATAATTTCCCTAAGCCTCACAATATAGTTCCTCTTGCTTGAATATTAAATCATTTCTAACACCAACTTCCCTTATGATATAAGAGAAGATGGCTCCGATCCTGGTGGTGGAGGTGTCAGTCTTGCAAATTTCACCATGTTCAAAACTACGTGGAGCCTTTACCACGATTATGACTTCGGATTTGTTAAACTCACCGCATTTGACCATTCAAATCTGCTGTTTGAATACAAGAAGAGCAGCGATGGAAAAGTTTTATCCCAAAGGTAGGATTGTGTGCTTTTATTTCATTTTAGGGTGCATGTTTATTGCTTGTAACAGCTCTCATATGGTTCATGATTTGGACAGATTTTGATCTTGACCTTAACGGAACGCGATTCACATGGCAGGTAATGATTACTTTCTTCAAAAGTTAATGGAATTTGAGTTCCAGTGCCACTATATTTAGTTCTTCAATATTTTTACTCTGGCCCTCAAATTGGTATATCGTCACTGAAATCTATACAAAAACGTATTGACCTGTGGATATGTTTGTGTTGTGTCCTTTTCATGACAAAGTTCAACATATAACTAGCTCAGCATCAAAAAGAACTCTTATGGGTCCACTTTCCGATGGAGGGAATCACAGGAGATACAACGACATTGGGGTACGGTGGAAGCCAACAGAGAACAACAAGCAATTCAATTATTTAGATGATGAGCAGATACAGGAGATGATCAATGAGCTGCTTGACACTGGATCCATGGAGCTTCATTCTGAAGCTCGAGGTATTGATTAGTCAAAGCCTCTCTAAATGTAGATAGTAACAAAATAAATTCATTATGCAAATATTAAGTTTTACACTTTCAGATTCTATTATTTGGACACGTGGCACATAAAAAAAATTTCCAAGGGAAGCATACGAGTGAGGAAATAAATTTTAAAAAAAATCCTAAGATGGTGCATACCACGGTAAAGAGCAGTTAGGGAGTTATACTGCCAACTACAGAATCGGAGTAAAAAATGGGGTGGGGAAATAAATTTTTTAAAAGAATTTATTTTTTTTATTTTTTTATTTTTATTTTTTTTAAATTTTAAAAATACCTACGCCGACAGCTTACTATGGAAGCTGTCGGTGTATATGGGGAAATAAATAAATAAATAAAAATTTAAATCTGACGGCTTACTGCTGGCCATGTAAGTCACCTTTTCTGTAGTGTTTGACGCCATAAATGGTTTAAGTTGTGGGCAATCCACACCGTAAAGTGATAGATCATATAGTGATTGAAGTGTTACAGGCTCAAAAATTGTGTTTTAGGGAGATTTAAGTCATCCGATCTGTTGATTATATTATCAATTTTCATATCGTTGTTTTTAGTTTTTATGGCTGATATTAAATTTCATCAATCCGATGGTTCATATCCACTTTATAGATATGTTTCATTGGGCCGAGATATGTTCTAATGATTGATTGCCACTAGAACAATTTAGATTGGCCAAAGACTATGCCACATGCCAGAATGATAACTCACACTTTAATAATATAAGATAAAAAATATAATTTAAGAGTGTAAGATCACTTAAACACTATTTTGGTGTTTAAAAATTGTTGATCACGAGCCATTATCCCTATTTTCTTTCCTAGGTTTAGGGTAGGCAAGTGCCCCCCTCCTCCATTCCTTATCAAAGCCCTTACTTGGCTCAGCCACTACAGTCGTTTCCGATTCTAGGACACGTTGCACTTATCCCTTCATACCATATCCTTTAACCATTCATCACGGAATGCTTAAACAGTTGAAGATAGCATTCTTTCTCCCTCTCCAAATGTTTCTGTTCTCATTTAAATGAAAATATCTTTGCACCTGGCAGAAATGCAACTCTTTCTCTCTCATTTTATTACGACATATTTCTTTTGCAGATTATACCGGAGCGTCCGAAGTGAACGGTTGAGCGATAGCCCAACAGGTATCCTCTTTCCTCGCAGAAACAACAGGTATGGGTCCTATTTATGAGGCTAGCTTGCTCCCACCTTTGGTGCGGGTATCCTCCCAGTGTGCTGTGCAGAATCAGCTCCTCTCTGCGTGCAGTTTGCACAAGTACATCTGGAGCTATCTATTCCATATGGCATCATAAAACAAAAGGAGGGTGTAAAATTTACAGCTAATTACCTAACAGGATCCAACCTACAGTTTAATTTATTACCCATGGGGGTACGTATCATACCCTCAACTTTTTCTTTTTTTTTTTTTTTAGAAAGTCACGGGAATCTATTAATTGACATGTTTTGAAATTCAACTTAAGTTAAAAACTGAGTTAGACGAAATTAAATGCCCCTATGGTATCATTTTAGACTAGTGATGCAAGCTTTCTTCCGAAAACCAAGGAAATTGAACAAAGTTTGGTTCGGTTCCAATTTTGGTTGTCAATAACTGAAACTTGAATAGGTAAGATGAGGAAACAAAAACAAAACCCAAAAAATACCTTAAAAAATAAAAAAATAATCTGAAAAGCTAATCGAAACTATAACTGAAGCGAGAAAAATGTACAAAACCTGAGTACGTAGGATGAGTAAACTGAAAAAATCTGAAACCCGAGTAAATAGGATGAGAAAATTGAAAAAATCGAGAAACCCAAAAAACAAAAATAACGATAGAATATAGAAACTGAAAGCGAACCGAAAGTTTGGAATTTCAGTACATTTTGGGTTTCAAAAAACAAAAATTTTGGTTTCTGTTCGATTCTGTACACCAAATTTTCTTCCCTATATGAGACCGATCAATCGGTCCATATATGATCGATCAATCGGTCACATGAGATTAATTAGTCCACTATAAGACCGATGGTATTGACCCCATATGCGACAGACCAATCCCATATGAGATCAATCAATCTCATATGAGATTGACAACATCGGTCTTATAGTGAATTGATCGTTCTCATATGAGTCTGATTGATCGGACTCTTATCGAAATTTTAAGGTATTATTACTACGTGAAAAAGCCAAAAAAGTCACTGCCTTAAACAGAAAAAAAATCATTGCCCTAAATAGTTGTAAAAAAAGGAGTGAATATTTTTTACCACTACACAAAACAGTAGTTTACGAACTTCAACAACGACTGCTCTTTACAGTCATAGAAAAAATCACTGCTTTTGGCAGTGATTTTTTTATGCAAATTTTTTTAAAAAAATACTATTTTTTTTAAAAAAAAGATTACGTCAACAATTTTTTATGCAATTTTTTTTAAAATAATATTTTTTATGTTTTTTTTAATGCAATTTTTTTATGCTTTTTTAAAAATAATTATTTTAATGCCTTTTTTTTAATATAATTTTTTAATCCTTTTTTTTTAATGCTTTAAAAAAAATTATATAAAAAAAAAGGCATTAATCTCATATTTCAACACATCCATTCAACTCAAATGCAAATTATTTAATGTCATTAATAAAAAAAGTAGAAGCCCAATTATTTTATTCAAACAAAAGGTTTCATATCAACCTATGATCCAACCTTTCAAATCAATCAAATATTTTAAACTCTATATGTCTAATCCTTTTATTCAAATAAAAGAAGAAGAAAAGAAAGAGAGTTAACAATATGAGAGTCCTATGGCCCATTTTCAAAATAAAAGAAAAAAAAAAATTTTGCTTCACCTCTCCTGCCAAGTGTTCCCGACCCCTAGTGATCCGTTTGAGGTGAGTTTGAAATCGGTCGCCTGAAATCAAAAGGAACACATCATTAAAGTCTAGGCCATGGTGCATTAATAGATTAAATCCCTTGCTTTTATAGTATTTATTCAGATAGCAAAAGAAATATCCGTGCATATAGCAATTATGTCAATGTCCTATATACAGACAAATGGATTAAATGTATGACAACACAAATTTCTGTAATGAAGAAGATAAAATTTCTAATTACCTCTTTTGGTTTATGGATGCCTTGTCTGATAGAATTGTAAATGTTATATTTTTGTTCCTGTTAAGCCACCATTCATTCAATATGATGAGTACCACAAATGAAGCAAATGTAGAAATACTGCAATCATCTATGCAGGTCATGATGTCATTTTTTGATTATTAGTATTTAAAAAGAACAATCATCTAGGCAAGATTCTACCTCAAGTTTGAAACCTCCAGAATACATTTGCAATTCACTATTAGTATTTTAAAAAAACATATTCCAGAAATTCAGAAAATTCAAATATGGCATGTAGAAAAGAACAATAAAACAACTATGAGCCTAAGAAGTTTATGAATGCTAGATCTAACCCATCTTACATGAAGAGAAAAACTTACCTCATCTTACACACTTCTATCACACACACACACACACACACACACACACACACACACACACATACATATATATATATATATATATATATATATATATATATATATATTCAATACTGTAAAACTCAAAAGAACATGACAAAAAGAACTATAGAGCATGGTTCAATACCACTTTGGTATAAAAAACAGAGCAAATAATGGTGGAAAATGATATGTATTAGAACCAGGTGCATACCCATCTTATTGCAGTTGGTACTAATTTATATACTTGATTCAGTTTATAATAAGACATTCAACAATTTGTCAAAAAAAATTCTCATGTTTTGCTCATTATCCGTACTATAGCCTGAAAGGGGTCCTGCCCAAACCTATACAAAGAATGATTTGATGTAATAGCTAATTACACAAACAAACAAAAGCTGCATAAATGTTAATTGTTGAGAAAAAAAGGATGATATACCTCCAGATCTCCTTCCATCCTAACCTTCTTTGCTTGGACACCAAGAGGATCTGCTCCACATTCACATTAGAAAAACCTTGTTTATAAATTTTTATGTGGCAAACCCATGGTTCAAATGATTTAGCTACAATAAAATAATCCGATGGTTATGAAAGAAACGGTCACCTTCGACCATATTTCATCCACTCCAACTAAAATATCGCCTTCGTATTGTCGTCCATCTTCAAGAATTACAGTAACCTGATTGATTAAAGTTGCACCGTGTAGATGATTTAAAGAAAATACTTGATACTAGGGGGAGATCATGTGAAACACTATCTAAGTTGTGCGATTTGAAGGGCATGATCTAAAGATCTAAAATGAAAAAGAATCGCACAAGATTTGATCTTTATCATAAGAATTGTGTTTTGTGTCGATCTTTTACAAAAAAAAGAGATTTAGACCATGACCATTGGTGTAGTGGGCTGTAATTATATATTGTCATTCACTATGAGTAGCGCAACATAAAGTACAATCAACATACTGACAAAAATTTCCTTGTAAAAAATAAGTTTAGGGGTGTACTCTCTTTTCATCGCGAAGAGCTCAGAGCTTATTATCCCTTCCTGATGGAGAAAATTATAAAATAAACCATGTGAGGACTATCATCAAAGTTTTTTAAGCTTAATGGGAAGTACAGATTCCTAATAGATGGACACACAACAAGTTATTTTATTTTTTTATGTGACAAACTTATTCTGTTGGTTATAGTATTACCAAAAATCTGGCAGAGCTTTTCATAGGATTAATTTAATTTTGTTTAATAACTCTTGCTGACTCCACATTTCTCCTTGTTGCTAATCGAAAATGGTTTTAGCTACGACCTATTTTCATCACATTCATGAATTGGGTGATTAAATAATACTTAAAATGGCAGGGTCTCATGAGTGCATCATCCTCTGTACGGATATGCTTGGATTTCTTTTCACCTTTTTTCCCGACCGAGATCAAACATATTCAATTCTTGTCCTTTTCACATGGCCATGTTTTGGACAAAACAATCAAAGGATGGTTTTAAGGGCCACTAAGTTCTTAGAATCAGTTTCCTTTTCCAAAGAGTTTTATTAGGTGAGTGGTGCACAAATCATCAATATCATGCCTTGGTTCTTTACCTCTAATTTTGACATTTCCCACCCTCTTGCAATTGTTAATGTGCATGAATATGAAACTGAGGAAGGAATCCCATTATTTTTTAGGAGAGTCAATACCACATGAACCTCGCATTTTCTTCTTCAATTTCTTGCAATTATTAATAATTATTATAGGAACGAGTATGAGGTGCTATATTGAGAAAAAGGTTTGGAGACCAAAAAAAGGAGGGAGATAAGGCTATTGTAAGTAAAACTCATAGAAGGACAAGAACCACTCAAGTGCATTCATATATAATATGACAGTATTACTCATCAAATTTCAAGGAATTACTAGTACTTAACTAAATTTAGTTGTTGCATTTTAGCTTCATTATAACCAACTATTGTCAAATTTTACATGACTAAAATCACTAACATAAACTGATAATAGACGTGTAAGAAAATAAAATGAGCTATATTTCAGGTGGAAATGTTGCAGGTTCAACCAGAAAACTATGAATATCAAAGAATTAAAACAGTCTTCAACTGTCTTAAAGATAATGGAACAAACCAAAATAAATTGACAATAGTGTACTACTTTTTGGCCTTCCTCGTTTACTCTAATAGGGAAGATTAAGGCATTTAATGATGGAAACAAGAACTTGAAGGATAATCCCCAACTAACTTTGAAAACACATGCATTATTGTCCTGAAAGCATCAGGATACTGAAGCAATTAAAGAAATATACAAAGGTAACTGATACACCCACCTCAACTTCTTTATGCATTCAATCCTTTTTGCTGCTTAATTAACATTCGATGAAAAAAGCCTCATAATCAATTCAAGTAGAAACTCGCTTCTCGTCTAAGTATATAAAGCTACATAAGAGGCCAAAAGCGAAGGATGCATAAAAAATGGATGAAAAGAAAAAAGAAAACTACAGGTATCGGCCGATACATATTGGCTGATACCGAATTGGATACTCAATACGGATGGGCGCTGAAATGTATCGGTTTGCCAAAAAACTTATATGTATCGGTATCAGCCGATATTTGATACCATGGCCAGGACCTATGTCATTAAACATATAATGATCTGCGCCAATCTTTCTAGCTGTTTACTTGTCATGATATGGGCCTAGTTTGGGCTAAATCTGTTGGGCCATTGCCCCCATAGTGTTTTAGGCAAACATGATTTATCCCCATGTGAGTATTATGGGATGGCTGATGATGGAATACTTTACTGACTTTAATATAAAAATACCCTTTCTTGCTGCATTATGATACGTCTTCATTATATAATGTGAGAAGGGTGTGAGATGGGCACAAGTGAGCGAAAAGAATTAATTTTTAGATGACGGAATTGCCAATCTTTTCCTTATTAAGATAAAAATAACACTTCCATAAAGAAGGGCATAAAAGTATTTTACTAAAATAGAGGGCATTAATGTGTTTTTAATCTCTCTCTAATCCCTCTACTAAAATCTCTAATTCCACAAATTCTCTCTTTCAAACATCTCTCCCTCTAATATCCTTCCTAATCTCTCTCTACTCTAATCCCCCACCCCCTTTTCTCTGAAGCCTCTCCCTCTCTTTCCACACGTGCATCCACTGGTTATTAAAAATGCGAGGAGTGGATGTGGTGCTGCTCTAACTAAAAGGAGATGTTTTATTCATTATGGATCAATGTTGAGACTCACAATACCTTTTCTTGTAAATCTTCCTTGAGGTTTATATAAACTACTAGAAAGTTCACTTTTCTAGTTACATCCATTTACACCTTACGTTATTGATTATATCTAGTAACATTAGGTGTTTGTCAATAGTATTTAACCAGATAGCTCCCTTTTCTGGTTAAAAACTAAAATGTTTTCCAAATTTACAGTAATTGCTATAAAGCTTTCCGCTCTCTGATTTTATTGAATTTTTTTTCAACTCATCTTATTGTGATAAATGTATCTCATTCCTGAATGAGAAGAAAAAAATTGCTTCTAAGCTGATTCCCCAACTTTCAAATTACTAGTAAATGCTCATGACAATTACTAGTAAATCCTGTATTGGTATGCAGGAAAGAAGTATGAGTTAGGTGGTGAACTATCATAGTTAAGCAAAGAATGCGCGACTTTCTAGAAGGTATGCCTCCTTTTAATCTTTGTTTATGGGCCTGTGATGTCGTGAGGGCACTATTTTCCTTTTTTTTTGTACTTCAGAATAATTATTGTATTTGTTCCAAGCAATTGCAATGTTAAAATGAGATATGGTTTTGAAAATGTGCAAATGAGATATGGTTTGTGTTCAGGGTCTAATTTGTGCCACAAAGTTATTGTGGTGTGATCAGAGAAGCAGTGGAGGTTACCTAAATTGCTTGAGGGAGAAGACAGAAAACTGATTAAGAAAATGGCTTTGGGTGGAGGTTTAATGATGTGCAGAAGAATGAATCCATCTTGAACTGTAGGATGTGTGAACACAGATTCTTGCTTTGATGTTCGAAAATCAGTCTTTTTTTTTTTTCCTTTTTTCCAGCACATTATGGAAGGGGTCTCGTGTTTCTAGAGGACCGCCATGAATGAAGACTTAAAGTTAAACTAAAAGAATTCTTCATGAGAAAACTTAAGTTCATTAAACCAGACTTATCTTGATAAAATGCTTATCAAATTTCTGACATAAACAGAGATCAAAATTGCAAGATGGAAATGATACACAACTACATAAAATGATAATCCACACAGAGAAATTTCTACATTGAGATCCATAAAAAAACCCATAGATCCATAAAAAAACTCATAATAAAATCAATAAAAAGTAAAAAATCCCATAGATCTACGAAAAACCAAAAAAAAAACATAGCATATCAGTAAAAAAAAAAAAAAAAAATCAGAAATCTAGAAACTTGAAGAAGATAAAAAGGTGTACCTTGGATTGTGAAGCGGACCGACCTTGTTTGCGTAGAGAGGCACTGGATCACGAACTTTATACTTGTAATTTGATGCGTTCGAGATTTCTCTCCAAAAGGAAGGCTATGGTTCGTGGAGAGAGAGGAAGGGAGAGGGAGGCTAGGGTTCCGTTCAGCTCATCATGCAAAATCTAACATTCACCGGCTCCCGATCCATCTCAAATCCTCCGATCCATCTCGATTTTGAGCGAGACTCGTGCAAAATCTGGGGTTTGTAGAGAGAGAGAGGAAGAGGAGAGGTTGCTTCAGAGAGAAAGAAAAGAAGTTTATAAGGTAGACGGCAGTTTCGATAGAAATATAAAGAGAGAAAAGTTGGAAGTAGGGTTCCCGATCGATTTGCACGTGACTTAAGGAAAGAGTTGCACGTGATGGCTATTAAGGATTTAAACTACTGTCTTAATATAATAAACTATTGGATTTGACAATGGATTATTATACTACTGCTTTGACAGTAGTTCTTTTTTATATTGTAAAAGTTATTTTTTGGACTTTTTGACGTAGTGTATTTCAGTTTGGTTTGGTTTCGGGTTTCAATTTTCGGTTTGGTTCTGATTACGGCTGGATTTTTTTTATTTTTTAAGGTATTATTTCAGCTTAACAGGTCTTTTTAGGTTTTTCGGTTTTTCTTGGTCTTTTTCAGTTTATTCATCCTACCTACTCAGGTTTCGGTTTTCGATAGCCAAAAGCGAAACCGAACTGTGGTTCCCTCGATTTTCAGTTGAAAGCTTGAATCCCTAGTCTCATATATATATATATATATATATATATATAAAAGACCGTAGGGGCTCGTCTAAATCAAATTTTCACTTAAGTTGAATCTCAACACATGTCCATCAACAAACCTCACAACTTTCTTGAAATAAGGTTGAAGGGGTCTAAGATCCTCTCAAGTAACAAACCATAGGTTAGACCCTTTCAAGTAATTACCTCTAAGGTAGTCTTCCTTGTTTCTTTTTCTATCTTAAATGAGTATGTCCACGCGCTTGGCAGCATGGAAGAGCAACAGAGTCTCTATCTCATGCCGTGTGCGCCTAAATTTCTCTTTTTCTTAAATGAATATGTCCACGGCCTTGGCAGCACGGAAGGGCAAGTGTTAAATGTCATTAAGAAGCTGTTTAGACGCTTTAAAATGGATGGTGACGTGATAATTACAGTCTTTTTATATGCTTGTTATAAGTGTGTTTTCGAGAGAGGAGAAAAAAAAAAAGATAGGGATAATTAGAGAAACATGCCTCAAAAACAAACTATTTAGCAAAAAAGATTCCACTTCAAACGTTTTAGAAAAACGGAGCTTTCACAAATTTTGGAACTTCAGAAAACTGTGAAAACACTGTTTTTTCTAAAAACTTTTAAAAAACATGCTTTCACAGTTTTCTGAAGCTCTAAAACCCGTGAAAGCTTCGCTTTTGTAAAACCTTTGAAGTCGGGTCTTTTTCACTAAAAAGTTTGTTTTTGAGGCATTATTTTCTAAAGTGCCCAAAAAGATATATATATATATATATATATATATATATATATATATATAGAGAGAGAGAGAGAGAGAGTGTTACGGAGAGAGAGCAACAAGATCGATGAAGACAACAGAAGTTCGACCTTCCACGATCGGGATGAAAAAATAATAATAATTTGAGAATTAATTTCTTTGTATTTTTACAATATATGGGAAGGGACCCATCAAGGATCAAAATTTCGGCCGAAATGATCGAAATTTCGGTCTACTTTTTATATGGGATTGAGATTATCGGCCAAAATTTCTGTTCAAATTTTTGGTTTCAATCTCTTCGGATACCGAAATGAAACCCAAAATTTTAATCCCTATGCAACTAACAGGCGCTCACCTTTTTAAATAATTGTTCAGTTAAGAAGAGAAAATAAAGGAAAATAGATAGGTGGTTCGTTGTAACTTAAATTCTAAGCGTCTAAAACACACGACAAATAATAACATTCTACAGGCTAAGCATACACTAAATTTTACATGGTGGTAGAAAACATCAATAGATTACACCCTTACCAACACCGTTGTATGCCAATGCCCCATAAGCCCACTTTCGCGGAGCCACATTTTACCTCTTTGCATCACTATTCCGGAGTCTAGACATCACTATTCTAGCGGCAGGAACTCAAACTAGCTACTGTTATTTATATTAGGATAGTAATATATATTTTTGTGTTTCAAAATTAAGATTAAATTATTATTAATAATTCAATGACAAACTTGTAAAATAATTCAATGGCATACTTGTAACTATTTACTCTCTAAAGTATTTTTTCAAAAGTGTCTTTTCAAATTTTGGATTTATCTTTTTACCATTTATTGAAAAGACACGAGTCTGGCTTCACGAGTGAAAAGACAGATCTTTTCAAAAGTGTCTTTTTATCGTAAATCTAAAAACGCACAAATCTCTTCATGGTGAAAAAACACTATCTTTTAAGATTATCTCTATCTGTTATCTGAAAAGATACAATCTTTCAAGATTACCTCTATAAATAAAGACCAAATCCAAGTTAAATGACACAACAGAAATAAGATATATTTCTCTTTTTCTCTTTTGTTTTTATCATTTGTATATCAGAAAATCTGTATGACAGGTTCTTTTTCTAGAAAGTGCAATCTAGAAAAGAACATAAGGTTCTTGGCAAAATCAGGCTCTGTTGTATCCTAAAGGCAGATTCGTTGGGAACTTTATTGCATCTTCGTTTATCCAATAGAGTAAGGCCGTCTATTGTCTTTAAGACAACGTAGTGCCTCAGAGCTATTATCAATACCAAATTTTCATTAACAGTTTAAAGACAATATCTTGTTCTAATAGCTCAGAGTATAAAGTTCATAAATCAAGATCTCATCAAACTTGACCGATTTGATGGGTCAAATTTTAAAAGATGACAGCAAAAAGTGTAATTTATCTTGCGACAAATCAAAATTGCTTACGTCCTTACTAGTCCACCAGTTTTTGTAACGGAAACAACAAAAAGTACGACTAGTGAAGGATCAAATGCTCGACTCAGATGGCTGGATGATGATCTAGATTGTCGGGACCACATCCATAATGCATTAAGCGATAGGTTGTTCAATACTTTCTGTAAGTGCGCTACCTCCAAAAATTTATGTAATTCTTTAGAAAAGAAGTACTTAACTGAAGATGCCGGAACAAAGGCCATTTTAGTCTCCAAATATTATTGAGGATAAACCTTTTTTGGAACAAGTTCAAGAATTACAGTTTATCGTCACTGAGATGGAAAAAGATAACATGAAACTTCTTGATAGTTTTCAAGTGGGTGTCATTCTTGCGAAACTTTCATTTAGTTGGAAAGATTATAAAAAATCTATGACAAGAAGGCTATTGTTTCAGAGCCTCCGATGACTCACTTTGTTGAATCGGTATCTGACGAGAAGAAGAAAGATAACAGATTTTCTACTAAAAAGAAATATTTTAAGAATAATTTTTATAAGAACGGTCAGTCTAAGATGAATGAAAAGAAAGGAGATTGTTATGTCTATGAAAAATGGGGACACTTTACAAGAGAGTGCAAATTTCATAAAAAGTCGAAATCGAAATCTAAGATGGTCGAAGATATAGTTGTTGCAGTGATATCATAAGTCAACATGGTTAAATCTAAAGGCCATTGGTAGGTCGACTCTGGTGCTACTCGACAGGTATCTTTTGACAGGTCTGCTTTCAAGGCTTATAAGCCTCAAGGAGAAAGGCAGCAACTATACATGAGAAATTCTTCTACCACTGAGATTGTTGGAATCGGAATAGTGGAGTTAAAATTATCTTAGGGAAAGACTCTATTGTTGAAGGATGTGCTCCATGCTCCACAGATTAGGAAAAATCTTATTTCTACATGTCTCTTAGACAAGAATAGGTTTAAATTAATTCTTCATTCTGGGAAGATGATATTATCCAAGAATGATATTTTCATTGGGAAGAGTTATGTTGTAAATAATATGATTAAATTAAATATTATCAATGAAAATGATTCTTCTGCTTATATTGTAGAGTCTTTTGATGTATGATATGCTAGATTAGGACATATTAATTCTCAAGCGATGAAAAATATGATAAATTTAGAATTAGTTCCTAAATTTTTAAATACCAAAGATGAAAAATGTTAAATATGTGTGCAATCTAAAATAGTGAAAAAGTCACATAATAGTGTTGAAAGGAATACCACTATCTTAGAATTAATTTATTCTGATATCTATAAATTAAATGGTGTGCTTATCAGAAGTGGTAAGAGATATTTTATAACATTTATTGATGATTATAGTAGATATTGTTATATATATTTACTTAGATATAAAGAAGAAGCTTTTGAAGTATTTAAAACTTATAAAGCAAAAGTTGAAAATCAATAAGAAAGGAAAATTAAAATATTTAGAAGTGATAGAGGAGGAGAATATCTTTCTCATGAGTTCAATAACTTTTGTGAATAATATGAGATTGTTCATGAAGTAACATCCCCTAGAACACCACAACAAAACAGTGTAGCCGAACGTAAAAATAGAACTTTACTAAAGATGATTAACTCTATGATATTATATTCAGGCTTACCTATGAATTTATGGGGTGAAGCTATTTATACTGCATGTCATATTTTAAATATAATATCTTACTACAAGAATAATATGAATCCGTATGAGCTATGAAAGAATAGAAAACCTAACTTAAAATATTTAAGAGTATGGGGCTGTCTAGCCTATATTAGAAAATCAGATGACAAAATTAAAAAGTTCAGATATAAAACTTATAAGTGTGCATTTATTGGATATGCTCACAACAGTAAAACATATCGCTTCTTAAACATAGAAGATAATGTTATATTAGAGTCTATATAAGCACATTTTTATGAAAACCTACAACCTAAGGATAATGTTTCAGATTTTAGAAATTCTAACCAAGTGAAATTGATAGGTGCATATATAGTAAATTTGCACAAAATAAAGGAGTTATTATATCGTTATATGCAGACGATATGTTGATATTTGGTACACATCTTGATTTAATATTAGAAATAAAAAAATATTTAAAATCAAATTTTGATATGAAAGATATGGGAGAAGCAGATGTTACTCTTGGAATTAAAATAATAAGAGATGATAAATGTATCTCTTAATCTCAAGAACATTATATCAAAAAAGTTTTAAGAAAATTTAATATGTTTGACTATTCACCTTCTCCTACCCCAAGTGATCCAAATAAGAAATTAATAAGATATTCTGGCAGAGCAGAATGTCAATTAGAATATTCTAGAATAATTGGAAGTTTTATATATTTAATGAAGTGTACTAGACTCGATATAGCATTTATAGTGAGGGTATTGAGTAAATTCACTAGCAACCTAGGATTAGAACATTGGGAAACTATTCGTCGGGTATTGAGATACTTTTAAGGAACTATGAATTATAGTTTACAATATATTGGTAAACCTGAACTCTTAGAGGGGCTTACGGATGCTACTTAGATTTCTGACTCCTCTGATTCAAAATCCACAAGCGGGTGGATTTTTACTTTGGCAGGAGGAGCAGTATCGTGGGGGTCCAGAAAATAAACATGTCTTTCTGACTCAAGTATGAAATCAGAATATATACCATTGTCTGCGGGAGTAAAAGAGGCAGAGTGGCTTTGAAGCTTTATTAGACAAATTCCTTTGATTCAACATACATATGCAATTAATATTTATTCTGATAATAAAGTTGTTTTACAGATTTCAGGTAATAAGAAATATAAGAGAAATCAAGACATATAGGCCTTCGATATAACATCATTCGACAAATGTTGAGTGATGGGATAATTACATTGGACTACATACCAACTTCTGAGATGCTTGCGGATCTGCTTACAAAAGCACTACTCAGAGATACAGTGTTGAAAACATCGAGGGGAATGGGCCTAATACCTATATATTTAAAGGCATAGTAGTTGAACCTCAACTTAGTAGAGTTGGAGATCCCAAATCCTAAGTTTAACGAGATAAGAAACTACTTTGTGACCCTTGAAAGTGCACAAAGGTATGTTACCTATTGGTCATCCCTATGGTGTTAAATTTTGTGTACATCTCTTGTAACGTGAGAGGGTGAGTTTAACTTTTAATAATTTTGTAGGCATTCATTTGTTGGGGTGAGAAAGTAGTTACAAGTGCACCCATGACAGATTCACCTATATGAGTATGAAAGTGGAGCCTTTTCAACAGAGATTCAGTCTTCTCTCTGATATACTCATGAAATCAGGATTTTAGCGTATGACTGTAAAGCGCAGGCCTTATGTCACTAATGATTTAGGTCATAGTAAGTGTATATATAATTCCAGTTTGTTAGACATGTTTTAAGTTCAAAGCTATAAGCTATTTAAAGTCCTTACAAACTTTGAGTTGTATGTACTAGTTAAAGGTTCAAACCGATCGGTACCTCTGATGATGCTTAGTATGATTGCTCTGATACTGAATGTTTTATTTTTATTTTTTTTATTTTGAAATAAGTGGGGGAATGTTATATATATTAGGATAATAATATATATTTTTGTGTTTCAAAATTAAGGTTAAATTGTCATTAATAATTCAATGGCAAACTTGTAAAATAATTCAATGGCATAATTGTAAATATTTACTCTCTAAAGTATTTTTTCAAAAGTGTCTTTTCAAATTTTGGATTTATCTTTTTACCGTTTGTTGAACAGACATAAGTCTGGTGTCTCTTCATAGTGAAAAGATAGATCTTTTCAAAAGTGTCTTTTCACTGTAAATCTGAAAAGATACAAATCTCTTCATGGTGAAAAAATGCAATCTTTCAAGATTATCTCTATTTGTTATCTGAAAAGACACAATCTTTCTAGATTAATTCTATAAATAGAGACTAGATCCAGGTTAAAAGACACAACATAAATAAGATATATTTCTCTTTTTCTCTTTTATTCTTGTCATTTGTGTATCGAAAAATCTGTGCGGCAGGTTCTTTTTCTAGAAAGTACAATCTAGAAAAGAACATACGGTTCTTAGCAAGATCGGACTCTATTGTATCCTGAAGGTAGATTCGCTGAGAACTCTATTGCATCTTCGTTTATCCAATAGAGTGAGGGCGTGTACTGTCTTTAAGATAGCATAGTGAACTACGTGCCTCGGAGCCATTATCAATACAAAATTTTCATTAACAGCTACTCGACTTTTGAGGAACACCATGACGCCTCCTTTGATGTCATGGATCTAAGGTGCATGCCGATTTGCCTATTGACCATGTCAGTAGCTCCCTTCCTTAATGCCTAGAGGCTTCCCCTCTAGCCACAGACAATCATGCTTAGCCTGCTTGCTTCACTCGAGTACTAGTACCTCGCAAACTGTCCGGGGGATGCCATTTCATTCCAATATGTTTCACCGACCATACTATATATACAAGTTGTGTGACTAGTCCTACCTTTCAATCAATGAATTAATTGACACATCGGTTCTCCTTCGTGATCCATAAGCCAAATTGATACTTGGGTACCCCTTTCATTTGCCTAACATGCACAATTGTGTCCATGTTATTCCCAAGTAGATCCCTCCAACTTAGCATGACTATCAATCATCATTGCTCACTCAAGGCGTCAACCTCTCTTGGTGCTGCATGCCCATCCGTTTGGACCCCTTGTGTAAGCCTCTACGTTGCGCTAATGTGCACCATAGTGTCCCACAAACCCATAAGCATATTTATTTAACCTACCATGAGCATCGTCTATGAGGCTACATGCGTCCAAGCCATGCTGCAATCCTAACTCATTCTTAGTGCCAACAAATGAGACCATCCGTAAGGCAAACCAACCTATTTTAATCCCCAAGTGACATCAATATAACTAATCATCCAAGTATTTTATATGCAAGTCATCTAATAACTTCTTAGGCCTTGTTTGATAACATGGAATTATAATTTCATTGTGGAAATGAAATTTAGTTTCCAATTGTTGTTGTTTGATAACTAGTTAAGGAGATGGAAATGAAATTAAGTCGTCCTGCATTGAAATTGAATTTTCATACACCAAATCATTTTAGGAGGAAATTATTTCAACCTTTTAAGTGACTGAAATTGAGTTTCCTACTAACAAACTAATAATTTTTTGTTATTGTAAATCTAAAGTTAGTTGTAAAAAACCTAAAAGCAAAAAAAATTATTTTTTGACTATTAAAAAGTAACTTCAATTTCTATGACCATCATACCAGCACAATCACTATGAACACCACATTATCTACATCATACTCTTTTCAGCTAATATTTGACTTTGGTCAAAGTTTGAATTTAATCAAACTTTAATTAAATTTGTAAGCGATATAAAGTTTTGACTTTTGATCAAACGTTGACTACTAAAATATGATAATAAGTTGTAAGTTAGTAATATATTATCAAATTTTTAGGGGGTCAAAGGTTGATTTTAAGGTCAAACTTTGACTTTTAATTAAAATTTTACTTTTGATTAAACTGACTCCAATAATTTGATGGCGAAAAAAGGATACTGTCTTGTTGATGTATAATTTGATACTAGATTCTCAATTGTATTAGTCAAACTTTGACTTTTGATCAAACTTTGACTTTTGCATAAAATTTAGTTTTAGTCAAACTCGAAACCTACTTATCGATAGAGGCTACTATTATATAAACTTATATCGTATCAGTGCAATTTTTTCTTGGTCAAAGTTTGATTTTCTATAAAATGTTATAAATTTCTATTAGTGAAAATATATTGCTTCATTTTTATTGGTCAAAGTTTGACTTTTATTTAAATTTTGCTATAGTCAAAATTTTAGGAGTGGATCTTGACAGTAGATAGTGATTATTATTGTTGTTATTTTTTATTTTGGTAATGTAAATTTTTATCGGTTAAAGTTTGATATTTGGTCAAACTTTGACTTTAAAACACAATTTGATTTTTTTGAACTTCTGTATCTCCAATGAGATTATTACTTTTTTAATTTATTACTTTGTAGTATATTAGCAAATTTTATTTTACTTTTTTTACATTTAGTCAATGTTTGACTTTTTTAAAAGTTGATATTTAGTCAAATTTTTTACTAGTGTAACCTAGTGATAGATACGAATACTGTTATATTAATTTGTAAGTTGGCGGTAGATTGTCGAATTTTTTATTGGTCAAAGTTAAAATTTTTTATCAAAGTTTGACTTTTTTTTAAAATTAAATTTTCTTTGAAGTTTAAAAATTAAACTTTGTTTGAAAATATAACCTTATAGTACATACTAGCATTTACTATATAACTTTATACTTTAGTCTTAAAATTTTTTATTAATCAAAGTTTTACATTTGGTCAAAGTTTGACTTTTATTAAAAGTAGATATTTGATCAAATTTTGACTAGTGTAACCTAACGATATATATGAATACTGTTATATTAATTTGCAGTTGGACTTTTGTAACTTGTTAGTACATTGCAAAATTTTCTCTTGGTCAAAGTTAAAATTTTGATCAAAGTTTGACTTTATAAAAATTTAATTTTATTTCAACGTATAAATTTACATTAGATACTAGTATCTACAACTTTGTTATTTAACTTTACATATTTTTTTAATCAAAATTTTAAGTTTGGTCTAAGTTTGACTTTTCATTTGAGTTTGACTTTTTAGATGGATTTATGTAACTTAGTAATAAAAAGTGATTTCTATGGTATTAATTTGTAACGTAATGGAATATCATTAAAAAAATTATTGGTTAATATATGACTTGAATTTTGATTTTAATAATAAATGATTAAAACTTAAAAACTCATTTTCAAATTCATTTTTAAAGATACTAATTAAACAAGAGAAATCAATTTCCAATGAAATTTATTTCTCAAACACACTAATCAAACAGTGGAAAATCCATTTCTAGAGGAAATCAATTCCCAGGAAATCAATTAAGAAATTGATTTTATTTCCTCTTTGGAGTTTCATTGCTATCAAACAGGGCCTTAGGGATCACTGATCGTTTAAAAATAAAACATTCGCAAGGGCACGGGTTTCTAAAACTAGGGCGAGTACTTAAGGATGTCGACCCTCAGGAAAGATGAGTTAATTTATCTATATTGCATTTTCTGATAAAAAGGGTTTTGAAAATGAAAGTCTAAATTGATTAAAAGAAATGATTTCAAAAACTTTGTAGAAGAAGAATAATTAATGAGATCTACGTGAAAAAGCCAAAAAAATCACTGCCGTAAACTGTGGTTTTTTCCAAAAATCACTGTGTTTGACCGTAGTTTTTTTCAAAAAACCACTGCCTTAACTAGTTGTAAAAATAATAGTGATTTTTTTTACTACCATACACGATAGTGGTCTTCAACAACGACTGCTCTCAACAGGCATAGAAAAAATCACTGCTTTGGGCAGTCATTTTTTACGTAATTTTTTTTTTAAATACTATTGGTTTTTAAAAAAAAAATTATGCTGACGATTTTTTATGCAATTTTTTTTTAAAATAATATTTTTTTATACTCTTTTTAATGCAATTATTTTAACATATTCAATTACTACTTGCCAATATGGGGATGCTACATGCACACCAATATTTTATTGATGCATACAACTTGATGAATTTTCTTATAGCACACCAATTGTTACTAACCACACATCAATAAATAAAAATAGCTTTACTTCGTAACAATGTATAAATGGGTGTTTTTTTGTTAGACGATCTCATAGAGCAGTGGGTCCTTCGTCCTAAATCGTCTCTGCGGTTGTTTTTCAATTTTGCAGCCACATGATTTTTTTTACCCTTCCATTGGACATTGCATACAAAGAACTCAAATCAAATCAAATCAAATTTATTCTATGAACCAATCCCCTCTTCTATGGCTGCAAAAGTAGCATTCTTTGCATCTTCAATCCGAAGCTTGCGATCCTTGAGCTTTGTCTCTGTTGCGGCTCCAACCTTTATAACAACAACTCCACCAAAAAGCTTAGCGATTCTCTTAGCTAGCTTCTCAGAATCATAAACAGAGTCGATCTCAATTAGCTCTTTCTTTATCTGTGCAATTCTGGCCTGCATCTCGTCTTTAGTTACTGCACGTGAAACACGCGTTGAAAAGAATCTATGATTGTAAATAAGGGTACCCTTATTATTATTGCAACAAAAAATATGATTCAATAACAATTTTTGTATTCACTTTATGGGTGTATTCACCATAGAATAATGATACTAGAGACTTTTGTCAATCTAAAGAGTATGCACCTTCACAAATGGTGATACTAGCTGATGAAGGGCTATGAGTCTATCACCTAATTTTTCTTTCCTAACCTACATATAAAACGATAATTTTAGGTGTTTTAATTGTAACACTAGTTTGAGGTGGGAAGAAATAAAACCCAAAAATTATGTTGATAATTTGGATGATTGGTAATCACCTTGAATGTAGAATGGGATGGAGATGATTGAATCTTAGCCTTCTTAAATACCCCACTAATTGTTCCACTGTTGCACTTCAAATAGCATAAGGAAAAAACAAAGGCACCAAATTAGTACTATATATTCCTCATAAGAAATTCAACTCTAGACATAGATATTCTACATGTAATTCGACAAAAATTTTCAGAAAAGAAGGCTAAAGATAAGCCCATATAATCCATCAGATAGAACCACAACCCTATTCCTGATAATAAACAAATCCTTTCTAGGATCCTATATACATATATATAGCTCATTGTCCTTAATTTCGTGCAACAAACACACCTTAAACTGTATCAACCTCTCCGATTGAACTACTAATGAGGTACAAAGAACTAGATAGTTCCATTGATGATGACAAATTATGAAACAAAATGATTTCTATATTTAATATAAAATTGTTACTTATTAGAACAAATAAGCAAGTCATCATCATCATAGTATTTTGAGCTTATTCATTTGGTTTCTGCTAGAAAAAATAAGAAAGTGAAGTGTCATATTAACCTCAAATGTCCTGAAAGTCTCAAATAAAATCAACAACTTTCCTCAAGGTCGCAGGTTCAAGCTCACCTTATTGATCAAAAAAAAAAAGACCAACTTCCTAAAATCCATATTAAAATATTCTAAAAACATTTTTCTCTTAAATACAGAACCAATATTATATTTTTCCACTAGTTTGGCTAATAAAATCATACAGAATCCTTACTTCTAACTCACAAGACAATCTTCCCTTAATTCTGAGCAATAGTCTCACATCACCTGGGTAAATGGCCTTGGGCTATATACTAGGAAGCATAGATACACCCAAAAGGGAGTTGTACCCGTATCCGATATGTATCGGATATGGGTATGGGTGGGATACACGTGCATGCATATCCCACGAGTTTCCGGAATAAAAAAGAGAAAAAAAATATTGGGTACGGCCGGGATACGAGTGGGATACGGGCTATGGTATTTCAGTAAATCTTTTTTTTTTTTAAATAATTTTAATCCCTAATTTTTTTATACGGTGGACTATGGGCTATTGGCTGCTTTGCTCTGGCTTTGTTTTAGGGTTGCAAAAGGGAGGGAAAAAAAATTAGAAGAAGAAGAAGAAGAAGAAGAAGAAGAAGATTAGATGAAGAAGACTTTTGTGGCTCTTTTTTAGGGTTGCAAAAGGGGAGGGAAAAAAATAGAAGAAGAAGATTAGGAGGGGAGGACCGAGGACTTACTTGCTGCGCGTGGTGGGGCTTCTTTTCAAATCAGGTAATAATAATTATTTTTTTTCCTTTCTTTCTTCTTCTTCTTCTTCTTCTTCCCTCCCTGTGATTTTTTTTTTTTCGGCTGCGACTTTGCGATGGCCCTTAGTCGAAGGGGTTTTTCTGTGCTTTTGTTTGCTTTGCAACTGTAGCTCTTGGATATATAAAGGGCCCGGCTTACATGAACATCATATACACCTAAAAATAGTGTTTAGATGATCTTCCACCATTGAAATGCTACTTTTTAATTTATATCTCACACCATTGAAGTATAATTTATCATTGTGCCATGTGGCACACATCTATGATCAATCTAAATTGCCTAACTGGCAATCCCTCGTTGGAACATGTCACAGCCAAATGATCATGTTTATAAGTGGATGTAAACCATCTGATCAGTGAACTTCAATATCAGCCATCCAAATTAAGAACAACCATTGAGATTAAGTGCACAGATTGAAAGGTTCGAATCTCTCCAAAAAGTGTGATTTTTTTACCCATAGGCCTTCAATTGATGATATATCACTTTGACGGTGTGGATCTCCAAGATCATAAGGCAATAATGGTGTAAGATTGTTTAAACATCATTTGGTGCTTAAATGACACTCACGATAGTCGGTCCCATAAAACTTTGGTACTTTGGTTGAGCTTAAAAAGGATATTTGAAGGGCCCGACTCACCGACCAGATTTTTGAAGGGCCCGAGACACTTGACCGTCATGTATATCCAAAAAATGTGTTTAAAATTTAAATGATCTTAAACCATCAATATTTTAAAATAACCTAATATATATATATATATATATATATATATATATATATATATATATATATATATATATATATTAATTTTTTAATATCAGTACCCCCGCCAGATCCGTACCCTGATTTATTGAAAATTGCCGTATTGTTGTACCTGTATCATATCGTACCGGTATGCCGTACCTGGACCGGTGCTTCCTAGGCTACATATAAACCTGGGCAAACCTCACCTTAAAAAGCCGGTTTTGTGAGGTTGAGTTATATAATGTCCCAAAAATTTCGTACTTAAATAGTGCACCTAGGGAAGCGGACCCAACTAGTCGTTAGTTTGATCGAGTCAAGGCTGACTTAGTCTACTTACTTAGTTAGCTTAAGTTAGTTATGTCATTTGTGAAATTTGGAATAAGTGGGCAGTAAGAGTAAGACTATTTGGTTTGGTTCATATATGCATATCTAGTTAGGTATATATGACATGTACCCTAGTAAAAGAAAGAAGGGGCTTTTAAGGGGAAAGGGAATTTATTTTCCCTTGATTGAGTTGTTGACAAAAATTAAGAGAGAGTAAATGAGAGTGTGAGTTGGGTTGTGAAATTGAGAACGGTGTATTAAATACGAATGATTGATCTAGGATCGGAAAGCTGGCGGATTTGAGCTTGGTATCGAAGGGAGATTTGAGATTTGGGGGTTTATGAAACCCTTGTGTGGCTAGAGCTTTGGATCAAAGGATTCAACCGTTGGAAATGGTAAGCTTGACTATTTTAATCTAATTTTAGCTGCTAGGTTATAAAGATAAGTGATTAGGTGTGAGAAATAGATGAAGAATGGTGTGGATGGTGATGAGATGAGTTCTAGATGATAGAACTCGATCTGCACTGGAAATGGGCAAAATCGATTGAACAAAATTAGTACTCATTCAATCGATTTTGACCAATGAAGAATGAGGTGAAATATGGATTCTGGAGAAATCGTTCAATCGATTTGTGGAACGAAATTAAATTTGTTTGATTGTTTTGCTAAGGGAAAAAAATTAGGTGTTATGGATTTCTGAGGAAATCGATTGAACAAAATAAAATCGTTCGATCGATTTTGGGATTTCGTTCGAACGATTTAAAATCGTTTCATCAATTTTTCAAATCGTTCGATCAAATTTTCAAACCGTTCGATCGGTTTGGACAATTTCAAGCAATTGGTGAGTTTTTGCTTATGGACTGTTCATAGTTTGGGTTAGGCTTCTAAACCCAGTGTCTTTACACCAATAATGATATGTTATGTGTGTTTGGCCAGGCCTAGGATAAGCCGGACCTAGGGATGATTAAGTACTAGCTCGGATTGAAGGATCCCTGGATTTTAATTGTGTGAGGTAGGGAATATATGAACTTGTACACTTAATTATGAGAGCATGTATGTAGTGATATTATATAGATGCATGTTCGTTTAAAGTTGAGTTGAATTTAAAATGCTAAGAATAGTATATGAAAGTAAGGTGTGTGTGTGTAAACAGATAAATGAGGAAATCAATAAGTGTAAGAATTAAGACATCCCATAGATGTATACGTGCATTGGGCATCTAAGTGATGCATTTGAATATGTGACATCCCAGGGATGTATGGTGGATGTAAAGATCCACGTTATGTGAAGGTCCATGAATGAGATTTGAACAGGCGGTGAATTATTAAGTATTTTGCACAATTACACGGTGAATAACTATATGTAGTGCACAATTGATTTAAGGTTTGTAGAATACCCCACCGACAAGGCGTTATACCCGTGACTGACTCGACAGGATATCCGTGACCGGTACGGCGGTCAATCCGTACACCAGTAGACATCCCAGGGATGTATAGGAGTTCTGTGTCTGTCGCCTATGAGAGAGGGACTTGGGTCATATTACATGAAAAATAGTCTGATTAGACGACGATGGAGGGTATTCCATCGAGGCTCGATGCTATATTGCTCGGAGATTATTTAAGTTAATTGATTTAAGTCATGGGACTGGCCTTGTTACAAATATGAGAACCAATGAATAATAGATGCCATGAGTAGTGTAACAAAAACATTCTGTTTATCCTTTTAGTATTTCAAACTATTTTCTAATTATTTTATATTAATGAAATCATGCTTTGATTATATCATGAAATGTATGTGAGTAAGATAGATGTACTTGTTTAGATATTTTCCCTATTGAGCTAGGATGTAGCTCACCCTTTGATTATACGTCATAGGTTCGGAGTTAGGAGCTGCTTCTGGTGAAGTCAATCTTAAGGAGTCAGATTACGTTCCAGGGGAGGAGTCTGAGCCCCCTCTTGAGAGGTTCTCGTAGAAGATCCTCTGCGTACTTTGATAGTAGCTTGAGAGAGATAGTACGGCTTGGTATGTCCAGCCATGTTTTGAGAGATGATGTATTAATATGTAATATTCTTTTGTCAAACCATCTGGGGTGACCGTAGTTACGGCACTGATGGTTCGGGTTGGTTCTTTTGCCTATGCAGAGGGATGAGATTAGAACGATCTCTTAGGTTATATATTTTTGGTATTATATAGTAGAACTGGAGATTTGGTTTTGTGTTAATTCTTTTGTCTATGTTTTACTTTTAGTTGTATGGATATACCAAGTGTCATGCTTCTTATATGGGCCACGATCTCGAGGGTCGTACTGATGGCACGGGTTTCGGGGTATCAAAATTCGGGCTATCACAGTTGGTATCAAAGTATTTTCTTTAGAAATTTTGACAAGTCATGGATTTTGTCAGAGTGTAGGGATCTTCTGCTAATGAAACTTTGGTTTCATTTGCAGAGCGTGATGTCTTCTAGAGGAAGAGGTCGACCTAGACGTTGCCAAAGTAGGAATCCTGGAGGTGAAAATAAGTTTCGTGCGGGTCTAGTAGAGACCAAAGTAATCCTCATGATGGGGATGATAGGAGGGTTGATGCGACTAATCGTATGGCGTTAGCCATGGAAGTTGTGGCCACTACGATGGCCCAAAAGACGCAGTAGACCGTGTTACTGGCCGAGCAGACCACACTATTGGTGGCTAATAATGCCAAAAGTCATCAGCCACCACCACCTCCTCCAGCATTGTTGCCCTCGTCATTCGTTGATTTTAGGAGATTGAGACCTCCTAACTTCTACGGGTAGACAGATCCATTGGAAGCTGAAAAGTGGTTAAATAAGATAGAAAAGCTTCTGGATAGGTTGAGGAGTACAGAGGATGAGAAGGTAGGCTGGGCCTCCTTCTAGCTTGAGGGAGATGTCGATCCCTAGTGCAAATCGGTATTAAGAAAAAGGGAAGTTGAGGACCCTCACCATCTATGGACTTGGGCTAACTTTGTTAGGGAGTTAAACAGAGAGTACTTCCCCAAGCAGGTGAGAGTTCAGATGAGAAGAGACTTTACAAATCTTCAGCAAGGAAGCGTAATTGTGTGAGAGTATGGCATGGAGTTTACATGCTTATCACGATTCGCACCTGAGTTAGTATCCACAGAAGTAATGAAGACCGACAAATTTGAAGAAGGTCTGAGGCCGAACGTACGTGAGAGAGTTTCAATTTTTGAACTTGAAAACTATGCAAACGTGATGGGAAAAGCGATCGTGGCTGAAAGGGATATTAATAATATGTATAAACGGAGAGAGCAACAGGATAAAGGTAGAATAATTCAAGGGAGAGTGGGTGAGTATGACTCGGGGAATAAAAAGCTGAGGTTTATGGCACCAGCTCCAATCCCTAGACAAATTGCATATACAAGTTATTCCAGGCCACCGGTATCCACATTGGCGAGATCGATTAGATATGAGAGCCCTACTGCCACCACCGGAGTGTCCGCTACTCAAGGCTTCTCACGAGCAACCTCTTCTACACCAAATGAGACTTGTGCCAAGTGTGGCAAGTCTCACAGAATTATTGACTGTAGACGAGGAATGCAGGGATGCTACAGATGTGGAAAGATAGGCCACATAATTCGAGATTGTCCGGAGATGAACAAGGGAAAAATGGCTTCTGCTTCTACACCAAGACCAATCCAAGCAAAGAAGTCGGTCGTACAAGGAAGGGCCTATGCAGTTAGGGCTCAGGAAGCTCAAAACACCAATGATATCATACAAGGTGAGACTTTATTTGGATTAATTTATATGTTGTATCAAATGTATTGAAATTTTTTTTTTTAGATAGAGAAGGTGTATCTGTATAGATTATATATGTAAGATTAGTTTATCTAATTGATGTCATGCTTTGATATGCGGCATGAGTGTAATGTTGAAATGTGTATGCTTTATAGGTACTTTAGAAGTGTATGGGAAGGGGAGTTATGTAGTGTATGTGGCTAGAGTATTGATAGACCCAGGGTCTACTCATTCCTTTGTCACTCCTCGATTTGTAAGGAAGTTGAAAGTTAAGCCAGAAACTTTAGATTTTGTCTTGGCAGTGTCTATTCTGACTGGAAAATCGATTGATATGGACTTGGTCTACAGGTCGGTGATAGTAACCATTAGAGATAGGGACATCTTTGAGCTACCAACAAATTTGGTTATGTTAGACATGCAAGGATTCGACGTGATCCATGGCATGGACTGGTTGTCACAGCATTGTGCAACGGTCGATTGTAAGAATAAAGTTGTCATCATTAGGCTGAATACAAGGAGATCATTCTGATTCGTAGGGGTGAGAACAAAGTTTCTACCACTTGTGTCTGTCGTCAAAGCCGAACGTTTGATCAGAAATAGATGTAGTGGTTACTTGGCATTTTTGAAAGATGACAAAGAAGGGAAGAATGTCATTTCTGATATCGCAGTTGTATGTGAATTCGACGACGTCTTTTTAGAAGAATTACCAGGACTACCTCCAGATAGAGAGGTGGAGTTCGCTATCGACTTGGCACCTGGAACGGAGACGATTTCCAAGGCCCCATACAGAATGGCTCCGGCTGAGTTGAAGGAATTGAAATACTAGTTGCAAGAGCTCTTAGATAAAGAGTTTGTAAGATTGAGTGTGTCTCCTTGGGGTGTGTTGGTCATGTTTGTTAAGAAGAAGGATGGGTCGATGAGGCTATGCATTGACTATCGATAGTTAAACAAGCTAACTATCAAGAATTGATATCCATTGCCTATGATTGATGATTTGTTCGATCAGCTATAAGGAGCAAGGTATTTCTCCAAGATCGATCTAAGGTCTGGATACCATCAGCAGAGAGTTAGGGCATAGGACATTCAGAAGACAGCGTTCAGGACATGCTACGGACACTACGAGTTCTTAGTGACGTCGTTTGGTTTGACGAATGCACCGGCGTCATTTATGGATTTGATGAATCGAGTGTTTCAACTACACCTAGACTCCTGTGTTGTAGTACTTATCAACGATATTCTGATATACTCCAAGTCGAAGAAGGAACATGAAGAACACTTGAGAAACTCTCTACAAATTCTGCACGAACACCAACTGTATGCCAAGCTCAGTAAGTGCGAGTTTTGGTTGGAGAAAGCTAGCTTTTTGGGATATGTCGTCTCAAAGGAGGGTGTCACGGTGGATCCAGCTAAGATTGAGGCCATAGTGCAATGGGAACAACCAAAGTCAGTGACAGATATCCGTAGTTTCCTTGGTCTAGCTAGGTATTATCGACGTTTTATGGAGGGATTTTCAAAAATATCGGGACCGCTGACGAGGCTCACACGGAAGGATGTGAGATTCAAGTGGACTGAAGCGTGTAAAAAGAGCTTCCAAGAACTCAAGAAGAGGCTCACTTCAGCTCCAGTACTAGCAATTCCTTCAGGCAGTGGAGGTTTTGTGGTTTATAGCGATGCTCCTCATAACGATTTAGGCTGCGTGCTCAACCAACACAAGAAGGTAATTGCTTATGGGTCGAGGCAGCTGAAAGATCACGAGAAGAATTACCCGACACATGACCTCGAGCTGGTAGCGGTCATATTCGCATTGAAAATTTAGAGACACTATTTATATGGGGAGACCTTTGAGACTGACTATAAGAGCCTCAAATACCTATTCACACAGAAGGAACTAAATATGAGGCAGCGAAGGTGGATAGAGTTTCTCAAAGATTATGATTGCTCCATTCAATATCAATCAGGCAAGGCTATGTCATAACAAATGCCTTGAGTCGTAAGGGTTCAGCTCAGTTAGCTAGCCTTGTGATGGGAATGCACAGGTGGAAATTGTTCGAAGACCTATCATTGTATGACACGAAAATTGAGGTGCAAGCTTCAGGGGCTCTTTTAGCCAACATTACGGTGAGACTGATAATTTTTGAACACATTCACGAGCTACAGATGGACTCGGAGGTAGTCAAGATTCGACAAGATGTGATTGAAGGCACCAGACCAGATTTCTCTCTAAGGGAGGATGGTTCCTTGTCATTTAGGGGATGCCTCTATATCCCAGTTGATGCCGATTTGTGGTAAACTATTTTAGATGAGGCTCATAAGTCTAAATATGTGATCCATCCTAGTAGCACCAAGATGTATCAAGATATGAGGAAGAGATATTGGTGGAGAGGTCTGGAACGAGATGTAGCCGAATACGTGTCAAGATGTAGCCAAATATGTGAAGGTAGACCATAGACACCCTACTGGATTATTGTAACCTCTACCACACCGGAGTGGAAATGGGAATCAATCTCCATGGATTTCATAATAGGGTTGCCGCGGACAGCAAAGAGGTACAACGCTATTTGGGTTATAGTAGATAGACTGACGAAGTCAGCTCATTTCTTGCACTATAACACGATGTATATGGCAGGAAAACTCATAGAACTCTATATGAAGGAGATCATACATTTGCATGACATTCCAAGCAGCATCGTCTTTCATCGTGACCCACTGTATACTTCAAAATTTTGGCAGAAGTTTCAAGAAGGTATGGGCACTCGATTGGACTTTAGTTCGGCATTCCATCAGCAGACTGATGGGCAAACAAAGCGAGTAAATCAAGTGATAGAAGATATGCTCAGGGAGTGTATGCTCAAGTTACAAGGATCATGGGATCAACATCTACCGTTGATCGAATTTGCATACAACAATAGTTTTCAATCGAGCATTGGAATGGCGCCTTATGAAGCTCTCTATGGAAGGCGATGCAGATCGCCTATCAATTGGGAAGAAACCGGTGAGAAATTCATATTGGGTCCGAAGTTACTTGAAGATAACGCCATGGTAGTTCGTATGATAAGGGAGAGGCTTAAATCGGCTCAGAGCAGACAGAAGAGCTATGCCGATATCAAAAGAACGAGCGTAGACTTTGCCGTTGGCGATCATGTATTTATAAAGATATCGCCCATAAAGGGTGTGATGAGGTTTGGAAAGAAGGGAAAGTTAAGTCTTCGTTACATTGGGCCCTTTGAAGTTTTGGGTCGAGTTGATAACGTAGCCTATCGCATCGGTTTGCCTCCGTTGTTTGATAGAGTACACAATGTCTTTCATGTCTCTATGCTCCAGAAGTATGTAAAGGACCCTACACACATCTTGGGAGATCAGCCGATCGAGCTGCATGAGGACATGACTATGATTGAGGAAGCGACTCAAATTTTGGATCGAAAATAACATACTCTATGCACTAAGATCATTCCTTTAGTGCTTGTCAAGTGGGGGAATCATCCGGTCGAAGAAGCGACTTGGGAGGGCGAGGCTGAAATCAAGGAACTATACCCCCATTTATTTAAGAGACAGTAGATGATAGGTGCAAGTTGTAGATTACGAGTCAAAACTTTCTTGTAATGATAAGTTGAATTTTGTGTAAAACCAAGCTAAGCTGTAATGAAATTATGTGTTGATCTCTAAAATTTTTAATACGGTGTGTAAGTAAATACCATTTCACTTAGATGTAAAATTGATGCATAGTTTGTAAGTAAATGAGCCAATGCCTAAATGGATTGGCGAGTGTGGGTTGATCTATGAATGATGTGAGTAATCACGCTATGAAGGGTTACGTTTTAGTGTGAATAGAAGCTAGTTCATTAAAGGATTTCAAGGACATGTAAAAACTACCTCAGCTCCATTTTTGGGAATTCGTTCGATCGAAATTGAAATTCATTTGATCGAATTTCTGTAGGTTAAGGCCCGAGGTTTTGCCAGAAAATCATTCGATCGATTTTCAAATCGTTCGAACGAAATGGAATGGCCAGTGGGAGTCCAAGCTGTTGCCAGGAAATCGTTCGATCGATTTTCAAATCATTCGAATGAAATGGATGGGTTAGTGGAGTGAAAAATGGCCTAGAAGTGAGGTTCAGCAAATCGTTCAATCAAAATTAGAAATCGATCGAACGAAATTTTGGGGACTACTTTAGCTGATGGAATTCATTCGATCGGAATTGGCTTTCAATCGAACGAAAATTGGGGACTGCATTTAATATTCGAAAACTGATCGAACGATTTAAAAATCGTTCAATCGATTTCGCAACTATATATTGGCATGCGATTTTTTTTTTGTCATTCATTCCACAACCAAAAATCCTCTTTTGTTTTCTTTCCTCTTGGAGAAGTTTTAGGGCTTGCGAGTGACACCGACATTAGCAATTTCTGGCCATCTCCAAGCTCGGATCAACACACAAACAACTCCTCGTAACACTAAGAGGTAACCACTAACCTCTCTTCAGTCATTGGAATTTCAAATTTTGTTTCATACCGTAGTATTAGAAAAATTGGGGCAAAACCCTTACCCAAATCCCTTGTTGTCGTGTGTAATTACAATGCCACCTAAGACTCACCAAGCCACGGCGAGTGCGGCACCAAAGAAACCCACTACGGGTTCCTCATCACAACCACCACTGAAGAAACCACCGATGGGTTCTTCGTCTACACCGCCTACACAGGCACCGCCCCCACCACCTCCACATGAGCAACCAAATGAATGGTGAGCTAATAAGGACTTTGAGCCCGAATGGATCATACATCCTAAAATTTTCGCCAAACAAGAGGACACACATTGGGCTTTCAACTATATCTCCACAGTGGGTTTGACCGGGATACTCTGCCCATGCAAGGATAGTTTTTACCCTCAAATTGTGAGACTATTCTATCAGAACATGGAATTGGTCACAAACCCAACCATCCTTATAACCAAAATAGATAATTGGCACTATACGTCCACGTACGATGACATGGCCGATGCCTTGGAGTGTTTTCACACTTTTAATCATGAGGACATTGCCTTAGCCGAGCCTTACCCAGCCCCTTTAGATTACAAATATGTCGCGGCTGAGATGACACATGGCCAGACAGGATCGGGCCACTCGATTAAGCGAGTTGACTTGCCACGCGAGCTTTTGATGCTCGATACAATTATTCATTGCAATTTGTATCCTTTGAGACATAGAACCGAATGGGTGGGTGAAGTTCAAATGGCACTCTTTGCGGTCTTCAGTGGCCGATGGTTTAACGCGCCATTTGTAGCCATTGAGGGGATGAATTATGCACGCAAGAAGATGTTAGACGACATTAAGAATCCAGTTGAAGACATGCCCTATGCTCGACTAATCTCACTTATGGTCGAGGATTACGTGGGGGGCGACATGTACACCCTCTCAAAGAATGAGCCAAGACTAACGGGTAATGTCCAACCATACACCATGGCTGATTGGAATCGAACATACGTGAAGTTGATTAAGAAACCACCAGTCGAAGACCAACCACAGCAGGAACCACAAGCTCAAGACCCGCCACCGCATGATGCTCCTATCCCTGATGAGCCCACTACTACCTTTCCACTTTAGTAGCGTGCCAGGCGTCGTACAAAGACGCAAGCACCACCACTACCTGAGGGCGCTCCTACGCTGACCATTGCCGATCTTTATGCGCTCATGGAAGCGAACACTCGACAAATGGTGGAGAATAACCGCATCTTCAACCGACGATTAGATTACTACGATGCATTGCATGCCGAGGAGATGCGCTTCATGTACCCCGCCGACTATCTCCAGTGCATGTCGGCAGAGCAGGCATGGTTCTCTCATGCATTGACTTCGGGTGCGGGAGAGCATGGTGGTGATGATGATCAGTCAGGAGAAGCGGCGTCTTGAGTGATGTTTTGTGAGGTTTAAGTTTTGGATAATTTAATACAACTTTTTGGGATATTGCAACTATTTAAAATAGGTACCAATGGACATGTGTCCTTTCTAACAATCGTGGCATGGTTGCCACCCCAATCTGTGAATACCTTTTTGCTGATGTTATCTATATGTTCCTGTTCTTGATGTGTTCAATAGTTCTGATCTAGTTTAGCTCGTGTGGTTGTGCTCTATGCTTTGGTGTGTTGGGATCCCTAAGTAGCTTTTGTTATGTAGCTGTCTTATTATGTAGTATGGATGTTATTATCGTTTAGCAGTTCTGTTATGTAGTGTGGTAGTTATTCTAGTTCGCTTGTTGTAGCACATGCGTGTTAATCACATTTTTGCTGGATGGTATCATGGTTAAATACACACTGTCAGTTGCGTTTTGCAGGATTTATTGTTGTGAATGTGCAGGCTGTGTGATTGTCATTCTGTTTTGGATGGGTTGTGCCGTGTGTGTGGGTTCCCATGTCGGGGTGTGGGGAGCCCTTGCGTGTAATTTTTGGGGACGAAAATTCCCAAGGAGGGGAGAATGTAACGTCCCGAAAATTTCGTGCTTAAATAGTGCACCTCGAGAAGCCGACTCGACTAGTCGCAAGTTTGACTGGGTCAAGGCTGACTTAGTTGACTTACTTAGTTAGCTTATGTTAGTTATGTCATTTGTGAAATGTGGAGTAAGTGGGCAGTAAGAGTAAGAGTGTTTGGTTTGGGTCATATATGCATATCTAGTTAGGTATATATGACATGTACCCTAGTAAAAGAAAGAAGGGGCTTTTAAGGGGAAAGGGAATTTATTTTCCCTTGATTGAGTTGTTGAGAAAAATTAAGAGAGTAAATGAGAGTGTGAGTTGGGTTGTGAAATTGAGAACGGTGTATTAAATACAAATGATTGATCTAGGATCGAAAAGCTGATGGATTTGAGCTTGGTATCGAAGGGAAATTTGAGATTTGTTCGAACGATTTAAAATCGTTTGATCAATTTTTCAAATCGTTCGATCAATTTAAAATCGATCGATCGGTTTGGAAAATTTCAAGCAATTGGTGAGTTTTTGCTTATGGACTGTTCATAGTTGGGGTTAGGCTTCTAAACCCAGTGTCTTTACACCAATAATGATATGTTATGTGTGTTTGGCCGGGCCTAGAATAAGCCGGACCTAGGGATGGTTAAGTACTAGCTCGGATTGAAGGATCCTTGAATTTAAATTGCGTGTGAGGTAGGGAATATCTGAACTTGTACACTTAATTACGAGAGCATGTATGTAGTGATATTATATGCATGCATGTTCGTTTAAAGCTGAGTTGAATTTAAAATGCTAAGAATAGTATATGAAAGTAAGGTGTGTGTGCGTACACGAATAGATGAGGAAATCAATAAGTGTAAGAATTAAGACATCCCATGGATGTATATGTGCATTAGACATCTAACTGATGCATTTGAATATGTGACATCCCAGGGATGTATGGTGGATGTAAAGATCCATGTTATGTGAAGGTCCATGAATGGGATTTGAACAGGCGGTGAATTATTATATATTTAGTATAATTACACGGTGAATAACTATATATAGTGTAAAATTTAATTAAGGTTTGTAGAATACCCCACCAACGCGGTGGTATACCTGTGAGTGACTTGGCAGGATATCCGTGACCGGTACTGCGGCCAATCCGTATACTAGTAGACATCCCAAGGATGTATAAGAGTTATTTGTCTATCGCCTATGAGAAAGAGACTTGTGTCATATTACATGAAAAATAGTCTGATTAGATAACGATGGATGGTAATCTATTGGGGCTCGATGCTATATTGCTCGGGGATTATTAAAGTTAATTGATTTAAGTCATGGAACCAGCCTTGTTGCAAATATGAGAACCAATGAATAATAGATGCCATGAGTAGTGTAACAAAAACATTCTGTGTATCATTTTAGCATTTCAAACTATTTTGTAATTGTTTTATATTGATGAAATCATTCTTTGATTATATCATGAAATGCATGTGAGTAAGATAGATGTGCTTATTCAGATATTTTCCCTATTAAGCTAGGATGTAGCTCACCCTTTGACTATATGTCACAGGTTCGGAGTTAGGAGCCGCTTCTGGTGAAGTCGATCTCGAGGACTCAGATTACGTTCCAAGGGAGGAGTCTGAACCCCCTCTTGAGAGGTTCTTTTAGAAGACCCTCTGCGTACTTTGATAGTAGCTTGAGAGAGATGATATATTAATATGTAATATTCTTTTGTCGAACCATCTGGGGTGACTGTAGTTACGACACTGATAGTTTGGGTTAGTTCTTTTGCCCATGCAGAGGCATGTTATTAGAACGATCTCTTGGGTTACATATTTTTGGTATTATATAGTCGAACTGGAGATTTGAATCTGTGTCAGTTCTTTTATCTATGTTTTACTTTTAGTTGTATGGATATATCAAGTGTTCCGCTTATTATATGGGGCACGGATTTCAAGGTATCAAAATTTGGGCTATCACAAGTTAGGCCTATGAAATTTTACGAATTCAACAAAGTAGCAAAAAATAAAGGAAGAAATAGCCACTTCCTTAATAAAAATAAAGAAAAAATAGAAAATAGAGTTTAAGTACCTCACTAACAGTGTTTCATTTCTTTAGCTGCTTGAATCTTACAAGGGTACCGAGAACAAGGTCTCTAGGGAGATCTTGACTTTTAATCTTGTGGCTTCTGAGGATTGATACGGCGGAATCTGAGTCATCAGTTTCTCTCATCATCTTCCTCCACTTCTTCTGATCAGCTTCATCAGCTGCATCCTTAAATACTTCCACTTTCCTCCTCCTCTGCATGAACTCTTTGGGTGCCAACATACCAAGAGAAACCACTTCTACTCTTCTTCCATTGATTCTAAGCTTTGGTACATAAGTGTTTCCAATTAATTCGGTTTTACTGAGAGAAATTATACAAAAAGAAAAAGAGAAAAATGTAATAATATCACCCTCATAATCACCCAATATCCCTGTATTTATATACAAATTATGACCTAATAATTATAGAAAAACCAGAACATTAGAGAGAGAAGAAGTATACCTTATGCTTGATGAGAAGGAAAGCATAGACATAAACAGGAGAATTGTATTTTAATATAAATCCATCAATGGGCCAATATAATCCACCCCTGATGATCATAAACAGAAACAAAAAAAACAAGAATGTGTTTATTCTTCCCAGAAGAAGAAGCCCATCTCAAATAATAGAAAACTGTTTTCAGAATTCAAAAAATCATAGAGAAACAATATATATATATATATATATATATATATATATATATATATATATATATATATATATATAAGATTACCCATCTCAATTATATTAAAATACAATTTGTAAAATAAGAAATAGGGAATGAAACACAAACTATCATACAATAGACTCTTTTATAGGCATTTCTGACAAACATTTAATCAAACATAGCATGAGCACTGTTTGTGTCTTTAAATTTTTCATCAAACAAATTTGTCAATGCAGTCTGAATAGACAGAATTCACGTAAAAAAAAAAATTTATGCCAACGATTTTTTATGCAATTTTTTTTTTAAATACTGCTTTTTTAATGTTTTTTTATTGCAATTTTTTTTAATGCTTTTTTTTTTTGAAAAACTACAAAAAACAAGAACTAACCTAGTAGCACTCAATCATCGACTCAACAAATACCCATATTCCCCTTTTTCCAATAAAAAAAATATACAAAACCATCTTCTTTGCTTGTCGAATGGGCTTCTTCTTATAATGGAAATAAATATTTGAGTGACTGAATATACAATCCTAATACTGATCAACCATATATTAAAAACAAAGGCATTTTCAAGGTCTAAACCAGGCTGAAAACCTAAACGTTCAACAAGCTATATGCCGGTAGATCTTTGATGCTAGTGACATCTTCCAAAGAGATCTTGCGCTCTAACTATGCTCTTGTGGATTTAAGAAACTCCTGCGAAAAAAAACAAAAAAAAATCAGCAAAGAGTAGTTTGGAAGAATTAATATCGAGTTGTCTAACTCTATGTTGCTTAGTTCACTCATTCACCTAGTGAAATGTGAATTAGGTGTAGTGCACCAGTTCTTGGTTAAATACGGTCGGACTCGATATGACAAGTGAATTATAGGTTAATGCAAATTATTTTTGTAAAAAAAAAATATTAACAACATAAAGAGATGATTTGAACTGAAGACCTTATCATTTTTAAATTTTAGAAATAATCAAATGGTCATTTGTCTACTTTATTAAAAAGTGTAAATTTATATTTTTTATAAATAAATTCTCTTGAAATTCATCCTTCCCCAATGGAATTGGGTTTGCTTGATGGTAGCGAATTGTGAATTTTGAATCCAAATTCGAACTAAGCGAATTTGGAAATTAAGTTTGATCTAGCTACTACAATTGAGAGAATAGAGATTGGAAATTTACATTGAATTCCTTATAAGAAGCATGCTTTTTGAGCCTGTAACAACCCTAAATTTTGAACCCGCACGCACTGATTAAGTGCGCATGCTTGGGGCGACACCCTGTGCGAGTGTGCAACATAGAGTCAAGATTTTTGGAAATGAAAGTTTGTTAATGATTAACACTTGTTGGACTAATTGGGCCAACTATTTTGGGTCGACTATTTGGGCCAACTATATTGGGCTGACAAATTGGGCTGACAATATTGGGGATTAGTTAGGACTTTTCGACATATGACAATTACCGACTTGGATGTGTGAACTACTCGCTCAATCGGAACCTCTCGAACATAAAGGCAAACGCGTGTGTACGTGTGCTTCACACGGAAGCAAGGTGTGGTAAGTGATGAAAAATACTTGGTTTAAGTGTACAAGCTTTGCACTGAAGCCAAGGCTTATTGGATAAGAATTAGAACACCCAAGTGGTGTATATGTACTTCACACCAAGCCTTTTATGTGGATAGGAACAAAAACACATGATGTGTGTGTGTGCTTCACAAGGAATCAAACAAAAGGGATAAGTGGGGAGAGGCATTTCACGTAAGCAAAATTGGCTTGTTTGATTTTGCAAGGGAGTTGAGAGAGTGAGATATATATAGAGAGATTGAGAGGAGGAGAGCTCCTCTTAGATCGTGCAATCCGCAGCTCAGGGTCAACTTGGAATTCCACCACTCTTAGTTGATGTACCTTGTGATTGCCGATGTACGGCATTTGAGAATCCGTGGACAAGAAGGGGTTCTACAAACCGCCTTTTGAAATTTTTGTTGGAACCCTCTTTTCCCTTGAAGCCCTAACCTCCATTAAAGCTCTCTTTCTTCACTCAAGGGAGCTCGGGGTTGTCATGTTCATCACAAGGATTGGATCTACAACTCCGCCTAATTGTGAAGAAGCAAGGGGTTTTGGTTTCAAACCATCGGATGAAAGAGAAGCGTATAAATTCTCTTTTAGATCTGATCATCAGGAACGTTTCGTACCCGATTTAAAGAGGTAAACAACACAATTCTTCCATGTATTAAACTAAAAATAGGTTGCTTAAATGTATGCAAAAGATTAGGATAAGAAAGATTAAATTTTGATATTTTAAAAAGCCCAAAATGTGCAAAATTATGCACAGTCACTCGCCTGAGCTGGGTGTGCCACTAAGACTCACTCGCGTGACTCGCACGCACAACTGATGCAGTCTTGGTATTGTGGTCGTAACTTTCTACTCCGAACTCCGATTAAAGAGATTCCTATGACGTTGGAAAGAAGACAACGAGATCTATAACTTTTGTGAATAAACAATTTCATAAATCCAAAGTTTTAAAGTTCAAAATTTAGGAGAACGTTGGGCCAAGTTTTAAGTTAGCACGAACATGCCCATTTCTGCCTCGGTTTTGAGATAACACTTAAACACGTCAAAATTGTTAGAAATTAAGATCAATCCTTAATACATCATTGTGAATGTGATGTAGCTTGAGAATCGAGAGTGCTTATATGGAAAAGTTATATCGTTTTATGTATCTCGTGAACAAAGGTAGGGAATATTCTACGTCATTTATATTGGTACAAATGCATAGAAATTGTGATGTGATAAGTAAAGATGTGATTTTTTTTTGTTGAGCTTTGTACAAGGATTTAAAGCATGCGATTTAAAATATAAAAAATGATAAGAATGTGTGTGTGCATTAACATGATACGTGTGTGTGTGAACACGATAAGTGTACATGATAAAAATGTGGGAACATAAATTGTGATCCAGTGTGGCGGGATATCCGTTCATTTCTTACCGGCCAATGGTAAAGTGAGAAATATTTATAAATGTGATAAAAAATTTATGCAAACGTGCATGTGAATGTGATAAGCGTGAACATGAATGTGATAAGTAAGTATATGAAATTCTAAATATAATTATAAAATACCATATTTCATGGTGATAAACTATAAGTTAAATTTCACACTTTGATTTAAGGTTCATGAGTGAATACCCTACCCAGGCGGAGGGAATATCCGTAATCGATGCGACGGGATATCCGTGACCAGTATGACGGGATATCCGTACAATTGTGCTCCGTTACGGTGGGATCTCCATTCATTGTGCTCCGATTCGGCGGGATATCCGTTTATTTCTTATCGGCCAACGGTAATTTCATAATATGGTTCATTGAACGACGATGGTGGGATTCCCATCGGTATAATAACATGGATCCTAAAGCTATATTTGCTTGGGGTGGTAATTTAAGTTATTTGCTTTAAGTACAATAAGATGTGAAGATAGAATGAAAAACAACAAATGAGATATGCGAACAAAAACTTAAAAAAAATTCAAATGACATTTATGAAATTGTGTTAAATTTCATTTTAATTAAATTCATGTTTCCTTTTAAAAAATTGATTATGAGAAATGTGTTAAGTTGTGAAACTTAGTCATGGAATATGTCTTTGTGATGATATAAATGCTTTTGATATGCCCCTATTGAGCTTAGATTTTAGCTCATCCCTCGACTATACATCATAGGTACAGGTGTAGATCTAGATCAAATATCAGAGAAAAGAGCAGGGTCTTCCGTTTGAGGAATTCTACCCTAGGTGAGGATTGGGATTAGACATGTTTTGGGTTTGTATGATGGATTTTTGAGGACTTAGATTTTGGACTTGTTATGTCTTGGGATTAAATACAATGTTAAGATTTATTTTGTAAGTATGTTTTGGAAGCCACTGTTTAGGTGATGGTTGGCCATTACTGGTGGTTTTCTTTTGAGCCATTTTTGTTTAGATGCTATATATAAAGTAGAAAGATTTAGATCTGCCTAGTGATATCTAAATTTTAATTTTCGCGTATATATGATATCTGCTTTGATTTCCATGCTTACGTGGATATACCATGTATTTTGGTATTCGGATTGTGAAGTGTGATTCGACGGTCTGATTTTCCCCGAGTTTATGATATAAGAAAGAAAAAAAATTATACATGAATTTTGTGGAAATGGAAAAATTGGGCTGTCACAGTTGGTATCAAAGCCAAGTTGGTATCAGAGCTCGCTCGAGCGAGATATAGAGTAAAATTTATTTGGACTCTTTGTGAAAATTCTTTGAAATTATGTATCTTTAGCTTTCTTAGATATTTCCTAAGGGGTATTTGGACACTTTGAGGGTAGAAATTAAAGTTTTGAGGTAGTGTATGAGTTCTCAAGAGGGCTACATGTAGATTACGCTAAGCGTGCTTTGAGGTAGGGGAAAACTTAAGATCATTTGATTCGAATGTGCTTTGTCCAAGTGAAGTACTATGATGTGATAAGCCATGATAAGTTGTGAAGCTATATAGATCGTAAAGTTTTCATGACATTAAATCTATATTAACGAGTGTGGATCAATAAGGAAGACAATTAGAATTAGTTGCTCTATTGATTGTGTTGAGGACTGTGCACATGAAGCGACGATTAATCTTAAGCTGACATATACGTCAGACTTTAATTTTTTGCATCGAAAGAGTGTTCTTTAGAATTTGCATCTATGGTGATCGATTATCTTCTTTTATAATTCAAATGGTATTTAGGTATGATAAGAATGATTGAGGGCACAATTGTAGAATTTCATGATCATTGTTGCAAGTTATAATTAGCTCATTTGTAATGATTGCATAACTGTATGGACGTACGTGATGGTTAATGTTAGTGCTCATTATAGTGTGCTTACGATTGATGGTTCAAATTTTCTCAATAATAATTGACAAATGGTCAAAATTTTGATATATGGTTGAGTTTTTGTGAAAATTCTATTGATTGTGCAGTAGTATTAAATGTGCTAATTAGTGGTTATCAGAATTCTCGATTCATTGCGGATGTATATTATTAGCTTCATGGATGCACTTTTATCATGGATTCAGTGATGGTATCAAGTCTATCTATTAATATGTATTTCTATTAATAGATAGATTAAAATTGTTCCATATTATGGCTTGACTTTCTTTGGGTGGAAATAGCATCCCTTGGGTGAATCAAAATTTTCTCTGATTGAGAGTGTACGCTTCATAAATGGTCGATTGTCCAAGATAAGCATTATCCGAAGTCTGGGGGTGACTATGGCAAATTTACATTTGCTTATGGAAATGGTGCATTGTCATCCAGGGATAATTTGATGAATTGGTGGTATGCTGAGTTAGTGGTAAAGTTATGAGTGTTTGATGGTCTGGTTGATCTTGTTTATGGTTACGATTCTGGCTTAATAGTTCTAATCTCAAGGTCAATATATCTTTCTTTGTGGATAAGTCTTTACCGACTATTTAGAAAGATACTTCGTTAAGTTACGAAAGAGGTGTTTTGTAATTTCCTATGCGTGCGTTGACTGATCTATCCCTTTGACTCTTGAGTGAGCATAAGTTCGGTTAGTGAGAGATGGACATCCTTAGTATAAAGCTCAGTAGATAGATTTTTCTAGTGTGTGATCGATCTTCAGACAATGTGTTTTAGCAAATCTCCATTCAACTCCAAGGCTTTGACAGTGTGTATAATTTCAATTCGTTGCAGTGTTTGCTGAGTGTAATTTGAGTTTAACAAATGATTATTATATTGGATATCCAAACGTCACGACATGAATTTTTAAAGATGAAAATTCCTTTAAGGTGAGGAGATTGTAATGATCTTGGTTTTAGAGGACGTTGAATCTTGATAAGGATACCCATATGGGTGGTGTCAAGAGATAGCTGCGGACTTTGGATTGAGTTTGAGATTAAAAAAAACAAAAAAAACAAATTGGACATGTCAAATTTTGGATGATTTAACTTCTGAAACATAGTCACTTGTGGTGGTACATGGTTTTGAATTAACGCATAAATATGTGGATGGTTAAATTTTTTAATATGGATGGTGTTTGATAATTCTAGGAATTAAAATGTGAATGTGAAAGACCTTGGATCATTATGTGTATTCGGTTATTATGATTTCAATTATGTTTCGTACATGGATACGTCGATGATCAAAGTTTTTTTTGAGTAGATAAAGACTCTAGGGTCAAATTGACCAAATTCTTTTTCTTTGTTTTAATGGATTTGTAGTGGAGTACATGGTACTCATTTTAGTAACTTTTGGATGAATGGATTTTCGATGTGAAGAAGTATGGATTTTTATGCAGGTACCATTGTGGGTCCCATCAGACTAGTTATTTCATTTGATATGAAATACAATTATATTTCAATTGTTTATGGGTGTGTGATATGAGACATTTTGTACATGGGATGTCTTGCACACCTTTTCGGTGGATTTTGAATGGATTTAAGGGTAGGTTGTGAAGGTGTGGACGTAGAGTTACATTTTCGTGCAGGTAGTTGTGTGTATATACTGACTTTGGGCATGTAGATGATTAGACTAAGGATGTGTGTGTGTGTGTGGATTATATGTGTATCTTCATGCAGGTACGAGTGTGATGGTGTCAATATGGCTTATGCTGATGTGTGGACTATGGACTATGGGGGTGAGTACGTATGAATTGTGGCTGTGTAGCTGTGACTATTTATACAGATAATGGATATGTATGTGAGCATAGAGGGTATGAATAATTGAGCTTTTTACTCAGAGTGCCTTTAGGTCAATTTTCAAGGACGAAAATTCTTTAAGGAGGGAAGAATGTAACAACCCTAAATTTCCAACCCGCACGCACTGATTAAGTGCGAGTGTGCAACCTAGAGTCAAGATTTTTGGAAAATGAAAGTTTATTAATGCTTAACACTAGTTGGACTAATGGGCCAACTATTTTGGGCCGACTATTTGGGCCAACTATATTGGGCTGACAAATTGGGCCGACAATATTGGGGCTTAGTTAGGACTTTACGACATTTGACAATTACCGACTTGGATGTGCGAACTACTCGCCCAATCGGAACGTCTTGGACATTAGGGAAATGCATGTGTATCTATGCTTCACACCGAAGCAAGTATGGTAAGTGATGGTGTAATAACCCTAAATTTAGTAAATCGTGTAAGTCAAATGATGTGAGTGTAGAATATGGTGTGTGTGGTTCACAAGGGAACCCATGCAATTTACCACACTTTGGTGTGTGTGTCTCACACCAAGAGGGATTAGTTGACGTGAGTAACACAACTCATGTGTTTGTGTTTAGCAGGATAGAAAAGTCATTTTCTAGGATAAGGAGGGGTCTCACACGTGAGACCCATTTGATGGGTTTGAGATTTGCAAGTGAGAGAGAAAGAAAGAAAGAAAGAGTTTAAGAGAAGAGAAAAAATATTTTTTGAATCCAAAGTTTAGTTTCACTTGATCATAGTGATGTGTATGTGAAGTGTGTGAATGCGCGAAGGATCGCCTACGTTTGCGTTGGCTTGATCGTGTACAAGGTGCTCGGTGTGGGTTTTGAAAACCCCTTTTATGGCAACAAAGAGGAAGATCAATTGTTAAGCAGTGAAAAATACCATTTTTTAGCTCCTAACCTGACCTTTGGGGGACCTTTGAGCTGACTAATAATGTGTTTTAAGTATATTTTGTAGATAAGCAACAAATTGCAAGCTTAGTGCAGATATCCACTTAAAATAGCCCAAGAAGCAATTTGCTGCTCAACATGTGACCTTATAGCCCAAAGGCCAGCCAATCAAGCAGTCCACAAGAGCCTTAGAAATTCATGAGAATGTCTTGAACCCAACTGGAGATGCTTGAGGCTAAGTGCAATTGCAGGGAATGAAGATTGAATCCACCAAGGGGTTGCTGAGTGTTGAACAAATGAAGAACAACACACTTGACAGGTGTGCCAGCTGTGGAAGCACTAAAGATAAGCTGTCGAGAGGTTCCATGAAGCTGTCGAGAGCTCCCTAGTACCTGTTGAGAAGTTTTGAAGGCTAATTATAACATGTCGAGAGGTTCTGAGGAGAAACTGTAAAGAGATCGAGAGGTTGTCAGTTGCTGTCGAGAGGATGAAAGTGTAGTGTGGATCTTATCGACACCTTACATCAAGGTGCAGGGAAGTCGAGAGGTCTAAACACTTGTCGAGAGGTTCTGTAAGTAATAGCCAACCTATCGAGAGGAATGGAGTTGAAAATAGGAAGGTCTCGTGAGGTTCCAGATACTTATAGCGAGGTTCAGCTGAACCTGTCGACAGCGTAAGTCAACCTGTCGATAGCTTGCCTGAAGCCAGGCACAATCTTGCGAGGGTAGAGAGAACATGTCGAGAGCTCAGCGGTAGATTCTATAATAAGTCGATATGATGATTATAACCTGGTGAGAGGATGGATGAAGAATTTGACAGAAGGTTGAATCGAGCTCCAATCCTATCGACAAGTGTAAATCAACATCCAGATCCTATTGAGAGCTACCCAATCCTGTCGACAGCCACAAAGAACCTGTTGAAATGAAGAACAAGCATACTGAGAACCTGTCGAGAGGTTCCCTGAAGCTCTCAACACTCGTATTAGGAACTTCTCAGAATGTTTCCTCAGCAGCTGCCAAATTCAGAAGTCTGTGTACACATCCCAAAGCATGTCAGAGACCCCTGGGGTTATTTTTGGTATTCAACTATGCACGATTTGAAACTCTAACTGCCTCACATATATTTGTCGGTTGTGGACCAATGGGAGAAGCACTTATAGAAGAGAAATCAGCCACATCAGCAGCCCAGAATAACAAAATTATTCTTTTGGGCTCTGATTGGTTGAAACAAGTTTGAGACAAAGGAAGAAGGTATAAATAGAAAAGAAGTTTTACAGAAGAACCATGCAGAATTTGAGAGAACTAGAGCCTAGCTCGAGATCTATTTTTCCTCCAAGAACTCCCTCTCTCTTCTTTTTTCTCTGATTCTCTCTTTAGCCAATCATGAGTGGCTAAACTCTTTTCAGCAGTTAGGGTGAGGTCTTGAGCTATAAATCGAGAGTTTTATAGGCTTGTAAGAGAATTGTATGTTGTACAGATTGCAGATCTAGGCACAATAAGATTGTAAGTTTGCAATATAATTATGGTTTTTAAAGGTAATTCTAATCTACATTACACTTCTTCATATTTAATTTTCCTGGATTGGATACTCCTGTGGATGCCAGTCAGAAATGGGGAGTTGGTAGCCTAGCATCTGCAATAGTTTACCTGTTGCAATCAAGACCAATAGATTGGAGCAATCTCTGGGATAAACTGTATCCAGTAGAATGACATATCATAACCTTAAGACTGTATCTAGTAGAAGGGTAGATCTTAACCTCAGGATTGCTTTGATTCATTAGTGGAGATTAGATTATTATACCTTACATCTGTCGGGGGAACCCGGAGAGCTAGTATCCAGATGAAGGATTATTACAAATCTATCTTCTACACGACCTTTAATTCATTTGATTTTCAGTAAGAGACCAAGACCCCTAGCTCCTGTTCTTCATCTTTTGAATTTTCATCTTTCCTATATCTCCCCTCATCTCTGTGTTTGATCAGATCTGGATCACTTGCATTTAACCTTTGTAGTTTGTAGTAAAAGTGACAAAACCCAAAAACCTCTCCTCTTTCTTATTTTACTTTAGCTTAAATTAGGATAGAGTCCAAGATCTACCATAGATCTGGAGATTTACTATAGTTAAACCACATTTCCCTGTGGACATACCCTTACTTACCTTTCAAAACTTGTTGCAATAGCCCTGGTTCTTACAGGACTGGTTACTCACCTTGATTCCATACATCTATAATTTGTGCCTTTTAATTGGTTGTTTTAATTATATATTAATTGCAAGGTGGGTAGCACTACAAGTTTTTGGTGCCGCTGTCGAGGATTTATGTTTTGAACTTGGTAGATCTAAGTTTTTCTCATTTTTAAAATTAGATTTTTAATTGCCTATTTAGTGTTTGACTAAGTGCTGCTGTAGTTTTTTATAGTTCAATTGTTTATTTCAGATCTGGATCTGTAGTGTTGAAAAGAGCATTGTACCAATTAGAGGAGCAAGCTTTGATTAAGTTTGCATTTCCTAACTCTGTTTACATCTCCAGATCTGTAGCTTTGTAGATCCGCAGCATTAGTTGTGTATTTTGTGATTGTTTTGCTGAATTCTTTGTGTTATTTTCTGTGATTTTTTTAAGTCCTTGGTGTGTATGCTTGGGAGGAGATCTCTTAATCTTGAGATTGCTCCTTTCGATCTTGAAGTTGAAAAACTTCTCAGACCTAAAAACACCTTACACACCCCTTTAGTTGATTCTGAGATTACTGTAATGGGTGAGAAACCTAGGACTTTAAAGGAATTTAATGCTCCAGGGGTTTACAATTCTCCCTTCTGCATTCAATTCCCTGCTATCCAAGGGAACTATGAGATCAAGTCTTCTATTATACAGATGTTACCCTCGTACCATGGCCTGAGCAAAGAAGAACCATACAAGCATATTAATGAATTTTAAGGACTGTGTACTACCATTAATATTGTAAGTTTGGGAGATGAAGCAACCAGGTTGAGACTCTTTCCTTTTTCACTAAAGGATAGAGCCAGAACTTTGTTGTTAATGCTCCCACCCAACAGTATTTAGTCCTGGAATGACCTTCAATGACAATTTTTGGCCAAGATTTTTTTCATGTAAAAAAAAAATTAGCTGAGGAAGAAAATTATCTCATTTACTCAGGCCCCAACTGAAGACTTTCACCAAGCCTGGGAGAGATTTAAAGAACTCTTGAAGCAATGTCCCCATCACCGAATTCCTAAATGGCAACTTGTCCAAAGTTTCTATCAAGAAATTAATCCTAAAAGCAGGGATATAGTTGATGCCTCTTGTAGTGGTACATACCTCCACAAGATAGCTGATGAAGCTTGAGAATCATTTGATATCATTAGTGAAAACTCCATGCAAAGGGAGACTTGGGAAGGAGATTTTGAGACCCCTAGAGTGGTGAGAGAAAATACTACCGAAGGAAAAATGTATGAGGTGAGTGGACATAATGATTTGGAGAGGAAAGTAGACAACCTGACCCAAAAGATTGATAAGCTCATAGGAGCAATGCAGTCTTTAATGGCTACCAAAGTAGAGGAGGCATGTGTCATATGCCAGTCCCCCACTCACTCCCTTGAGGAATGCCCCTTAGCTGCCCAATTTCCAAACTTTGTGATGGAACATGTGAATGCTGATCAGTCCTATGGACAATAATCTACTACTGGTTATCATTGGAGAAACCACCCCAACTTGAGGTGGAGACAAGATAACTTTCAAAACCAGCAACAACAGCAGCCACAACAATCCATGCCTTATAGGAATGTCAAGCCATATCAACAGAATCATTTTCCAAGGCCTCAATACCAATAACCTATGGCCCAGCCAATGGTTCAACCTGTGCATCAAAGTGCACCAGCCTCAGCACCCTCTAGGTCCCCCACATTTGAAGAGCAAGTTCAGGCTTCATTACAGAATTTGGGTCATTTATCTCAAACTGTTAACTCCCATAGTCAAAGCATCAAGAAGATAGAGGACCACCTTGGTCAGCTATCTAATTCTTTAACTAGGAGAGAGGAGGGGAGACTGTCCAGTCAACCCATGAATAATCCAAAGGGGCAGTACATGGTTGTTGAGACTCATTCCCATGAAGAAGTAAAATCTGTCACCACCTTGAGGAGTGGGAGGCTGGTGGATAACTAAGTTGGTATTCAGCCTGATGAGTCAAATGAAGAAAATGAATAAACAACTCAAGAAAATATGCAGCAAGTGCAGCATATGAAAAATAAGGGGGGGTGATGTGCCCCAACAGAAAATTGAAAACAGAAATAAAGAAAAATCTGATGAACTTGCTAAGGCTGCAAATGGGAGGACAGTTCCCCATTTTTCATTTTCCAATGCATTAAAAGCAGCTTCTCTTTTTGAGGAAATGATGGAAACTTTCAAACAAGTAAAGATCAACTTGCCTTTATTTGATGCCATCAAACAAGTTCGAGCCTATGCAAAATTTTTGAAAGAATTGTGCACCCACAAAAGACAGTCTAGGATACACATATCCAAGAAGGTCTTTTGTGCTGAGAAAGTGAACCAAGTGCTGTCTATTGCAACTCCAACCAAGCTTCAAGATCCTGGAGTTCCTACAATCCTCTGCATCATTGGGGATCATACTATTGAGAAGGCCTTATTAGATCTGGGGGCTAGTGTAAACCTACTTCCATATTCTGTTTCTGCAAAGTTAGGCTTGGGAGAATTGAAGCCCACACATGTGGTGCTACAACTAGTAGATAGATCTGAAAGGAGGCCCGTAGGAATGATAGAGGATGTTTTGATTAGAGTTGATAAATTTTTCTACCCAGCAGATTTTCTGGTTCTTGATATGGAGCCAAGTAAGTGCACCACCTCTATTCCTGTGATTTTGGGTAAACCTTTCTTGGCCACTATCAATACTTGTATTCAGTATAGATCAGGAGTAATAGAGGTATCTTTTGGCAACATGAATTTAAATTGAATGTTTACAATACAACAAATCAGCCTGACTTAAATGGTGAGGATTGTTTTTCAATTGATGTATGGGATGAGCTTGTGGAAGAGACTTAGCCCAAGCTGTTGAATTGTAATGATTTTTGTGATGATTTTTGTGATGTTTTTGAGAATGTGTGGAGTGATATTGTGGAAGAGAAGGTCCCCACACCCATGGTTCAAGAAGTGAAAGCCTTAATTTCTGATGTGTGGCCAGCAACAAGGTATCTTCCTTGGAAACCTGCTGTGATGCCTCTTCCATCATCATCAAAGGCACCTTTGTTGCCTTCACTGGTATGTCCACCAGAGGTAGAGTTGAAACAACTGCCTAAGACCTTAAAGTATGCTTTTTAGGGGGCAAACCAAAAATTACTAGTGATTATTTCTTCCTCTCTCACTGATGAGTAAGAGGAAGAGTTGTGTGTTTTAAAGAAGCATAAGAGAGCAATTGGCTGGACCATTGCTGACCTTGGGGGCATCAGCCCTATGTGTGCATGCATAAAATTTACCTGAAAGAGGGTTCTAAACCCTCTAGAGAAATACAGAGAAAATTGAATCCTTGCATACAAGAAGTGGTGACGAAAGAAGTGGTCAAATTGCTAGATGCTGGAGTCATCTACCCAATTTAAGATTCTAAATGGGTGGCACCTACTCAGGTGGTACCAAAGAAATCTGGAATTACTATAATTAAAATTAATGTTGGTGAGCTTGTTCCAACTAGGGAAACCGCAGGCTTGAGGGTGTGTATAGACTATCAAAAGCTCAATCTGAAAACCAGAAAATACCATTTCCCTTTGCCCTTCATTTACTAAATCTTGGATAAGTTAGCAGGAAAGTCTTTCTATTATTATGTTGATGGATATTCGGGGTATAACCAATTCCCTGTTTATCCACAAGATCAAGAAAAGACAACTTTCAAATGCCCATTTGGCACCTTTGCCTATCGAAGGATGCCATTTGGATTGTGTAATGCACTTGCAACTTTCCAAAGGTGCATGTATGCTATATTTTCTGACATGATTGAGCAGTTTCTAGAGATTTTCATGGATGATTTCTCTATCTTTGGGGATAGTTGTAGCCAATATCTACACCATCTCAACCTTGTATTACAGAGATGTGAGGATACCAACTTGGTTTTAAGGTGGAAAAAGAGCCATTTTATGGTCACTCAAGGCATTTTCCTTGGCCATGTGGTTTCTCACAGAGGCATTGAGGTAGATAAGGCTAAAATAGATCTGATTGCACACTTACCCCCACCAAAAACTATGAAACAAGTCAGATCATTCTTGGGGCATGTTAGCTTCTATAGGAGATTTATCAAAGATTTCAGCAAAATCTCAAAACCTCTTTGCCTCTTATTGTGCCAAGAAGTTCCCTTTGATTTCAATGATGAATGCCTTAACGACTTTAAGCTTTTGAAAAGTTGTCTAACCTCTGCACCTATCCTTCAGGCACCTGATTTTTCTATACCTTTTGAGCTAATGTGTGATGCATCAAACTTTACAATTGGTGCAGTCTTGGGACAAAGGAAGGATAAGGCCCCTTGTGTGATTGCTTATGCAAGCAAAATCATGATTGATGCATAGTTAAATTATACTACAACTGAGAAGGAACTGTTGACAATTGTCTTTGCTCTAGATAAATTCAAGTCTTATGTTCTGGGATCTAAGATAGTGGTTTTCACAGATCACTCAGCCCTAAAATACCTTTAATAAAAAAAAGTTGCAAGGCCTAGATTGATCAGATGGATCCTCCTATTATAGGAGTTTGATTTTGAGATCAAGGATAAAAAAGGGGTTGAAAATGTAGTTACAGACCACTTGTCTAGGATCCTAGCAGGGGAGTTTGATAGGCTACCTGTTAATGACTCATTTTTGGATGAGCAAATGTTTGTTATCAGCACCTCTATCCCTTGGTTTGCAAATATTATGAATTACTTGGCAGTAGGGAAGATCCCCCCACATTAGAACGAAATAGACAAGGATCTATTCTTTTCACAGATCAGACATTGTATGTGGGAGGATCCATACTTATTCAAGCATTGTGCAAACCAAGTGGTGAGGAGATGTGTCCCTGATGAGGAATTCCACAATGTACTAACTATGTGTCATGAACAGGCTTGTGTAGGCCACTTCAGTGGGAACAAAATTGCTGCCAAGGTGCTCTAAAGTGAATTTTATTGGCCCACTCTCTTCAAGGATACATGGCTTTATTATAAAACTTGTGAAAGATACCAAAGGATGGGAAGTATCTCTAAAAGAAACTCCATGCCTTTATAGCCCATACTTGTGATTGAACTTTTTGATATTTGAGAGATTGACTTCATGGGTCCTTTCCCTCCTTCCTTTGAATACAACTATATTCGTGTGGCTATGGACTATGTGTCCAAATGGATTGAGGCCATAGCTACAAGAACTAATAATCACAAAGTTGTCCTCAACTTCTTGAAGGACAACATATTCTCTAGGTTTGGAACCCCCAAAGTTATTATTAGTGATGGGGGGAGCCACTTTTGCAATAGATAGTTTACGAACCTACTTAGAAAGAACTTTGTGACACACAGAGTTGCCACTGCATACCACCCACAAACCAGTGGGCAGGTGAAATTTTTTAATAGAGAAATGAAACACATTTTGGAGACAACAATGAGAGTGGATAGGAAGGACTAGTTCTTGAAGTTACCTGATGCTCTGTGGGCTTATAGGACTGCCTATAAAACCACAATAGGGATGTCTCCCTTCAGGCTGGTATATGGCAAGGCATGCCATTTACCAGTAGAGCTTGAGCACAAGGCTTATTAGGCTGTTAAAGCATTAAATACTGACTTAAAATCTACTAGTATGCACAAGAAACTCCAGCTATCAGAGCTGGAAGAGCTGAAATTTGAGGCATATTCAAATGCTAGGATCTACAAGGAGAAAACTAAGGCTTTCTATGACAAGCATCTGCTGAGGAAGGAGTTCACAGCTGGCCACAAGGTATGGCTTTTCAACTCTAAATTGAGAATTTTCCCAGGTAAGATGAGATCCAGATGGGAGGGACCTTACATAGTTGAGCATGTATTCCCATCTGGAGCTGTTAAAATCAAGGATCCAAAAGATGGAAGGACCACGAAAGTGAATGGTCAAAGGCTCAAGCTTGTTGATGAAAATGTGGTGGAGCCTGTGCTAACCATTTACTATCATGAACCTCCATAGCATGTCTGAGTTTCAACAATGTATACTATGTATAATAATTCATGTGTTTGGTTATTTTTGTTGAATGTTTTTGTTTTTACTTCATTTCTGTTTGGCATTGTGAATATATTTGACCATGTGTGTTTAGCACCTCATGTAGGATAATTAGTCAAATTCGTGAAGTGGACAGAGTTGGAGTGTCAAATCTGTTGGGGAATGAACTGGAAACTGAGTACAAGACTTTTTAAACTGAAATACAACCTGTCGGTAGGTTCTATGAACATGTCGATAGGTTCTGAGAGTTCCCAATTTGCATTTCGACAAGATCTAGAAGTTGTCGCGAGGTGTTAATTAAATCTTGACAGGTTCTGACGGTGTAAAAATGGTTGTCGATAGAATCCAAGAACATTTTGATAGGTTCTGAAGGTTTTTATTGAATTCTCGATAGGTTCAGGGTACCTATCGAGAGGTTCTATGAACCTCTCGAAGTAACTTTTCTGGAGCGTAGAACCTATCGAGAGGATTGCATATTTAGTTCAAAGAACCTATCGAGAAGTTCTGTGAACCTCTTGAAATGATTGTTGCTATCTTCTTGGACCTGTTGACAGGATGGATTGAACCTCTTGCGAGGATCAGTTCCCTTTTACTCTTTGACAGGTTGCATCAACCTGTCGACACCTTGCCCCCATCCTGTCGAAATTCATTTCCCACTACTTTAAACCTAATGACAACTCTATTTTTGCCATCCGACAATTTCTTTTTCTCTCTCTACCTCACTGGTTGTTACTCCAAACCCCTGGCCATTTTCCCCATTGCTTCAATTCATCAAAGGCTACACTTTGCACCTGGTCTGAGCTGGTTTGCTGCTATGCATTTTAAGATCTGAGAAACCCTAGGTTTCTGCTGGTAAGCCTCTCTTATGCTCCACTTTGTGCTTTTGGCATTTCATTTACAAATTGGTGTGGTTAATTTGATTGATAATAAAGGTCTATGTGGTTATTGCATTTGATTGTGAGAAATTGATTGAGTAATGGCTGGTCAAGAGGATACCTTGGCTAATCTTTTCAAAGTACCTTCTAAATCTGCCTCCAAAGCCACGAGGAAGTCCAGTAGTCTCACCACACAACCCATGGAATCCCCACCTGCAAAAAGAAAGCTGGTCGTGGACCAAGCTGAGAAAACTGTGAAGTCTAAGAAAGGCAAGAAATCAATGACGGCCCAAACCAGTGAAGAATTTGTTGAGGAGGCCCCTGAGGTAGATATCCCTGTGCCTGAGCCTACCATTGTGCATGAGCCTAACCCTACGGAGGATTCTGAAGTCACTGTTAACAGATCCATTCCCAATGAATTTGTAGATGCCTTAGACTTAATTTCAGAAACTATTTTTGACTTCCTCTATTTTTCCAAGGAAGAGGAGTGCAAAGACACCTTGGACTACATGGTGAAGGCAGGCCTGACCCCATTACAAGAAAAATCATATCCTAGGCTGGTCAAGTTATGGTATCAGAACCTGAGGAAGGGGACCAAGCCAGGTTCATCCGAGCCTTGTCTTGTGACTTTGATTGATAATGTGGAAATTTTGATGGATTACAATGACATTGGATTGACATTGGGGGTCCCCTCAGTTTTTGATCCAAGTTATGGGTTAAGGGCATCTGAAAGTATGCCCTTCAAAGCAATGGCCAGGCACCTCACTCAAGGCATTGTGGGGTCTGGAGAATCATTAATGAGGAGGGATCTCCATTCCAACATGCTATTCTTTGGTTCCATTTTGAGAAAGAACATATATGTCAGTGGGCATCAACAAGAGAGGAGAACACCAATAGTAGATGCCCTATACTTTTCTCTAAGGGTCAATTTTTAAATGCTGCTTGGCTGGTGTTTGAAGCAATGGTTGATGTGAATGACAAATGTACGAAGGCCCAAGCCCTACCAGGGCTCCCATACAGCAAGCTCATCACTGCCTTGCTTCAGAGAGGTTAATTTGTTTTTCAAGTGAATGAGGAAGTGAAGATTATGAAGCCGAAAATGTTTGGAAAGAGGGCTTGGCCTGCCAGTAGGACATTGATTGGAAAAAGTAAGAGTAAATCTGTTAAGAGTCCTAAAAGGGAGGCACCTCAGGTGGCTAGCTCTGCAGCTGCTCCTTTGATGCCCTCATCATCTGCAACCATCCCCTCCATTCCTTCAATGACTATGCCCTTGCCTGATATCCTTAGCTTTTCCATCCCAGCAACCTCTCTACCATCCATCTCATTTCCTTTGCTCTCCATTACAGTTTCCCTACCTCCCAGCACTTCAGCCTCCCTTTCAACCATCACCACATCCACACCTATATCTACTCCTCTTTCCATAGATCCCATCCATACCTCACCTTCATTACCCAGCCCATCCATCTCAGCTGTTGAACCCTCAAGCCCCCATTTTTCCCCTTCAGCTGAACCAGCCATCACTTTCCCACCATCCATGTCCTTCAACATTCATCCTACCTTCTCCATATCACCTCCACACACCATGACCAAAACCCTTTTCAGAAGAGGGTTACTCAGCCATGATGTCCTCTATCATAGGGGACATCAACCTATGAGTTTAATCCTCTCCCTGACTCCCCTCACCAACCTCATTCTACCCCTCATCCAGAATCTCCACTGCCACATCAATTTGCTCCTACACATCTATCACCACAACCCCCCACTTTTACTCATGCAGCCACTTCCCCATTTCAACCAATTCCACCAATCCAACCCATTACCCCTGATCCTTTACCCCATATCTTTCACGTATTACTCTCCCTTCAATCCCAAGTGATGGCCAACAACCAAACCCAATCATCAATTGAGGCCACACTCCAAGCCATGTACCCCACACTCCAAAGTCAATCCTCCCTTCCAACTAGCCTCCAAGCCATCCACTCCACCTTGACACTTTTAACCCAACCTTCCCAACAACCAGCTATCCATATGCCCACCCAGGTACCTCCCTCACCCCTTTCTCCTATTATACCCATCCCAGAACTCCCTCCTCCTACCTATATCAATGCCTCCACTCAAACTGACACTGAACCTGAACTAGAACCTTAGCCTGACCCTATCCAACCTCCCATTATTCCCCTACCTTTGCCAACCATCCTCACACAATCCCAACCTAACATCCCACCTGTTGTAGATACCTCTGATGCTGCCACAGATGTGGAGGAGCTAATCCCAACCTCCTCAACTCCAACCCAAACTAATCCAGATCCTGACCTTGAATCCCCTCAGTCCATGCTCCTTGCCTCTTCCTTTCCCCATCATCCTCCTTACTCCACCCTTCTCCATGTCATGAAATAGAACCCCTACCTAAAAAAGGATGTTATGCGAGGAATGACTGCCCTCTGCAGATCAATTGAGCAGCCTTATGAAGCTAAGATCAATCAAATGACTGTGGATTACAACAATGAGATGAGGAGGATATCCCAGGGCTGGCAATGAATTTTATTGTAATTTGAAGCTCAAAAGCTTGAGGCCGAAACAAAGAAACTGAGAGCAGATAGACTTGAGAAAAGGCTAGCTGCCGCCAAAGAGACCACAAAGGCTACAAGGGACCTCTATGAAAGTAGAGTTCTTTATGCTGAAACAAAAGCTGAAATCCTCGAAAGAAGAATGACTGATCTCACTCGCACAATACCTGCACAAGCCCCTGCCCCTCCGACAAGTTCACCCTCTCATCAAGCCAAAAAAGGGAAGGAGACAGCTACCGAGTCTAAGGAGGTAGCTACCACCAAAGTTCAGACCAAGGCTGAGAGGATAGCGGAGTTGAAAGCCTATGCTGCTCAACAAGGGTTCAGCCCTGATGACTTCTTCACTTCTGACTCTAACTAGTTTTAGTTTATTTTAGGACTTTTCCTTGGTCTTCTTGGCTTGCTACAGTTAGTTAGGATGCTTTTGTATTTTTGTCCATCTTTTTGTGTTATTAATGGAATTTCTCTTGAGTCTAGTTGCTATGATTTTCTTGCTTTCTTTCTGTTTTCTTCTATGCTTTCTTTTCCTTCTTTGTGTGTTATGATTAATACTTGTTCTTCTTTTGTTTGTATTTGTGTTCTTTGTTTAGCTGAGTGTCTAATTGCTTATTTTTCTTTCTTTGCTTATCTGTATGTGTTTTTCTCCTACTGCACATCTCTTCACCTTTAAATCAGTGAGGACACTGCTCCTCATGGGTTTGGGGGTGTGGTAAGGTTTGCCAATGGATAGTTAATGGTAGTGCAACAAGATTTTAATAGAAATTGAGAAAATAAAATAATTTCCCACTTGATTTTTGTTAAAAGAGGAAATTAAAAACTTTTTAAAACTGAGACATGCTATAGCTCTAACATTTTCATGAAGCAAATGTTAGGAATTTTCCAAAAATTGATGTTTAGTGAACTTGAAAAGAGAGAAAATTGTGAGGATATACCCCAGAAATCTGATGAAAGACCATACCCAGTGAGAGTTGGGCCTAAAAAATTTTCTTTGAAGAGTGTTTGGCAAATTTCTTCTGCTCTAAGGACTGATTGAATCTACCTTTGCTCACTAGAACTTAGGCAAATCAAAATTGAAACAGCTTGACAGCACTCATAACATGAAGGATATAAAGTAAGGCCAACCCTTGGATAGTTTAAGCTTAAAAGTTCCCACCTTTGAACTGCCCTTGATACACACCATTTGAGTCTTAAAAATTCCAGTTTTCTTTGATAAAAACCAAAAAATTTGAACCCAAAACCTCTTGACCTGTTTTAGTTCACCCTCAATCTGAGAAATCAGGAAATAGGAGGAGAAATGAGGATAAAGGAGCAAGGTTTGACAATTTGGTGAAAGAAGAAGAGAATACATTTGAAGGCAAGTGTGATGTATAGTTGTAGCATTCCAGCCCATAAAATGAAAAATAGAGAAAAATACAAAAGAAAAAGTAAAACAAAAGAGTGAGAAAAAGAAGTAAACTCATTGAAAGATTAAAATGAGAATGAGAAACTGATCACTTCAAATCTAAAAATTTAAGAAGTAGATGGATTTATGCTTAAATTAAGAAGGTGTACATGTCACCTCCTTACTTTACTGATTTGTCAATCTTAAATCCTATTCCACTCTTTTAGTCTCTGTAAACTTCACCCATAAGCCACATACAACCCAATAAAAAGTCCTTACTGATCTGAATTAGATTGAGCTGTCATGTGGAGATAAGGATTTGTTTGATCTGTGCTGAAAAGAGTTAGAAAATTTCATAAATTAGAGCAATGCCTATGCTCATGCTTGCAGTCCTATTTGAGGGCTATAACTGCTCTTGAGCTGTGTGAACTGATTCACCCTTCTATTTTTGTTGAGAGTGACAGCCCTGGTGAGCTTTGGGTTTGAAAGTAGGATTGTTGGGGGCATTATCAAAACATGATTCTCAATTTGAGGGTAAGCTTTGCATTAATTTTCATACAAAATACCTTGGCATTAGCTGATTGATTGTGCAGGAATTACAGTAGAATTTTAGTTTTAATCTGTCATGTTTTTGCTGAGAATCCTCTAAAACTGAATGGACAAGGTGTGGAATGACTTTTATATTGCTTGAATTTTGTTTTTAACATGTTGCACTAATATTAACTAATTTTATTGGAGAAGTTTGTGGGTAACTTCACTGTAAACCCTCAGGAGACTTCACTCCTCCACTAGGGATCACCGAGGGGTTTAAAAGGCTTGATGCATATGCTAAATTCATCTGTGTTCCCTACAAAAGTGACATTTTTTTTTTATTTTCAATAATTGTTTTTACTTTCACCTTTGCTCAGGGGCTAGTAAAGCTTAGGTTTGGGGGTGTGTTAAGCAGTGAAAAATAATATTTTTTACCTCCTAACCTAACCTTTGGTAGACTTTTGAGCTGACTAATAATGTGTTCTAAGTGTATTTTGTAGATAAGCAATAAATTACAGGCTTAGTGCAGATATCCACTTAAAATATCCCAAGAAGCAATTTGCTACTCAACATGTGACCTTACAGCCTAAAGGGAAGCCAATCAAGAAGTCCACAAGAGCCTTAGAAATTCATGAGAATGTCTTGAACCCAACTGGGATGCTTGAGGCTAAGTGCAGTAGCAGGGAATGAAGACTGAATCCACGAAAGGGTTGTTGAGTGTTGAACAAATGAAGAACAACACACTTGAGAGGTGTGCCAGCAGTGAAAGAACTAAAGATAAGCTGTCGAGAGGTTCCATGAAGCTGTCGAGAGCTCCCTAGTACCTATCGAGAAGTTCTGAAGGTTAATTATAACATGTCGAGAGGTTCTGAGGAGAAACTGTCAAGACATCGAGAGGATGTCAGTAGTTGTTGAGAGGATGGAAGTGCAGTGTGGTTCCTATCAACACCTTACATCAAGGTGCAGGTGTTGTTGTTCTAAGTGTGCATGATTTATTTGTATTTTGAAAACAGATTTGCAATTGATGAGTTATACTGAATCTGGAAAACTAAAAGGAATAAAGGACTATCAGCACAGAGAGAAGTCAATTAGCTTGCAAGATCAGGGCCAATTGTAGCAAGTTTTAAATGTAAGTGAATAAAAGATCGTCCACAGGGAATTGATTTAAACTATATGATAAACCTCGAGATCCGAGCTACCAGATCTGACTTCTGATTCTATCTATAAAGTAAATAAGATGAGAGGTTAATTTGTCACATTAACTAAATTATCTAAAAGTAAAATATAAACTAAGTGATCCAGATCCGAGTTGGGGGAATTGGATGCAAAATTAATAAGAATGGAGAAATAACAATTGACTTAAGCTTAGTAATTGATTGCAGAATGAGAACTAGTGTAGCACAGTCGAGAAAGTATCAAATCTTCATCTGGCTACCAGCTCAGATGTAAGAGAAAATAATCCAATTCAAGGATTAGGGCTGAGTTGAACTTATGGCTATGATCTGTCCACTGTCATGGACACAGATCATCCAATAGTCTTCAATTCGAAGTCTTGATTCAGAACATAAGCACCACTACAAATGCTATAAGAAATTAGGTTACAAACACAGATTCTCACAGGGATAATGAATTAAGGGAAATTGCTTTAAAAATAGTAAATCTAAAGGAGTCTAATGAGTGAGGAGATCATAATGAACCCTCAACATGAATCCGATTGAGAACGTACTGTTGAAAGCAACCTTTTCAAATCCACCATTACACTTACAGAGCACAACTTAAACAGCTCTCGGATTTGTAGTCTTGAATACAATCCTCATTTGAATTACATAAGTATCTCATAGTTCTCAGTTACAGACAAAAGCTAGGCTATTACAGAGGATTCAGACAAGCTATCTTGAAATGAATTTGAAATAGGGCAGCAGGAATGAAACTCAAAATTCTGGATACCCAAATTGGGCAAATAGTTCGTCTATTTATAGTTTTCCCCAAGTCCAGCTCAAATGTGCATCAACCAATTAGAATTGGTTAGATCTGTATCAACCAATAAGAGTCGAGCACCCGGATCCAGATCTGTTTTGGCCAATCAGAACTGCTTGATTTGGTTCAGCCAATCAGGCAACAGAAGCATCAATTCTGTTATGTAATTCAAAAATCTGTTTGAACTTCTAGAAGTTCCCACCAAGTAATTTCATCTTTGGGTGTTCACATGGAGTGGAATATGCCTTTGGTTCATGCTCAGAATCTTTTGGAATGTCCCTGGGTTTTCTAATGCATTGGGGCGCATGCAGAGATTACTGAATTGTCTTTGCAGATGCTAGAAATCTTCAGAATACCATTTCTCAAAGTTTGGAGACCTTTTCGAAAGGTATTGTAACTTCTGAAGCTCTATTCGCACAGATTTGGTGCTGTTCGCAAGGAATTTTGTTCTTTTTGAATAGTTCAGGAATCCTTTCGAATAGATCAGGTGCTCTTCGAAAACTAAGCCTGGAGCTTTTAGTTCTTTTCGCAGTGTTCAGGTTCTTTTCGAATAGTTCAGGAATCCTTTCGAAAAGCATTCTGTAATGCATTCTTCTTTTCGAGTAGCTACAAACTTACTTCCAGGGTGAAACCAGGCTTCTGTCTGTTCTAGCTTAGGTATTTTGACGGCCAGTGAGGCTGTCCCTTCTCCTTCTTCCTCTAGATCAAAATGGATCATCATCTTTTTGGCACTTTTAAGCTGCTTTCAGGGTTAAGCCTACCTTTATTGTTAGCTGTAAAACAAACACTTAAAACACTTATTTAGTTTTCTCAAAGGTCTATTAAGACCCAGGTTAAGGGAAAATGGTCTTTTCCAGTTCTTAACACACCCCCAAACCTAAAGTTTGCTAGTCCCTGAGCAAAGACAAAATTTAAAAACATAATGAAAAAGCCACTTTTGTGGGGAGCACAGTTGCATTTAGCATATGCAACAAGCCTTTTAAATCCCTAGGTGATCCCTAGTGGAGGAGTGAAGTCTCCTGAGGGTTTTCAGTGAAGGTACCCACAAACTTCTCCAATAAATTTGTTAATATCAATGCAGTTTTGTTAGAACAGACTTTCATCAAATTAGATTATTCACACCTGCATCAGTCAAGCTGTAAGAGGATTCTCAAGAAAACATCAGTTCAAAGCTAAAATTCTGCTATAATTCTTTTACCATTCACTCGATTTGTGTCAAAAGGTTTTTAAAAGAAAAATTAATGACAAGCTTGCCTTCTATTTGAGAATCCTGCTATGATGTTACCCTAAATAAGTTGATTTCAAACCCAACTCTCCTCAGGGTTGTCACTCAACATACAAGTAAGAGGGTTGTACTATTTCACATAGCTCAAGAGCAGTTACAGCCCTCAAATAGGACTGTAAGCAGGAGTATAGGCATTGCTTTTCAGTTCTGAATTTACTACTCTTTTCACCATAGATTACACAAAGCCTTATCTCCATGTGACAGCTCAATCCATCTTTGATCAGTAAGGACTTTAACTTGGGTTGTAATGTGGCTTATGGGTGAAATTTATCAAGAATAAAGGGGTAGAATGGAGTTCAAAATTGAGAAGTCAGTCAAGGTTAGGAGGTGGCAGGCACACCTTCTTCATTTCAGCACAATTTCATCTTCTTCTTTGAATTTTCAGAGCCAAAGTGGCCATCTTTTTCTCTTTCTTTTTCAAACTTCCAATGAAATGACTTTTCCTTCTCTTTTTTTTTTTCTTTTTTTTTTCAAAGCAACATTGATTGGAATACCTCATTTCTTCTACTAATACATCATTGCCTTCAATTATTTTTCTTATTCTTTTACCAAACTGTTACCTAACTCACCTTTCTTCAACTTTCTTCCCTTTACCTTCTGAATTCTCAAAGTGAGGGTTAGGCTAAATGAGGTTGATGAGGTTTCAAAGAAATCTTGGATTTATAAAGCTCAAATGGTGTGTATCAAGGGCAGTTTCAAAAGGTGGGGCTTTTTGAAGTTCAAACTGTCCAAAAGGAGGCTTTACATCATGTCTATAATATCATGATTGCTGTCAAGCTATTTTAACTTGGATATGTGTAACTTCTAGTGATAACAAGCAGGTTCAAATAGTCCCTAGAGCAGAAAATTTTTGCCAATTCATAACTCCAAAGAATACATTTCAGGCCCAAATCTCACTGGGTGTGGTTTTCTATAAAATTCCTGAGGTATATCATCACTGTTTTCTCTCTTTTTAGGTTTACTAAAACATCAATTTTCTTTTGGAAATTTTCTGACATTCACTTCATGAAAGTATTAGAATTATACTAGAAATCAATTTTAAAACGTTTTAACTTCCTCATTTTTCAAAAATAGGTGTGAAATCACTTCATTTTTAAAAATTTTGCTGATCATAAGCTGCATTAATGTTAACTAAATTATTGGCATCTCTGCCACAGCCCCAAACCTATGATGAACATTGTCCTCAATGTTCTAGACAATGAGAGACTAGGGGCAGGAGGGTAAAAGAAGAAAGAAAAACTAAGAATAGAAAAATCTAAACTATATACGGCAAAAAATAAAAATGTAAAACTGAATGTATGAGCAGGAAAATGGAAAACATGATATACAAATGCAAGAAAAATCAACAAAACAAAGCTAGAACTGCTAAAAAAATAAAATCTAAAAAGTAGAAGGATTGCTATGCAAATGGAAAGAAACTATTACTACTTATAGAAAAATAGTAAAACCAAAGTAAGGAACTGAATACAAAGCTATAAAAATAGAAAATGCAGATATAAAAATAGAATTGCATATACAAAAACAGGAAAACAAAGTTAAAAAGTGAATACCAAATTACCAAAATGTAAAAAATTAGTAAAACTAAAACCTAAGAAAGAAAAATCAGCAATCTAAAAATAGAATTTTAAACTAAAATTCCTAAAACAGAAAATCCTAAAAGAAACTCTAAACCACCTGTCCCAAAAGAAACCACCCTGCTGCTTGTGTGAGTATGAATCAATATGAATTTGAAATTGATGAAGCATGGGAGTACACAGTTAAAAATAGGATTCATACATAGAAATCTTGAAGGAAAATAAAGTCAGTGGCTCCATTGAATACTCAAAAGAGCCTATGAGCCACTGCTCATTATCCTACATGATTCCTAAAAATGAAAAAAAATATGATCTCAGCAGGTCCAGATAGGAAAATTGGATACAAACAAAGAAAAACAGTCCATCTGGAAGATTTTTTTTTTTTATGCTTTGATAATTTTCTATTTATTTATTATTATTATTTTTTTTGTTTTGGGTCAGCCCAGGGTCCATAAGAGCCCTTATTTACTATTGCTGAAAAAATAATAAGAAACAACTCAAAAATTTTCTAATTGTGTTTTCATTTTCTTTTATTTTTGTATTTGGTTTTATATAAAAAAAATTAGCATGCCTAGAAGACAGGAGAAATTATAATCAAAATAAACATCAAACACAGCAAAACAGCTGGTTCTCAAAAATTCAAAAATAGAAAATGAGTGCAAAGGAGAAAGAAGATGCAAACTCAAGCAGATCTGCTCTTGCTACAATTCAGATGCTCCTTGTTTGGCAGCTGCTCCAGATCTAAAAAAAAATCAAAAAAAAAAAACTGCAGCAGTACCTTATTCAAGTGTATTGACAAAAATAAAAAGAAAAACTCAGGTTACTGCCCAAATTTGACAAAAAGACAAGAGTGACAACCGCATTTATTCAAATAATTAGAAGGCAAAGAATAAAAACTCAGAAAAATAAAAAAATTCTACTGCAGTAAAACAGGTTTTCTATACACAACTGCAATAGACATTTAATAAAGCACTTGGAATGCAAAGTGCAGGTTTAAAGCAAAAATTAAAATGAAAATCAGATCTATAAAATTGAAAAACTTAGGTCTACTAATTTTAAAATCTATTCCCCAGCAACGACGCCAAAAACTTGTTGTTGTTCTAAGTGTGCATGATTTATTTGTATTTTGAAAACAGATTTGCAATTGATGAATTATACTGAATCTGGAAAACTAAAAAGAATAAAGGACTATCAGCACAGAGAGAAGTCAATTAGCTTGCAAGATCAGGGCCAATTGTAGCAAGTTTTAAATGTAAGTGAGTAAAAGATCGTCCACAGGGAATTGATTTAAAATATATGATAAACCTCTAGATCTGAGCTACCAGATCTGGCCTCTGATTCTATCTATAAAGCAAATAAGATGAGAGGTTGAATTTTTCACATTAACTAAATTATCTAAAAGTAAAATGTAAACTAAGTGATCCAGATCCGAGTTGGGGGAATTGGATGCAAAATTAATAAGAATGGAGAAATAACAGTTGACTTAAGCTTAATAATTGATTGCAGAATGAGAACTAGTGTAGCACAGTTGAGAAAGTATCAAATCTTCATCTGGCTACCAGCTCAGATGTAAGAGAAAATAATCCAATTCAAGGATTAGGACTGAGTTGAACTTATGGCTATGATCTGTCCACTGTCATGGACGCAAATCATCCAATAGTCTTCAATCCGAAGTCTTGATTCAGAACATAAGCACCACTACAAATGCTGTAAGAAATTAGGTTACAAACATAGATTCTCACAGGGATAATGAATTAAGGGAAATTGCTTTAAAAATAGTAAATCTAAAGGAGTCTAATGAGTGAGGAGATCACAATAAACCCTCAACATGAATCCGATTGAGAACGTACTGTTGAAAGCAACCTTTTCAAATCCACCATTATACTTACAGAGCACAGCTTAAACAACTCTCAGATTTGTAGTCTTGAATACAATCCTCACTTGAATTACATAAGTATCACACAGTTCTCAGTTACAGACAAAAGCTAGGCTATTACATAAAAGCTAGGTCTAAACACTTGTCGAAAGGTTCTGTAAGTAATAGCCAACATATCGAGAGGAATGGTGTTGGAAACAGGAAGGTCTCGTGAGCTTTCAGATACTTATCAGGAGGTTCAACTGAACCTATCGACAGCATAAGTCAACCTGTCAATAGCTTGTCTGAAGCCAGGCACAATCTCGTGAGGATAGAGAGAACTTGTCGAGAGCTCAGCGGTAGATTCTATAATATGTCGACAGGATGATTATAACCTGCTGAGAGGATGGATGAAGAATTGGACAGAAGGTTGAATCGAACTCCAATCCTGGTGACGAGTGTAAATCAACATCTCAAGACGTTTCCAATCATGTCGAACAACCTCCAGATCTTATCGAGAGCTACCCAATCCTGTCGACAGCCATAGAGAAGCTGTCAAAATGAAGAACAAGCTTACTCAGAACCTGTCGAGAGGTTCAACCTCTCGACACTCGTATTAGGAACTTCTCAGCATGTTTCCTTAGCAGCTGCCAAATTTAGAAGTCGGTGCACACATCCCAAAGCACGTCAGCGGCCCCTAGGGGTATTTTTAGTATTCAACTATGCACGATTGGAAATCCTAACTGCCTCATGTGTATTTATCGGTTGTGGACCAATGGGAGAAGATCTTCTAGAAGAGAAATCAATCACATTAGCCGCCCAGAATAATAGAATATTCTCCTGGGCTCTGATTGGCTGAAACAAATATGAGACAAAGGAAGAAGGTATAAATAGAAGAGAAGTTTTACAAAAGAACCATGCAGAATATGAGAGAACCAGAGCCTAGCTGGAGATCCATTTTTCCTCCAAGAACTCCCTCTCTCTTCCTTCTCCTCTGATTTTCTCTTTAGCCAATCATGAGTTGTTAAACTCTTTTCAGTAGTTAGGGTGAGGTCTTGAGTTGTAAATCGAGGGTTTTATAGGCTTGTAAGAGAATTGTATGTTGCAGAAATTACAGATCAGGGCACAATAGGATTCTAAGTTTGTAATGTAATTGTAATTTTTAAAGGTAATTCAAATTTATATTTCACTTCTTCATATTTGATTTCCTTGGATTGGATACTCCTGTGGATGCTAACCAGAAATTAGGAGCTGAGAGCCTGACATTTGCAACATCTATAATAGTTTACCTGTTCCAATCAAGACCAATAGATTAGAGCAATCTCTGGGATGAACTGTATCCAGTAGAAGGGTAGATCATAACCTTAAGACTCTATCCAGTAGAAGGGAAGATCTTAACCTCAAGATTGCTTTAATTCATTAGTAGAGATTGGATTCTTATACCTTACATCTGCCGGGGGAACCCGAGGAGCTGGCAGCCAGATGGAGGATTGTTGTAAATCTGTCCTCTACATTGCCTTTGATTCCTTTAATTTTCAGTAAGAGACCTAGACCCCTAGCTGCTGTTATTCATCTTTGAATTTTCATCTTTCCTATATCTCTCCTCATCTCTATGTTTGATAAGATCTGGATCACTTGCATTTAACCTTTGTAGTTTCTAGTAAAAGTGGCAAAACCCTAAAACCTCTCCTCTTTCCGGTTTTAGTTTAGCTTAAATTACGTTAGAGTGCCAGATCTACCATAAATCTGGAGATTTACTATAGTTAAACCACATTTCCCTATGGACATACCCTTACTACCTTTTAAAATATGCTACAATAGCCCTGATTCTTGCTGGACTGGTTACTCACCTTGATTCCATACATATGTAATTTGTGCTTTTTAATTGACTATTTTAATTATATATTAATTATAAGGTGGGCAGCACAACATCAGTCTACGAGTAGATCACCGAGTTAAAGGTAAGAAATCAATGCTCAATGTATTTAAAGTGAGTCATTTAATGTTTATTAAGATGTGTAAGAAGTACGGATGAAGTGAGATGAAGATCGAGTTGATGAAGAACTCGGATCTGAAACATCTCTGGTTCTCGCGCGCACGAGCTCTAGGGCTCTCTCACGTGAGAAACCTTCAGACGACATAAATAGGCCTATGAGGCTCTGAAACCCGCTCGCACAAGGTTTAAGTGACTTAGAGGCCTGCTCGTGCGAGGCCTCGCGTGACTGTCTCCAGTGCACTAGAAATCCAGTCGGTCGCGCGAGTTTCAGACCTCATGTGGGTGCTTGCGCGAGAAACAGAGTCAAATCTGTTTTACTTCTTTTCGTCCGAATTCTTTATAAATGTGTACCTTAGGTTCTTTTAAGCATTCCTAAGAGGTATTTGAGTATTTTGAATGTAGAATTACCGTGCTGAGCTTATGTGTGGACTCTCAAGAGAGCTATGCGTGGAATGAAATAAGCATGGCTTGAGGTAGGGGAATTAAATACCATGACTTCCTATATGATTGTATAGACGAATCGTGAATGAAATAACCATGTGTGTGCGTGTGTATGAATGAGTTAAGTAGTGTATTTAGCATGATAAATGTGAACCATGTGATAAATAAATGTGAACTATGTGATAAGTAAACGTGAACCATGTGATAAGAAAACGTGAACTATGTGACAAGTAAGTGTGTATGTGAATAAAATGAGCAAGCATGTGAAACTCCAAAGCTAGCTATAATTAATCACAGTAATTCATTACATGGTGAATAACTATAAGTTAGTCGCACTATGATTTAAAGTTTCCTTAAAAAGAATCCCCATTGTATTAAAGTTGTGGACCGGCTAGCAGTCATTGTGATACGAGTGGCTCTATTAACTAAGCTTAGGGGCTTGGCAAGTGTATGAATTGTTCATTGAAGGACGGTAGTTTGGGGATTCCCATTAATATTACTTGGGCTCCCAATGCTATATATGCTTGGGAGGTGAATTAAGTTAAGCTTTTAAGTACATTCGACACATGTGAATCATAAGAAAAGGAGTTAAATAAGAACAAGAGAGTTAAGTACAAGTGTGCGTGTGTGCACTATAATTCAGTATTTCTATGCATATGCCTAAAAGATTCAATTCCGTGATATGTGCTTTAAATTTTAGTTATATGATCTATGCTTTATGACATGCTAGTGATATTCCTCTATTGAGCTTTGATGTTAGCTCACCCTTCGACTATACGTCATATGTATAGATACAGAGTTAGGCCCTGAGGATTTTGGTCATGAAGAAGATCCCGACTATACACCGGAGGAGGAGGAGGATCTTTTTCCAGAGGACAATTTCCCTTAGGGGATAGATTTGAGACAATTTTGTGAGATTCATTGTACAAGGCTTGGTATGTCTAGCCTTATTATTTTGTTAGAACAAGAATTCAGTATTTTGTAACGGTTATTAAACCACTGTTTTGATGATGATTGTTCATCATTGGTGGCTCATTTCGGTTCTGTTGGGCTTATGGTTTTCATAAGGACAGAACTGTTATTTTATCTTTTTGGTCTTTTGTCTTGTGGCTTATACTTTAGAATGGAATAGTCTTTTGGGCATGTTATGATGACTCTATCCTCTTTATTAGAGTAAGCTGCATTGTTCTACATGTTGTGGACGTACCAAATTTTCTTTATGATAAGGGATCACCTTAACGGGTGATCTGACGGTTTGAGTTTCGGATTAGGAAATCCTGGTTGTCACAGATGGTAAACACTTGGTTTAACTGTATAAGATTTGTACTGAAGCCAAGGCTGATTGGATAAGAATTATAACACCCAAGTGGTGTATATGTGCTTCACACCAAGCCTTTTATGTGGATAGGAACAAAAAAACATGATGTGTGTGTGTGCTTAACAAGGAATAAAACCAAAGGGATAAGTGGGGGGAGGCATTTCACGCAAGCCACATTGGCTTGTTTGGTTTTGCAAGAGAGTTGAGAGAGTGAGATATAGAGAGAGAAAGAGGAGTTGAGAGGAGGAGAGCTCCTCCCAGATCGTGCAATCCGCATCTCCGGATCAACGTGGAATTCCACTACTCTTAGTTTATTTACCTTGTGATCGCCGATGTACAATGTGTTGAGAATCCGTGGCCAAGAAGGGGTTCTACAAACCCTATTTTGAAAATTTTCTTGGAACCCTCTTTTCCCTTGAAGCCCTAACGTCCATTAAAGCTCTCTTTCTTCACTCAAGGGAGCTCGGGGTTGTCGTGTTCATCACAAGGATTCAATCTACAACTCCGCTCGATCGCGAATAAGCAAGGGGTTTTGGTTTCAAACCCTGGGATGAAAGAGAAGCGTAGAAATCCTCTTTTAGATCCGACCATCGGGAACATTTCGTGCCCAATTTAAAGAGGTAAATAGTGCAATTCTTCCATGTTTTAAACTAAAAATAGGTTGCTTAAATGTATGAAAAAGATTAGGATAAAAAAATTTGAATTTTGATGTAAAAATGGGTTTTAAAAAGCCTAAAATGTGCAAAATCGTGCACAGTCGCTCGCCCAAGCTAGGCGTGCCACTGAGACTCTCTCGGGCGACTGATGCAGTCTCGATATTTTGGTCATAACTTTCTACTCTGAACTCCAATAGACACAATTCTTATAGTATTGAAAAGAAGGAAACGAGATCTACAACTTTTATGAATTAAATTTTTTTTGAATCTAAAGTTTTAAAGGTCAAAATGTAGGGGAAAGTTTGGTTAAGTTTTAAGTTAGCACGAACTTGCCCATTTTCGCTTCGATTTTGAGAAAACACTTAAATACGTTAAAATTATTAGAAATTAAGATCAATCATTAATACATCATCGTAAATGTGATGTAGGTTGAGAATCAAAAGTACTTGTACGGGAAAGTTACATCATTTTACGTATCTCGTGAACAAAGGTAGGGAATATTCTAAGTCATTTATAATGATACAAATGCATAGAAATTGTGATGTGATAAGTATAGATGTGATTTTGTTTTGTTGAGCTTTGTACACGGATTTAAAGCATGCGATTTAAAATGTGAAAAATGATAAGCACGTGTGTGTGTGTTAACATGGTAAGTGTGTGTGTGAACACGATAAGTGTACGTGATAAAAATGTGGGAACATACATTGTGCTCCGGTATGACGGGATATCCGTTCATTTCTTACCGGCCAACGGTAAAGCGAGAAATATGTATAAATGTGATAAGAAATTCATACAAACGTGCATGTGAATGTGATAAGCGTGAACGTGGATGTGATAAGTAAGTATATGAAATCCTAAATCTAATTATAAAATACCACATTTTACTGTGATAAACTATAAGTTAAATTTCACACTTTGATTTAAGGTTCATGTGAGTACCCTACCGACGTGGCGGGAATATCTGTGATCAACGTGGCGGGATATCTGTGACAAGTATGGCAGAATATCTGTACAATTGTGCTCCAGTAAGGCGGGATATCCGTTCATTGTGCTCTGGTACGGCTGGATATCCGTTCATTTCGTACCGGCCAACGGTAGTTTCATATTATGGTTCATTGAATGATGATGGTGGGATTCCCATCGGTATAATAACATGGCTCCTAAAGTTATATTTGCTTAAGGCGATAATTTAAGTTATTTGCTTTAAGTACAATAAGATGTGAAGAAAGAATGAGAAACAACATATGAGATATGCAAACAAAAAATTAGAAAGTAATCAAATGACGTTTATGAAATTGTGTTAAATTTTGTTTAAATTAAATTCATGTTTTCTTTTAAAAGATTATTATGAGAAATGTGTTAAGTTGTGAAACTTAGTCATGGAATCTATGTCTTTGTGATGATATAAATGCTTTTGATATACCCCTACTGAGCTTAGATGTTAACTCATTCCTCGACTATACGTCATAGGTACAGGTATAGATCAGGATTAGATACCGAAGAAAAGAGCGGGATCTCCCGTTTGGGGAATTCTACCCTAGGTGAGGATTGGGACTAGACATGTTTTGGGGTTGTATGATAGATTTTTGAGGACTTAGATTTTGGACTTGTTATGTCCTAGGATTAAATACAATGTTAAGATTTATTTTGTAAGTATGTTTTGGAAGCCACTGTTTAGGTGATGGTTGGCCATCACCGGTGGTTTTCTTTTGGGCCCTTTTTGTTTAGATGTTATGTATAAAGTAGAAAGATATAGATCTGCCTAGTGATATCTAAATTTTCATTTTCGCGTATGTATGATATCTGCTTTGATTTTCATGCTTGTACATGGATTTACCAAGTATTTCTATTTTCGGATTGTGAAGTGTGATCCGACCCTCCGATTTTCCCTGAGTTTATGATATAAGAAACAAAAAAAAATTATACATGATTTTTGTGGAAACGGGAAAATCGAGCTATCACAGAGCCAGTGAGCATCCATCATTCGAAAAGCTACACAATTATAGGTTATCAAATGCCAACGCATCTTCTCGAAGCACCTCCAGAAATCGAACACCAGCCATAGAACTCGGCATGCCTGCAATAAACTTTCAACTAGTGTCAGATTTTATTTTTTTCGACCCTTAACTATAAGCCATGCCCCAAGGCTACACGTAGGGATGTCAACTAGATGGGTCTGGTCGGCTCAGGCAAAAATTTTGGTCTGCTATTCCTATGGGCACACAAACCAACCCAACCCGTCCCTAGGTTGAATCCCGACCTAATGAGTCAAAATATATGCCTAAACTGACCTGACCTAAGGTCAGTCGGATGCTTCATTCCCACCCAACTCGATGGGTCAAGTATATGTGCCTCCTGCCCGGGTTCGAAAAACCAGGTCGGATGGGTCAGGTAACAGGGTGACCCAGTCTATTGATAGCCCTAGCTGCATGGTCACTGACATCGTCATTATTCCAAGTTTAAACTGAAACTAACTAGATAAAACACGAGGTTGGGCCTATAGCAGCACCAAAGTAACTTGAGCCCAAACTCTATCCACGGTGTAGGTTTTCATAATTCTGGACCATCCACTTGAGGGCCACCTAGGTTATTCAATATGCCAGTTTAATGAAAGTATTCGTTAATCATTTGTTTAAAACTAGTCAAATGAAGCATTTATAAATCCTTGCTTGAACATCCAAACAAGAGATTTGCTAATCCAAATATTTCAAATGCCTAGAATTTAAATCTTCAAATCTAAATATTCTTTTTCATTTTAACTGTCAAATATATCTGCAAAAACCAAATGCAAGAGGACAAAAAAGTTCTCAACTTCCAAAAGCTAAAGAAAAACAGCAGGAAGAGATTTATAAATGGAAAATTTTGCATTTCAATTTGTGCTGAAAATTCACATGAGACATTAAACAGTTGGAAGCTAGCAGTTTCCAAATACCAGAATTTCACACATTTAGCTGCATCTCAAGTATCCCGATCATTGTGTTCATATAGATTTAGTGCAATGAATTTGCCATGATCGTACGCTGAGAAAGCTGATGCCGATAGAGTTCCAGAAAAACATGATATTTAGCATCATGGCACTTTTTCTCCCTAGGGTCTTCAGATGGATGAATAATTTGTCCATGTGTGTATCAATCTCTGATTTTTAATTTTAATTTTTGTTAAAAAGTAAGTTTGGTAGTACCCGTTTACCCAATTGGTCGGAATGGTGTTCCTAGTTGACTTCCAATCTAGTTTTGGCACCTGTTCACATTACTTTGGATAATTCTTTCACATTCACCAATGATACCAAGACCGGACGATTTTTACCTCATGGCAAAGTGTATGAAAATTATCCAATGTAATCTGAACACTTGCAACAACTAGATTTGGAGTCACCTTGGAACATCACTTCGACCAATCGGGTAAAAGGGTATTCCCAAAGTGAACTTTTTTTAAAGGTCTCGCCTCCAAACGAAACTGCCATGGGCCCACGACCTGAAATTTCACACAAGAAATGGAGTTTTGCATAGTTAACCATATTTCAAGAGTGCATGTGTGACGATTTCAATTAACAATATTTATTTATTATTATTATTATTATATTTAATAGGTAAGCTGGGATTGAACCAGTAACCTGAAGGTTGTGTTACAGCCCACCTCCCAGTCGAGCTACAAGCCAAACCCGAAAGCAATCTATGATTTCCGAAACCATTAGGGAAAACTTTTTAAATAGAAAAGCAGCATGAAATTGAATAAATGGCAAAGCAATTGTTGTTTGATCACTCAAAATCTTATTTAATGTCAATATTAGAATTCCTATACTTGACTAGTTGCATTCAGAGCTCTCATAGCATCATCAAGGCCAACATATTTCTTCGCAGCAACTACTCTGAGAATGGCAGTACCCAAGAGTATAGATTCACTTTCTTTGGGAAGAATTATCGAACAACCTGTAATTTTTTAGTCAAGCATCCTGTTTGGAGAGAGAGAGAGTTACCAACAATATATGCATGTTGTTGAATATACAATGGATTCTTGGAGAGTCCACCACATGCAAGGAGAGTGTTAATCTGAAGATGAAGAAAGAGAAAGTAAGAGTTGTGGTATAACTTCGATAAATGAGTTTTCCAGTTGATAATAGGTGCTCAGGACAAAAGAGCCATCTGCTCAGAGCACCTTTTGTACAGAAAATGTGATGCAAGGTGCAATTGGTAGAGCCTATATTATATATATATATATATATATATATATATATATTAATGGTTCAAAAAGGACCTATCAAACATGTAGCAAACTACTATTACATAAAACTACCAAAATGATTTCTATTATCCTAGAGCAGAATACATTTCACTTACATTGAATGCATATATTATATGTTAAATTTGAGAATTAATTTCCTAGAAGATCTCCTTCAAGCTTATTCCTATGTAACTTTAGCTCCACAAGCTTCGCCAACTTGTTACATTTCCTGTCAATCAATTAAAGTGAAGGTATTAAAACAAATTTACTTATGCCAATGGAATCCATAGGATACCAGAGATCCAACTAAAGTTAAACAACTAAATGACCATCAATATTGAAACTCCACCCACATGTTCATTACCTTGGTTAGGTTTCCAATTTCTTGAGCACCTAAATCTAAATGAAACTATATTCAACAATAATTGTGACAGCCCGACGTTTCCCAGTTTCTAAACTGGGAAAGGTCGGGCCATCAGATCACCTGATATGATCCTTTCATCAAGGTGCTATTTCTTTTATTAAAAGTGACGCAATTACGAAAGCAATGAATTTTAACTCTGACAGATATATAATATGGCAAAAACAACTGATAATTAGACTAGCAATACTAAGTACAAAATAACGGTCAGATCTGATGTATAGCTTTTCACCGATGATGGCCACCCGTCATCTAAACAATGAAAAGAAAACCTATACATCCAAGCATATGTCTAAAACCATCATATATCATTTATACAAGCCATAAAATGTATTTATCTCATTCCTCTCCTTCTCAAACCCATATCCCCTCAGATACCAAGCTACAAACCTATTTCGGGAAGAATTCTTTCGCGAAATCGTCGTCCTCCTCCTCGTCGTCTTCTTCTTCTCCCTCTTCCTCGTCAGGCATGTAAGTAGGATCGGCTACGTGCTCCGGGTCAGGGTCTGCAGCTAAGACATTTAAGTCATGGAATGAGCTATCATCCAAAGCTCGGTAGAGAATATTGCATTGTTATTTTATATTGACAATTTATTACTTTTTCATAGAGAAGCATAAAATAGCATATGAATAACATGCTGCAATGCTGTATTTATGCATGATATAACAAGTGTGAGAGACAAACTGAAACTGAATACATGCTGGCAAAAATAGGGAATTAACAAGGTCAAGCTCCTGAGTTAGCGGGATCACTTGTCAAGCTCCCGAGTTAGCGGGATCACTTGGACTAGAATACTTCAAGCTCCTGAGTTAGTGGGATCACTTGTCAAGCTCCCGAGTTAGCGGGATCACTTGCATCGAGAATCTCAAGCTCCCGAGTTAGCGGGATCACTTGATTTAACTAGTGCAATAACATATCAAGAACAGTGAGATTGACAAAATTCTGAGTACTGAATTACGTAGAATCATCAAGGATATGCATTTGCATGTATGCTTTATGATGTAACGTACTTAAACTGCTATCAATATATCATATCATTAATTTATAAACTGATTTATGTTCATAGTCATGCTCATAGACTAGTAAAAGAATTCCTTTTTTATTTATGCAACGTGTACTAGATACTGTTGATGCTCATATTAACATCAGTTTAATGGCTAATCAAGTCTATTTATTTCCTATCAAATCAAGCTTATCAGTTCAAATACAAAAAAATCAGATTTTTCTTCTATTATGCTGATCAGTGCATACATGCATACTTATCAAAGCTTCTATGAATGTTAAGTGACATACTTATATCATTCTAAAATACCAACACAGATTCCCTACCTGTGTACGTTGAATCTTACACGTGTTGTCGTCGATGCACTTTTAGTCATCCGATAACATCATGCGAATCCATCTCTTCAAAATTGTTTAAGTGCACCATGTGGCACCATATATAAGAAAATGGATTGATTTTTAATAACACTCGTAGTTTATAGATGAGCCCGTAATTTATAGATGGTTAATAGTGCGCCAAGACCCAATTAGATAAACATATGAACCCCTCTTGGATCCAAGGTCCAAATGCACAAACACAGCTCAAAATTCTGTGCTGGGGAAGGTTGCCTCGGCAACACTCAAGTGGTTGTCGCGGCAAGCCCTTCAGCTGGCTTTGTTGCCACGGCAACCCTATAAGTGTTGCCGCGGCAAGCCCTGCATCTGGCTTTGTTGTCGCGGCAACCCTATAAGGATACCGCGGCAAGCCAATATATTTTTGGCTTGCCAAGGTGCAGATGGGGTTTCTTCTATATGGTTTTGATCTGTTGTTCTTCCCTTTTGCTTATATATATATTTTCTATATATATTCTCATCTATATATATATATACACATATACTTGTCTATTTCTGTATATATATATATATATATATCTATAAATCTCTCTATATATATACACATGTATATATATATATATATATCTCTGTTATCGTCAATGAAGATCCAGAGTGCAAAGATCTGCTCTCAACTTGAGTTGTAATTCTTAACATAAAATCTTCTGTACAATAACAACAAACAACTAACCTTTTTGGTGAGTGGTGTATATTGAGGTCGTGTTTGCCGAGCTCACTACAAATCAGAAATGAAAGGATATTATTGAGTAATAGTTGGTTAAATTTGATCATCTGTTCTTCATGTTTGTAACAGAATCAATCGAAGAAGAGACAGTTTTATAGAGTTGGTACTGACTTTGCGTGCATGGAGGCTTCCGATGACTCACTGGAGTCGTGTACTTCAACGAGCTGCTAAGCAGCTTATATGCTTGGAGAGGCAGGCTCCCATGTAAAACTCATACTTGGTAGCTATATATACTACAGATAAAACAAAACCCAAAACCATAAAAGCCAACAAAAGGCTTATCCACTAGCCGTTTGTTTATTTTACAATTGAATCTTGGGCTTGGATATTTATACAATACCCACCCGATTTTGGCCTTGGCCTTGTATAGATAAAGGCAAATGGTTTTGGCTTTAGTGTCAAAAGTATATACCACTGCTGTTATATAGGAAACTGATTACGGATAAGGTGGTTTAATAGTTTAATTTAATACGATTATGTCTAGCTTGAAGTTCAAATTTCTAAGATTTAAGGCCTAACCTAGTGTGGTCCTTAGGGTGTTTTGGTGGAAACTTACAGATGACCTGACCGGACTCTCATCACTACAGTGCTAAATCTGGGGATCGTTACAATAATGATCACATTGATGATTGCCATAGACAAGTCAAACTGTGATCACTACTTACAAATTATAGCAGAAGCAAGCAAAAAATGGTCACTCAGTGATGGCTGTCATAGCTGAACCATTGTCATCGGAGTTACATTGATAACTCACTAACTTGTTCACATTGATCAATAACACAACAAGTTACTCACTGACAGTTCATAGTGAGCACTAAACCTAACAGCAGTCACATTGATCAATAAACACAACTTACTCACTTACAGTTCATAGGGAGCACTAAACTTGGCAACTCACTCACAAGTTACATTTAGCAGATGAATTGCTCAATAAATTCAAGTTAATAAGTCACTAATTAGCAACCCACTTAATCATTGAATCAGCAATTTTTAATTTTTTTTGGGATGCTGGGATTGCACCGGAGACCTCCGGATTGCAATATTGTCAACCTTCCAGTTTAGATACATGCCAAGCCCTGAAATTGTGATGGGGCATTCTGAGAATTTAAGAGAGAATCATATGACTAGGCGAAATGGCCATTGGTAAACCAGCAGGTTACCAAGTCACTAAACACAAGTCCGAGATGAAGATACGATAGCACGTGTGGAGTGATAAAAAGTTGTATTGTCACGTAGCTCTATAAATTCCTCGAAAAACTATGATAGACAGTTCAAAAGGAAAAGTGGCAGAAGATAGAAGTGATTTAGAGAATTCCGATCAAAACCCTTACAAAAAAAATTTGAATTTCAGTGTCAAACTTTTTTGTTGTGCTGATGTTAGTATGCCATCAAGCTGATGTTTGAGGCGGCGGAGAGTGACGTCGGCAAGGGTGATGTAAGCAGTAGACGTTATTGTCAACGGTGGTGATAACATTGAGAAATCGCTGCTCTAATACCAAGTTAAAGTTAGGGTTAAGTTGGTTAAGGATGAAGAAGAGAGTGGAAGAAAAATTAGGGTTATGAGTCCAATAGCTCTCATCCACTTATTCATTAATATATGTACTTCCTTTACAATGTCATCGACACAGTCACTATCATTAAAACACCCACTTATGTAAACACACCTACATCCACACACACCAACTTAATATGAAAGAAACCTATGTCCACACCAACTTATTATGAAACCTACATACACACCAACAATGTGTTACACAACTTGGTCCCTAGACTTCAACTCTCATGTTCATGGCATAATCCTAATGCTAGATGCATTGACTAATATTAAAATCAGCTTAGTTAAAATGTATGTTGTGAACTAGTAAACTTTATCTTAAAAATAAGGTCGTTAAGATCCTTTGCTCATACTAATTCATAGTTTCCTAATGTTGATCAATTAAAATTTCTTTGATTTAATTAACATAATACTCCTTAAGTTTGATGGAAAACAAAAAGGGATTGATACAGTAATTAAACAGGATATTTTGATGTGATAGCAAGAAGTATCAGAGGTAAATTGAACGATTGTGAGGGATTCCAAAATACATAGATAAATAAATTTCTCGAATGTGAGGGTGGCTCAATTCTTAAAGAGTCTCCTCTAGTACCTTAAGGTGGTACAAATACTGACCACTCACTAGAGGAGTGAATAAGGTGTGACCGACCGAGTGGAAGAACTTTCAACATAAAAAAATCCAAGGATCGAACTTGATTAGATGTGTGGATTAGAAATGTTTGCTTCCGCAGAATACTACCCCAACCTCAGTATCTTGATGTTAGTAGCCACCATGTAATATGAACAGGAAACAACTGGAAACCTAGTTACAAAGGCAGTCTATGGAGAAAGAAGTGAGGGATATTTATAACAACGAAAGTCTCCTGGATTGGGGAAATAAAATACAGAAACATATACATGTGTAACAAGGATATGATCTTGCCTTATTTGCAGGCTCAATATATGTCAAAAGGGTAAGGCAGCTAACCAAAAATGAATGTTTAGAACAAAATTTGTGACATACGTAGCACTTTATATAAATTCTAGATTTTAAGCAGATTATATAAGAATGGATGAAACACTACAAGCACGAGAAACTAGGAGAAGAGGAAGGTCAGTGAAGACCTAAAGGGAAGCAATGAGAAGGGGCATGACAGATTGTGATGTTAAGGATAGCTGATCACAAAAGAGTATAGAAATAGGACTCGCCTCAAATAGATGATATAAGGATGATTATGATCCAAATTCTATATTTTTTTATAATTGACCTGGGCAGACAATTATAAAAAATAGGGCTACTTCAATACGCAATGATAATGTTTAAGGAATCTCAAACATTTTTTTGGGGTAGTATAATAGAGCCTAAGTCATGATTTAAAAACTAGTTGGTACAAGATAGTACCACCTACAACATGCTAGAACAATGTGATACACATATCTCCAACCTGGCATTTGCACCACTCAATTTTTTTAAAATCCGTTTCTACCAGCCAATACAAAACCGTTTTTCATATTACCATCACTGATAGAGACAATACATTCCAAATTCCCATGGCCATATATAGTTTTGTTTCCCTCTACTGCCTAACCGGTACAAATGCTACATATCAAAAGCTGATATAAACCTATATCAGTTTGTATTGATTGACAACAAGAATAAAACATTGTAATTGCATAATCTGCCTTACCGATACAAAGAACACAGCTGGAGGAGTGCATTGTGATCCATGTGACCCTAGGAGTGCATTGTTATCCATTGGTCTCCAGTTTTTTCACAAAATTTTGTGGCTGAAAGGCGGTTTCTTTGAGTTGAACATGCTAAAAAAGTATATCCATGTTTGAAAAATATGAAAAAGTTATGTTGAAAGCTCCACCACTAGGAGAATACAACAGTTGTGTTAAAAAAAATGACATTTCACTTCACATAGATCTATTTTCAACATAGCTCTGCCATTTGAAATATTTAAAAGTTTTATTAAACAAATCCAAAAGATGTCAATTTATGAATTTTGGAGAGAGGAAAATCATGGGCCAGACCTATCAGCTGGAATTGGTAGAAAAGCAACCAGCATGTTATACACTTCTTTAACTTAACGATAGCAACGTCAATCAGTTTTTTTCATTTGTATCTGATTGTACTTTCTTGTACAATCCCGCATAAATGGTGTGTACCGATACTCCAATAAAAATCGAGAATAGTATTAATACAGGTACCAATACCGTTGTAGCAAAACCTATAATATTGTGACACTAAATGATTTTTTGTTTGGACTAAATCATCAATCCTACTCTCGTGTTCCCTAAACTTGCATTCCATATATTCTGTCTTAAATCTGCTACTTTCAAATCTGTAAACTCTAAAGCCTTTTTCCTTAGTTCCAACTTGTCATTTTCTTCCTTTCTTGTTTGGTGACTTTGGTCAATCAAAGCACAACATCAGCAACTAACAGATACCATGAAACTTCATCTTTAATTCATTGTTAGATATGGCTAAATGAAAAAAGGACATGATAATATGGGATAGATGGGCCTCTCTTTTACAGTCCTGCCTTAAAACTAGAAACAATTGGGGATACGCTAACTGGTTAGAATGAAGGAATCCATGTAACTAGTTAAAATGAAGTCCTTTAATTCATTGTCAGATATGCTAACTAGTTAGAATGAAGGAATCCATGCAAGACAACACAAGTCATAAACCGAGCATCATGAGTATAGCTAAGACTCATTAGCCTCATATATGAAATAAATAGAAGCATAAATGTATATGTTTTTATAAAAAAATTAAGGTTTTAATTACCTTGATTAGGGTCGTAGAACCTATCTATTAGATGATGGAGGGCCTTTGCCTAATTATTTCCATCAGCTTGTATCCAGCAACTTTTCCTTTACTAAAAGGTCCCAGATTTGAAAAAGGTTGCCGCAGACACTCAAATTTGGCCCAAGGCCTGATCGAGACATACTTCGAGAGAGGCACACCTCCGAGCTTTCGATAGCATTATTCAAATCCTTAGGAATCACCCAGGATCCTTTAAAACCTGCCCCAGACCTTTAGGAACCCATCCCAACCTTTAGAAACCCCTCCGAACCCATAGTTAACCCTTCTAGACAATGGTTAGAGAGAGGAGTATTAGGGCTGCCAGGGACCTCTACTGAGATTAAATCATATATCATTGAAAAGTAGAGGTTTCTAGCTTTTCGACAAGCTAAGAATCACCTCAATCCAAGTTACGCATCAAAAGTTAAGGCAATTCGAAGTTTGAGGCACAAAATGGGCAACATGTGAACCTTGCGAGGCCTGCATTGAACCACGCAAGAACTTCGCGAGAAAATATGTATACTTGGCACATGTAATACTTGCGCCAAGCCATTTCTCCCTAGAAATGGCCTGGCGCATGTATTAGTTGCGCCAAGCACAAGTGGGGCCCCCCGCGGGCTTTGAACTTCCAGGGATTGCATTTTTACCTGGCGCATCTAATACATGCGCCAGGCTTAGCTACAGTAACTGTGGGTTTCTTGCTCGAATTTTACTTTTGGGGTTTGACTTGTTGACCATCTCAAAGTGTATGATGAGTTTCATTAGGACTGTTGCACCCATGCTTACCCTATTTGCAATCCTTTAGTCATTTAAAACCTCACCTATCATCTACCATTGATGACCGTTGCCTACTTTTCTAAGCCTTTAAAATCCTAGGAAACCTTAGATGCTAGGATTACCTAATTGCTAACCCTAATTAGCCTCTAAGCACTCCCCTAACCCTCTCTTTTCCTATAAATAGAGGTACCCCCCTTGCAAATGGCTTGAAAAAAAGTCCTAAGAGAGAAAACATTAAGAGAGAAGCCTTTCTCCCTTTGGTGCCACATTGCTCATACAAATTTCAGAACTCTAAATTAGCTTAGAAACTCAATCCTCCTTCAAAAACCCTTGAGTTAGGAGAACACTATCCCCTAGCCTTCTTCCTCTAGCCCTTATCTACCAAGCCTTAGAGTTAGAACCCCTCATTCAACCATTCGAGGCATCGGAAGCTCACCATGAGGCACCTACGCGGAGGTCCATAGCGGTGTTACAAGGGCCCGAGAGCTCCGTCTCTCCCCTCTATTCCTCTACCTTCTTAGCTTTTGCTCTATCCTTGAATTTGTGCTGTTATGTTGCCGAAATCTCGGTAGGAACAGAGGGACACAAATAGGATCATAGTGCCTTCAGGCAAGAGAAAGTGCTCTTCTTATTTCTATTTTTATTTTATCTTTGGTCATAAGTAGAGACCGCTTTAGAATGGGTTGATTGGGTTCCTAACACCTTCCCAATCGATAACCAAAGTCCCCACCCAAAAGCCATTGGCATAGACCGGTGAATCAGAGTCACATTTTTGACACTTCGAAGCTTATAAAATTGATTTAGGTTTCCCAGGACACCAAAAGCTCTGTGTGGCGAATCTATATCTTTTAGAGAGTGCGCATCGTCATGACGGGGTCATCAAAAATCCCACGGTTGCACAGTTTCCCTAGACTCCTACACTAAAATTAATATATAGAGCTAGATAAATTACTAAATTCATGGGATACTAAAAAAACAGAGATTTAGTAATGTCCTGTTTATGAAAGATAATTAAAAAGGAAGGGGTACACATTAAAAGTAATTTGTTTATGAAAGATAATTTGCTTACTTATAATTAAAAAGGAAGGGGAACACATGAAAAATAAGAATGACATTTTTGTAAATATTATCCATAATTTAATGATGCATTCATATATTTGAGTGGGCAATATTGTAAGAAAATTATAATATCTTTAGCATAAACACTTCTATATGTTACCTTTGGTAGCTTATTTTGGTAGGCCAAATGATCCACATGAAGCCTCACATTTCATGAAGCTGGAATCCATAACCTGCTCCCTAAATCATTTTCCTGTTGCTCGAATAATTGAAAATAGTCATTTTGATATCACAGTATATGTCCAAAGCAACACTCTGATATGTTTGCAGAGAGATATAATGTATCAAAGTTGGTGATAACCCATTAATTCTTTCAAACATAATCATGTTATAAAGTGGCTGATTCAGTAAGAAAATTGAAAAGTAAAAAGGATATTTTTCCTTCAATGTAGTGCAAAGCCAATGCTAGCGATACATGTTGCACTCATCAGTTTGAGCGACAACCAAAACTACAGCACTGAAAAACACCTAGAAGTCAGTAAAACCTCACAAAAACCTCAATAAATTATGAAGAAAAAAGATATCACATCTGCTACAATCTGACCTGCCATTATAGTACTCATTCCAAGCTTTTGTTAATGCCTCTACATATCTATTGACTACAGCATTTCCAGGAACTCTCTTGGACTCTAATCCAAGGTGCTTGCCATAATGATTAAGTTCCTGTAAGTAACTACGCGATTCTCGAATCCTAGATCTAAAAACGGGATCTGAGTGACACCAAATTCTGGATCTATAAACCGCAACCATAGATATAAAAAATTTGAACTCTACAACGAAAACTAAAAGAGAATTGAAACAGATCTATCCACTCCTCTCTTATTCAAAGGATCTGAATACCTATCCACTCGTCTCTTATTCATAAACTAAACAGATCAAAACCAAATCACACAAATAGATGCAAAATTGATGAGAGTCTAAACCTCAGATATCAAAATCCACGCCTACATCAAAAACCCTAACGGATTGACCTAAAAAACCACTAAAGCTACCAATAATCCACGTACAAAATGCGAATCAAGCACGAGAAATAGGAATTTCGTCGAATCATTTGCAAAATCTATAAAAAAAGAAAGGATAAAAACAGATCACCAGATCTTCTATGATTTGAAAAAATTGACCTTGTGGAAAAATTAGGGTCACCGATTTCCTCCGAATGAAGATTCGAAGACAGACGTTGGAGATTTCGATGCCGAAATCTAATCAAAGCGGTTGGATGCTCGTCCGAATTGAATGAGGGGCAAGAGAACGACTTTCAGGAACTCCCTCTTGCGAACTTCGTTTGGTAACGGAAGGGTCGAGTAGCTACTTACAGAGATGAGAAATCTAAAGGGAATGAATGATCGAGCAGCTAGGGTTTTGATCGAGAAGCTAAGGTTTTGATTGAGCAGCTAGGGTTTTGTCTAGAGAGAGAGAGAGAAAGAGGAGAGAGGCTAGCGTTTCAGAGAGAAAGAAAAGAGATTTCTGGAGATGGCGGTTTTGTTAGAGAGAAAAAGAGAGGCTTGGGGGGAGGGGGCCATAGATTTGCACGCGCTATCATCATGTGAAGAGAGGATTATTTATTAAATCAATTTTTAACTCAAAAAACCACTGGTTTAACTTAAAAAACTATTATTTTAGGCAGTAGAATATTACACCACTATTTTAAGCAGTAGTTTATTTTATACTGCTATATTGGTTTTTCCCTCATTTTGACCTAGTGAACCTAGGTAATAAGGAAGCAATTGCAATGACAAAATTAGTATGAATGAAAGACTGAATTCCATAATTCAATTTCAAAACCCCTGCCTAAAAGGGAGGGGGAGAAAATGAGATAAACCTGCAAAGCACTCTCGAGGTAGCATTTGAGTACATTCCATGAGCTAAGAATGGAGTTCTCCATGTTCTATGATTTAAACATATCTGGCCAAACTTCAGTAATTACTGATTCTGTTGTGTAGCTTCCACGGTTCCCATGTCTTTTGCGGATTGCTCCCCAGCAAAATAAGCAAACTTCCTTTTCCAGAGTTTCATATGTATCAAAAGGGCATCCTTTGCATATGAAAGAGCCTAAATAGTAGGGATAACCAACCCATTACAAAAAGTTAAAGAGGATAAAAAAATGATTAATGTGTAAAATAGATCCATGTTAAATAATTAAAGAATAAAAAAACTCAAAACAATGGTAGAAGAGATGGAATAGTTTATCATTGTTAATTTCTATTGTTTACTATCATTGTCTATTACTATTCTAGTCCGTGTTGCCACTAGTGAACCCTAAACTATAAACAAGTCCTCACAAGTTTTATAATTCCATCTACATCTACGAAATAAAAAGTTCCGGGAGTTCAAATAGTATATTAGTCTAAACTATTTTGGATCCTTAAATGCCCTAGTTCACCCTTTTTCCATTCTTATGCCCGTTCCCAAAATCTCCATGTTTAAGATGAAAACTTACGGCCAAGCCATCTTCTTTGTTCACATGTTGAGTGAAAGGATGGAGGAAATATAAAGATTCTCCCCCCTATTAGATAAGGATAAGATATGGAGCATGAGTATGGAAAATCATGGCATCTTGAATCTAATCTTGTTGGAGTATTGTTTTGAAAATCAAGGTCACTTCAATTAGTTGCATTAACGTTTCTTTTTTGTTTTTTTCATTTTTCATCATAAACTGATTGAGTATATGTTCGTTTTTTGATATACCGGAGGTGTAATGTAAACTAGATCTAGGTCTTAGCATTTGGATTGTGACAATTAGACAGTACTAAATGTGATATTGTCAAACAAGTCTACCAAAATGGGCAGGTTCTGTCCTCTCCATAGGCATGGTGTAATCTCTTGCAGAGTTTTTATTGCATCACCGATTGAAATCTGAGTGCCTTAAGATATAAGATATATTGTGTTTCTAAGAATGCAACAAAATAGAATGGATTTCATCTAAATGATGAGCATTGAATTCTCGCGTGTAAAAACCATAGATTGTACAAAATCCATTACAAAATCTCATTGAATAGTTCATGGCTTCAGGTATAAAAAAGGCAATGTCCATATGAGAGATGATTCAAATTACCTCAAATAGTCATCCATTGGAAAAAAGGCTTTTAGACAAGTCATAATATAGATATCTTGCAAGGAAAGCCGAAGGACTGGCTACGGGAACCTAAACAGCAGCAAAACAAAAAAGATTAATAGGCATACTATTTTAGGTAAATTAAGAGAATGAAATTAATGGTTTGTAAATCTTACGCTCGAGATAAGTACTGATGCAGCCTTCTTTATTTGATCAACAGTAATATCGGGGCCGAAAGTGCTTTGAAAATGATTTTTTCCTTCTTAAGGCAGAATGGAATCAGAAAGCAAAAGTTTCTGGTGGAACCCTAGTAGTATCTCTGGAAAATCTTTGATATTACTTATCCAAAAATCAATCATGTTAGAATGAATCCCAAATTGTTGTGATAAATCAAGTATGAAACCTTTATCAATTGGTGAAGTACAAAGAGAATGGTGAAGCCTTCTATCTGCCCATAGCACTGTCAAACACTTCTCCAATGGGATATTTCTCCATTTGCAAAACATGATGATCAGCTTATATATATCATACTGAATATCCACATAACCGTGGAATAATACAATCAGATCAACTACTTAATATTCAGATACTAAAGAGCAATCAAAGCAAGATGGGTACTCATCAATCTCATGGATATGTATGAATAAACCATGAGAAATTTTCTCTAAAAACAAGTACTTATTAAAATAAAATAAAACACATATGCCTAATTCGGGAAAAAAATTATTGTCTACGCATAATAGACACAAATCCAGCCAAAAAAGGACCACCGAAATCAACAAAGGAAACTACATACAAAAAAAAAAACTCAGCTCTCATACGATACCATCAAATTTAAAATTTCAATAAACAAAATTGACAAGCATGAAGTAAAACCCCAAAACACAAACCACATCAACTTCCACAAATTCATTATATGAATGAAGGAAAAACAAAACATTAGTAAATAAACAGATCAAAATTAGGAGCTTTTATAGGCATTAGTTGGTATCTTGTGCACACCTATGGAGCACAATCATCTAAACAAAAGCTGTAGAACACAAACAAAGTGCGATGGAAGGGGGAGGGGATGTAGAATTTGGTTTACAATTCTCCTGAACACAACTCTACTGAAATTGAGAGCTCCTGGGTCCCAGATTCACTCATTGGAGAAAATAGTATTGGCGTATTGGCAGTGGCTCTCAAAGCTCACTAAATCAAAACATCATAATACTTGTCATTATGATAATTCCACCTCTCTTGGGGGAATCATCATATTTAACCCTATATCGGAGGGCCCTAACCCGATACATGTCAACTGATATGTATTGGATATGGCTGAAATCTATAGAATATGGGGGTATTTAAAACCATGGTTCCAACTAACGAATCACACCTAAAACAAGGTAGAGAACCATCTGACCAGTGAACTTTATAATAAGTTGTTTAAAATAAGAACAATGATTGATATTAGAGTGCATTGATGGGATGGTGTTCAAGTTTCCCAAAAAGTGTGATTTTCAGGCCTAATTCAGCTCAATGTATGAGATATCAGTTTAATGCTAATACTTATGCCACTAATTTACATGTCTCTTTTAACATCAAAATAGAAAAAAAGCCTTAAACTTTGAGCTATACCCAATATGGTAATCTTTTGCTCAGAGTTTCTAACCTTGCCGCTCTAAAAATAGTACAAAGGAAGAAAAGCTGAGCCATTCTCGTTAGAAAACCTCAATACTCTACTGCCACCAACAGATCTAGTACAGTTGTCTATGTTCTATAATTAACAGAGATTGCTTTTGCATCATACTCTAACATCAACTTATGAAGAAGAATCACAAATCTAGGAAACTAAAGAAGAAGCAACGCTTATTCTATAGAGAAGATTAAACCGAACAACTTTCACCGGAATCTTACAGAAGTGGATCAAAATAGCCAAATATTAGAGCAGATCTAGAATCATCATATTATAAAACTTTGGATTAAACAGAGCTTGGAAGGCATTACTAGCAAGCTAACTATAAAAGTTTTAAACAAGAAATAAAACAAACGTATGATCGAATTTTTAAAAACATTCTTTTCTAAAACAAGAACATGATGGGATTTCTGATGAGATCTACTAGAGATGAAGTTCAAAGTTCAGAAAACAAAGGTTTGAATTACCTTAGGACTAAACAGAGCTTCACACATCTATAGCACTTGGACAAAATCTCCAAGATGGCTCAAGTTTCTTACCAGATCTACAACATATCAGCTTAAAATATGTGAAACACGAGCACATTTGCCTGAAATCAAAACACTAAAACAACCAAAATAAACAAACTCCACTCAATTTTCCAAAAACCAGAGTCCTAAAAAAACCAAAATCCTGACCATATCCGAACATCTATATCAGAATGCACGGGAAAAGAGACATTTGCCTGAAATCCACTCATTTTAATGAGAAAAACCAAGATCTAAACCCCATGAAAGCAAAAAAAAGGTCAAAAAATCTAAAATTTACGGAGAAAAAAGATGAACTAGATAGAGATCTACGCACCTGGAAGAGTAGCTTAGCCCCATATTTGACCCTGTATCGAAGGGCTATAAATCTCGATTTCCAGCCAAAATCTATAGTTTGTTGAGAGAGAGGAAGATGAGACAGAGGGTAGGGTTTTAGAGAGAAAAAGAAGGGTTGAGAGAGAGAGGGGTTTTGTGTTAGAGATAAGGAGAAAAAAGAGAGGCTTGGGGGTTGAGCCTGATGATTTTGCACGTGATGATAGCACGTGTGATAAGAGGATACTTTATTAAATACTTTTTAACTTAAAAAACCACTGCTTTAACTTAAAAAACCACTACTTAAGGTAGTGGAATATTAAACCACCATTTTAAACAGTAGTTTATTTTATTGTGCTACAGTCGTTTTTCCCTCATTTTCACGTAGTGATATCTAAATGAGAAGATTACCTAGGATCTAGATTCAATTAACAGATTTATCAATAACTTAATAAGGTTTAAATCAATGCTTCAAAGAGTAGATTTACCAACTGTTCCTCATGAGAAGAGGGAGCTAATCTCTGAAAAGATTCTTAATCCATAGATTAGTATAATCCATTTAACAAGAGTAAGGCCTACTTATGAGTTAGAATGATATCTCACTTATTAGCATGATTCATCTAATCTATCAATATAGAAACATGATCATGATTGTATAAATGCTCAGATATAAACTATGGGTATTAGATATAAGATAAAAACCAAAAAGAATGGCAGATTTGCTCATAAAGTAAAACATAACCCTAATTTCAATGGCAATCAAATAAATATGAAATCAATTTATGCTTTTAATTTTATACAATCAAGTCATTTTTGTGACAGCCTGGATTTTTCCAACATAATTTTCTATTATGAGATATATAAATTTTTTTAAACTTTAAACCAAATGGGAAAACCCAGACCGCCAGATCGCAGAACACAATCTGATTACAAAATACTAGCTACATCCACAATATATGGAAATCAAAGTAGATATTATACATGGCAGAACTAAAATTTTTATTTCTACATAGAGCATATGAACAAAACTTAGAGTAAAATCACCAGTGATGTCCAACCATCACCTAAACAGTAGTATACAATGTCTATACAAAACTAATTCTATCATTCTACAAAAACACTGGACGTACCAAGTCCAAAAATCTAAAACCACCCTGACTATCTATGGACAACTCCACAGGCATAAGATCTTCGTATTCCAGATCGTTCTCAAGCTCCGGGGTTTAGATCGGGATCTACACCTGTGACATATAGTCAGGGTGAGCTAACAGTCTAAGAACAATAGGGAAAAATCAATACCAATGTACATCTCCTTAATTAAATGCACAGATTCAAGGACAAGAATTTCAAGGGAAATTTCATATGAAAACTAAAATCCGAAAAATGTCAAATTCCGAGTTCAATTTAAAAGATCTAAATTTTCAAAGTTCGAAGCTCGTATTTAAAGATCAAAGTTCATTTTCTAGATTCAAAATTCATATTCAATGTTCATATACGAGGTTGATAAATTCGATGTTCATATTCATAGTTCGAAGATTTGATATTCATGTCTCAATTTCAAGGTTCATAGGGTTCTAATTCAAAGTTTACATTTTGAGTCTAAAGGGTTCCTTTTCGAAGTTCGTGTTAAGAGTTCAGCTCTATGTTAAGAGTCCAAACTCAAGTTCGGATTCAAGAGTTCAAATTTCAAAGTTCAAAGTTCGGAGTTCGATGTTTGGATTTCAAAGCATGACAACAATAACGAATTACAAATAAACTGCCATACCAGTTCAAATTACGGATATCCCATCGCACCGGATCAAATTACGGATATCCCACCATAGCGGTTCAAATTACGGATATCCCGCCGTATTGGTTCTAATTATGGATAACTTGTCGTACCGTTCAAATAACAGATTAAATGTTCAACTACACGGATATCCCGTCGTGTCGACCAAATTCAGAGTTCAGAGATTTATAGTTTTATTCCTATGATCATATTCGAATTCAAAGATTCAAAGTTCGGATTACATATTCAGTTTCAGAGTTCATATTCCATTGGAGTTCAGATGTTCGATGTTCACAAGGTTCAAGGATTTCATAAAGTTCATATGCGAGTCGATGACTTAATGCGAGTCAATTCATAGTTCAGAGTTCATATTCAAATATAAATTCTGAGTTTCTACTTCAAGTTCAATGTTCGTGTTCAAATTCAAAAGTCAAAACTCATATTCATTTTTCAAATATCCAGATGCAAATCAAATTCATAATAGTCAAACACAATGTTCATAGTTTGGATATTCAGATGCTTATTCAAATGCAGAGTTCAGATTTCACATGCAAAATTCAAAGATTCTAAAACATTCATTGCGGAGGCAAATTTTAATCATTCAGATCTATGAATCAAAATCTAAAATGAGATTGATTATCGAGTTTCTCCTACCTTTGGTTTGAAGTTGTACAAAAGCAACACAAGGTACTTATCGATGGCCTCCCATTCCCAATCTACATCACATGAATGATGATGTATTAAGGCTTGATTCAAATTAATAATAAATTTGGCGTATTTAAGTGTTTTCTCAAATCCGGGGTAGAAATGGGCAAGATTGTGCTGACTCAGAACTTGACCCAACTTCCCTATCAATTTTGACCCTTAAAAAACCTGATTCATAAAATTGTTAATTCCCAAAAGTTATAGGGCTTGTTGCCCTCTTTCCAATGCCTCAATAATCGCCTCAATACGAGTTCGGTGTAAAATGTTATGGCCAAAATACTGAAGCTGTGTCGGCATTTAAGTAAAAAAGGAACGATCAATTTTTCCATGGTAAAAGAATTCGAGCGATCGATTTCTCCAAAAAATTATACACTGTCAAATCCGATCGATCGATTTTCCAAGTCAATCGATCAATTTTGACAGATACAAAACCCGTCGGGCTTCTTCTTCCTTGGTCGAAATCACCCAAAACTCATTTTCAAGCATCCTAATCACCCATAAATCATAACCAAACTAATTCTAACCAATTTAAATTGAATCTTACCTTTGAATCTCACGAGATCGACGGGTACAATGATCGAAGATCAAAATTATCGGCGCTTTCACCTATTGCACTTGTAATGATTTGAAACCCACCTCCTTGTGAATGCAACGGATACGGGTACGATGATTGAACCCTTCCTACAATTCATGCAAGCAAGGATCTCATGAGATCAATGGATGTTGAGGTTTCAAGATAACCAAAATTGGGGTTTCATAGGAACAGAGCTTCCACACGCTCACAATTTGCAATCTTCTCTATGATGGACACCCATTGCAGATTAAAGATCGAAGAAGAAGAAAATCTAACGGATGATTGATGACGATCGCGAAAATTGACATCTCCTCCCTCAAATTCTTCTTCTTTCTCTCTTTCTCTTCTCTTACTTTCTCGTGCAAAAATGTAAGGAATGAGGCTTGCGTGAGAAGCCTTATATTTATGGGCTTCATTTCGACTCAGTGCAAAGCACACACACCAAGAAAATGTGTTAGTCTTATCCAATTTATTTTGCTTTGGTGTGAAGCTAACACACACAAGTTAAGTCTTAGCTCACCTACTAAAGGCCGAAAGTCAGCTTAAATAGTTGGCTTAATTAGTCGGCCCAAATGGCCGGCCCTAATCAGTCCAACTCGGCTTCCCAATTAGTTGAACACACTTTTCACACAAAATAGATTCTTCTAAATTAATTATTTTGAAAGTTCCAAGGCATTATTACGTGCCTTGCTGAATACGTACACTTGGTTGGGTGCTGTACGACCATGGATTCTCTCGAACCCGTCGCGGCGATGCGCACACGATGGAATGAATGTAGAGTCGCCACCCGGAGCTTTTGGTGACCCGAAAAACCTTTAAATCAATATTTTGAGCACCGAAGTGCTAAGTATGACTTTGATTTACTGGTTTTTTCCAAAGGCTCTAGGGTAGGGGCTTCGATTATCGATCGGGAAGGGTTTAGGCACCCGATCAACACTCATGTAGTGGTCTCTATCTATGGCCAAAAATGAAAATAAGTGGGCGGAGCTTTCCCTTGCTCGAAGGCAATATGGTCCTATCAAGCTTTGAGCCAAACCGAAATTTCGGTGGCATAACGGCTTGAATCCTTGGACAGAGGAGATACCAAGAAGGTAGAGGAAGAGAGGGGTGAGCCAGAGCTCACGGGCCCTTGTGGCACCGTTGAAGACCTTCGCTTTGGCTTGCTTTCGATCGCTTTAAATGACTTAATCAGTAGGGAAATAGATTCTAATGCTAGGATTCGGTAGATGGGAAGTGTAGGATGAAGCTAGAGACTAAGCTTGACTAAAAAAGGAGTGATCTAATGGTTGAAAGGGGTTGAAAGGGGTGAACAAAGCATGTTGGAATTCTGGTTGGAGAATGGAAAATAAGAGGCTTTCTCTCACTAGGGCTCCCTAATTTTCTTCAACCCTTCGGGAAGAGGGGGTGCCTCTCTATTTATAGAGAAGAGGTGGGTTATAGGATTACTTAAGAGCTAATTGGTTTAGCAATTAGGCAATCCTCCATCTAAGGTTTTCTAGGTTTTTAGGGTCCTAGGGGTTTGGGGAACCAATTTCAATGGCAGATGATGGGGTGAGACCATAGGTGACTTAAGGGTTGCAAATAAGCTCAAAGGGGGTGCAACCGATCTTATGACTCCCACCTCAACCAAGGGGATGGTCAAAAGGTCAAGCCTAATGAAGGAATTTCGAGCATTGGATGACAGTTACTATAGCTAAGCTGGGCGTATATATTACATACGCCCAATTTTTATACAGTGATTTCTATGAAAATCAGAGGAGATTTGGGAAGGTAGGTGTCCGCAGTGGACCCTTGTTGTTTCTTCTTTGAGTGCTTGATTTATTTGTGTTTTGAAAACAGGTTTTCAACTGCTAAGTTATAATGAATTTAAAATATTGAAAAGAGTAAAGAAATATCAGTACAGATAGAAGTGAATTAGCCTATAAGATCAGGGCCAATTGTAGCAAGTTTTAAATGTAAGTGAGTAAAAGATCGTCCATAGAGAATTTGTCTAAAATGCAAGATAAACCTCCAGATATGAGCTACCAGATCTAGCCTCTTATCCTATCTAGAAAGGACATAAGATGGGAGGTTGAATTTGTCACATTAACTAAATGATAAAAGTAAAAGTTAAACTAAATGATCCAGATTTGAGTGGGGGGAACGTTTGAGGTAAACTTATAAAAAATGGAGAAGTAATATCTAACTTTGATTTGGTCCTTGAAATCTAATGAGAATGACTGCAGCTCAACTGAGAGATGATCCAATCTTCATCTGGCTACAAGCGCAGATGTAAAAGAAATAAATCTAATTCAAGGATTAGCTTTAAGCTTATGGCTATGGTCTGTCCACTTTAATGGCCACAAACCATCCAATAGTCTTGAATCCAAATCCTTAATCTAGAACAAGAAACATCACTACAAATGCCGTGAGAGACTAGGTTACAAACACTAACTCTCACAGGATTAGTGAATCAAGGGAAATTGCATGAAAAACAGCAAATCTAAAGGAGTCTAATGCAATAAGGAGATCAGAGGGAACCCTTAACATGAGTCCAATGGAGAATGCACGGTTTACAGCAACCTTTTCAAATTCACCATTTACAATTACAGAGCACAGCTTAAACAACTCTCAGATTTGTAGTCTTGAATATAACTCTCATTTGAATTACAGAAGTATCTCACAGCTCTCAATTGCAAGTAAAAGTGAGGCTATTACAGGGATTTTAGACAAACTATCTGATTTGGAAATGGGGGAATAGGAATGAAACTCAAAATCTGGATGCCCAAATTGGGCAAATGGTTCGTCTATTTATAGTTTTCCCTAAGTCCAGCTCAGATGTGTATCAACCAATCAGAAGTGCTCAGATTTGTATTGACCAATGGTAGTCGAGCACGAGGATCCAGATCTGTTCTAGCCAATCAGAATTCCTCGATCTGGTTCAGCCAATCAGGTAAAAAAAAGCATCAATTCTGTTATGCATTTTGAAAGTCTGTTAGAGTTTCTAGAAGTTCCCGCCAAGTTATTTCATCTCTGGGTGCTCACGTGGGGTGGAATATGCCTTCGCTTCATGCTTAGAATCCTCTGGAATGTCCCTAGGTTTTTAAATGCATTGGGACGCGTGAAACAGATTACTGAATTGCCCTTGCAAAAGCTGAGAATCTCCAGAATACCTTTTTGCATAACTTAGGGGACTTTTTGCAAGGTGTTGTAACTCCTGAAGCTCTTTTCGCAGAGTTCTGGTTCTGTGCGAATTGAGTTTTCTTCTTTTCGAAAAGGTCAATCATCTCTTCGAAGAATTCAGATGCTCTTGAGCTTAAGCACAGGTTTTAGTTCTTTTCGCATAGTTCGGGGTTCTTTCTTGAGCAGTTCGGGTTCTTTCTTGAAAAGTACTCTGTAGTGCATTTTTCTGTTCAAATTGCTTCATACTTCTTTTCTGGGTTGAGACCAGGTCTTTGCCTCTTCAATTCAGACCTTTCAACTGCTAGTGAGGTTGTTTCTTCTCTTTCTTCCTTTGGATTGACATGGATTGTCATCTTTTTGGCACTTTTAAGCTGCTTTTATGGTTAAGCCTGTCTTTATTGTTAGCTGCACACAAGCACTTAAAACACTTATTTAGTTCTCTCAAAGGTCTATCAAGACTTAAGTTAAGGGGTGAAAAATGGTATTTTTCAGTTCTCAACACACCCCCAAACCTAAGCTTTGCTAGTCCCTGAGCAAAGACAAAATTAAAAAAATAAAGTAAAAAGCCACTTTTGTAGGGAGCACAGTTGCATTTAGCATATGCAACAAGCCTTTTAAACCCCTAGGTGATCCCTAGTGGAGGAGTGATGTCTCCTGAGGGTTTTCAGTGAAGGCACCCACAAACTTCTTCAATAAATCAGTTAAGATCATTGCAGTTCTGTTACAGCGAACTTTCATCCAATCTGTTTATTCACACCTGCATCAGTCATGTTGTAAGAAGATTTTTCAAGAAAAAACATCAGTTCAAAACTAAAATTCTGCTGTAATTCTTGTTACTACTCAGTCAATTTATGTCAAAGGCTATTTACAAGAAAAATTAATGAATAGCTTGCCTTCGATTTAGGAATCCAGCTTCGATGTTACCCCAATGAGTTGATTTCAAACCCAACTCTCACCAGGATTTTCACTCAACATGCAAGTAAGAGGATTGTACTATTTCACACGGCTCAAGAGCGATTCTGACCCTCAAATAGGACTGTAAGCATGAGCATAGGCATTGCTTTTAGTTCGGAATTCCCTGCTCTTTTCACCATAGATTACACAAATTCTTATCTCCATGTGATAACTCACTCCATCATTGATCAGTAAGGACTTTACTGGGGTTGTAATGTGGCTTATGGGTGAAATTTCTCAAGAATAAAGGGGTGGAATGGTGTTCAAATTTGAGAAGTCAGTCAAGGTAAGGAGGTGATATGCAAACCTTCTTTACTTCGGCATATTTTCATTTTCTTCTTTGAATTTCCAGAGCCAAAGTGGCCATCTTTTTCTCTTTCTTTTTCAAACTTCCAATGAAATGCCTTCTTTTGTTTTGCTCAAATATATATATATATATATATATATATATTTTTTTTTTTTCAAATTAGCATTGACTGGAATGCCACATTTCCTCTGCTGTTACATCATTGCCTTCAACTTGTACCCTTCTTTTGTTATCAAATTGTTACTCAATTCTCCTTTCTTTAGCTTCCTTCCCTTTATCTTCTGACTTCTCGGAGTGAGGGTTAGGCTAAATGAAGTTGATGAGAGTTATTGGATGAGGTTTCAAAGGAATCTTAGATTTGTACAGCTCAAATGGTGTGTATCAAGGGCAGTTTCAAAAGGTGGGGCTTTGTAAGGTTCAAACTGTCCAAAAGGAGGCCTTACATCATGTCTTTAATATCACGAGCGCTATCAAATTATTTCAATTTGGATATGTGTAACTTCTAGTGCAAGAAAGCAAATTCAATCAGTCCAGCAAAATTGCCAATTCATACCTCCAAAGAATACATTTCAGGCCCAAACCTCACTGGGTGTGGTTTTTTTATCAAATTCCTGAGGTGTATCCTCACTGTTTTCCTTCTTTTTAGGTTTACTAAAACATCAATTTTCTTTTGGTAATTTCCTGACATTCACTTCATGAAAGTATTAGAATTACACTAGAAATTAATTTCAAAAGGTTTTTAACTTCTTCATATTTTCTCTTTTTTTCGAAACAGCAGGTGTGAAATTACTTTATTTTCAAAAATTCCACTGATCATAAGCTATACTGATGTTAACTAAATTATTGATTTCTGTCACCCCCCCAAACCAAAGGGGAGCAGGGTCCACACTGGTCCAAAGCAGAGAAAAGATATAAGCAAGAAAAAAAATAAAAATAAATAAAAAATCATGATGACAAAAGGACAGACAGAAATGCACAGGAATTACACAAGAAAAAAAAATAGAATTTTATATTACAAACTCATAACACAGATAAGTACAATGTGATCTAATAACTGGGGTCAAAATCTGTATCATAAGTTGGTTCAATTGGCTTAGAACTGGAGTCACTGTCAGAATCAGAACTAGAATCAGTATTGGAGTCTGACCTTGATTGAGCTTTCTCCTGGATTGTGTTTTGCAGCTTAGTGTATTCCTCTGATTTGATCTTTTTGGTGAGGCCAATGTACTTGCCAAGTCTAGTGGTCTTCAGTTTTTCCTGGTCAAGCTGTGCTTGCAACATGGTCACCTTGTGCTGCTCACTCTGAACCATCTGAAAGGTTTGACCCAGCAAGTCCTTCATTTTCTCTCTCTCAAATTTCGTAAATAACTCCAACTTTCGAATCTGGTTTTCATAAGGGGTGCGAATGTAGGCTTGTAAATCAGCTAACCCCTTTAGAACATCTCTACAGATATAAGGATTTTCTTCCATGGCTCTTCTGAGGGTGGCAAATCTGGGAAGGGGAATGGAATGGTAGGGGACCAAAGGTGTCCCAAATTGTTGGAGGGGGGAAGAAGTGTCCAAAAGGAGGACTTGGTTGATGTCTGAGTGGCTTGCTCGGAGAAAGTGAGGAGTGGTGAAGGGATGCAACCAGAGGGACTTGAGTTCGATTTGGGTTGCATGGGCAATAGTGGTGGGTGGGCGGATCAACCAATACTACCTCTGGTTCGATTTTGGTAGCATGGGAATCAATGATGGTCTGAGGGTAATGGTGGTTGTGTGGGATGTGGAGGCTAAGGTTTGAGAAGGTCATTGGTCACAGATCTGGTTTTCTGTTGAGTTGTAGTTGGGCTTGGATGGATTGGAGGTAGGCAAGTATTTGGTTAATAGATGCAGTGGGGAGAGGTGGGCATAGTGGACTGGTACAAGCTGAAGTGGAGGGTGGAGGTGCAATGGTCAGAAGGAGAAGTAGGTAAGTGAGTGAAATGATGAGGGTCAGGTATAGGGATAGGTTCAAGCCCCACGGTTTCAAAAATAGATCCCATTAAGGAGGAATAAGCCTCTGTAGTGAAAGGCTCAGGTTCAGGTGTATGGGATACTTTAGGTGTGTGGGCTGACTGAGGAAGTGAATTTGAGGGGCTTTGGAGCAGAGGAGTGCAAGGAGATTGAGAAATAAAGTCTGCAGCCAAAACATGGGCATTGGTGGGAGAAATTGGTGGTGTGTGTATGGTTGGAGTGGTTGGTGTAGAGGGGGAATCTATAATTGGAATAATGGAGGGTATGGGAGATGGGACAGCTGGGATAGGTGAAGTGGCAGGGGCTGGACTAGGGGAGGAGGGTGAAAGGCCAACTTCCTCAAGAATTGGTGCAGCTGAAGAGCTGGTCACCATGGGAAGGATAGTTTCTTCAAAAATGGGTGCAGCTAAAGAGCTGGTCACCACAGGGTCTGGCAGAGCTGCTTCAAGAAGTGGTGCAGCTAAAGAGCTGGTCACCACAGGTTCTGGCAAAACCGGTTCTAAGGGAACTGCAGGGGCAGGTTCATTAATAGCTGTAGGTGCAGGTTCAGGTGCAGGTTCATTAACAGCTGCAGGTGCAGGTGCAGGTTCATTAACAGCTGCAGGTGCAGGTGCAGGTTCACCTTCCTCTCTCATTCTTCTCAGCATGGCTTGGCTTGTAGTCCAAGCCTTTTTCCCAAAATTGTGAGGAGCAATGACTTCAAATGGCTCCTCGTTATCAATGTCAAACTTGGCTCTGAGGAGGGCTGTGATCAATCTACCAAATGGGAGGCCATCTAATTTCTGCTCCTTTTTCAACTTGACACTAATATCAGCCATGGCTTCAAAAATTAACATAGGGGCATTGAAAAACTGCCCCTTAGAAAAATGAAAGAGAGCCTCCAGAATTGGTGTTCTCCTCTCTTGGCTGTGCCCGGTGACATAAAAACTTCCCCTCAAAATGGAGTCCATCAATAGAAATTGGGGGGCTAGGTCTCTCCTCATGATGGACTGTCCAATGCCCACAATTCCTTGGGTTAAATGTGCAGCCATTTCTCTAAAGGAGGTTGTTTTTGGAGCAGCCAATGGACCAGAAGGATCAAATTGGAAGGGTATCCCCAAAGCATTCCCTATGTCTTCAAATGTGACAGTAAGATCGCAATCATCAATAAAGATAACTAGGGTAGGGACATCAGCATCTCTTTCAGTGACCTTGACTAGGTTTTGGTACCATAACTTCACCATTCGTTGGTAAATTTTCTCTGGCAAGGGGGTAAGGATATTGCTTAGTGAGGCATCTCTTATGTATCTTAAAGATAACAGGCAATCCGGTTTGTTGACGAAAAAAGTTTCGTCCACAATCAGCTCAGGAATTAGCTTCTGAGCTTCAATGAATGGATTTGGCAGTACCAAATGTATAGGCAGAGGGGGAAGCTCAGGCTCAGGACTAGCAATAGCAGGGATGGGTTCCTCATGTCTTACTTTCTTCCCTTTCTCCACCCTATCCGCTTTATCCATAGATAGTTTTCTTTTGGCTGAAGTTTTGGTTTTTCCTTTTGGGTAGGTTTGCTAACTTTCTTAGTAGAGGATTTTGGGAACATGGCAGCCAACGATTTCTCCGCTTTTCCCATTCTAAATTGATGTATGAAAATGCCCACAGCAGATGCTGACACAAAATCAAATTTTCCAAGTGATAAACAGAGAGAATGTGTAGAGAAATACCGAGATCTAGGGTTTTTGATGGAACATGTTGTTTGCTTGCAGAAATCCCCCAGACTAGAAGCTAAAATCCTTCTCTGAAAACTCAAATGATCGAACAAAGGTGAAGAAAAGTGTAGCAAGAATCTCAAATCGCACAGGGGAAGAAAGAAATAGGGTTTCTGTGGAACAGGTCGCTCTTCAGAAAGCTTTCGAATATGAAACCCCTACTTCGAAAAGGTTTAAATATACTCAGAGTTAATTTTGCAAAGTTCTTTTTAAGTTTTCGAAAAGTTCCAAAATAGACCTTTTGACAACTGCGAATGGCATTAGTACCATTCGAAAAGTTAATAGCTTCAGAAACATCTTTTCGAAAAGAAACTAGCTTCAGAAATATCTTTTCGAAAAGAAAATAGCTTCAGAACCAACTATTCGAAAAGCAAATCCTTGCTTTCGAGCAGTTCGTTACAAATCCAGAGTCTTTTCGAAAAGTAAATTGAACTTTGCGAAACAAGAATTATTACTTTGCGACTTAACATGGAGCATATTTAAACCATGCGAAAAGAGACAAATCATGAATAAAAAATAGAAACAAAGAAACTAAGCAAAAACTATGAAATAAAAACATAATGTACAGTTATCTACCATCAGATTTTTGGAGGTTCGTGATGACAGATGGGCACCACAGGCTCCTGGGTATTTTCAATGCATGGTTTGAAGCCTCTGACCATTTACTGTCAAGATTCTTCCATTACTTGGATCAAGGATGTCAACAGCTCCCGAAGGAGCTGCCTGAATGACAGTGTATGGCCCTTCCCATCTGGATCTCAGCTTTCTTGGGAAAAACTTGAGTTTTGAGTTAAATAACCATACCTTAGAGCCAGCTATGAACTCTTTTCTCAATAAATTTTTATCATGGAAAGTTTTGACTTTCTCTTTGTAAAATCTTGAATTTGTGTATGCATCCATTCTTAGCTCCTCCAACTCAGCAAGTTGCAGTTTCCTGTGATTACCAACAGTAGTTAGATCCATGTTCAATGTTTTAATGGCCCAAAAGGCTTTATATTCTAACTCTACTGGTAAATGGCATGCTTTGCCATAAACCAGCCTGAATGGGGACATGCCAATTGGGGTTTTATGCCCACAATGCATCATTTAGCTTAAAGGACCAATCCTTTCTGTCCTTCTTCACAGTCTTTTCCAAAATATGTTTGATTTCTCTATTGGAAATCTCCACTTGTCCACTGGTTTGTGGATGATATGGAGTGGCTACTCTATGAGTCACAGAGTATTTTTTCAATAAAGTTTCAAAATATTTATTACAAAAATGGCTTCCCCCATCACTGATAATGGCTCTGGGAAAACCAAACCTGAAAAAAATGTGATCCTTAAGAAATTTAAGAACCACTTTGTGATCGTTTGTTTTAGTGGCTGTGGCTTCAATCCATTTGGATACATAATCCACAACTACTAAAATGAAATTATACCCATTGGAAGGAGGAAAGGGACCCATGAAGTCTATCCCCCAAACATCAAACAACTCAACTACCAAAATAGGTCAGAAGGCATTGAGTTTCTCTTGGAAATCTTTTAATTTAAGCGATTACAGCAAGACTTACAATCTTTGCGGGCATCTTTGAAAAGTGTAGGCCAATAAAATCCACACTGCAAAACCTTTACAGCAGTTTTGTTTCCACTAAAATGACCTCCACAGGCCTGTTCATGACACATAGAAAGTATTCTATGAAATTCTTGGTCAGGGACACATTTTCTTATTATTTGGTCTGCACAACTCTTAAACAGATAAGGATCTTCCCAGATGAATTGTTTAACCTTTGAGAAGAAAAGATCTTTATCCATTTTATTCCAATGTTGAGGAATTCTTCTAGCAGCCAAAAAGTTGACTATGTTTGCAAACCAAAGAGTGTGTACACTAATGGCAAAAAGTTGCTCATCAGGGAAAGATTCATTGATAGGCAGCCTATCAATCTCAGCAGTTAAAATTCTAGACAGGTGATCAGCCACCACATTCTCCACCCCCTTTTTATCTTTTATCTGCAAATCAAATTCCTGTAATAGGAGAATCCACCTGATTAATCTTGGTTTGGTGTCCTTCTTAAACAGAAGGTATTTCAAAGCAGAGTGGTCAGTGAACACCACTATTTGTGAACCCAAGACATATGACCTAAATTTCTCTAAGCAAAAACAATTGCCAGCAGCTCCTTCTCAGTTGTTGTGTAATTGAGTTGTGCATCAATCATTGATCTACTGGCATAAGCTATGACATGAGGTAGCTTTTCCTTTCTCTGTCCAAGGACAGCTCCCAAAGCATAATCTGATGCATCACACATCAGTTCAAAAGGTAGTGAATAATCTGAAGACTACAATATTGGAGCTGAAATCAAACAATTTTTTAAGAATTCAAAAGCCTTCAAGCATTCATTATTGAAAACAAAAGGGACATCTTGGCACAGCAAATGACAAAGAGGTTTGGTTATTTTACTGAAGTCCTTAATGAACCTTCTGTAAAATCCAGCATGTCCCAGAAAACTTTTGATTTGTTTAATAGTTTTGGGAGGTGGTAAATGTGCAATTAAATCAATTTTTTGCTCTGTCCACCTCAATGCCCTTGTGGGAAACCACATGGCCAAGGACAATGCCTTGGGTGACCATGAAATGGCTCTTTTCCCAGCTCAAAACTAGATTGGTTTCTTCACATCTCTGTAATACCAATTTGAGATGATGCAAACACTGGGAAAAGCTGTCTCCGTAGATTGAAAAATCATCCATAAAAATCTCCATAAATTAGTCAATCATATCAGAGAAAATGGAATACATGCATCTTTGAAAAGTAGAAGGAGCATTACAAAGACCAAAGGGCATTCTTCTATAGGCAAAAGTGCCAAAAGGGCAACTGAATGTGGTCTTTTCCTGATCTTGTGGGTACACAGGAATCTGGTTGTACCAGAGTAACCATCAAGAAAACAGTAATAAGCTTTTCCTGCTAGCTTATCTAAAATCTGGTCAATGAATGGGAGGGGGAAATGGTCCTTTCTGGTCATTGCATTTAATTTTCTGTAATCAATACAGACTCTCCACCCAGTTGTTTGTCTGGTTGACATTGGCTCACCAGAATCTAAGGTTACCACAGTGATCCCAGATTTCTTAGGTACCACCTGTGTAGGTGCCACCCAGGCTGAATCTGAAATGGGGTAAATGACCCCAGCATCCAACAACTTAACAACCTCTTTCATGACCACTTCTTGCATATGAGGGTTCAGCCTCCTTTGCATTTCCCTAGAAGGCTTTGTATCTTCTTCCAAATTTATTTTATGCATGCAAACAGCTGGACTGATTCCTCCTAAATCAGCAATAGTCCAGCCAATTGCCCTTCTATGTTCTTTCAAAACAATCAACAGTTCTTCCTCTTGCTCCTTTGTGAGGGAGGAAGAAATAATTGCAGGCAATGATTTATGATTTCCTAAAAACACATATTTCAGATTTTCTGGCAGCTGCTTTAGTTCTAAATCAGGTGGGCAGAGAAAAGAAGGTAACAAAGGTACCTTAGCTGTTTGTGGAAGGGGGAGAGTAGCAGGTTTCCAAGAAGAGAAACTTGCTGATTGATTATGAGTTCCTTGCACAACATTTATTTCCTCAGAAGTTGAGATACAAACTGTTTCTTCCTTAGAATTTCCCCAAGCATCTTTAACATCTGTGGTGAAATCTTCACACTATAGAAACTGTTGTAAAGTCCCTTCTACCAGTTCATCCAATAGATCAACATGAAAACATTCTTCAGAGCTGAATTGAGGCTGTGTGACTGCAATATAAACATTTAATTTTACCTTCATGTTTCCAAAAGAGACTTCCATAATACCAGACCTGCATTGAATGCAAGCATTTGCTGTAGCCATGAATGGTCTTCCCAAAATGACAGGGATGGAAGTTTTGCTTTTGGTTGGTTCTATGTCCAAAACTAGAAAATCAGTAGGATAGAAAAATTTATCTACTTCCACCAATACATCTTCAATTATCCCAACTAGCTTCCTTTCAGATCTGTCTGCTAGTTTTAACACCACATGAGTGCTCCCAAACCTAGTTTCTCATATACAGAATATGGAAGTAGGTTGACACTAGCACCCAGATCTAATAAAGCCTTTTCAATGGTATGTTCCCCAATAATGCAAGGGATTGTGGGGATTTCAGGATCTTGAAGTTTAGGAGGTGTGGCAATGGATAACACCTGATTAACTCTTTCCACAGCAAAGACCTTCTTGGATAACTGTATCCTAGACTGTCTTTTGTGAGTGCAAACATCTTTCAAAAATTTTGCATATGCTGGAATTTGTTTGATTGCCTCAAGCAAAGGTAGATTTATCTTGACTTGCTTGAAAGTCTCCATCATTTCATCTATTTTTGTGTTCCCTTTATCAAAAGGGGATACAGATTTCATTGCATGAGGAAATGGTAAATGAGGAACTAGTCCTTCATCTACAGCTTTGGAAGCATTTTCAAAAATTTTTTGATTTTTTTTTTTTTCATTTGTTTGATTTTTCTGAGGTCCATCAGCACCCCTACTGCTATCATTATGCTGCTCTTGCTGCATATCTTTATCATTTTCCTCATTTTTTTCTTCTTCAGTACCCACTTTGTTATTTATGATTCTTCCACTTCTCAAAGTGGTGACAGTTTTTACTTCTTCATGTGAATTAGAAGCTTCTCCAACCATGAACTGTCCTTTGGGATTGTTCAAAGGTTGGCTGGGTAACTTTCCTTCTTCTCTTTTTGCCAAAGTATTTGAAAGCTGTCCCAATGTTTCTTCAATCTTCTTTATACTCTGGCTGTGAAAATTCACAGTCTGAGTTAAAGATCCTAAATTCTGGAGTGAATTTAGGACTTGATCTTCAAAAGAAGGGGACCTGGAAGGGGTTTGAATGATTGTTGCACAGTTGTTGTGGAATGGGCTAATTGAAAATTTGGCTTAGCATAAAAATTTCCTGATAAGGTCATTGAAAGGCATTTGGTTCTTTGGTTGTTCTTCTTTGTTGGGATTGATAATTCCCTTGGTTCCACCTCAAATTGGGGTGCCCTCTCCATGGATATTCATTTGACATCTGTCCAAATGATTGAGCGAAAGATGAGCTTGTTCCACCATTAAATCTGAACGTAGTGCGGCGGACATTGGTCAATTGAATGAGTAGGGGACTGGCATATCAGACATGCCTCCTCTACTCTTGCAACATTTGGATTTTTAAGTGAGTCCATCAATCTATCAAACTTTGTGGTTAAATTGTCCATCTTCCTTTCCAACTCATTCACCTCATAAATCTTCCCTTTGGTGGGTTGCTGATTGTTCAACCTAGCAGGATTTTCAATATCTCTTGACAGAGATTCCTGTTGAGTTGAGTTTTCACCAATTACTTCAATTAAGTCCCAAACCTCCTCAACTGTTTTTTACAAGTAAGTGCCTCCACAGGAGGCATCCACCATATTTTTGCCTTTTTGATTAATTCCTTGATAGAACCTTTGAACCAGCTGCCATTTGAGAATTTGATGATGAGGACATTGCCTTAAAAGTTCCTTAAATTGTTCCCATGCTTCATGGAAAGTTTCAGTTGAGTTTTGTGAGAAAGAAATGATACTTTGTCTCAATTGGCTTGTTTTAGACATTGGGAAATATTTGGCTAAAAATTGACACTGCAAATCATTCCAAGAAGTGATACTATTTGGTGCTAACATAGATAACCATGCTCTAGCTTTATCCTTTAATGAAAAAGGAAAGAGCCTAAGCTTGGTTGCTTCTGGACCAAGTCCAGCTATGTTGAATGTGGTGCAAAGAGCCAAGAATTCATCCACATGTTTGTATGGATCTTCCTTACTCAACCCATGGAAGGAAGGAAGCATTTGGATAGTCGATGATTTGATCTCATAATTTCCTTCAACAGTAGGAAATTGAATGCAAAAGGGAGAATTATAAGCACCAGGTGCAAAGTAATCCCTCAAAAGTCGAGGTTCTTCACCCATAGTAGCAGAATTCTGTATTGTTTGTTTGGTTCGTAGTAGCCTTTCAACTTCTAAATTCAGTGGGACAATCTCAGGGCTGAGAGTCCTCCTACCAAACATACAACTCAGAACAAAAGATCTGATTATTCACAACAAACCTTCAGAATTCCTTTTTAAGTAGTTTCCCTTCTTCAAAAATTGGACATGAATAACTGCACAGGTATAAACAATAAAATAGTTTAGTAATGATATAAAAATTAAAAGTGAAAACTTAGGTCTACCTATTTTAGAACAAATTCCCCGGCAACGGCACCAAAAACTTGTTGTTTCTTCTTTGAGTGCTTGATTTATTTGTGTTTTGAAAATAGGTTTTCAACTGCTAAGTTATAATGAATTTAAAATATTAAAAAGAGTAAAGAAATATCAGCACAGATAGAAGTGAATTAGCCTGCAAGATCAAGGCCAATTGTAGCAAGTTTTAAATGTAAGTGAGTAAAAGATCGTCCACAGAGAATTTGTCTAAAATGCAAGATAAACCTCCAGATCTGAGCTACCAGATCTGGCCTCTTATCCTATCTAGAAAGCACATAAGATGGGAGGTTGAATTTGTCACATTAACTAAATGATAAAAGTAAAAGTTAAACTAAATGATCCAGATCCGAGTGGGGGGAACGTTTGAGGTAAACTTATAAAAAATGGAGAAGTAATATCTAACTTTGATTTGGTCCTTGAAATCTATTGAGAATGACTACAGCTCAACTGAGATATGATCCAATCTTCATCTCGCTACAAGCGCAGATGTAACAGAAATAAATCTAATTCAAAGATTAGGTTTAAGCTTATGGCTATGGTCTGTCCACTTTAATGGCCACAAACCATCCAATAGTCTTGAATCCAAATCCTTAATCTAGAACAAGAAACATCATTACAAATGCCGTGAGAGACTAGGTTACAAACACTAACTCTCACAGGATTAGTGAATCAAGGGAAATTGCATGAAAAACAGTAAATCTAAAGGAGTCTAATGCAATAAGGAGATCAAAGGGAACCCTTAACATGAGTCCAATGGAGAATGCACGGTTTACAGTAACCTTTTCAAATTCAGCATTACAATTATAGAGCACAACTTAAACAACTCTCAGATTTGTAGTCTTGAATACAACTCTCATTTGAATTACAGAAGTATCTCACAGCTCTCAATTGCAAGTAAAAGTGAGGCTATTACAGGGATTTCAGACAAACTATCTGATTTGGAAATGGGGGAATAGGAATGAAACTCAAAATCTGGATGCCCAAATTGGGCAAATGGTTCATCTATTTATAGTTTTCCCTAAGTCCAGCTCAGATGTGTATCAACCAATCAGAAGTGCTCAGATCTGTATTGACCAATGGTAGTCGAGCATGAGGATCCAGATCTGTTCTGGCCAATAAGAATTCCTCGATCTGGTTCGATAATCGGTGAAAAAGCATCAATTACATTATGCATTTTGAAAGTCATTAGAGTTTCTAGAAGTTCCCGCCAAGTTATTTCATCTCTGGGTGCTCACGTGGGGTGGAATATGCCTTCGCTTCATGCTTAGAATCCTCTGAAATGTCCCTAGGTTTTTAAATGCATTGGGACGCGTGAAACAGATTATTGAATTGCCCTTGCAAAAGCTGGGAATCTCCAGAATACCTTCTCCCATAGCTTAGGGGACTTTTCGCAAGGTGTTGTAACTCCTGAAGCTCTTTTACGCAAGGTTACGGTTACATTTAGAATTGAGTTTTCTTCTTTTGAAAAGGTAAATCATCTCTTGAAGAGTTGGATGCTCTTGAAAGCTAAGCACGGAGTTTTGTTCTTTTCGCATGAGTTTGAGGTTCTTTGCGAGCGATTCGAGTTCTTTCTGAAAAGTACTCTGTAGTGCATTTTTCTGTTCGAATTGCTCCATACTTCTTTTCTGGGTTGAGACCAGGTCTTTGCCTCTTCAATTCAGACCTTTCAACAGCTAGTGAGGTTGTTTCTTCTCTTTCTTCCTTTGGATTGACATGGATTGTCATCTTTTTGGTACTTTTAAGCTGCTTTTATGGTTAAGCCTATCTTTATTGTTAGCTGCACACAAGCACTTAAAACACTTATTTAGTTCTCTCAAAGGTCTATCAAGACTCAAGTTAAGGGGTGAAAAATGGTATTTTTCAGTTCTCAACAACCCTACCTATGCTTGGCGTATGTATTATATACGCCCGACCAAATTTGGCCCCAAAATGCCAGGCGTATGCAATATATACGCTTGACCAAAATGGGGCCAAATTTGCTGGGCGTATCTAATACATACGCCTGAGCAAAAGTTATGATTTTAAGTGAAACTTCAATCGGCCATAACTTTCGAACCACAACTCCAAATTGGGTGATCTTTGGCCCATTGGAAAGCTGGAGAAGTCCTCCTTCCAATGGCATGTGGGTCATCCTTGGTAGTGATTCGTGTAAAATTTTGTAGCTCTCCTCCCATCAAATACTCAGAAGGATTTAAGTTGAGTATGGGAATGGATCCTAGGGTTTAGGGGTGATCTCTAAGGGTTGGGGGAATGGTTCTAAAGGGTTCAAGGTGATTCCTAAAGGGTTCAGGGTGATCTCTAAGGGTTGGGTAGGTTCCTAAGGGTAGAGGGCGATTCCTAAGGGTTCAGGGGTGCCATCGGAAACACAGGGTTACATCTCTCTCGGAGTATAGACTGATCGGGCCTTGGGATGAATCTGAGTGTCTACAGATGCCCCTCCTTGATCGAATGCCAAAGACAAGAGACATCCAAGGAGGTCCAAGGAACATTTGATGGATCCGCCTGGTCCAACTCAATTCTAAAACATTCATGGTGCTGGTGAGTGCACGTAAGCCCTCTCATTTTGGGATATCATCCATACCTCAAAGCCGACTCCAAGCGCATTACGACATTACTGGGCATAACTGCAATGATCACAAAAAGTGTAAGCCCGCTAACCGGGATATTGTCCACTTCCTGAGGAAAATTATAGATTTGCGATGTTGAGTATTAATCTGAACCAGATAGCTCCATGAAACGGGGTGATCGATCTATGCTTCAGAATCGACGCGAAGTACACAAAACGAAGGCCTAAACAATGTGTCTAATCCTATGGGGTATTGACAGCTCCATTGGATTGGCCATGGGTGCCCTTACCTAGGTAAGGCTCAGAGTTTCTGGGTGAACCCATCAACTTCGAGGTTGCTTTAGCATGATTTACCCGAGTGGAGCGAATATTGATGTCGCAACACTTCTTGGGAATGCGTACCCATTTTCGGAGTAACTTTTTATGTGTTATTTTTTGAATTTTCTTTTGTTTCGAGGCCTCTAAGAAAAGCTCAAGGACCTCTGTCAATTTTATTCTTCCACAACTCTTTAAGTGGATCAAATGCTAGTTGATACGCTTTAAGAGTGCGTGGGCTCTGCCGGGGGTAGGTACACCTTGGGGATGTGAACATTTCGGTGGTGAGGTGCTCCTGATTCACACGAATCGAAGTACCTTAACTTGAGACAAAGCTAAAAAAGATCGGGCTAGGACCAAACATCCATCGAAAGAGGTGGTCAATTCTAGCCTCCTTCCCCAATGAAATCACATCTTACTCACTATGCACAGACAGACACCCATCAGGGGCGATAAGCATCAAATAGGCGCGAACGGAAGCCTCGACTCTAAGGTATAATTTACGAGGACAAACGACCATCCTGCAAATACCCAGACGCAAGTGCGTACATTCATCAGGGACACCGTGCCTATACAGGTTTTAAGCCTGTGTAAAAGGAAATAAAAGGGAATGAGCCCTTTGGTCTATATGTTTGCACATAGTTTGGTTGGTTGTAATTTCATTTTTGACGGGTCAATTTCAACTGACAATAAACTTTTTGAATGGTCTGAAGTCGGGAGCACTCTTGGTCAACATAGATCCGAAGGTGGATGATCAGAGCCAAAGCTTGGAAGGTGGGGTGAACCTACTCAGGATTTTAACTTCATAATAAAAGGTTGTTATCCCAAACCTTCTCCTTCTTTTTTCTTCTTTTTTTCTTCTTTTTTCTTCTTCTTTTTTGTTTTCTTTTTTTTGTCTTTTGCACATGCCAGTTCGAGACTTCGAGCATGCTCAAACTATTTTTATTTTTGCATGTATCCTTAGGCAGACCAACTTGCCATGTTGAAACACCTCAAGGACGTGCGTATTCCGGTGATAGGTCCTTGGTTTGCCTGCAAGATCAGGTCCTGACTCCTGGGGATGCGTGGTCTTGGTCTTCAAACAAATTAAACCTCGCTATCCTGTTTAGGGAAGCGGGTTCGGAAGCGAGTTCCTAATGGCTGAGGGTAAACATGGCCAGTATTTTGCCTGTTGGATCAAGCATGAGGTGTCCCTATGTAAAATAGGGTTTGAGAATTTTTGGGTGAACCCGATCATTTCGAAATGATTTAACACGGCTCTCGGAGTGGGGCAAATAGGCGTTGCGATGCTCTTTGAGAACTAGTGTTGTGTTTCAGTTACTTCATATGAACTTCTCTTCTTCCCCTTTTTTTTTCTGATTTTTAAAAGAAAGATTTTTTTTTTTTGATTTTATGATTTTATGGGAGCACTCGACGGGTGCTTATAGATCTAGATCTGTTTATTGTAGCACGGTCCCTTTGGGCCAATCAAAGGGAGTTCGAAGGGCCATTTGGGGATGCGTGCACCATCGCCCGATGGTATGTGGGCTTCTAAGAGGGACCGAGCCTTGATCTAGAACATATAGAGGGCCCGTCGGGCCACAAAGCCAAAAATTGGCTGAGCGTATATAATATATCTGTGGAAAATCTCGACGTAAATGGTGGCGATATATTATATCGCGACCAAAATCTGGCGATTTAAAGCGCCGCCTAACACAAAGGGCCCTCTCTTCAAATTCCATCTTCTTCCCTCCTTCCTTCTCAAGTCCGGGACAGCCCCTCAGGGTTTTTGCATTTGATTTTGCTTGAGTTCTATCACCGGGAGTCGCGCGTGCCGATTAGAAGCGTTCACTCTCCGCCGATTTTTGGATCTATTTCTCCTCCTATTGAAGGTAATCACCAACCCCTCTTTTATCTTTCCTTTGAATTTTGATAATATTGTTGTTGTTTTTTTTGTTTTTGGAAATGCTTGATGTTCTTCCTTTTTGTGGCGAAAGATTAATGTATTTTTATATATTTTTTTCAAGTATATTTGATCCTCATGCCTATGCTCCTCTCTTTTTTTCGTTCATCATTCGTTTTTTTTATTTATTATATCATCATCCATCTTTCATCATTAACCCCCCCTTTTTTTTATTATTATATCATCCATCATCATCATTTTTTTTTCTTATTTGTTTCTTTTCTTTCATGACGGATTTGTGCCTTTTTCTTCTTTTTTGTTTGCCTTTTTGTTATTTTTCTCTTTCTCTTTTTTTTTGTTTGAAATGTTTGATGTTCTACATTTTTGTGGTGAAAGATTAATGCTCTTTTTTTTTTGTATATGTGATTCCTTATGCCTATGCTCCTCTTTTTTTTTTCATTTCATTTTTTTTTTTATATATCATCATCAATCATCATCATTCATTTTTTTTTGTTTTTTTTTTTATGGATTAGTGCATTTTTTTCTTCTTTCCCCCCCTTTTTTCTGCTATTTTTCTCTTTCTCTTCTTTTTTTTTAGCAGCCCTTTCTTATACCGATGTGTTTCGTATTTTCAGATGTCTGGCGACGAAGGGCAGGATTCACAGGAGGGGCCAGAGATGGCCTATGGTCCTCATGGGGAGCGGTTTACCGTTTCACAGCGCTCCTCTCAACCTTGGTATGAAATGCAAGGTGAAGCCACCCATACCGGCCTCCTCCATTGTCAGCACACCCACATCTCCAATTTTGGGATCGCTGGCCAGGTAAACAGATGAGCCCTTTTTTCTTTTCCTTTAATGCCTTTATTATACCACTTTGCTCCTATTTGACAGATCCCTTTTGTTTGCAGCCTTTACCACACATCATGTTCCGGGGTGGCTGGTTCTATCTCCAGCGCCTCGTGCTCTATCTTCCCCAGGTGGTGAAGGACCTGCTTGCTCAAGCTGGTTTTGGGGATTTTATTTCAGGCCCCGCCATGAGGGTCGACATGCCTATGTGAAGGCCTTGATAGAACGCTTTCACCCTGAGACCGTGACATTTCATATAGCCATGGCCGAGATGACCCTTACACCCACAGACTGGTCCATGATTACTGGGGTTCGCATTGGAGGGGTGCCAGTGACACCTACCCACACGCCTGATAGGGAGGAGGTGACTCGACTGATAGGGGCCTACCCAACCTCCGGGAATGTTCGCGGTTCTAAAGTCAAGTTATCCTGGCTGGTTGGTCTGTTTGAGCCATATGAGTTACTGGATCTGGGCCAACCCGATGCGGTCATTTATCTTGAGCCAGAGCGTGCGCTGATGCTAGCCCGTATTTCTTTTTTGTTCCTTTTGGGTAAGACTCTTCTTTCAAATACCAGTGGAGGGTGGGTCTCATTGTCCCTTCTCAGTCTTATGGTGAACTAGGACACTGTGCATTGGTTTAATTGGGGCGGTGCTAGTTATGCGGTGCACATGTCCAGCCTGGCGCGAGCCGTACTTGGGGAGTCCAGCTCCATCATGGGCTTTTGGCCCGCACTTGAGGTATTTTATCCTTTGGTCTTGCTTTGTTCATCTTTTCCCTTTTATGGAAAATCTGTTTTTATTCGCTTGGTTTTTCAGGTTTGGGGGTATCTGCATTTTCAACCTGGTCGTCCTCTGCTTCTATCCGAAGTTCCTACGTTCCCCCTGATGAGCAATTGGCACTCGAACCGCCGTTGAGATGTAGGCATGAAGCATCTGGAGTTAGGGCTGCGCTCCCAGTTTGATCTATTGATCCCTGAGCAGGTATACCAATTTCTCTCTTTGCAAGTTTGATAGCTCTTTTATGCTGTGGGTTCTGACTAAATGTATATATCCCTCCTCCTTTTTGTTTCTGAGCAGGTCATCCTTGACCCCTACATCGGATCTCCCTTCTGGAACCTGGCTGCAGTGGGTCCTTCTCATTTTTTGTTAGATCGACGCATCATTTTCTTCTATGGGTCTTAGGCTAGGGCCTATTACCTAGGAGAGAGGGTGGTTCATCAGTACCATCCTCTTTTCGCTGTGCCCCAAGCTCCTCCAGCTGATGTGTTAGCTCCTAAAGGTTCTACCGAAGTGCTTACCACTCACTTTCTCCATCATGGGGTCCCCATTGATGACCTTCATTTTTCGAGGGGATATCAGATGTGGTATGAGTCTCTGCCCTATCGTTCTCTGTTGCCCAGGTTTGTGCCCGGTGTTAACTTTTTGGCTTTTGGTGGTCCGCGGTCTCAGGTAATGTTCTTTCCTTTTTTTCTTTAGCAGCCTTCCATGTGATTACCTTGATTGCCCTGCTATTTGAACAAAAATTATTTCTCTCTGTAATTTGGGCAGGGTGACGATTCAGACGAGGGGGATGAGGCAGCTGCTCCTAATGAGGCTGCCGATGCTAGACCTTCTAACCCTTTCGGTGTTGGCGCTTCCAACAGTTTGCCAACTGAGGTCCAGGGGACTTTTAAGCGCTTGGACGATGCCTTTCTGTCGCGTATGTGTGCCGATGTGGCTGAGAAGGCAAGCATAGCTGCTGAAGCTATTCGGATCCCACCCCCTGAGCTGATCCTTGGGGTAACCTCTCCCTTGTTACATTGCTCTTCTGTTTTCTTGGATTATGTCGATGACCTGTGTGGCTGACACCTCTCTTTTTCTCTTTTTTTTTTTGTTTTGCTGTGTAGAATTATGAGTCGGCTGTGAACCAAGCCGAATACTATCGCAACATTGTCGGGCTTAGGGAGGCTGAAGTGGTGAGTGAATATTGACCGCACCTAGTCATTTTCTTATTTTCTTTCTGCTTGTTTCCCTACCTGACGGCCTCTGGTGTGCTTATGCAGCGTGCTCGCGAATAGGAGTCGCGCTCTCTGCTCGGCCGCATCTCTCAGGCGTGGACTCGGGTGGGGGAGACCCGTACTTCTCAAAGCACGACCCAATGCCAAATGAAGTCAAAGGGGGCTGCCCAGGACTAGTTTATTTTCTGAAAATTTGAAATAGTGAAACAGTTTAGACTTTGATTTATTGGGGGATTTGTAATATATTTTTTTTTAAAACAACAATTTTTTTGGATGGTTTTATGATTTTCATAGTTTATATGAATGTTTCGTTTGATTATCTCTCTGCTTTTATGGTTTCCTTTTCCTTGGCATGAAGCGGGCCAGAGCCCCTCCAATGATGGGGTTGAGCCCGTATGTGATTCTCCGCATATGACCCACGGATGCCGCGTCATCCGAGGGTTTCTCATGGGTGTGTGAGCGTGCCCGCCTGTGGGCAGCCCCGAGATAAAAAAGTAGGCTAAGAAAAATCCGTTCCTCCCTTGGGGGAAGTAAAAAAGAATGGACCAATGTGATGGGAGCCATACTTCCCTGCTCTCTTCTTTTTTTTTTTTTTTAATTGGGTGTATATATTATATACGCCTGGCAAAATATTTTAAAATTTTGCCTAGGCGTATATGATATATACGCCGGGTGGAAAAGTGTTCAATTTTGCCTTGGCATATATAATATATACGCCTGGCAGAATATTTTCAATTTTGCCTTGGCGTATATAATATATACGCCTCATATAACTGGGCTCGACGGGTTCTTTATAACCCGAACCTGGCCCTCTTTGCTTCCCTTTTCACCCGGGCTTGGCCTTTTTGCCCCTCTTTTTTCTCTCTTTTCTCTCTCTTCCTTTTTTTTTTTGAGCGGGCCCGTCGCCCTACATTGGCTGATTTTCATAAAGACCAACTTTGTATGTCCATGGACCCGCTTCCCAAGAAAGGCCCAAGTTCTCATACGGAGGTTGGGGCTAGTATACTTCCCTGTTTGGACTCGGGGCCCAGTTTTTTGCATAAATGGTGTGATAGCTTGGCCGAGGGTGAGCTCGCTGTTCTGGATCGCCTCAGGTTATCCCGCCTTTCCTCCCTCCTTGCTATTCCTTTGTTGCCCAATCTCTTGCAAGCGGCTTTGGCGTCGTGGGACCATAGGGCCCACGTCTTCAGATTTGGGTCTAGGGAGCTTACCCCAACCTTGGAAGAGCTAGCCTCTATTACCGGCTTGAGGATGCATCGGGGACTTGCCAAAGTAGTGCCCAAATTGGGGTATGCCAAGGCGGTCCACGCGGTTCTCGGTTCGAAAAAGGGTGGGTATGAGAAGGGCTTCGCCGGGGGGCCCGCCAAGTGCTTGGTGAAATTCCTGAGAGAACTTTTTGGTGACTCGAGTCTCCGAAAGTTGCCTATCCGAGATCCTTTCAATGTAAAGGCCTTTGCCCTTTATTTGTTGTCGAAAGTTCTCTTCTTTACTGGGGGCGAGTCATTTTCCCTCGGGTTATGCGATGTCTCGACCGAATTGGAGGGAGGTCGTTCACTGGTGCACCTGGTCCTGGCTGAGATGTATCGGGGCCTGGATGCCTCGGCCTCGGGCCAGGTCGGTATCCTTAGCAGGAGTCCACTCCTTATTCAGATTTGGCTAGGAGAGCATTTAGCTATCATGGGGCCCGTGCCGAGATTTTTCTTGGTAAGAGGGTATGTGGCTCGGGGCTTTCTGACCCGTTGCTCGAGATTGCCTCATGGGAGCGTCGAGGAACTGAGCTGGTGGCTATCTGATGCGGAGTTGATCTGGCAACTTCCCTGGATGGACGACACCTTTCTGATTGTCCGCTCTCGAGATTGTGAGGATATCACGCTTTTGGGGTTGACTGGTAATACCTACTATTTCCCATCTCGGGTGCTCCGTCAATTTGGATATACCCAACACATTCCGTGCACTGCGAGGCTGCCCTTGTGCTCTCTGATATTCTCTCGGGGTTCTCTCAATGACCTAGACCGCATAGCGGCCCTTTGGGAGACCCGCCAATTGGCGCATATGTGCAGCTTAGTTCAGGGGGGCGCTCTCTCTTTTGATTACAAGGTTTGGCTGGCATCCGAGGTCTTACATGCCCCTAGCCTGATTCGATAGATGTGACAGAGACGGGGCCCTAGCCGTACATGGAAACAATACTCTGGACTAGGATTGAGTCTCTTTCTGTAGAGAGACTGGCTTTAACTGAGGCTTTGGAGAAGGAAGGGGCCAGAGCTGAGATTGCGGAGGTGAGAGCTGCTACGGCCGAGAGTGAGGTTCTTTGGTTGACTGGGCTTTTGACTGAGTCTCGTAGTGCAGCTGACGCTTCGTAGAGGTGGCAGAAGAGTCTTGATGGTAGGTGGTTGTCTGATCGAAATGCCTGTGAGGACTCTCTTATTGCAGAGATCAGTGCTTTGAAGCGTGGTCCCTACCCCTGACCTGTTCCTATACATACCATAGATCATATACTCAGAGGGGGGGGGGCTGATGCCCCTTAACAGAGATCTCTTTCCTTTTTTGGGTATTTTTTTTTTTGTTTATTTGTTTTTGTTTTTTTTTTATACTTGTACAAAAGGCAGAACGTAGAAAGTGTGTCATGTTGTTATCTTTTTAGGACGTGACACTTCATACGTAATGTTGTAAGAAAAGAAATGAAATATGCTATATATATATATATATATATATATATATTTAGTGTTCAAATTTTCTTCCATACATTTTGCAACGTAAGGTTTTTTATGGAAAAGGAAAATCTATTATCTTTCTTAAAATTTCTCTCCTACACAGTGTGAGGCTTTTTATGGAAAAGGGAAATCTATTATCTTTTTTGAAAATTTTCTCCTACACAGTGTGAGGCATTTTATGGAAAAGGAAAATCTATTATCTTTTTTGAAAATTTTCTCCTACACAGTGTGAGGCTTTTTATGGAAAAGAAAAATTTATTATCTTTTTTGAAATTTTTCTCCTACACAGTGTGAGGCTCTTTATGAAAAAGGAAAATCTATTATCTTTTTTGAAATTTTTCTCCTACACAGTGTGAGGCTTTTTATGGAAAATAAAAATCTATTATCTTTTTGAAATTTTTCTCCTACACAGCGTGAGGCTTTTTATGGAAAAGGAAAATCTATTATCTTTTTTGAAATTTTTCTCCTACACAGTGTGAGGCTTTTTATGGAAAAGGAAAATCTATTATCTTTTTTGAAATTTTTTCCTTTTCTCCTTCTCCTTTTTATGATGTCAGTATTTTCAAGGCCAACTGGTGGGTCCTTTTTTGAGCATAGTCGAACCCTGTTTATGAGGCTCTAATTTTTTTTCTTTTTAAACATGGAAAGGTCAGCTTCCCTGAGATTGATTAATCTTCTGCCTTTACCTTTGGTCATGTGTCAGACGATGTGGTAGAGACGACATACTTGATTAGGATCTCATCCATTTGACATGAGCGGCCCAACAAAGGGGAGAAGAGGCCCAAGGGGTCCAGACTAAAATAGGCGAGTCAGAACAGATCCTCTCCTAATCTCTGTTTTCTTGACATTTTGCTCACAGCGCCCAAGACGGGATTTCGCCATGCCTGTCATCCCTGTTTTTACCCGTAGCGCCCTTTCGGGTTCTCACCACGTCCATGGGTTCACTCTCTTACCCAGGTGCCTTTTCAGGTTTTCACTTGGTCTGCGTGAGTTCGCTGTTTTAACCCATGGTGCCCTTGCGGGTTTTCACCACGTCCATCTTGCTTTGAACTCAAAATAATTTTTTCTTATTTTATCTTATCTTTCCTTTTTTTTTTTTAAGAACCAGAAAGCCACGACATGGACACTAATTCTGTCATAACCGGTTGGATGGGGTTCTGGTGTCATCCCAATACTCGGCTCATGTTGACTTAACAGATATTATGACTGCTTGCGAACCTACAAAGGGGGCTTCCTTCAAGGTGTAGTTTGGCCATGGGTTAGGTTAGGATTTGAAGGTATGCTGGGTTAAAAAGGGTTTCCTTGATATGGCTTCAGTTTTCTCAAAATACTTTCTTCCTTGGGGGTTTCTACTGTACATGCCCCGTGATTCTTCTACATATATTTTTTTTGTTATTATTTTTTTCTTTTTTTCCATTTAAGGCAATATCTTTTTGAGGTTTTGCTTTTTCAATTTTTTTTTGGATTTGATAGTAACTTTATACACATGCGTCTTTTCTCCCTCTTTTTTTTGATATATGCACGCAGATATTTTATTATTATTAATTTTTTGGGGAATGGGTTTATTGAAAGAAAGGCCCAGGCCCAAATGGGGTAGCAAAGGATATCATCATTTTTAGGGGTGTTTTTTGGCTACTGTGCTTGGGATGATGGCCTCTTTTGGGTGATTCTTAAGTAGTCACGTATCTGTTTCATCAATATTTACCTTATCGCGATAGACTAAGAGTAGAACCGTCAGACGTATCTAGCGTTGATGGGCTCAGGAAGATGATTTCCGTCCATGGTGGTGAGGCAGATGGCGTATCCTGGCAACACTTCTCGAATGACATAAGGTCCTTCCCAGTTCGGCGTAAACTTTCCTATTGGATTGACATGGAGGGAAGGGAAGATCTTCTTTAGCACAATGTCTCCTACCTTTAGATCTCGACCGCGGACACGTTTATTGTAAGCGCGTGCGATTCTCCCCTGGTAAACTTGAGTGTGACACAAGGCTAGGAGTCTCTTCTCGTTCAATAAGTTTAATTGTTCAAAGCGGGATCTTTCTCTCTCTGCTTTGGGTAGGCCTGATTCCATGAGGATTCGGAGCGAGGGCACTTCAACCTCTACAGGGAGGACGACCTCGGTTCCATACACAAGGGAGAATGGTGTTGCCCCTGTAGCGGTGCGGATAGACGTTCTATAAGCCCAAAGTGCGAAGGGTACCTGCTCACTCCAATCTCTGTAAGTGACTACCATCTTGTCCAGAATGCGGATTAGAGTTTTGTTGGCCGCCTCTACAGCTCCATTTGTCTGAGGCCTATATGGGGATGATCGATGATGCTTGATCCAGAACTGCTCACACAAGGCATGGATGTGCCTATTAGGGAAATTAGTGCCATTATCAGTGATGATATCCTGGGGCACGCCGAATCTGCAAATGATGTTGTTCTTGATGAACTTCTCAACGTGACTGGCTGTGATATTGGCATATGATGTCGCTTCTACCCACTTGGTGAAGTATTCAATGGCGACGAGGATGAACCGATGTCCGTTTGATGCCTTTGGATTAATCATTCCGACAACATCAAGGCCCCAGGTAGCAAATGGCCAAGGAGTGGTCATGCAGTGAAGATCAATGGTAGGAGCGTGTATTAGACTGGAGTGTTCTTGACACTTGTAGCATTTCTGGACATGTTTGTAGTAATCTGATTCCATAGTGGTCCAAAAGTATCCCTGGCGTAGGATTTTCTTAGTGAGCATGTGACCGCTGACATGAGCTCCGCATACTCCCTCATGGATTTCTTTCATAATATTGACCGCTTCAGTTTCAGTGAGGCACCTGAGTAAGATGTTATTGTATGATCGCTTGTAGAGGCATTCCCCGCAAATGACGTAACCTGCCACTAAACGTTGAATGGTTCGTCGATTTGTCTTGGATGTACCTTCTGGGAAAGTTAAGGTCTCGAGGAAATTCTTGATATCTGAGAACCAAGGTGGCTCATCATCAGGCTTTGTAGGTTCCTCAATTTGGATGCCAAAGTTGGCTCATCATTCCTCTGCTCGATCATGATCGGCTTCATCTCAGCACCATAGGGGATTTTAATCATTGACGCCAAAGTTGCAAATGCGTTGGCAAAGCGATTCCTTATCTGGGGAAGGTATGAGAAAGTCACATCTCAGAAGCGAGCTGTCAGATCCTCGAGGTGTTCATGATAGGGGATTAGTTTCTCATCTTTCGTCTTCCAGTCACCATTCGTCTGACATATGATTAACTGTGAATCGCTAAAAACTTGAAGGTGAGTTACATTCAGATCGAGAGCTGCCTATAGATCAGCGACGTAAGCTTCGTACTCAGCCATATTGTTAGTGCAAGGGAAGTTGAGGTTGATAGAGACCGGTACATGGGATCCTTTTGGTGAAATTAGGATGGCGCCAACTCCTTGGCCCTCGACATGTGATGCCCCATGAAAGTGCATTACCCAGGACTCCTCTATTTCCTCCGTATCCTCTTCTGTCATGAACAGGATGTCCTCATCGGGGAATTCAGTCTTTAGAGGTTCGTAGTCAGGCAGAGGGTTCTCAACAAGGCCATCAGTGAGCGCCTATCCCTTGCACGATTTCTGAGTGACGTACGTGATGTCGAATTCAGATAATAAAAGTTTCCATCATGCAGTTCGGCTAGTGAGAGCAGGTTTCTCGAACAGGTACTTCAACGGATCCATCCGTGCTAAAAGTAGAATGGCTTGGGATAACAGGTAGTGTTGAAGTCTTTGAGTAGCCCACACGAGCACTAAGAATGCCTTCTCCAGATAAGAATAGCACGTCTCATAATCCGTGAACTTCTTGCTCAGGTAGTAGATGGCTTGCTCTCTTCTTCCTATCTCATCATGCTGTCCTAACACACAGCCCATGGAAAACTCTGTCGTGGACAGGTACATTATCAAGGGTCTACCAGGTACAGGTGGTACCAAAACTAGAGGATTTAGGAGGTAACCCTTGATCTTGTCAAATGCAGCTTGGCAGTCATCATTCAACTCACTGGTGAATCCTTTCTTAGTAGTTTGAAGATTGGTGCGCATATCGGAGTTAACTGTGCAATGAATCGACTGATGTACTGGATTCTACATAAAAAGCCTGACCTCCTCTGTAGATGGTGGTGGCATTTCAGTGATGGCCTTGATCTTGGTCAGATCGACCTCAATCCCTCTCCTACTGACAATAAAGCCTAACAGTTTTCCTGACATAGCGTCGAACACACACTTTTGGGGATTCAATCGCAACCTGTACTTTCTCAACCTCTCTAACAACTTCTGAAGGTTTACCAAGTGCTCATCCCTTTCTGGCGATTTGACAATCATATCATCGACATACACTTCGATCTCTCGGTGCATCATGTCGTGGAATAGGGCCATCATTGCTCTCTGGTAGGTTGCCCCAGCATTCTTGAGCCCGAATGGCATCACCTTATAGCAGAAGGTACCCCAGCGAGTGATGAACGCGATCTTTTCTCGGTCGGCCTCTGTCATCTTAATCTGATTGAAGCCTGAGAACCTGTCCATGAATGAGAGCATTCTGTGCTTAGCAGTGTTATCGACCAAGATATCGATGTGTGGCAATGAGAAATCATCCTTAGGGCTTGCCCTATTGAGATTTCGAAAATCAATGCACATTTGAACCTTCCCATCCTTCTTTGGTACGGGGACGATATTGGCTAGCCATTGCGGGTACTTGGATACCATGAGGAAACCCGCGTCATACTGCTTAATGACCTCGTCCTTCAACTTCAACATCCATTCAGGTTGGAGGCATCTCAGCTTCAGTTTAATCGGCTTAAAATCAGGGTAGAGTGGCAGCTCATGCTCAACCAGATCAGTATCCAAACGAGGCATGTCTTCATACGACCATGCGAAGATGTCTTGGTATGATTGAAGGAAGTCTATCATACCCTTTCTCTCCGCAGGGGACATCGATGTTCCAATCTTGGTGAATCTAGGGGCCTCTTTGGTGCCTAAATTGACATCCTTCATCTCTTCGACGATAGGGGTAGGGCCATGCTCAAAATTGACAAATTGTTTGAGGAGCTCATTGGGGAGCTCATCGATTTGACCTTCTTCGTCCAGACTCGCGACTCCTACCTCTTCTTGTATTTCTACAGGAAAGGGGTCGGCTTCACGTGGGACGAGTATCATGACATCATTTTTAATTTTATTGGGAATTTTAAAGGACAATATTTTTAGAATTTGTATTTTTTCTATTTTTATAGTTTTTTGTGATTTTTTGGAGGTTAGCCCCTGGCGAGGTGGATATCTATATATACAGGGTAGAGTGTCCTAGAGGCTAACCTCACTTTTTACAGGTTGTTTTTTTTTGGAGAGCCGGTGCCGTATTCATGGCTTTTGGCGGCTCCCAGGAGTTGGGGCAAAGATGCCCAGTTAGCGAGGCTTGGCCTTTTCCTCATTGGTTGGAAGCAGCATCGGTAGGATTTTGCAGTTCCTTCCTTAGCATGTTTATGGAGGGATCCTCTAAGACCCTATCCGCTATGGTTAGGATGGGCCCAAAGTGGCTGGTGCTAGACTGACGGGTGGATCGGGGACTTCCTCCTCAAATAAGGAGAGGGCGGCTAAGTTCACCTCGAGGTCTGGGGGGATGATGTAAGGGTTGGTGGGATGGGCGGAAATAGGCTTGTGCGGGGTTACCCTCATCTCCCCGTTCAGATTAATCTTTACCACCCCAGCGCTCACAAAGGTTTGATGGATGTGGGATCGAGCGGGAGTTTCTTCTTCTAGGTTGATTCCTCTAGCCCTGGCGGCTGCTGAGACTCTTATCCTTTCTTTGGCCTCTCTGATTTCTTCTTTGACGGGCCAGTAGCCCAGGCCAAATTTGGTTTGTTGCCCCTTGGCCCTAACGGGGTCTCTTCTTCCTTGAAGGCGCGGGCCCAACCATTTCCCCCTTTGGTGGCCCCATTTGTGGAGCATAAATACAGCTGCATCCATTCCTACTCCAGCTTTGGCAGGGGTTTTTTCAGTCGACCCGAGGGCAACAGTCGAGAAGTCATACTCAAATCGATGGAGATCAGTGTCATCTACTGTGTGCGGCATGTTAAGAACTTTCAGATT